>CM038117.1:22348903-22415836 GCA_001642375.2 Mentha longifolia
ACATAAATATATATAAATGCATGAATTTAATGAACTGAACTTACCATATGTAGCTTACGTAGCTACTATTATATATTATATATATAGATATTTAAAATGAAAATTAATACTAACTTACTAAATGGAGGGCGTTTACATTCCACTTACTAGCTCAAGGCGTTTACTTCTCCATGATTTTTGTTTTTTCACGTTTCTACATAGAGGTATTATCTTTGGTTGGTAAGAAAATAGAAAAATAATAAAATGATTTTTTTTTTTCTTTTACGTAAGCAATTCGAAATATTTGGATACAGGCATTATGGCTAATTAGCCATAAAAGTGTAGTACTCGTTCATGTTCAATAAGCTTGTCTCATTTCATTTCATTTCATTTGGGCATGATTATTAAGGAACATTTTATTCGTGATAAATGTACAATATTTCATATTTTGATGCATATTTAATCCTTTTAAAGAACAGCATTATAAATCTATAAAAATATATTAAATGTAAATCTTAAATGAAAGATTATAAAAGACTTTTAATTTGATATAAAAAAGATAAAGTGTGAAGAATAAATAAACAAATTATGATACTTTAAAATATTAATAAGTTATAGTAAGATACATACAGATGAATGATAGCTGACGAGAGATAGATGAAGCCAATATTTTGGTTTAATTCATTTAATAACACTTTCATCTATATCTATATATATAATAGCAAAATAAAGATCGATCAACCACGATTTTTCTTGATTATTTTGCTAAATTCTAATAATTTTGCCTAATTTGCCTAATTAATAAATATAATAATAATAATATTATTATTATATATTGTATATATATCGTTAGATATTATTTACATATCTATTATATGAATCTATACATAAAAACAAAAATATCATTATCTTAAAATGAAGACCTCCTATCTCTTAGAAATTCTAATTCGAATAGAATCTATATATATAACTAATAAACTATATAGAAATTTGTAAGATTTGTATTAAACTTTACACAAGTTCTTTTTTCTCCATCCTTTTTATTTGAAAGAATTACTTATATGTTCTAAAAGTATAGAATTAATTATTTGGGTGTGTGTTTATAAACTAAATTTCTAAAGGTGTAGATAATAATTATTTTTAAATGTATTAATAGAGTAAAAATATACATAATGAAAATATAGATACTAATTGATTAATAAGGTAAAATCATGGTTATAAAATAATTCTTCGATCATTTTCCTACATCTTAACTCTTTTTTAAAAAAATATGTATGTTTATATTCACTCTTATTTATAAATTTTGATTAAAATTGAACTTTTTTAATTATTGATTAAAAACAAAATATCATTATCTCATTTAGTTATTTTTATTTGACAACAACACATAAATGGACGGGCCAATCGAAAATAGCCCAAGCCCGATGGGTTTACCCAATTAATCGAATGTCTTTTTTATGAAAGTTGTGATTGAAGTGACGCCCCCACATTGAAATCTCAAAGTTAACCACATGCATATAGTTGCATATAAAAAGAGATTGGATAATAGATTTACACAACATTATTTTGGTCTTTTAGATAAAATTATGACTAGTATATATTTTTACAAGATTTATTTTCAAATTTGACAAAAAAAGTGATCTTACTACTTAATATTCATGCATGTAATTATCTCTTTCTTATTTTTTTAATTATTTATATATCTTTATTTGTATTCCGTCGAAATTTGACGGGGTATAATTTTATAGTATATTTTATAAATAAAAACACAAAATAAAATAATACTAGTAATATGATTTTACTCAAAATATTTTAACCCAAAAACAATATATACTAACTCACCAAAATCGAAAATAGCTCGAAGTGTTTGCCAGATTAACTCAAAGTTTTAAAACGATGCTTCTGTATTAAATTTATTGTTAATTGTCTTAGATTAAAAAACTTATACTACCTCCATCCCATTATATTAGCCCACATTTGACTTTTGACTTTTCGGCACGCGTTTCCACCGAAACTTAGTATGGGTTTTAAAATATAATTTTGAAGTATTTTTTCTTTTATGGGATACTATGAGTGAATTTTTTCTTTTAAAACTCATACTAAGTTTCGGTGGAAACGCGTGCTGAAAAGTCAAAAGTCAAATGTGGGTTAATATAATGGGATGGAGGTAGTATAAGTTTTTTAATCTAAGACAATTAACAATAAATTTAATACAGGAGCATCGTTTTAAAACTTTGAGTTAATCTGGCAAACACTTCAAGCTATTTTCGATTTTGGTGAGTTAGTATATATTGTTTTTGGGTTAAAATATTTTAAAAGAAAAATACTTCAAAATTATATTTTAAAACCCGTATTAGGTTTCGGTAGAAACGCGTGCCAAAAAGTTAAAAGTCAAATGGGGACTAATATAATGGGATGGAGGTAGTATTTTGTTATAATATTTTGCCAATCATAATTATCGATACATACTAAAGGAATTTCAAAAATTTATTGGCCAACTTGCCACCCCAAAATTAATTTTATGTCTAATATATAATTTTTTTATTTAGAAAAAACTTGACAAACGTAGTTATCGATACATATTAAAAGAATTTTAAAAACGTCATGGCCAGCGGGCCACCTCAAAATTGAAGTTGTGCTAGGGCGAAAAATATTTAAACTCAAAATATGTTTACTTCTGAAAATTATACCATTACAACTTATAGTTTGTCAGTAAAGTAAGGATGGACAGATGAAGAAGCTTATATGTATGATGGTGCTAAATCGATTTTTAAAAAATTATTTTATCGATAGGAAAACTCAAATATGATGGTGTTATCCTTTATCAATATTTAAATGACGGGTTGCTTGACATTCCATCCTTCAATTATATCGAAGAACAACCATGCGAAAATATCTAATATCTCATTGACTTATTTTTTTTCGACCAACATATAATACTTGATATGAAAAATGTTACCAATCGTCAATTTATTTCTATATTACAACTTATACTTGACGGCTTAACATTCAAAATGAGTATAACTATACAGAAATGAGACTTTACCTAATCTACTTTTCTATTACAAAAAATTAATCGAGAAATGTCATACCTCATTGATCTTCTTCTTCTTCTTCTTCTTCTTCTTCTTCTTTTTTTTTTTACTTCTTTTTTTCTAATTCGGTTTAATTTTATTTTTTTCGAATGGATCCTAACATAACAAGCTATACTCTCAAAATAAATAATTCTACTATTATTTTCCACGAGAAGTGAGTCCCGTCGAATTTCGACGGGCACTAAAACTAGTTTTTGTCATTATGAAAATGTACCAATGACAGTGCAAAATGGAAAAGCGAAACAAGATTAATGGGACGGCAGATATATAACACTTTTTAATGAAAGTTTTTCTTTTTTAAAATTAGTGCATCAAAATCCTTATAAATATATTGAAGGAATTTTAAATAATAGATTGATTCGAGACCTTTAACAAATTAACTTAACATAAAAAAAATACAAAAGTCGAAGAATAAATAAGTAAATTATGATAACTAAAATATTACTTCCTTCGTCCACAAATTACATGCATAGAATCTCGAGACACGGTTTTTGATTTTGTAATGATTGGCTAATAGTCCACTTTTTATTAATGAATAGATTAACTCAGAACCCAAAAAAAAAATACAAAAGTCGACGACTAACTAAGTACATTATGATAACTAAAAATACTTCCTCCGTCCACAAATTACATGATAGAATCTCGTAGACACGGTTTTGATTTTGTAAATGGCGTTAATAAGTGAGGTTTTCGTCCCACCTTTTTATTAATTGAGTAATGTTTTGGTTGATAAAGTGATGATAAAATATTTTTTTGTTGATAAATAATATTTTGGTTGATAAAGAAATGTGAGATATATGTCCAAAATAGATAGCACATAGATTGTGAACAAACAAATGCACATATTTTATGGACAGAGGGAGTACAATTTAAATTATATTGAGATGAGATAGGTTTTATAAAATTAGTAAATATACCGTGTATAATTGAACTAATAAGTTAATTTACTCAATTTGGAACGTGGACAGTGGCGAATGTAGGAGGGTGCTAGAGGGAGGACTAACACCCTCCAACAAATATATTTACACTATTCTAACACTAAAAAAATACTTTTAGATTTTATTTTATTCTAGCACCTTTATATGTATAATTTTTTGATTTTAGCACTTTTCAACCTAAACCTAAATTTCTGGCTCTGCTACTGTACGTGGAGCCAGCTAAGTTAAGAAGGAGAGAGTATAAATCGATCTCAAGTGTTATCACGCGCCGCGAAAAGGCGTGAGGAAGCAATACCAAAAACACGATCTCGTACACCACGATCTCGCCACGTGGTGCTCATCCTCGTAGAAAGCCAACATAATTTTTTCCCCAAAAAAAGAAAAAATTGCCAGAAAAATAAAAACCAAAAAAGCGAATAACAACCCACGGGCCTGCTTAGACCCAGACCACCACATGCGTGTCAGTAAAGGAAGGCCCCCACCTCACCCCATCGTGCTGCACTCTCATTGGTCCACGTATCCCCTACTGAAAATCCCCCGACACGTGTTGTCCTCGAGATTAAGATCGACGGCCACGATCTCCCGTCTCACATTCAGCGTTTCTACGTCACACCAACTGTGTATGTCGGATTCATTCATTTTCCCTCTCCTGCCCGACACGGTGACGGGCAGCTGCCCGCCCAATCAACCACTTGTATAATGCGATCTCCTACTCCCTTTTATGCTTCTTCTCTGCCTCCTCTCCTCATATCTTTCTCTCTCTGCATTCGATCTCGATTCTCTCTCTCTTTTTTTTTTTTGTGATCGTCGAGCTGTAATCTCGAGCTTTGAAGAATATTGTGAATTCGTATATGGATGGCTGGTATGTGTTGTGAAGTGAATCTCGCTGAGACGAAGACGTCTGCTCCGGCTGAGCCGATCTCTAGATCCGCCGGGAGGAGGAGTATGGAAATCCATCAATTCAATTTTGTCCCCGCCGACTCTGCGGTGGCGCCGCCGCTCGAGAGACGCGGGAAGAGGAAGCGCCAGAGATTTGACACCGCCGTGGTTCCGGTTTTGCCGCGTAGAGTTTGTGAAAGCGCCTCCCCGAGCTGTGAAGTTCAGCGGGAAGAGGATGAGAAGATGAATCATCTTCCCGACGTGGTGGAGCCGGAAGCAAAGCACTTGCGTGCATCGACGCCGATGCCGGTGCCGCCGGTGACGGAAAATGGAGCTGGTGTTGTTCCGGATTATCCGAAGTTCGGGATGACCTCCGTTTGTGGCCGGAGAAGAGATATGGAAGACGCTGTTGCAATTCACCCCTCTTTTTGCGGTCCAAGCCCTCATTTCCCGAGCGGGATGCATTTCTTCGGTGTCTACGACGGCCATGGCTGCTCTCATGTAAGCTTAGCAATCATTTTTACAATCATCTAAACCTTTTTTTTTTTATAATCAATTTTGGCAGATTACTGAAATCAGATTTGTTTTGGTTGATTAACTGCAGGTCGCTTCTAAATGCCGGGATAAGATGCATGAAATCGTGAAAGACGAGCTTCAAACCGCAGGCTCGTCGTCGTGGGAGCGAACCATGTGCGAGAGCTTCTCGAAAATGGATAAGGAAGTCGGCGACTGCTGCAGCGGCCGAGACGGCGCCTTCATCTCCTCCTGCCGCTGCGAGCTCCAGACTCCACAGTGCGACGCCGTCGGCTCCACCGCCGTCGTCGCCGTCGTCACCCCCGACAAGATCGTCGTCTCGAACTGCGGCGATTCCCGCGCAGTCCTTTGCCGGAACGGCGTCGCGATTCCTCTCTCCGTTGATCATAAGGTTCGATTTCATCAAAATTATCATTCCCAAATCCAGATTCAATACTCGAAAACTCAAATATTAACCGATTTACTGTAATTATTTGCTTGCAGCCGGACCGGCCAGATGAACTGAACCGGATCCAAGACGCCGGAGGCCGAGTCATTTTCTGGGACGGCCCTCGAGTTCTCGGAGTCTTGGCCATGTCTCGCGCAATCGGTAAATTCAAAATTACCATAACCTAACTATTATCTTCAATAATTATTAGATCGAATTAAATTGCTAACGTTTTTTTTATAAATAAAATTATCAGGTGATAATTATTTGAAGCCGTTCGTGATTTCGGAACCGGAGGTGACGATCACGGAGCGGGCGGCGGAGGACGAGTGCTTGATTCTGGCTAGCGACGGGCTGTGGGACGTGGTGTCGAACGAGACGGCGTGCGGGGTGGCACGCATGTGCCTGCAGTCGAGGAAGCCGCCGTCGCCGCCGAGGTCGCCAGGAAATGACATAAGCGTGACGGCGGCGGGGGAGAGCTCCGACAAGGGATGCTCCGACGCGTCAATTCTGTTGACGAAGCTGGCGCTGGCCCGCCATAGCACCGATAACGTGAGCGTGGTGGTGGTGGATTTGAGGAAGAGCCCATGAATGAACTTGAATCTTGAAGAATAATAATTAAAATTTCATAAAATTGAAAATAGGAGGATGTAGTGGCGCTGGCATATATTTAGGTATTATTATTTGCTGTATACGTGGGGGTTTATTTAAGGGCATTGTATGAAAGTATGATATGATTTTCAAGATTTAGGTGTAGTACATAGTGTTATTTGAGAGTTCTTTCATCAATGAACGAAGCAGCAGATCAATTCTGCTTTTATTGAAATTAAATGAAATTATCTAAATCATTTTTCTTTCATTTATTCTGAATTTAATGCAGTTTTTCTTTTTAAACTCTATAAAATGTGGGCAATTCTAATTTAAGCAGCTGGATGGTTGGTTTAATTTATGAGGTCGTCTATTAAAAATTAATTAATTAATGATATTTATGTTTTCCTATTATTGACTATCGAATATGATAGTACCTCCATCTCATTTAATTGTACTATTAGCACGAATATGATACTATCTCTATCTTATTTAATTGTACTATTAGCCGTTTTGGTCCGTCACATATAATTGTCTCATTTCTTTATATGGCAAAAATTTATGGTTAAAATTAACGCTTTCTTTTTAAAATTAATTATAGCCACATATATCTTCTTTCTTTGATTATTATGCCAATTCAACTTAGAACTATTAGATGGAATGAAGGTAGTACTACATAATTACTAACTGCTCTACTAAGCAGCATTAAAGTATTCCCGTGAAATGATTTTTCAAGAGATTTTTATGCGGTGCGGATATGATGAGAAGAATAAGAATATATTTTTAGGAGTAGAACAGATCCAGTTTTATGAAAGTAACGTCAACATAATTAATGACAATATATCTATGTTTTCTTTTATTACAGTACTATTTAACACAGTCCACCATTTTTTATTTTTGAATGTCTCATAATATAGTCCAGTTTTCAGATTAAAATTATATAAAAACAATTTTATTTAATGTTTGTTTAAATTTACAATTTCATACATTTATTTTTTAATTTATATGTTCAAACATATTATCAATGCAATAAATAAGGGTAGATTAGTATATATGTGAAATTTATGATTTTCTAAAGAATAAATAAATACATTTTTTAAAATTATGTGAAAATAAAATGAAGACTTATTTAGTTCGATAGAGAGAGTAATGGGTTTTTTCAGTACAATAAAGTAGAACATGTCAATTAGTTTGTCATAAAATTTTATGATCATAACTTGACACCAATTATAAATAGGAATAAACTTCGTATTTGTCATAATTTATAGGGAGTAGTATTTGTTTAGGTCTCACCTTATAGAAATACACTTTCATTTAAGAATAAATCACTATATCTCTCCTCTCTCTCTCTCTCTCTCTATATATATATATATATATATATATATATGGAAGAGTTCGTATATAAATAAATCCCCACATGAGAAATGAGAATACATCATGTTCATTGATCCAATAGTATAGTGGCTGAGATTAATTCAAAAAAATAACAATAGGCATCAATTTATATGAATAGAGGGTAGAATAGGTAGTTTCGTAATTTAATCTCTCACCATTTCTGGGAATTACGCCATTATTGAAACCATATTAAAATCGACAATTTCTGAACATGCTATGTGGAGAGAGAAATTATCACTAATTGTTTGGAGGTAATGTTTTGAATATATGCGACTTTTAATTAATTTGTGCAACTTTTCATTAAAAATATTAATAATTTTTTTTTTTGAAATAAAAGGAAGAACTTTATTGATCACAAACGCATGGAACAAAGAGAAGATCATCCACAAAATATGGAGGTTCATCCCATACATACGTAGTAGAAAATTCAATAGATTTTCTAGCTAGACGATGAGCCAGAGAATTGGCTTCACGACGAACATGCTTAATGTGAACTCTATCACACGCATCACGTATCCTCCTACAGTTTTCAATAATATCTCCAAACTCGGAGTTATCTTCTTCTTTAGCTTCCAAAGCATCAGCTACCAATTTACTATCAGTCACAACCTCCACACACTCACCACTCTTATCCTTAATCCAAGACAAAGCCTCCTGTACACCCATAGCCTCACCCTCTTCAACCCTCATACAACCTGGCAAGGTAATAGTTTTTGCTGCCTTAAACTCACCTCTTGGTCCTTGCCAAATAATTCCCACTCTCGTCCTATTTTGTCTCGCAAAAAACGCTGCATCTACTCCACATCTACTCCAACCTTGCGGTAAATCATGCCAGCCTCCACACAGTGTATTACCTATTCTGTTCCTCACCCCACCCCCTGCGGTTTGCATCATCGCCCATTCCGAAAGAGCCAACTCCGCCATTCTCACTGAGCTTGTTGAAATAGGGACTCGACGATTCCACACCTTATCATTTCTATCTTTCCACAATTGCCACATTAACATACTTATTCCAGATTTGATTTCCATATCATTTATGTTAAAAATCAAAAAAAGGAGTTGGGTAAAAGACTCGCACCTCTCAATCAAGGAATGAATAGTGTTCCCATATTTGGAGTTCTGCCAGCATTCCTTAGTAAAATCACACGACACAAAGACATGCCATGTATTTTCATAATCTCGATCACAAATACCGCATTCTTCTCCTTAAAAATATTAATAATTAAAAAATATTTTCAGTTGCAAATATTAATTAATAAAAATTGAAAACAATAAAATTGCTTGAATTTACAAATACTCCCTCCGTCTCTTCCTAAATGACCCCTTTTTATTAAAATATACATCACATATAAATAAAAGATGAGTCATTTAGGGTGAGACAGGAGGGAGTATATGCTTATTATGATTTATGAGTTTGAATTATGCTTAGTGCTCTATATTTTACGCTTAATGCTCTATATGTTTATGCTTATGGAGTATATGATTGAATTATGCTTAATGCTCTATATTTTTATGCTTAAAGACCTAAATTTATCATGTTTGTGCAGTGCATTAATTCTTGAAATAATTATTAAAAATTAAAAACCATAGAATTGCTTAAATTCACGAATATATGCTTATTACATGATTAACTTATGCTTAATGCTCTAGATTTTTATGCTTAAATATTTAAATTTATCGTGTTTATGTTAGGCATTAATAATTGTTAAAAATTAAAAACAATAAAATTGTTTAAATTCACGAGCACATGCTTATTATATGTGCGAATTATGCTTAATGCTCTATATTTTTATGCTTAAATACTAATTAAATTTATCTTCTTTGTGTTGTGCGTTAATTTTTGAAATAATTATTAAGAACCATGGAATTGCTTAAATTCACGAATATATGCTTACTATATGATTAACTTATGCTTAATGTTCTAGATGTTTATGCTCAAATATTTGAATTTATCTTATTTGTGTTGGGCATTAATTCTTAAAATAATTATTAAAAATTAAAAATCATAATCTAACACCATAGTTATACCATCTAATAAAACATATTTAAGTACAATTGGAATTAGTTGGAACATATTTTCATCAAAGAAATTCATAAGGAAATAATTAGTTATGCTTTTCGTATGATACACAATTTTGTTTAATAAAAAATAATCATGAGAAATAACAAAAGAGTGATAAAAAAGAAATGGCAGTTACGTATTCAATTCCTTGATTAAAGGATATTAATTAACAAACTAAAAGTGTCTAGACATTACTAACCTTATGTTTGTAAAACTGCCGTTATTAATTATTTCAATCTTATTTTTAATGAATGATCACAACCACACATTTTGAAGATTGGATGGTGAGGATTCATTCCTACATGATCCATCCTATATATATATATATATATATATATAGAGGTGGGAGATCATGTAAAAAAGAGTTATTGGGTAAGAAATAGGAAGAGATCTAAGCCATTCTTTTTTTTGTGATCAATGGTTAACATTAATTACAGATTTTCTACTCTAATATAGCGGTTATAATGAAGTGAGGGATAACGTAGTCAATTCTTTATATATACAACTGTTCGTCTCCTAAAATCATGGAAATTCATAGGGTTAGTAAATATATTCAATAGCCTTTTTTGGAAGTTTTCATAGTATTATTGGACAATATATATAATCCTTTTTTTTAGTATTACAAGTTTGACTATTTAATTATTTAACTTTAACTACATTCGTTCTTATTTCATGTTTCTTTTAATGTTTTGTATGCTGTTTGTTTTTGAAGCCATGTTTTGTATGTTTTCACATATTCAATTACAATAATGCATTCTATTTTCACTTTATAATGCATAATTTCTTTTAATGCATTACGGAAATACTCTAAAATGCATTATGAAAATACTCTAAAATGCATTATATATAAGTTCATTTTATTTTAAGTTTATTTTTAATGCATTATGAAAATACTCTAAAATACATTATATATTTTCACTTTATTTTATTTTATTTTTTAATGCATTATGAAAATACTCTAAAATGCATTATATATAAGTTCATTATGCATTATGAATACTCAATATATTAAGATGCATTGTACATTAGTGCACTATGCATTATCGAAATAACAAAAAAAAAACTGCACTATTAAATATGTTTTTGAAATATAATGCATCATAAATTAATTTGGAAAATATAATGCATCACTTTACTTTCATTTTATTTTTTAATGCATTATGAAAATACTTTAAAATGCATTATATATAAGTTCATTAAGCATTATGAAAAATATTAAGATGAATTGCACATTAGTGCATTATGCATTATCGAAATAACAAAAAAAACTTCATTATTAGATATGTTTTAGAAATATAATCCATCATAAATTAATTTGGAAAATATATTGCATTGTATAAAATAATCTTTAAAACTATTAATTAATATAAATATTTTGGAAAATTATATTATTTTTGTTATTATATTGGGTTGTTTGAGAAGTTGGGTTTATATGTAATAAAATTGGATATGATCATCACTAATCCCATCCCATGATTTTCGCTACTTTGCATATTACGTGGGGATGGAGTTTTTTCTATGTTACTAATTTGCCCTTATAATTGAAACGAGTCATCATCTATAATATGTGTTTTTTTTGTCCGAAATTTCACACTAATAATCTTGACCGTATATATTTCATCCATCAAGGGACCATAATGCTTCTCATTTCTTACACAACTTGAATTTTGTACAAGATCTCAACCCTATATATATATATATATATATATATATGTGTGTGTGTGTGTGTGTGTGCGCGCGCGCGCGAGCGCGTGTGTTGTTACAGTAAATTTACGTTGATTAAAAAATTGTCGAAGGTTGCTTGTGACAATGACTTCATCTTTTTTTTTTTTTTTCAAATCTAAAAACACCCATGAGGGTGGGGGTGGGTGGGGGTTAGGCAGACCCGAAACCTGTGAATAAAATGAATATAATCATACAATATCTGAAGAATATAGTACTATAGCAGAACTTGAAGTTCGGATAATTTAGCTGGTCCATCCGAACAAGCACCAAAAAATATCGAGGGGTGCTAGCAGCATCAAAGAACGTCATGGTGTCGGTCTGAAGACTTCGACACGCCATGAAATTTGCGGGGCGGTTCCCTTCACTGTGAATGTGGGAGAAGAAATTCATCTTTTTATTATAACTATATCTTTAAACTTGTTTGTCTTTCATTAGCTCGTTCATATGACCACTTTCTTGTTGAACCCAAAATACTTCAAACTTGTCGAGTAAACTCAAAGTTTCTTCATATGAAACTTTTGGGACTTTTATGCTATCATCCTCCATAGTATATCACTCATCTTCTTGCCTAATTTCTTCAATCATTTCTTCTTCCATACATCTACATGGTAATTATAACATTTATATATTGTTCATGCACGTTAAAATTAGAAAAAAAAAATATAAAAAAAATCTTCTTACACTTATACTACCTCCATCCCACCACATTAGTCACATTTACTTTATGCACGTATTTCCACCTGAAACCTAGTATTGATTTTAAAATATAATTTTATAGTATTGTTGTTTTTACGGGATACTATGACATTCATAGTATCCCGTAAAAAAAATGATACTACAAAATTATATTTTAAAACCCGTACTAGGTTTCGGTGGAAAAGCGTGCCGAATAATAAATATGACTAATGTGGTGGGATGGAAGTAGTATTTAGGAATAACTTCTATATTTTTCATAATTTTTATAATCCATAAAATATTCTTTAAAGAGGTTTTAATGTATATACATACTCACCTAATAATCCTAACGCTTGGCATTTTAGTTGGAGAGATGATCATAACTGTTGACCTTTTAGATTGAGAGAAATTGATTTCATCAATTTGATTATGTTTAATCGACTGATATTTCATTTGTAGAGTTTATGAAATTAATTCAATATTTGATTTAACAAGTATGAAAAGCCTAATAAAAACAGTTGAACAAGCTATTGATAATATGTGATTATTTTATTAATAATTACTATCTGGCAGTTTGATAAGAGCATCTCCAACGCGTCGGGCTCGAAAGCTCATCAGTAGGAGTGAGCCCACAGCGCAGTGACCGCGCTGGCGAAGCGAAGAGAGAAGAGAGAAGTGGGGGGAGGGCGCGGAGTAGCGAGGCTGTCTCCCACATCATTTATGACATCATAAATATTCTTTTTAACGATTTTTAGCATAAGAAAAATAAATTAATTAATGAAAATTTGATTTGAACCGTTAGAATGCAACGACTACTTCCTTTCCCAAAATACTATAAATTAACACCTCCCCACTCTCATTTTTACACCAATTTCTTATATTTCTCTCTATGTCCTACTCACATATTCTTCATATTTTCTCTCCCAATTTTTTCTATTTAATGGATAAGCAATTCACAACCAAGTTCAATTATAATTAGGTGAATTACAATGGGTCAAATTCTATAGATCCGGACGAACAACCCAATTCTTGGGTTCCAACTTTGACGTCGTCGATGGGTTTTGAGATATATTCATCCTCTCCAACAGATTTTATGAGATATTCTCCGGTCTGTTTTACTCTATTTTCTCCACTAGAGAATTATGGCTTCATTGCATTCCCAACTTCGTCAAGTCAAAGTTGAGGCAGATTTTCTCCGCAAGGGCTCGAATCTATCAATCTCTCATCATCATTTAAGAGTGTATCAAACCAACTGGCGCCATCGAAGCAAGCAAAGCCCAGCCCCAACGGCCAGTTCTTACAATCATGCGGAGTTGAAGCAACTTGCCGTTGTGTGGTCGAGCATTAGCATGGAATCCTTATCTGGTAACTCATATCCATTTTCCAATTTCTGAGGAAGGGTGACGGCTCGCTACAACTAAACACGGCCATCAGGCTTGATTTCTCGAGAAATAAAGCAATTGAAGTCACATTGGAGTAGACTTCAGCAAAAAGGTGAAGGAATTCCACGGGTACAACGTCCAAACCAAGAGGGACTGGCGCAATGGAGCAAACAACGAGGACATCGACGAAATTGCAAATGCCTTGTATTACATTGCCAACAAGGCAAATTTCAAATACAAGGAAACAATGTTGAAGTAGAGGAACACTACGAAATTCGCAGAAATTGAGGATGCCAATGTCAACCCGGATAAGCGCCAGAAGATCCTGACGGATTATCCAACTCGAGCAAGTTATCGATCTCGAAAGAACAATTTTTTTGGACGTAATAAAACTTGTCCAAGATATGAAAGAGGTACCACCAAAAAAAATTCAAGATTATGTTGATTTAAAGATATTCAAATTATAGTACAACTTGCTCATGGTAGACACAAACACAATGACTCCAAAGCAATCGAGAGAGCATCACGATGCTTTTGAGTTAATGTAATTTTTTTATTTCCGTATTGTTGAAGTTTTTTTAGGATTTTTTTTAGTTGATGTAATTTTGTTTTTCAATTCAATAAAAAAATATTTTAAAAGGTTTAATTTTCTTTAAGATAAATATAAAAAAATAAAAAAATAAAAATGAAAATGGAGAAAGTCCGAAGGTAGTTTTGGAGAGGGACTCTCTATAGTGAGACACGTTATAAAGTGGGCCCTTCCTTTAGGATGCCCTAATTAGTCACGAATCAAAAGAATGTTGGAAATTATTTCCCTTTCATCAATTACGCCCCTTCTAAATAAACAAAATGTGTCGCGTGCGCATCATCAATGTGGCCGTATATACTGTACTACGTTAATATTGTGTATATACATTTTTATTTCAATCGATCTTTGTGTAGTCATGATTTTGCGTTTCATACTTCAGAATTTATTGAGATTATTAGCTTCAAAATTAAAAAAAATATATATTGAGATTTATTTGGATAGTCGTTTGCTCATAAATCCAAGTTTGAAATTATTTTGATCGACTTTAGTGAATATGAATACGAATTTTTTATGCCATCGAACATTACAAACGCTACTCTTTACTCAATTACGTCAAGTTTAAGAAAATAATACAATAATATTATTAGCTTGTAGTTAGTGGGATGTTCGAATGTAAATACAAATCAAGAAATCATTGATTGACCCTTCAAAAAAAAAAAACCATTGATTGATATTAAAATCAACCAATGGGATCATCCCAAACAATCACAAACTTTTAACTTAAAATATTTGGTCAAAAGTGCTGCAGAATGCATTCAAATTTCTAAATAAGTTAGTATAGATACATCTAACGGTGGACCAGTAGTGATGACACGTGTAAACCAAACAATATTTATCTTTTTTATTTCTCAATTTCTTAATTAATCTTAGTTTCCCATGTTTAATTAATTTAAATCATTGTTAGCAGTAGATCAAAGTTGGATTGTCAGGAAAAAATAATATAAAAAGTTTGTGATTATTTAATAGGGAAAAGTTGTACAATAGTCTAACCTTTTTTTTGTGGTTAGGCAACAACCAAAAATATTCATTCCTATTCAACAGCTGGCGACAGCAACACAACAATACAGCATGGAAGGAGTATAAAAAAGAAAAGACAGAAATGATATGCTAGTCATCTCTGGTGGACATTTTCGTGAGCACTTCGTCGTTTTATTATGTTTGTATTATTTTTTTTAATTTTTAATTTTATTATATATTCTAATATCTTAGAAATTAATTTAGAAATCATAAAATCTAAAAAATTAATGTTCAATTTATTATTTTTTATTTTTAACTTCAAAAAATGAGTAATAAAATAAATCGAGCTTTGATTTTTATGTATTTTTTTAGATTTTATGATTTCTAAATTAATTTCTAAGATACTAGAATATAGAATAAACATATAAATAAAAAAAAACAATACAAACATGATAAAATAACGAGGTGTCCACGAAAGTGTCCACCGGGAGGTGAGTAGCATATCATTTCTCACAAAAAGAATAGTCCAGTTTCTTACTTTCTTTAAGAGAAATGATCCCCTACCCACCGTGAGCACGCTTAATGTGCCCACGGTTGACGTGGCAGTGTCACGTCAATGATTTTTTCTTTTGGGGTTTAGTTTTTTTTGTTAGGGTTTAGTTTTTTTTTGTAGGGTTTATTTTTATAAGGTATACTAATTAATTTTTTCTTTAAATATAATGCCGTCACCTCATCTATGGGCATATTAAGTATACACACGATGAGTAGGGGAGCATTAGTCCTTTCTTTAATAGTAGTAGATGGTAAGATATTTGAAATTCCTCTCTTTGATAATATTAAACACAATGAAAATCGTTTTCTTCAAGACCAAATGGAAACGGTTAATGTTGTTATAGTAACTTTGAAATTTTTAATTAATCTTAATTAATTAATTAATTATTATTATTATTATTATTATTATTATTATTATTATTTATTTTATTTTATTTTAAAAATTAAAAAAGAGTGTTTTGAGGTAAACCCCCAATAATTTTATAGCAATTTACTACTTCTTATGTTCTCCAATTCTTGACCCAAAACTTTTCGGCACGCGTTTCCACTGAAACCTAGGACGAATTTTAAAATAAAATTTTGAAATATTTTTTCTTTTACGGGATAGTATGAGTGTCATACTATCCGTAAAAGAAAAAATATTTCAAAATTTTATTTTAAAACTCGTCATACGTTTCAGTTGGGAAGACGTAAGGAAAAATTTTGGGTCAAGAAATGGAAGACGGAGGGAGTATTATATATTGCCTCCAAAGTTATTGGGTCCAAACGATCTAAGTAGGGCCACCCAAATATTTTACATATGATGGGCGATGATTAATATACATTATTAGTAATAATTATTATTGTCTAATTGATTAATCAGCACTTTTGTCTACACTAGCAGAGATCACGTGCGTTGCACGTATAACCTATTTTTTAATAGGATTGATTTATTATAATTATTAATATATACAAGATAATTATATTATTAATTATTGATGACATGAACTTCAATAAAATTTTAACGAATAAGCTAATGATCAGACAAAAGATGAAATTGAATTTTCTATGACATATTTTGTATAAAATTTTGACACTCAAAATTGTACAATATATGGTGATCATCCAATGTAATAGTGATAATTAACTCAAAAAGCAAAAAATACATTTTACCTTAGTTAAGGATTTACTCTTTCCCAATGCCAGAAGCAAAAATCTACATTATAAAGTTAAATCCAATATGTATGTCATTCAATTTTTTAATTAAGGATTTACGCTTTTAATTTTTGTTGAGCAAAGTGATTCCAAAACTATATAAAACGAATTATATTGTCAACTTCGTTATAAATTTCAAAGTTGAATTATAATTTTACAATATATATATTATACTATAAATATTTATCCATGCTAAGTTGTTAACATTGTAATTTAATGTCACAAACTAACATAACGGGTGTTTGATTAACTTTAATTTATCATCGATTACTAATTACTCCAACTACGTAGATAACATAATATATAATCTATACCCTACAATAATGTCATTGAAAGAGTAAGAATTATAATAGAAATACACTACAAATCTAATTAAAATTCTAAAAGTATTTATTAAGTTTATAGTATTATATTAAATTATAAAAATGCTATTAAAATAGATTTATGATAGGGGCATAATAGGCAAATCAAATTTTATAAAACAAGACACTTTTATAATAGGGTATAGATTATTAGGGAATTGGGTAGAATGCAACAAGACATAATATGTTTGACTATGATGCATATAGTAAAACTAGTGATGTTTGATCTTGTTCGGTGGCATTTCCAGAGCTTCAATGGCATTTTGATTGGTGTTGGTAATTGAATTATTCTACTATATGATACCATACATACATGTATGCATCTTTTTCAAATGATATACTCACTTAAACAATAGGAGAGGTAATTACTAAAAAAATCACAAGCAATTTACCTCTGCCAAAAATGTTTTGAAGTATTAAAAATAATTATTTTAATTGTGAACTATTAATTTATTACCATTTTTATTCTAAATGTCATTTTTCGACGATGGAATGTTAGCATGGCACGTCGGAAGCCACACGAATTCATAATAAATATTATCATATCTGAATAACTGATATTACTTGAGCGAAGATTATTTTAGACCCATTTCTTTAATAAATCAAATAAATTCCACCATGTATTAAGAAAAAAAGAAGTTATATTTTTTTTTATTAAACAAGCTTGCAATGACGTTATTTCACCATGTCAGATTTACTATGAATTCAAGGTAGCTTCTAGCATGTCATGCTGACATTCTATGTTAAAATAAAGATTAATAGCTCGTGATTAAATTGATTATTTTCAATACTTCACGGTACATTCGGTAAACAGGAAATATTGTGTTATTCTTTTTTTTTTTTTTTGGTGTAATTACTAGTAAATAGTATGGACGGTGTTAGATATGGTACCGTATGAATATTTTTGTTGGCAATACACATACAAAATTCCTTCTAATTTTGCCTTTTGTTGTATTAGATCTTTAGAATGTTTTATTTTAATAAATCCTTGTACCGTTTATTTTAAATTTCATGCCAATGAAATTAAAATAAGATTGAATAAATGACCAATACAAATACCAAAAATACTCTTCTTCTCCAAAGCATCTCGACCGGTACTTGGGACCTTGCGAGCAACTAGGACCACCACATATTGGTGTACGAGAATTGCGGCGTTCGGAGACTGTGGAAACTTTGTATGGTACGAAAAATAATTCGTCTATGGATATTCAAATTTCTTACTTGAATGTGTATGTAAAATTTGAACTCCCAAAATGATAGTAGCAATGGCTATTTCTATCGTTAGGCCAACAAAAGCATATTGACTGCCATCAATTTTGTTAGCTTGTTGTTTCCTAACCTATAGTGCTATTGGACTTGCTTGAATTCCAACTTGAGCATCATCTTTGAGAACTTGAGCACCATATGTGGTGCTAAAATGGGCGATTTTAAACATAGCCCCTTTCCACTCACTATAGCCCCCAATTAAAACAATAATAATAGATAATACCAAATGTACAAAAATCTCCTTGTAGCCCCCAATATTAATCTAGATAAAATTTATAACACCCGATTGGAGCACAATATAAACCCCTATAAATGACAGCCCCACCTACTCCAGGTATATGTTCATGAAATGTAAGAGCACTCTACGCGTAAAGACAGACTTGATTAAAAAGCAAATTAAGGATGGATCACGTCCTTTAAATCACGTGTCTGAAGCAAATCGTCTGTATATGAATGAAAATTTTCTTTAATACAAGCACTTTATTGTAGAAGTTCTGAATTCCAAAAAAAATTATCGAAAAATCTCAACTGTCGGTGAGCGCTGGTAAGAATGAGTAATCGACGAGCAAATTGATGTATTGTACAGTATGTATTTTGTTTATTTGAATTTGCTTTTCGATCGTATTCAAATCAAGAAGTTTTATAATAATATGATGAAAAATCTTTCTTTTGCTAATTAATTTCTTTTGCTAATAGAATAGTCTCTATGAATCAAATTATGTAATATTTTTAGGAGTGTGTGTTTTCTGGGAGAAGAAGAAACCTGTAGATGAGTTCTTTTTGGAGAAGAAGAAGACGGTGAATCTATGTTGGTCCCCAAACCACAAGGGTTATGGAATAATATAAATATCCTTTTTTTACTTATAAGGGTATTATAGTACTTTTATAATTATTTATATTATTAGTTTAAATGGGGGGCTATAGTGAGAAAAAAGGGGGCTATGTTTAAAATCACTCTGCTAAAATATATAAATAAATTTCTAATTAAATTATTGAGTAAATACAATAGATTTTGATTCAAAAATTAAGCTTAGGAAAAGATGGATAATGGTAATTGTCACACCTCGATTTTCAGTGCTCTGAAATTAGTAGAACCGAGATTTGACTGGAGGTAGGGTTGAGAAAGATTAACAAGGACTGACCATATTGATTAGGTTTAAGTCCTTATGCTAGCTCGAGAAATTTGGGCAACATCTCCTCTATATCAGAATCAATTGTGAACCGAAAGCCAAAAACAACCAACAACTGACTTTTATTACATCCAAAGCATAACAATAAGGCCATACCAGACCGCACCAATATTGTATCCACTATAAAATGTATAATTAATGACCAAGGCGAATCACATTGCGCTACAGTTGAACATAAAGTAAAAAATATAATTTAATAACTGAGGCGGACCAGACAACACTACAGTTGGATTGAAGTAAATAAATCTTGTAATTTATTCAGTACAAAAAGAAATAAAATTTAATGTATATATAAGTATTTCCATGAGTATAAAATTTATGATTTCAAAAAAAAAAATATATATATATATATATAAGCATAATTTTGTATAACTGTAAGCATGATTCTGTATAGCTTTAAGCATAATTCACACTTCTCACACTATGATTTAAATTTATATGAACCATACATACATATATATATATATAGGGGAAGGTTCATGTGTGAGACAATCTAATAATGAGAACTAGGAACTAATCTTACCCATTTATTTGTTGTAGATCAACGGTTATAAATTAAAACTCAAATTTAATGATAACCGCTTTTTTAATGTGTGCAGGATTATTCTTGACTATTTGTATAAATTCAAATTCGCACATGCCCCTATAATTATGGAATCAATTTATAACTTCAATTGAACCGTCATTTATTTAATTGTTTACTTATTTTATTTACTTTTCCTTTTTTAATTGTTTTTTAATTAGTAAGGAAGCATGCTACAGTAATTTCGTAATTATTTTAATTTTATTCATCTTTAGGCTTAATTTCATGCATTTTTAATATTAATTTTATGCCTTTTTATATTAGTGTGAATTTCATGCATTTTTAGTCTCGATTTCATGCCTTTTTAATATCGATTTCATGCTTCTTTTAATTTATTCAAATTGTTTTTAGTTTTGATTTCATGCATTTTTAATATTAATTTCATGTTTTTTAGTATGGATTTCATACTTTTTTAGTCTCGATTTTCATGCTTTTTTAGAATTACTTTCATGTTTTTTTAGTGTTGATTTCAAGTTCGATTTAAATTTTTATTCATTCTTTTTTTGTCTTTAAAGTATCAAATCGTAATATATGAGAACCAACACTAAAAAGAAAAAAGAAAAAAAATAAATAAAAAAACATGAAATCAACACTAAAAAAGCATGAGCATGAAATTAACATTAAAAAACATGAGAAAACAATTAAAAGAAACATGAAATCAACACTAAAAAAGCATGAAATTAATATTAAAAAAACATGAATTCTTTTTTAGAAAAATCATGAAATCAACATTAAAAAAACAAGACCCTATTTCATACTTTTTTAGTATTGATCTAATACTTTTTAGTGTCTATTTCATGCTTTTTAGTATGATTTCATGTCTTTTTTTATTGTTATTAGTGTTTTTGAGTGTTATTAGTGGTTTTTTAAGAAACAAAACTCTAACCCTGTAATAAACCCTTAGGGGGTTTATAAACTAGTGTCCGGCTTTTAGTGGTTTTGAGTGTTATTAATGGTGTTTTCAAAAACTAGACCCTAACCCTATAATAAACCCTTATGGGGTTTATAAATTAATGTCCGGCTTTTAGTGGTTTTGAGTGTTATTAATGGTGTTTCCGAAAACTAGACCCTAGCCCTGGAATAAACTCTTAGGGAGTTTATTATCTAATGTTCGACTTTTGGTGGTTTTTGGTGTTATTAGTGGTTTTCCAGAAACTAGGCCCAAGCCTTGGAATAAACCCTCAGGGTTTATGGTCTAGGGTCAAGTATCCGGGTTTTGACATGCTTATTCATGCTTTTTTAGTGTCTATTTCATATTTTTTAGTCTTGATTTCATAGTTTTTTTTTTTTACTTTTAATTATTAGTGTTTTTAAACCATAAGGGCCCTGAACCAAAAACCCTAAGGGTTTATTCCAGGACTAGGGTCTAGTTTTTAGAAAACTACTAATAACACTCCAAACCACCAAAACCCGGACACTAGATAATAAACCCCGTAAGGGTTTAAGGGCTAGAGTCTGGTTTCCGAAAAAACCACTAATAACAACCAAAAACACTAATAACAATAAAAGCATAAAATCATTACTAAAAAAAACATGAAATAACCATAAAAAAGAACATGAATAAGCATGCCAAAACCCGAACACTAGACCCTAACCTAACACTAGACCCTAAACCCTAAGGGTTTATTTCAAGGCTAGGGTCTAGTTTCCGGAAAACCACTAATAATACCCAAAACCACCAAAAGTCGGATACTAGATAATAAATCCCCTAAGGGTTTATTCTAGGGTTAGGGTCTAGTTTCGTGCTTTTTAGTGTTGATTTCATATTTTTTTAGTGTTAATTTCATGTTTTTAAGTGTTTGATTTCATGCTTATTAGGGTTTATTTCAAGGCTAGGGTTTAGTTTCCGGAAAACCACTAATAACACCCAAAACTACCAAAAGTCGGATACTAGATAATAAATCTCTTAAGGGTTTATTCCAGGGTTAGGGTCTAGTTTCGTGCTTTTTTAGTGTTGCTTTCATATTTTTTTAGTGTTAATTTCATATTTTCTTAGTGTTTGATTTCATGCTTATTTTAAAAATTTCCCCATGCTTTTTAGTGTTAATTCATATTTTTTAGTGTTGATTTCATGCTTATTTTAATTTTTTTTCATCCTTTTTTAGTGTTAATTTCATGCTTCTTTAGTGTTGATTTTGTGCTTCTTTTAATATTAATTCTAAAAAAGCATGAAATTAACATTAAAAAATATGAGAAAAAAATTAAAAGAAGCATGAAATCAACACTAAAAAAGGATGAATTCATTTTTAGACAAATCATGAAATCAACATTAAAAAAATAAGACCCTATTTCATATTTTTTTAGTATTGATTTAATGCTTTTGAGTGTCTATTTCATGCTTTTTTTTAGTATGATTTCATTTCTTTTTTACTGTTATTAGTGAATCATGAAATTTACACTAAAAAGACATGAAATTTATACAAAAAAATGAATAACTTTTTTTATTTAAAAAAGTATGAAATTAATACTAAAAAAGCATTAAAACAATATTTAAAAAGCATGTAATCAACACAAAAAAGCATAAAATCAATCCTAAAAAGATATTAAATTTTTTATTGCCTATTTAATTTTTTATGCTAAACATATACTTCTAGTTTAGCGAATAATACTCCTATTTCCTAAACATGTGAAGTAGCTTTTGCATTAATTTACTATTTTTATTTATTCTTGGAATTCTCAAGTTTGAGTTTTATTAGTCAAACTTTAATAAATATTAATGGAGTGAATAGTGAAGGGAGAGAAAATAAGTAGTTACATGAAGAGAGAGAATCTAATGAAATCGCACAATTTAAGGAAGTCATATTCAAGATTACTTGAATGCCCTTCCGTATATCATAACTACCGAAAATAATTGTCATTCAAATTAAATCTAAACCATCAATCTGTTTAATCTAAAGGTGCATATTAGTTCGTAGTTTTCACCAATTAAAAGGTTCTTACATGAACCACACTATATATATATATATTGTTGGGAACCCTTTGAAACTTAGTTTTGATAATGTTATTAGAAACCACACTTAGATATATGTTTTTCTTTATTGGAACAGGCTGATCTCCGTATTCAGAATCAGTCGTCTAAACCGGACAGGTTGCTATGTAAAGGTCAAGGTTGGTAGTGCAACCTTGTACCTAGTCTACTTAAACCTGTCACACTGTTCCATTATGTAACCTGTCTATGTAACCTGCCCCTACAATACTCGAAGATCTCACGCGAAGGTTACAGAAGATCGAAGACTGTTCGAGGTATAGGAAGCGCAACCTGTGAAAGGCCAACCTGAGCTATGGTGATGAAACCTGCTCTCACTCAACGACAAGAATTGTGTCAGCGTACGGAATCTGCAAATCCTGACACACTTCCAACGGCTCTATTTCAAACGCTTCTCTATAAATACCTCAACATATTCCAGATTGAAATACGGGAAAATCAATACTCAAGCAAAAACGCTGCTGAAATCTCAAGCTGAAAATATTCTAATCAACACTCGAAATTACTAGAGTTTTCCCAAGTGTTGATCATTGTAGATTTCTTATCTATCTGGAATCAGTCTTACTAGAACATATCACACACTCTCACTACCATTAAAGTAGAAATACTAGTGTAGTTGATCGAGTTGTATTCCTTACGTCGACAGCTAGTTAAAGCTTTCAAGTTTGGATAGTAGCACTAGTCATTTAGTGTTAGTAAGTCCGTATGCAAAGTTGTATGTAAGTTAGAAGAGACACGACTCTAGAAACGTGCTAGATTCAGTCTAGAAGAAAGACTTGAATTTGGACTGGACCTCCACCAGTGTTAAAAGGAGCGAAAAATCTCAAGTTAAGGGATTACAGATTCGACGGGATCTGGCGTGGACGTAGGAGCTGTTTACTCCGAACCATGATAAAAACTCCTCGTGTTTCTCTGTTCTTATCATCTGTTTTCACACAGTTTGCATGCTCACAACCTGCACATTTGTAACCTGTCTTGCATGTGTACTATCTTTGAAAACTATTTCTGGAAACTATCTTTGAAAACTGTTTCTGAAAACTGTCTTTGAAAACTGTTAGCCACTTTCACAGTTTGCATGAATACTTGTCTGAACTAAAGTTTTCTTTGAAAACTATTTTGAAACCTGTTAGCCAACCTTTCCACCAAACTTCCGCACGCAGGTTAGTTTTGCAAGCTCAGCAGTTTACTGTCTGAGCTGGAAAAACTAAACTGCTCTGATAAACTGAGTGACGACTCAGTAAGATCAAATCGTTTTGAAAAGTCAAAACTGTTGGCTAATTGGTGTATTCCCCCCCCCTATACACCAATAAATACTTATCGGGACCTACAAGTGGTATCAGAGCAGTGGTTCTTTTGACCATTGCTTCTGCATACTAGAAGGTTTCTCGTACTTCAGTGTCAAATAGAACTAGATCTCTAGAAATTGTGCTTGTGCATTCATACATAAATTGTCATTATGGAAGCTTCACTTCTCTGCGTTTGCGAAGATTTTTCTATACAGGGATATGAAGACTGGAGCTTTCGAATAAAGATGTGCCTCCAAGCTCATCATGTGCTAATGTGGGATGTCATCGAGAACGGCCCAACGCCAATCTACGAGCCCTATGATATAGAAGTTTCTGGAGACAAAGCTTCTGAAGCAACATATGTGCCAAAGATCAAAGATCCCAGGAAACATACAAACGAAGAAAGAAAGGAAGCTGGACTTGACAGCTTTGCAAAGGGATTGATCTCAAGTACAATTAAGGGAGTCCACCTGGCCAAGATAAGAAATCTGGCAACTGCAAAAGAAATGTGGGACACCTTAAAAGCCATAAGCCTTGGTTCAACAGAAATGCTGGAGAACAAGCTATTAGTGGCATGCAGCAAATTTGAAGAATTCAAAATGCAGCCAACGGAAACCATTGATCAGCTCAAGAATAGATTCACAATGATCACTTTGGAAATCGCGGCTCTCAAGAAAGATAAATATACACAGCGCGAACTCAATCTCAAAGTGATCCAATCTCTCCCAGCAAGCTGGCATGTGTACAGCGCCATGCACCGCGGCAGGTCGGACATCAGCAACCTGTCAACCGAGCAACTGTTTGATCTACTCATCGGAAATGAGTTTGAAATGATCAGACTTCACGGATCAGGACAAGTGTCTTCAAGCAAGAAGACTGAGTCTGAAAAGAGAGAAAAAGATGCCGCGTTCAAAGCTGCATCAATGATAGAGGAAAGAGAAATCCCAAAGGATTTATGCTCCAAAATGGAGAAATTGTTGAAGGACTATGCTCTCATGGCAAGAAGGAATGAAAAGCTTGAAAAACGCTTCAACAAATTCCGTAAATATCACAAAGATTTCAAAAGAAATCAAATCACCTATTCTTCCGACAAGAAAGGTGAAGGTAAAACAAAACCCTCTAAATTCAATTCTTCTAACACTCTAGAGGGTGGTTGTTTTGAATGTGGCAGACCAGGTCACTACAAGTCAGACTGCCCAGATCTTTCAAAGGCCGAACGCGAAGAGCTCCGTGCAAAAAGAGATCAAAAGCTTAAGGAGCAGCGCAGTGCCATGATCGCAGCTGAGGAAGAAGCCAAAGCCATTGCCACATTATCAGACTCAACCTCCTCCGACGAAGATGATGATGATGAACTGGACGAGGAGGAATGTCGCTTAGCCGACGAAGATTCTGAAAATGAGGAATGCTACATTGGAAAAGATCTCGATCTTGTTCAATACAAGGTTGATACCAAAATCTCTTCATATTCAACTAACTACTGAACATGCAGGTTTCGAACTACCTGAAATGCCAACATATGAAGAGTTCCAACAACAGCTTGATGACTACAAGAAACTCTCAGAAATGTTCGAGCAAGTAGTCATAGAAGGATCCAAGCTGGAGGGTGAAAACATGAAACTCAAGGCTGCTAAAAATGGAGACTTCACTCTCCATGATGAAGCAAGACAAAGAGAGATAGAAACTCTGAAAAATTCAATTGGGTCAATCAGCTTTAAGGGAAGAAAACCTTAAAGACATGCTCACTGAAAAGGACAGTGAGATCAACAGCTTGAACGGCAAGCTGTCAGATCTCTCAAATGAGCATGAGAAGCTGTTGCAGAAAGAGCTCAAGCTTCAACAAGTCCTGATGAAGATGAACAAAAATGGTGAAAAGCTTGAAGCCTTGCAAGCTGCCCAGAGACCTGCTCAGATAAAGTTTGGCATTGGATTTCATGGTCAAACCTGCGAAGCCAAAGAAAAAGAGAAGGTTTTGTTTGTGAAAGAAAAAGGAATGATTGAAGGCAAAGCTCACCACACCCTACCAGACAAGCAAATCAATTTGAGGAATCCAGCTCGACAACCTCAAGCAATCTTGGTGAAAGAGCATAGGAAGCCTGATGTCAAAAAGCAACAGCTAAGGCCATCAGTTGAACAGAAAAAGGTTGAGCCACCTAGAAAACTGTATATGCAACCTGCATATAAAAAGAAGAGCCAACCTGCACCGAGAAGAGTGCAAGCTGCTAATAAAGGAGAAGCACAACACAAAACTGCTCAACCACAACGAAACAACTACTATGAGCAGTGGCCAAATCAAACACTCGACAATGAAGGTTACTGGTACAACCGCCTATGGTACCAATATCCTAAGCTGTCAAGTATGTATCATCAATCTCCACATGGAAGTGGATCAGAGATTCATCGCTGCAGATGTGGATATGCGGAGCAGTATTATCAACCTAGTTATTACCAACTGCAAACTGCATACTCCAATAGAGCCATCCACTCAACAAATAGGCAACGGACCAAGCCACGGGTCAACAAGCTCTCAACAAAGGAAGCTTGGGAATCAAGCTTCTAAAACTCAACCTGCTAACAAGGCACCCAAATTCATGTGGGTTGCTAAATCTGTCTAATTGCAGGATGGGAAAGCTCAAAGAAGAAAGCGAGCAGCTCGCGGCACGGTCTGGATTATTGACAGTGGCTGTACAAGGCACATGACCTGCGACAGAAGCCTGCTTACAAATTTCATCGAATGTGACGGACCTCTAGTTGCTTTCGGAGGAGACTCTAAAGGAAAAACAAGAGGTTACGGTAATCTAATTGTTGGTAAAACAACAATATCAAATGTCACTTACGTTGAAGGTTTAAATCAT
This sequence comes from Mentha longifolia, assembly GCA_001642375.2. NCBI lineage: Eukaryota > Viridiplantae > Streptophyta > Magnoliopsida > Lamiales > Lamiaceae > Mentha > Mentha longifolia. The sequence goes on from CM038117.1 coordinate 22,376,400, forward strand.
AATCTCTTTTCTGTAAGCCAATTCTGTTCTACTGGAAAAAGAGTAGAGTTTTCTGCTAATAAATGCGCTATAAAGAACAAGGAAGGAGAAGAAATTCTTCTTACCGGTATTTTGCAGGATAACTTGTACATAGTACAATGGCTAGATGAAAAAGAAATCTGTCTGGTCACCAAACCTGTACCTAAAGTGAGCTGGCTATGGCACAAGAGACTGTGTCACTTAAACTTCAAAGCCATCAATAAGCTCGCTCGCAAGAAGCTCGCAGACGATCTTCCAGATCAAGTCTACTACAAAGATCATGTTTGTGAAGCCTGTCAAGCTGGAAAGCAGACCAAATCGTCATTTCCCAGCATTGCAGCGCACAGCACAAGCAGAATCTTGGAACTACTCCACCTGGATTTATTTGGTCCAGTCACTCCCAGGAGCATTAACGGTAAAAAGTATACTCTCGTTATTGTTGATGATTACTCACGATACACTTGAGTTATTTTCTTACATAAGAAGAAGGAGACACTAGTGGAGCTACCTGCGATGCTCACCAAACTGTCAAACGTGAAGAATAAAAGTGTGATTTCAATCAGATCCGATCGTGGAACAGAATTTATTAATCATATGATTGAATCATACTGCACCAAAAATGGAATTACTCATCAAACTTCAGCGGCTCGCACACTACAACAGAATGGAGTTGTTGAACGACGCAACAAATCACTAAAAGAAGCAGCTCGCACAATGCTGAATGAAACCAATCTTCCTAAGAAATTCTGGGCGGAAGCTATCAATACAGCTTGCTACACTCAGAACAGATCAATCATTCACCAATGACATAAAAAAACTCCATACGAGCTGTGGAAAGATAAGAGACCTCGGTTGAAATATCTTAAATCTTTCGGGTTGCGTGTGTTACATTCACAATAATGGGAAATCACAGTTAAAGACTTTTGATAGCAAAGCAGATCCAGGAATATTTGTAGGATATTCAGAGATCAGCAAAGCTTTCAGAGTTTTTAACAAGAAGACTCATATTGTGGAAGTAACACCACATGTTATTTTTGATGAATCTATCTGTGAGTACAGGGAGAGTCAATCTGAAGAAAGTACAAGTGCAAGTCAAAATCAAGAAGGTTCCAACATGCAGTTTCGAGATGAAATACTAATTTGGAGCCCAACCGACTCAGAAGAAGAAAGTCAACCTGTACAAGGTTTCAATCTACTCTTTCAGCAGGGGGGAACAAACCAAGGGGGAACCGAAGCTCTTCCAACCAGTACCTCCTCAACTGATCCAGAAAATCCAACGGAACCTGCAGTCAACACAGAACTGTCAATGGATCAACTCGCTGAACAGTTTGAACAGCTTGACCCCCTCACTCCTCAACCTCTACCTGAGTTTGAAGATCCCATACCAGACCTTGAACCAACTCTTACTGAAGAAGAAATCTCTCATCGAAGGAGATGGGTCGATGCTCATCCTGAAGATCTCATTGTTGGAAACCCACAGGCTGGTGTGAAGACAAGGAGACAGATAGGCGAAAGCTGTCTACTAAGCTGCTATCTTTCCTACTCTGAACCCAAAACTGTTGAAGAAGCTCTTGCTGATCATGACTGGGTCACAGCCATGCAAGAGGAACTCAACGAGTTTAAAAGAAATGAAGTATGGTCATTAGTTGATCGTCCTACGCATCAAGGAGTGATCGATGTAAAATGGGTGTTTAGGAATAAGAAAGATGAAAATGCTGAAGTAATCAGAAACAAGGCAAGATTAGTTGCCAAAGGTTACTGTCAACAAGAAGGGATAGACTATGATGAAACCTACGCACTAGTAGCAAGACTAGAAGCAATAAGACTATTTCTAGCATATGCAGCTCATCAAAGGTTCAAAGTCTACCAAATGGACGTGAAGAGTGCTTTCCTCAATGGAATTCTTGGTGAAGAAGTTTACGTTGAACAACCACCAGGTTTTGAGGAAGCTGGTCCAGAGAAAGTTTACAAACTGCATAAAGCAGTATACGGTTTGAAACAAGCTCCCAGAGCTTGGTGTGAAACGTTGTCTACATTCCTACTGCATTCTGGTTTTAAAAGGGGATCGGTCGACAGAACTTTATTCACTTTCAAGTACAAGGATAATATACTTCTTGTGCAAATTTATGTTGATGACATTATCTTTGGATCTAGGTCAAAATTCTTATGTGACAGGTTCGGAGAACTCATGAAGGATAAGTACAAAATGTCGATTGGGGGAGATGAACTTCTTCCTTGGTCTGCAGGTCAAGCAATCTACAGATGACATCTTCATTTGTCAATCTCAGTATGCTAACGAGCTGGCAACCAAATTCAGTGTCCAGGATAGCAGACCACTGAAGATTCCAATGATGGCAAATGGAAAGATGAATCCAGACTCTGAAGGGAAACCTGCCAACATAACTTTTTATAGAGGAATTATTGGTTCTTTACTTTATCTTACTGCAAATCGACCTGATATTTCTTTTGCAGTTGGAATATGTGCTCGGTATCAAGCTAATCCAAATGAATCTCATCTAGAAGCCGCCAAGAAAATCCTTAGATATGTCAAGGGAACTGTAAACTTCGGGTTATGGTATCCTTGTGATGATAATTTTGAACTAACTAGCTATGCAGATGCAGATTATGGAGGATGCAAACTGGATAGAAAGTCCACTTCAGGGACCTGTCAGTTTTTTGGAAGCAAGTTGATCTCTTGGTTTTCAAAGAAGCAAACTTCAGTTGCTACTTCAACAACAGAAGCTGAGTACATGGCAACAGGAAGCTGTTGCACGCAGATTCTTTGGTTAAAACAACAACTCAAAGATTATGGTGTCACAGTTCGAAAAGTTCCCATCTTTTGTGATAACACAAGCGCCATAGCACTCACTGTTAATCCTGTCTACCACACCAGATGCAAGCATATTGACATAAGGCATCATTTCATCAGAGATCACGTGGAAAAACAAGATATAACAGTTGAGAAAATCCATACTGACATTCAAAGAGCCGATATTCTGACGAAACCTCTCATGGAAGAGAGATTCAACATGCTATGTGGAAAGCTTGGAATGCTCAGAATGGATACACAGTCTAAGTCAGAAGATGAATGCAGTTCGCTAACACAGGTCAACCAAGAGCAGACTGACTTGGAAACTGCACGCCAACAAAAACAGTTCGCTAGAGCAGGTCAGCCAAGAGCAGACTGACTTGGGAACTGCATGCTAACAAAAGCAGTTTGCTAGCACAGGTCAGCCAAGAGAAGACTGACTTGGAAACTGCATGCTGACAAACCAGTTTGCTAGCATAGGTCAGCAAAGAGCAGACTGACTTGGAAACTGTAGCTCAATAGAAGCAGTTCGGCGACGCGCAGCTTGAAGCCACAAACTGCGTTGAAAGTCAAATTACTGGCCTACCTTTAAGTGGGAACTGGAGATGTCGTATCAATCTCCATTTAATTCTTAGTAGAATTTATAATTTCCAGTCCCTATTTATTCTTTTAAAAATCTTTTTCAAATCTTTTACTGTTACGTATTTGAAAAGTTTTACACGAAAATCAAGGGATTTCTGTCAATCTCAGAAGGAAAAAGAAGAGAGAAGAAGCGCGTGAAACTTACTCTCCACTGAGATTTGTCTATAAAGTCTTAACCGCGGAGAAAATTCTATAAATAGAGAGAATCATTTGAACTCTCTACGCATTTCTTGAAATCCTTAAAATCCAGTTTCAAATTCTCTCTCGCTTTTCTTCAAAATTTCTCAAATTCCTTACCCTCTCTACAAAATGTCTACAGAATCACTAAGTGCTCAAGTGAAGAAAGCAACACCTCTCATTTTCTTGGAGAAAGTAGCTGTGCTGGATACGTACGGCTACAGAGGCTTGAACCCGATGATTGAGACTATCACCCAATGTGATGGTTTCTTCAATATCATCACTCAACATCCTCAAGTGACGCTGCCAATGAACGTTGCCTATCTACTATGTTCTCTGGAATCGGTGGCCGGAGATCCCGCCACGGCGACCTTTCTAGTCAACAATGAGGAAGAACGGCGTCATCTTCTTCCACTCGTCCTTCAGACCTACAGGCTGACGGATGCAGGAGCCATCACAACAATTGACGACGTGCCCATGGACGCAGTCAATGATGTGTATCAGCAGGCTTTATTCGAACCTAAGAAGGTTTACGATCAAAGAACCTTCAACCGCCACGACTTGAAGTCTGAGTACAGACTCCTCTTCGAGTTCGTCCACAACGTATTCCTTTCTTATCTAGGGTCGAATGAAGCAGTCACACTGCTGAAGTTCAAGCTGCTAACCGCGGTAATGAAGCAGTTACATGTTAACTGGGCAAGGGTGCTAGTTAATCTGTTCATCAAAGAGGCAGCAGAGCAACCTGCCAGGATAAAGGCCAACATGCAGCTTCGACATGGCACCAAGCTTTCGATCATCCTGCAGAGAACACTTACTAACAGGTTGTGGCCTGTCTGCACTGGATTTCCTGAGGACAAGCTGGTTCCTCACACCTGCAACCAGTTGATCATGATACTTGGCATTCTGCCACACAAGATCAACAAAGCAAGCGGTGTAGCCAAGCGTTTGCTCACCGAAATGCGCGACTCAAAGGAAGAAGAAGATGAAAGTGAAGAGGGAAGTGAAGATGAAGAAGAAAGCTGTGAAGATGCTGAAAAAGTCCGTAAAGGAAAACGGAAAATGACGGATCAACCATCTGCGCCCTCACAAAAGCGCCTCACTCGATCGACAGCAGCAACCTTCGTGGAAGCATATATCACACCTGCAAGTGAAATGCAATTTGCTCCTCCACAGGTTGATGTGAAACCTGCTGGCGACCAATCCACTCCAGCCTCCCCACCCAAAGCTCAGGACAAGGCCCAAGGCTCCGCAGCTCCTAACTCAGCAGCTTTCCCATCCTCTTTCAACAGCTCTGTAGCTGTTGACAAGATGTTATCCTTCTTTAATACTGAATTTCTTAAAATGTCTCGAAGGCTTAACATTTTGGAGCTGGAAAGCAAGCTGTACATTGATGAAAAGTTTGCAGCTCTGCAAGCTGAGAATGCCAAGCTGTGGGAGTTCATCAAAACTCACATTGGTAAGGATACATATGCGCAGCTCGCAAAGGACAAAGAACAGTCCAGCTAGGTGGAAGCTGTGAAGTTCAAAAAGTGTGGAAACTGCAAAATCAGAAACTGTGGATAAGTCACAGTTCACATGGGAAGTGTCATGGACGACCTGTATCAGTCTCCATGTTTTTAAATCATATTTTTTATATGCAATGATGTGCGTCTAAAATTATTTCTATCGTTTTAATATATATAACATAATTTCTGCTTCACATGGTCAATTCATGCACTATCAATCATTTTCTTTATTTATTGAAGCATGTATTTTGTTATTTATTGAAATCATTGTTAAGGATATTCTGACACAACTCTAAACATTCGAAATTTGCTTTCCTTGAATGTCTAAAAGCGCATGCACAGTGTCATATCAGCATTAAATGCGAGGCGACGGTTGAGTGTAGGGGTTATGCGAGTAGGCTTCACTAACCTCCCTACGCGCCCACTACTTCACAGGATTTCTAGGGTTTTAATCCTATCCGTTGAACGATTAAGTTACCTCAATCTCAACCGCTCATCCTATCCTCTATATATACTCATAACTGTGCATCGTCTTCATCACTTGAATTCTCAATTATTCCGCCATTTTTCTTCTGCAACTTCCTTCGTCCGAAAAACTCGAAGCTCTAAGTTCACTAATATTTCTCTTACAATGGCAGGAGAATCCACCTCTTACAATCTCCCATCACGACGGAACAAAAGATACAATATATGCAGCAGTACATTCTCACGGAGCCCTCAGCAAATCTTTCTACGTACGGTTACGCCGGTCTCGACGAGATGTACGCCTCCATTAAAGCTGCGGAAGGGTTCTACAAGATTATTACTCACGAGCCTCAATTCTGGCTTCCGCAACAAGTAGCGATGTTCATTCTCTCCTACTTTTGCACGGAAGATGTCGACTCTGCCGCCTTCCATCTTCCGTTGCCCAACCAGCCCGACGAGCCCATTCCTATTTTGCAGCTTATTTGTCAAACATACGGGATCGCAGATTTGGGATCTGTCGATATCCTGTATCACAAGACCTCAGGTCTCATTTTGGAGGTTTCGGATGCCGATCTGGAAGCTGTGTACCAGAAAGCTCTCATGCAACCTGCAGTCAAATACGATGGCAAGAGGTTCTCACGACCTCTGCTGAAACCTGCATACAGAGCCCTCTTTGACTTTGTCCACAAAGTCTTCCTTGGTTACTCGGGTAACCATGACGCTGTCACTCCAGCGAAATTCAGAGTGATGACTGCAATCGTGCAGGGTCTGGATGTAAACTGGGCCAGATTCCTACTCGAGCTGATAAATGAGGAAATCAAGCAGCTCGCGATCACTTTCGATGGTGACGAGATGACCGAGTTCCGCGTTGCCCGCAACCTGCGATTGGGCACCAAAATTTGCTCTCTCATTCAAGGTCTCCACCCCAACCTTCATTGGAATGGACGGACGCCTTTCATCAAAGAGAAGGTTCCCAAGGACCAAAAGCAGCTCGAACTGATCATTGGCGTCGACGGCACAGTTTTCGCCAAGTACGATGACTCAGTCAAACCCTATCTGTACGAAATGGGAAGGTCCAACCCAACCTGGGTACCTCCAGATCAGAGAGACCACAGGAAGAAGAGGCAGCTCGCCCCCAGCAAACAACTTGATCGACCTATCAAGTCTGTGAGAATTAAATCGCCCACTCCTATCTCACGCAGGTTACACATAGAGTTTGCTGAGATAGAAGTTCAGCCGCAACCTGTTCGCTCAATCTTTCCCTCACACAAAGACATCACCGAACAGATTGCCGCACAGCTCTCCATTCCCATTCCTTCAGTTCGCCAAACCTCTGACGAACAGGTTCTGGACCAAGCTGGTCAGAGTCAATCTGTGTTCCAACCTGCGGATGACACAGATTTCGAGGAAAACAATCCGACTCTGCAATCATCATCCACCAGCCGTCCGGTGAAACCTCTCATCATCACAGCTCTCCTCCCGAGCTTGACATCAACATCATACTTTCTTCAGACGATGATGATGTACAGGAAGAGCCTGTGAAAACTGCAGCTGCCATGCTGGTCAACTCCATTGAAATTAACGCTGAGAAGACTGTCATGGAGTCCTTTCCCGGAATTGACCTAACTCCAAAGACCAGGCAGATGGCATTCAGGCTGCGTACGTTGCTCGATGGGAAGGACAAGTCTTACTGCGACTTGAAGTCGATCTTTCTCATTTCTTCCATCGAACAACTGGAGATTGAAGAACACACCCTGGGGAAGTATTTCGGATATGCTTCAATTCCTGAAGCTCGCGATTGCTTCAAGAAGTTCGTCCTCTCTAGGATGAAGAGAGAGGCCAGGGCTTTCAACATTGATCTGAAACCTTTTTATAATCATGATCGCAGTTTGTATAATTTCAGGTTTCCAGATGATGCAGATTTCAGTCCAATTCCCTCTCCCACCAGGAACAGCGAAGATACAGAGTTAGACCACGATCGTATACCTGTCTACTCTGTCGCAAAAGCTGGCACTCCTCTCACTGTGATGCAAGAAGAATTGAAACAGCTCATCACTGAGGAAGTTGTCAAGGTGAAGGCAATAGAGGTAGAAGAGCACCTGAAGATTGCCAATAAAATCGAGGCAATGGACAAAGCTGCTTCTGCTCTGCTGGCCAATATAAAAGAGGAAATGCCCACAGTCATTAAGGAAACTGTTGCCCAACAGTTCGCAACCTTCGTCTCAACCCAACTGAAAGACGAGACGGATAAGCTACTCCCACAACAGCTATCCGACATGAAGGTTGCCTCCCAATCTTCCATCGATGGCTTGAACTTTGAGTTTGAGCAACTCAACCAGCTTGTACACGACTTCACTATGAAGCTCACTCAAACCACTTCAAGCTCATTGAAGAAAGAGGAGGAGATGCAAGGGAACATCAACTCCCTCCTAGCAGTTCAAGGAGAAGATCTGCATCGACCTGTCCTTACTTTCTGACGAGCAAGCCTCCCTCAATACCCTTGTTCAGAACCTCATCGATGATAATGCCGAAAAGGGGGAAGGGAAATGCAAACGCACAACTGCTAAAGGGAAAGGCAAGGAGAAACAGGTCACTCAAAGCCGAGGCACAGGTCGTACTTCTCAACCTGTAATGCTAACTGAACCTGCTCAGCCCGCGACAACTGCCCCTCAACCTGCTGCCGCCAAGCTGTCTGAAGAAGAGAAAGCACAGTGCGAAGCCACTCTCATCCGGCTCATGGCAGAAGCTGGATACACTGCTGAAGACTGTATAAATGAAGGCAAGCAGAAATTGTTCCTGGCAGAACTGAAGAAACAAAAAGCGAAAGACAAAGCTCGCGTGGCAAGCTTTAAAGGTCTTCAAAGCTGCAAGGACCAAGCTGACAAAAGAGAGCCAATTGACTGGCTACCAGTGGAAGATCAGCCGCTATGGGACGAGTTCCTTAACCAGTTTATTTTACATCACTACTGGTTACAGGTTGATGCTCGCTATACCGGTGATACCAAGACGGCCTTCTATAACTGGATGCAATCTTTCCCAGACCGCGAATTCATCAAGAGGGTCAGGGAGAGAGCTGCAAAAGAGAAGGTCACGCTCAATCCGCCAAAGATTGAGACCTTCCAACCTCCCACTGTCTGCGGCACTGACACTCCAGATATCAACAGAATCAATACCTTCATTAGGAGTATCGCAGCTCAGTATGGATGCAAGACTACAGGGTGCGACGAGTACAAGTCGATTCGCGACAGCATCTATACAGCCATGGGAACCGTAAGCTTGGACAAAATAGCTGAAGAAAGGTTCAAGACTGTGAGGAGTTAAACTGATCAACTTCATTTATTTTCGTATCAATCTTGTAATCTGTGAATATCAATTTAGTTGATACTATAAATGAAAATGATCACCTTTTGTTCCTGACGACAATATCTCTTTGTCCAGGCATGTGCATGATATGCTTTAAGTTTCTAACACTTATTTTCATGCAGCTGGCTGGACATCAAATCTTTCAAAACCTCTAAGCTAAAATGTAAAGTGTGGGTTTCGGCATTATCAAAAAGGGGGAAATTGTTGGGAACCCTTTGAAACTTAGTTTTGATAATGTTATTAGAAACCACACTTAGATATATGTTTTCTTTATTGGAACAGGCTGATCTCCGTGTTCAGAATCAGTCAAGTCTAAACCGGACAGGTTGCTATGTAAAGGTCAAGGTTGGTAGTGCAACCTTGTACCTAGTCTACTCAAACCTGTCACACTGTTCCATTATGTAACCTGTCTATGTAACCTGCCCCTACAATACTCGAAGATCTCACGCGAAGGTTACAGAAGATCGAAGACTGTTCGAGGTATAAGAAGCGCAACCTATGAAAGGCCAACCTGAGCTATGGTGATGAAACCTGCTCTCACTCAATGACAAGAATTGTGTCAGCGTACGGAATCTGCAAATCCTGACACACTTCCAACGGCTCTATTTCAAACGCTTCTCTATAAATACCTCAACATATTCCAGATTGAAATACGGGAAAATCAATACTCAAGCAAAAACGCTGCTGAAATCTCAAGCTGAAAATATTCTAATTAACACTCGAAATTACTAGAGTTTTCCCAAGTGTTGATCATTGTAGATTTCTTATCTATCTGGAATCAGTCTTACTAGAACACATCACACACTCTCACTACCATTAAAGTAGAAATACTAGTGTAGTTGATCGAGTTGTATTCCTTACGTCGACAGCTAGTTAAAGCTTTCAAGTTTTGATAGTAGCACTAGTCACTTAGTGTTAGTAAGTCCGTATGCAAAGTTGTATGTAAGTTAGAAGAGACACGACTCTAGAAACGTGCTAGATTCAGTCTAGAAGAAAGACTTGAATTTGGACTGGACCTCCACCAGTGTTAAAAGGAGCGAAAAATCTCAAGTTAAGGGATTACAGATTCGACGGGATCTGGCGTGGACGTAGGAGCTGTTTACTCCGAACCACGATAAAAACTCCTCGTGTTTCTCTGTTCTTATCATCTGTTTTCACACAGTTTGCATGCTCACAACCTGCACATTTGTAACCTGTCTTGCATGTGTACTATCTTTGAAAACTGTTTCTGAAAACTGTCTTTGAAAACTGTTAGCCAACCTTTCCACCAAACTTCCGCGCGCAGATTAGTTTTGCAAGCTCAGCAGTTTACTGATTGAGCTGGAAAAACTAAGCTGCTCTGATAAACTTGAGTGACGACTCAGTTCAGATCAAATTGTTTTGAAAATTCAAAACCGTTGGCTAATTGGTGTATTCCCCCCCCCCATACACCAATATCTACTTATCGGGACCTACACCTTGGACTAACTATAGGAATTCCTTGGCTCAAGATATGTTTAACAATTGGCGAGTCAGGGGTTAAGGATGATTTTTGGATCTTGTACGAAGTTTTTTTGCTTAGACATGTAAATTTGCAAGTATATAATGTGTATAGCTAGTAGATTATGACAATATATTAGAAAACTCACTATGTTGTGGTACATATTTTGTTGTGGTACATATCATTGTGTAATTATGTAATATTTTTTTAACAATGTACTCCCTCCGGCTCATGATTTTCGATCCCTTTCTTTTCGACAAGTATTTTCACGATTTTTATTGATGGGTTTTAAAATAATTTTTTGATATATTTTTTCTTTTACGGGATACTACTAGTACTTAACTATCCCGTAAAATAAAAATATTAAAAAAAATTATTTTAAAACCCATCAATAAAAATCGTGAAAATACTTGCCAAAAAGAAAGGGGTCGGAAATCATGAGCCGGAGGGAGTAATATTTAATTATAGAATATCAATTATTTAGCAGGAAAAAAATTTGATTCCTCCTCTTTTTGAACCAAACAGCAACAAAGGGAATTCATTCCCTTTCCCTATTCTAATCAAACAGAATGAAAAATCAGTAATCATTCCCTTTCCTTCTTCCCTTTCCTGATTTCTTTCCCTTTCCCTGCTTCAAGCAAACGGCCCCTTACACTCCTCCTGATGCAGTACAAGATTTGTTGGTCCAAAATCCTATTCACGTTCCAATTGGGTTATTTATAAGAGCTTGAGTTAAGAAATTTAAGAATGTCTTGCATGGGAATGATTCATATGTAAATAAATTATGGCGTGAGAAAATAAGAATAATGTTTAAAGGTGACAAATTCATGCTTAAATCTGCATAGAATTACGCTTAATTATATAATTGTGCTTTTTAATATACAAATTGATACTTAAATATAATTATGCTTATTGTATCTTGTAATCACGCTTAAGTCGATATCAACCATATATCTAACTAAGGCCCTATTTGGTATCTGTTTCACCTAAAATAGTGCTAGCAATAGAACTAGGCCTATCGTAGAACTAGCAAGTAAAACCCAATGTCGAATCTTAAGGAAGACTTAGCCGGGAGATTAATCGTATGAAACGCACACTCTAAACACTCTACAAAAGCAAGTAAATATTTAGGGGTTTTTGGATTTATTATTAATTCCTAAACTTAAATAAAAGAAAGCAAGTAAACAAATAAGAGCAGTTAAGAACAATTAAGCTAGACTTATGGGGGTGTATTGGTTATGGAATTTGAAGGATTTTTTTAGATTTTCAAAGTCTGGGGGTATTCAATTTAGATTTTCAAAAGTCTTTAAAAATCTCAAGGTATTCAATACGAATTTTAAAAAGTCTTAAAAAATCTGTAGGTATTCAACAGTCTATAGATTTTAATAGTAAATGGATTTTGTTTGATTTTCTTCCAAAAACATGAAGAGATTTCACTCTCTAAAATCTCTTTAAACCACAAGAGATTTCTTAGTATTTTGCTCTTCACAAGAATTTAAAGGAAAGCAAGGAAGAAAGCAATTAAAACTAAGCTAGTGAAAACAAATCCTAACATGCTTGTGGAAATAAATCTAGAGAAATTAAAGCAAATAAATTTATCTAGAAAGCAAATAAATAAGCTGGAATCAAAGAACATGCACAATAAGCAAAACGAATCTATGAAATTAAATTAAACTTATGAAAAGTAGAAACGAAAGATCAACGAAAAGGAAAAACGAGAATCTTGAATGAAAACTTGAAAAGAATTTGGATCCAATGTTGCAATCTTCAAACTTCAAAAGCTAAACTAATTCTAGAGAATTTGATGATGAAAACTGAAAGTAAAGGTAAGGTTTTCGTTCATAGAAGATTGTATATATATAAACTATGGAAAAAAAGGAAAGAAAATAATATTCGGAATCGTCGGACCTTGCGATCGCATACCCCCTTGCGATCGTAAGGATCCACCAGCGGAAAGTCTGCATATTGACAAGACTTGCGACCGCAAGGGGCCATGCGGTCGCAAGGTGCTTCCTGCAGAACTTCTTCTCTCTTTTCCTTCTCCTCTCTCGATTCTCACTTTGCTCCGTTCCTTCCTCGTTTCTCGCCTTTCTCTTCTTCCAAAGCTCTCCTCATTTCTTTCTTTGATCAATCCTCACTCTCAATCCTAACTTCACCCTAAACACATAAAATAAACAAGTAACACGCACAAAACAACACAAAACCAACTAATTTCATACGATAAAATCAACACAAAAAATACTAAACAATATCCATATACTAGTATATCAGATATCAAACAGTGGTATGGGTATCAAATATTAGGTATGAGTATGAGACTGAAATCTGATATCTGTGTTTGGTATAAATTGTTCTGATATGAGATATCAAATCCTAATCACATAATTAATTTTTATAAAACAGAGACAAATTAAAATTTACTATGAACAATTAAAAGAAAAGCAATCAGTCCTACTACAGAATTTATTAATCGGGAACACTAAAAAAACTATGAATTTCACCAACGAAAGAAGCTGGAGAAATTGATCATGCTGCCCCAACAGAAAACATACACACACAAACACGAATCACAATCAATGTTTTCAAACCCCGATCGGACATCAAACCGACATTCGAATGGGTTACCGGGCTGGGTCGACCGGTTGACCCGTTCCCAAAAAACCGGATGACCCGTATTTATTTATATATATATATATATATATATATATATATATATATATATATGATTATTAATATATTAATATATAAATACTTAAATAAAACTATAACTTGAATAGAATTTAAAATTTATGATAAATTAAAATAAATTTAGGTGTCACAAATATTTATTCAACTCAATGAATATATGAAAATATTCACATTCAAATGAAAAAATAATAAAAGAAAAATAATTATCACAATATATGTAACTCATCCATGTCATCATAAATAATAATTTTTGAAATATTAGTAGTAAATGAAATGACAAAAATTATTCAATAAAGTTGTAGAGGTTAAGAGTTTAAACCTTGTAAAATGGTGTAAAATTTATTAATAAATTATAAAAAAAACATGTTGAAGATTGAATAAATTTAATAATTATTGCAAATTAATCAATGTTGTGAGATAGTCCACTTGGTTATCATGTTAGACTATCTCTTAAAAGGTCTCTAGTTCAAACCTTGATAACAACATTTAATTTTTTTATGTACCGGTTTTGACCGGTTCGGACCGGTTCAATGCATAAAACTGGAATATATATAACTTGATCGGCAGCTGGCCGGTTCTCAATTAAACCGGTCGGACCGGCCGAACCACAATTATAAATTTATTCAGTAAAAATAAGATTAATGCCACAAGTATAATAATAAATTATAAGAAAGAGTCTAGAATTGTTTGCTTAACAGACGCACACACAATGGAAGATTCCATAAGAATAAAAGTCGAAATCTACAAGAAGAATAGGAAGAAGAAGCAAGTTTCAAAAAAGAAGAAAGAAAAAAAAATCACCTCATCTGGAGTGATGAGCAGTCAATTATACCAAACATAAGTATATAGAAGATGTTAAAAGTGAGTATATCGGTATATCAAAGATATCAATCTGATATCTATATACTGATATACCAAACACATGGTATGAGTATGAGTCATTTTGATACTCATACCTGATATACGTATATGGATATCAAACGGGCCCTAAGATCAATGGTCCAGATTTATTCCTATTTCTCATACCAAAACTTATTTACATATGATTAATTTAAGAAGTTTTGGGCTCAGAATTTGATAAAAAAAAAAAAAAAATCATTGGAGATAGCGAATAAGATAACCTAAGATTTGGCTAAGGTTTGAAGACTTATTAGTATTAGTTAATTTGTGGCATATGTGGGGCCACATTTTCAAGACTTAGGGGGTGTATTCAATTTAGATTTTAATAGACTTTTTATTTTGTACGGATTCTTTAATTCTATGAATTGTTTTAATTCTATTTAAAATTTAATAGATTTTATCTCTATTTTCATAGACTTTGTAAGTTTATTCAAAACAAACCTTAATTAATTAAAAAAAAAAACAAAAGAACTTTAAATTATGAATTATCAAACTCAAAATAAAATCTTCCATGAATAAGAAAAGGAACTAATGATAAATCCTCATAAATTCATCGTCTGCCATCTTCCGCCAAAGCCTTCTCCCTCTCTCGCTCTATAATTATTCTTTTGCTTAAACAGTGAATTTCCTAAAATCACAAAAAATGAAATCCTAAGATTTACTTCACTCTTGTACCCTTTTCTCAAATTATGCAGAAAACAGTTGGGGGATTTTATATCATCGGAAATAGAAGAATTATCCCAATTGGACCTTAATTGGCTCACGGCGTGATTTTGTAGGGAAATATTAGGTGCGTCCTTCATGTTAATGATGATTTTGTAGGGAAATTATTCTCAATTAATCATTATTTGAAGATAAAAGAAACAAAGAAACATGAAAGATAGGAGAGACAGATTTCACAAATCCCTGGTTGTTAGAAGAGATTTTGGAGAGTGTATTTTTTAAAGAGAATCAATGAAAATTTATATAGTATTAAAATCTATAAACTGTTGAATACCTAAAGATGTTTTAAGACTTTTTAAAATCCCTAATGAATACCTCAAGATTTTTAAATATTTTTTAAATTCTGTAATGAATCAGTATTTTTAAATACTTTTTAAAATCTGTAATGAATACCCCTGTTTGAAAAAAAAAATATCCTATAGACTCCTCAATCAATACACCCCCTTTGGGGTAATTCTATACATAGCCCCATATTTACTCTTCATAGCCCCCATATATTAAAAATATTATATAATATATCCAAATTTACTGTTTTATCCATATAACCCCTATCTAATTAGAGCTCCAATATATTAAAAATATTAAATAAATCGTAATTGATCATATAAAATATGTTTGGAGTTCTGCGACCGAGGGCGGAGATTTTCATCACCAGACGGCCAACCAATATGCATGAATATCAATTCTCTCTTCCCAATCCTATTTGTCTAATTTATCTTCATAAAATTAGGGTAATCATTTGAATAATTTGTTGATTTTAGTAAAACTTTTGTTTGAATGATTAAATTCTCATGTAATTTGACTTAATTTTGGGGAAGCAACGAAAAAATCATTCACAGCCTAATGCTTTCCCTCCGAGCAGAATATCAGATGCTTCTTCTCCTTCTTTGGCTACGGATTTGCCTTGTTTATGAATCGATTTCTTGTTCAATTTAAATATTAATTGTTGCAGTACGAAAAATCATTCATTTACAGAAAATTATTTGCATATACTAGAGTGCAAACATTAGTGACTTGGATCATTATATTTGCCGAGGCTATATAGATTTTTGGGATTTCGAAGAGCTAGAATCATAATTTGTAGGGGTTATATGGATAAAACAATAAATTTAAATATATTATATATTTATTTTTGATATATGGGTGTTATGAAGAGTAAAAAGAGGCTATGTATAGAATTACCGTAATAGGATGAAAATTTTATGGGCTTTGTTTTATTCAGTGTTTTAAAAAACCGGACCGGACCGGCCGGTTGAACCGGGAACTGGACATGGTACTGGTTCTCGGTTTTTCCTGGTTCGACCCCAGTTCAACCGGTTGAACCGGGAACCGGAGGCCTCACCGGTTTGACCTCCGGTCCGGTTTTTAAAACATTGGTTTTATTAGTTGATATATTATACTTTGACTAGGTATTATTTTATTTCCTGATTTGATTAGATTTAGTTTTTTTGCCTATATATAGGGCATATAGGTGGGCGAAATTCAAAACAGCCTATTCATTAATAATATTTTGTGTTTTATTTTCTCTCTTTGGGAGTATTTTGAATTTTCTTGGTTTTGCCAATACAATTCATCCAACTTATCAAACAAGCAATCATCCTCGTTTGTGATGTGCGTCATTCATCGTTTATGCGTTGTTGAGACAAGTTGTGTCCTTAGGTTGTAAGAGGATTAATAGCTTGCATGTAGTACTTTGAAGATCGATTTCAAAGGTGTAAAAGTACCCATCCATTATCAAATTTGTTTAATTTCGCGTGCGTTTTCTGACATACAATTTGAGCCGAAAAATTCATATATCGACAAGGATCATATCAGATCCGTCAAGTGTAGCATTAATATTATGAAGAGCTACATGTGAATGGTGGTGGTTGAATTTTTTGTTTATCATGTTCATACTTACGTGTGTGTATGTTAAAGTTCTTTAGTTATTGTATTTTCTATTACAATATATAAAAGTTAAATAGTTGTTAAAAATTACTAACATGTCATTTTTCCTCCAAAAGACAAGCAGTTGTCTAATAAATTATATTTTCATTTATCCAATAGTTGTCCAATAAATTCCACCAAGTTTTATATTGTCTATCTTGAAATTCAAAACCACAATCTTGGAGTTCAAGCTTTGATTTTGTACCATAGTATTGGATTAGATGTGCTTCAACAAAATTAATTTTGTTGACTATCTATAATAGTGAAGCATTGATAAATTTATATTTTCTAGGTTGATACAATAAAATATTTGAGTATGATAATAAAACTAGAGGCTATTAAATTGTGATTTTGCCTCTATAAGTTATAAATATTACTGTTAAACTGAGCTTGCTACATTAATGACGGAAACTAGAGATTATTTAATATGCCACTTTACCATTGTGATATGTAGATTTAAACATATATCAAGGTTCAATAAAAAAATAATATAATTAATTATAAAATTAGAAGGTAAAATAATTTTATAGATGAAATACTTGACTTCTTGAAAGTTAATTGTTGAATTATTTGATGTGAATGATCATATAGATTTTATATGTCAATTTTGCTACTTGCTTCACAAGTTTTTATTGGTCATTAATTTATTTCATCTTGAGCTCGCATTAATTCTAAGATACTTGTAATCTACTTTATTTAATTAAATTATTATGAGTAGTTAAGAATTTGTTGTTTTTTTTGCCACGTGATTCATCTAATAAATAATTTTATGGTTGTAATTGTTATTTTGCATAATCTATTATTTTTGAATTGCCCTTACATGCAACAAATTATTAACATATATTAAAATATCTCTATATTTTATTGTATTTTTAATTTTTCTTCATTACTAATTGTGATATAAATCTCGTACATAGCACGGGGTGCAATACTAGTTTTAACAAATATGCCAATGTCAAGTGAGAATTACTTGTATTTGAGATTAAGCATTCAAGATTTAATCTATTAGAGCACTTGCATCGGCGCCCTCGGTGCGCGGGCGGCGCCCGTGCCCGAGGGCGCGATGCTCCATTTGCCGCTGACGCCCTCCATGGGCTCGAGCCCGCGGGCTCTCTCCAGCCCGTCCTATTCATGGTGGGGGCGATGCCACGTGGCGCCTCCCCGTTGGTCAACGGTTGTTGACCGTTGACTGGGGCATGAAATTTTATTTTTTTTATAAAATTTTTTACCTATATATACCTCTCTCCAACATCAATTTTCTACACCATTTTTATCTTCTACTTCTTCCACATTTCAACTCAATTTCTCTCTATTTTCCTCTATTGTGTCATGGATCCATCTGACCCATTTATTTATATTTTATTTCTACTTTATTTTTTTGTATTGTAATTTTCCAAATTTGGGCACGTTTCGGTTGTCATTAATATTTTTTTATTTCTATTTTATTTTATTGGATTTGTTTCACCTAAAATTAGGCAAAAAGTATTTTTGTTCTCAAGAAGATTACATATATATAGGTTTGGAAAAACCTATTCTAACAAGGAAATAAGTGTACAAATCGGTCAGAGTGAGCGGCCGCCAGCCTCTTGCTGCGGATTTTCTTCCTTGTTTTCTCCTTCTTTTGAGTTTTTCCTCCTCTTCTCGACTTTTTTGTCATCTCGACCCTTGTGTCCACCTTTCCTACACTTGAGCACAATAAACACATAAAAGCAAACAAAAACTAACACAAAACACAATAAAATTAACTAACAAAACTCACACAAAAACACATTAAACAGTATTGTATTTTCCAAATGTGCAATACAATCGAACGTTAAAAAAGTCTCGTATTAATTTAAATTGTCAAAAAAATAATTAAAAAAAATAAATAATAAAATATTACAAAGCCCACCAAGTTTCGGAGAGCTCCACTGCAGCCAAAAGTGGAGCCCTCCAAAATATATTAAAATATTATTATAATATTAATATAATAATTAGAGCCCTCCAAGTTGGAGGCCTCTGCTGTGAATGCTCTTATGGCGGGTAGTAGGTTTGGTTGTGTTAGGGAGAAACACGGCTTCAATCCTTGAAAAAAAAATGTATTGGATATATAGTGAACATGTGTAATAAGGTGGTATCTTTAGTGAGTGAGATGTGTACGACTGTTTAATTACTTTTTGTGCATGGACTCTTAGATGTAGATGTGTGTAATTACCGAATTGAATTAATGTTCTTTATTATTGACATATTTTTTGTCACTTAAGAGTATTAGTTATTAGACACTTTGCTCTACATTAACTACAACTGATATATTAGTAGTTTTCTTCTAGTTGTATGTATACATATTTTGTTGGTTAATACAATTGTTGGAGTTATGGGCGTGCTCATAGAACAAGAGATGAAACATACTCCCTCAGTCTCGTTTGAGATATTACACTTTTCATTTTGAGGTGTCTCATACAAGACGTTACACTTCTATTTTGGGTAATAATTAGGGTATTTCACCAGAAATTAGACATAATTAGGGCCCACTAATATTTAAGCCCTTATTTTTTTAAAAAAGGAATCTTTTTGCACATGGGTGCTTAAATACACTTACAACACTAAACATATAGTACTACATCCATCCCATTATATTAGTCCACTTTCTATTTTGGTTCATCTCATCATATTAGTCTCATTTCCTGAAATGGTAAAAAATACTTGGCTACAATTAACTCACTCTCCTTAGAATTGATTATAGCCACATATATCTTCCTTCTTTGGTTTCTGTGCCCATCTAAAGGGGACTAATGATGGAGGTAGTAGTTCTTAAATCTAGTATCGAAAAAGAAGTGTAACTTCTCGAATATGATGGATGGAGTAGTTGGTATATAAACGCTCCAATGTCCACCGTGAGCACACTTAATGTGCCCACCGGTGATATGGCAATGCCACGTCAGTAATCTTTCATGTTAGGGTTTAATTTTTTTAGGTAGGGTTTAATTTTTTTATTGTTGTAGTGGGCAAAATTTGCCTAACGGCCCAACGGACTAAACAGACTAGACGGATCAGACAGTCCTATCCGAAAATGAACAAAGAAGCCCATTTATATTATTGGGCTACAAATAATATGACGCATGGCTAGTACATGGGGTCTGCCACTTCAGGCACACCCATTTCGTAAATGGAGAGGATAAAGCAGGCGGAAGGGTTTCCATGAAAATCGGAACCATCGGAACAGAGACGGCAGAAGATACAAAAAACCCTAAGGGGATGCACACTCGTATATATACTGAACATTAGGTCAGTCGGCCCATCCAAGTCTCACGTACTCACACGACTCTTGACTTTCCTCTTGCTCTCTCCACCTGCTCTCTGCTCTCTGCTCTCTTGCTATTTCCGTATAGGATTTTCAGCCGCTGGACCAACTGGACTAGCCTGGAGAAATCGTCGTTCTGCCATCCCTCCATCGTTACTCTTGCTACCATCATTCCAGCATCATTATTGTTTCCGTTTGATTTATTTACATTGCATATAAACTCTATTGCCCTACTGACTTGAGCGTCGGAGGCCCTTCGCCGGACACCCCCACCGGTGTTCCTGAAGGGTTATTTGTGTTGACAGGTTGCTAGTGCCCAACCCGTCGAACCGGACGAACCTGCGAGCCGGTCATATCTCAATTAGAGGTGCCCACGGTTCCGAAACCGGAACCGAACCGGCAATTCCGGTTCCAAGATGGCCGGAACCGAAACCGAACTGGAACAGTAACGGTTCCGGTTCCGGTTCCTGGAACCGACGGTTCCAGTTCGGTTCCGGTTCCGGAACCGGATAGGAACCGATTTTTTAATTTTTTTTTTTAATTTTTTTTTTCGTTCGATTATGATTCAATGCTTCGTTGTTTATTGATCTAATTTTAATTGTAAGACAATTCAAATTATAAAATGTAAAAAAATACTTGAGAGTGAGATGGTTTAAATTTTTTTTATTTATTAATCTTAAACCCTTGGATATCACATGTTGATTCCAAGGGCCGAGCCTCGTTAAAACCTCCGTGAGAAAAAAGAGTACTCGTCTAAGCATTTTAATATTTATCAATTTTATTTTTTTTTGCATTTCTCATTACTAATATCATACTTAATAATTATTACTATGTGTATAAATTTTATTTATACTTAATATCTTTTTTCATAATATTTTTTGTATTTAAAAGCATTTACAATTAATTTCGCTTTGATGACAATATGACATCTTTTATGTAAATTGTCATCTTCAATTCTTCATCATCATGTGACATTGTTTATTATTAATTTAAAGATATTTTTTGTATTAGTCTTATTTATTTTAGCTTATTAAATTGTGAATTATAAATTAAATGATAAAACTATTTAACTTTACAAATATAAACATTTTCATATAAAAAAGTATAACACACTAATCAGTAATCAAATGTTATATCAAATAAGTATACAAATATAAGTATAATATTGAAACATAAAATAAAATTAGAATTTAAAAAAAAATAAAAAAAAAACGGTTCTTTTCGATTCCGAACCGGAACCGAACCGCCGGTTCCGGGTTCTAAACTTTCGGAACCGAAACCGAACCGTCGGTTCCACCGGTTCCGCGGTTCGGTTCGGAACCGTCTGTTCCGGTTAAAAACCGATGGTTCCGGTTCCGGTGGGCACCTCTAATCTCAATTGTAGATTTACCCTCTACCATAGTATAATTTAATTAGTTCTGGTATGTTTTTTATTAACTCCTTTATTTATAGCAATGTCACGTCATCAATGGGCACATTAAGCGTGCCCACAGTGGACATCGGAGCATTACTCGTAGTTGGTAATATAGAATCTAACTAATAAATTCATAGTTTCAATCATTTCACTCATGTACTCCACCAATTAGGGTGTAAAATCAATGTTTTAAAAACCGGACCGGAGGTCGACCTGGCGTGACCTTCGGGTCATGGTTCGATCGGTTAAACCGGTCGAACCATAGTCGAACCGTTTAATAAATAAATTAATAAAAATAATTATAATATTTATTATATATAGATAAATATCAAGAATTTCATAATTTATATAGTGTATGTACATAAAAATTGAATAAGCACACATTAAAATCCGTAAGAAAAATATACATATTCATATTATATATATTAATACTCAAAAAATTTATATATTAAAGTTGAGGATGATTCAAAACTAGTTAAATAATGAAATATATATATGTTATGGCCCAAATTATACATGTAAGTGAATTGGTGTGGTGGTACAATGCATGGTCTCTAATTTGGAAGGTCAAGGGTTCAAATCCCCCTACTCCCATAATTAAAATTTTTATATTTGAGGGGAAATTATTGAACCGGACCGGTCTTGTGTCCGGTTCCCGATCCGACCGGTTGAACCTGCCGGTCCGGTCCGGTTTTTAAAACATTGCGTAAAATAGTCAATTAATGTTCTTATGAATTGGGGTGAGAATCCAGTTTAATGGGCTATTACTTAAATTTACAAAGCATAATCAACTTATTCGGGCCCATATTTATATATTATCAGATGGGGGATTTTAAACATAGCACCCATTTTTCTCTCTAGAGCTCCCTTTTGATATAATAATAAAAGTAATTATTAATGTACTTGTATACCCTTTAGCCCCAACTTAAAATTCTAATTAAAAGAACATTCCTGTTACTCCATAACCCCCTCACGGGCGGGTTGGGCTGAACATTTTCATCATCTTCTTCTCCAAAAAACAAAACATAGACTTCTTAAAATAAAAATAAAAAAACACACAGAATTTGACTACTCACGAGTCACGACCCTTACTAAATAGTGGAGAAATTAATAAGCAAAAGGAAAAGCTTTATTCATGATATAATAATATACTCCTATAAAAATTACTCCTTCCGTCCTCCATTTCTTGACACGTATTTCCACCGAAACCTAGTACGAATTTTAAAATATAATTTTGAAGTATTTTTTCTTTTACGGGATACTACGAGTGTCGTACTATGCCTTAAAAGAAAAAATATTTCAAAATTATATTTTAAAACTCGTATTAAGTTTCGGTGGAAAAGCGTGCCAAATAGTATTAGTATTAAGAAATAGAGGACGGAGGGAATATTAAACAAGTCTACGACAAAACACATAAGTATACAAGAATTTGATATCAACATGAGAAGCAAATTTTAGAATACGCACACACAATTTTTCAGTAAAACTTTTTTGGAATTTAAAACTTCTATAGCACATCTTGGATTTGATGTTTAGATTGGAGAAATTTAAAACCACATCTTCCAAAGTTTTTTTGAACATAAGCCATCATTTTGCCCTCTACGGCTTCATCAAATCTTTCCTTGTGCGTAGACTGTTCTTATCTTTCATAAAATATTTGAATTCATTTTGCCTTCATATGATTTTATTGTTCTGTGTTTTGTTTTTTAGAAGAAGAATCTATTTTTTGTTGTTTTTTTGGAGAACGAGATAATGAAACTGTATAGCCCCAACAACGTGAGGGGGTTATGTAGGAATAGAGATATTCTTTTAATTAGAAATTTAAGTTGGGCCTAAAGGGTATAAAAGTACATTTATAATTATTTTTATTATTATATTAAAAAAAGGCTATAGAGAGAAAAATGGGGCTATGTTTAAAATCCCCTTATCAGATCCTTATGAGGCAACATTAGATTTCCTGGACCACTTCCGACAAGGAAAATCGAGGAATAAAGAGTAGAATCTGTTCATATAATTTATTTTTAGTTATTTTTCTATCTTCATAAACTGTCAATTTAATTTAAATATAAATATTAGACACAAAAGCAAATTTAGCTTTTTCTTTTTTGAGAATTACATATGAAATCTATTAAAAATATTACATATTCTACCAATTTTGATTAGCAAAATAATAATAATAATAAATAAATAATTCTTGCTCGAGTATACTAAAGAACGAGCTAGTTGTTTCAAAAATATAAAAGAGGAAATATACCTCTTTACCCTAAAAACTTAACAAAAGTCAAATACTATCCCAAACATAACAAAACTTAAATTTTACCCTATTTTTGCCTAATAGGTCTAAAATACCCCCTGAATTCCTTTTCCTTTTATTTCTTTTCTTCTACTCTCTCTTTCTCTTTTTCTCTCACTCGTTTCTTCTTCTTCTTCTTTTTAATTTCAAATCTGCTCTCTCTCTCTCTCTCTCCCAGAAAACGAATTAGGGTTCTCCATTAGGCATCA
The DNA here is from genome assembly GCA_001642375.2 of Mentha longifolia. Classification (NCBI taxonomy): domain Eukaryota; kingdom Viridiplantae; phylum Streptophyta; class Magnoliopsida; order Lamiales; family Lamiaceae; genus Mentha; species Mentha longifolia. The sequence continues at coordinate 22,400,292 of CM038117.1, forward strand.
CTAGTTTTCTGGGCGGCGGCACTTCTCAGGATGACGGCGACGGTGTGGTGGTTTCTCTCCAGCGACGACTTCAGAGGTGACGACTCAGAGGACCGGCGCTCTTCAGAGGCTGTGGGAGGTGCTCCTCCTAGGCGTCTCCCTTCCCCTCTCTCTCTCTCTCTCTTCTCCCTCTCTCCCCTCCCTCTTATTCTTTTTTCAGATCTGATTTTCTTTTATGTAGATCTAGGGTTTTTTTTTTTTTTTTTGGCTGATTTAGTCTCAAGAAAAAGTTCTTGAAGAGAGGTGTAAGCATGGGTGATTTTTCATGAATTTTATTGTTGTGATTTTGTGTGTTCTTGCTATTATTTGGGCATGATTTTGCAATTTTTGGTGAAATTGATGGATTAGGGAATAGGTTAACTTTTGATGATGTGAAATGCTCGTTTTTTTTGGAAGATTTAGCAAAATTCGTAAGGTTTTTTTATTTGCGAATTTGTTAGAATTTAGCAAAAAAAATCTTATATTATAAGAATTTTTCAAATTCTTACTGTCTCTGATAAATTCGGTAAGAAATTATTTGTTTCTTACCTTTTCTGTAGTTTTGTGGTTGCTACAGTTCTATTTCGTCTAGCATTTTTAAGAATCTGCGAATTTGTAAGATTTTGTCATTTTATTACGATTGACTTGGTAAGAATATGTAAAATTCTTACATTATCTAAAGTATTTTCTTTCCTCTCGCAGATTCATGGGATTTTTTATCTCTGTTATTCTAACCAAACGATTTAGAGATGTAAGAATTTGACAAATTGTTACTGAGTGAAATTGACAAATTCTTACTGAGTCAAATGTAAGAAATTGACTTGATAAGAATTTGTAAATTTCTTACTCTATCTAAAGAGTTTGGTAAGAAATCGTAAATTGCTTACCGTTATGATAAGAATCTATCAAATTTTTATGGGCTATGAAACGTTCGGTAAGAAATTGTTTGTTTCTTACGTTTCTTACGGTCTACAAATTCTTATGATCGACTTGGTAAGAATACGTAAAATTATTACATTATCTAAAGCATTTTCTTTCCTCTCGCAGGTTCATGGGATTTTTGCAAAGTTTTTTGCTGGAACTTATTGTATGAAATGTTCGGCCGGCGACAACTATGAGACGGGAAAGACGAGAAGATGTCTTGAATATTGGATTGATTACCGGTCCACATTTTCTTTTTCTTCTTATTTTTTCTTTTTCTTTTTCCTTTAAAAAAGAACACATTCCTACCCTTTTTATTGTACTTTTTGTAAGAAATTGTTCATTTCCTACATTTTTATTGAAATTTCTTACCAAGTTCAACATAAGAAATTCATACTTTCTTACTATGTAGAAAACTACACATTTCATATCCTTTTTATTGTACTTTGTAAGAAATTACTCATTTTTCTACTTTTTATTGAAATTTCTTACTAAGTTACGACCACTTATACAAATTGTTCACTAAGCATAACATAAGAAATTGTGAAATTATTACTAAAATAGCGGACTTGATAAGAAATTGATATGTTCTTACCAAGTTCAACATAAATAAATATGCAATTCTTACATAAATTAGAGAAGAATGTAAGATTTTTTGCTTATTGTTAAACGAGTTGGAGAATGTAAGAATTTGACAATTCTATCAGTATTTGTAGAACGAATATTTTCAAAGATAATTTGTAAGAAATTGTTAAATTCTTATCAAAACGAGTCGGAGAACTCGTAACTCTTTACCGTTAAAAAAACAAAAAAAGGAAAAAAAAAAGAAAAAGAAAAAGAAGGAAAACTAGAAAAAAGAAAATAAAAATAAAAAAAACGAATATTAGAGAGAAAAAAAAAAAAAAAAAAAAAAAAAAAAAAAAAAACAGGAGAGGAAAAGGAAAAAAAAGGAAAAGAAAAAAGAAGAGAGAAGAGAAAGAGAGATAGTAGAGAGAGAAAACTATCACCACCATTCATGTTCCCTCACATGTGGGGAAAGAGAGAGAAGAGAGTGAGAGGAGAGAGAAAAAGGTGAGAAGAGAGAGAGAGTAAGAAAAAGTGAAAAGAGGGGTAATATGGAGAGAATTTTGAATTGTGGGGTAAAATTTATATTTTTTTATATTTTGGTCAACATTTCATTTTCATTAAGTTTTTGGGGCATTTTAGTTTTTGCCCCAATATAAAATTCTGTCACTAAAATATCTTCCAACATACTGACACACAAAAACTCAAATACACTTATTCGTGATCATTGATCAAACGTTTTGAACTAGAAATACATGTATATATCTGCTTATTTTGAATCAAAATATTCGATTACACAAATTCGTGTATGAGTTGCGACCGATGAAAATTGACACGAAAGAAGGGGAGGGTCTTAAAATAACTGGACTATATATTCTCATTCGAAGAACAAAATGTTATACAAATATATAATTCAGTATTTATATGATTAATTCAAAAATTGATAAACTTTAGGATAAGACATGAGATATGATCAGATTTACATAATCTCGTGTAATTAGGAGGAATTCATACCCATGATTACAAACTTTGAGATATTCCTAATTTACAATCTTATAAAATAAAAATAAAATTAATCTATTCAGTCTTATACTATATCATCAAATAAATACCCTTTAAAAAAAAAGTATACACCATCACCATAATTCATAACTGTATTATAAACACAATTGGGCACAAGCATACCTTTTTTTTTTTTTTTTCCAATATAAACTCTCAATTTACGAGCCAACTTCCATACGGAGTAGTTAGTATTCATCAAATCTATGTTTCTCTCTCTTTGTTAATATGCGAAGTTCATAGTTTTCTTTTCGAGCGGACAAATTTTGATAATTCAAAAGCACAATCATGACACTATCAATGATAGGCTATATCCTTAAACGTATAAATACTTCATCCTTCTTTTAAATGTGTGCATCGGTTTAGTCGGTACGAATTTTAAAAATGATTATAGTATATTGTCTCACATTTAATGTATTATTAAATTTATTGATAATAATTTTGATAGATGAATAAATTGGCTATGAGTGATAAAGGGTACATAGACATTTAAAAAAATATATATTATAATGGGTTAACTTCCAAAAATAAATATAAAGACATTTAAGATACAAACCTAAATAGAATTATATACACACACTTGAAGATGGAGGGAGCATAAGGTAAGTAGTGGAAAAACTTTAATTCCAAACATGTTTTATATGATCAATTACGATTTATTTGAACTGTTTATTTCTCTAAATACTAGAACTTTACTACTTCTTGCTAGAAACTGAGTATACAAAATAACTTGTTCGGTGTAATACAACTCAAATAAACGAAATAAGGAGATTACACGAAAAATAGAAGATTATAATGAATTTAGAAACCAAACTAACCGAGTTGAGGAAAGCGCTCTTTCCACTAGACGAGATACGTCCCGGTAGTGCTCTCTGTTTTGGCGTATCGTCTTCAAAGATGAAACGGCTTCATCTCTAAGGTAGCAGCACTGCAAACCGTTAGAGCTCCGGCAAACTGGAGAGAACGAGAAAACTGAACTCGAAAAATGAAGAAGAGATGCAGAGAGAGTGAGATGTTGATTGTTGTTAGTGTGTGTCTCTAGAATGCAGAATGCCACTCTATTTATAAGCAGCCTCACCGCAAGGAACATAAATACCATTGATAGGATATGGCCCAACTACTAGGTCCAAGCATTAGGCCCAATATAAATGGGCCCCGATATTAAGCTCGGCCTATGTAAGTTTGGCCCAAGCAAGGAAGACTTCTTGATCGACTACAACTCAGACTCCAATAGAGTGTAGAAGACTTGGATATCTACTATGAAGATGGAGATAAGCCCAAAGAGTCCTTATAGGAATAGATTTTGTATTAGAATCAAGCTCCATATGAGCATCTATAAATAGGGGCTTAGAATAGAATGAGATGGGAGAACAATCTTGTAACCAATACTCATACTAGCAATAATATCTATACTCTTTCCGCCCTGTGGACGTAGATCTATTCTGATAGATCGAACCACGTAATTCCTTTATTGTTCGGTCAGAGGACTGACCGTGTACCGGGTCACCCACCTCCTCTACAAGGGGTGCAATAGCCACTTGGGCCTCCTTATTTCGGTGGGTGATTGAACGAGGCGGAGGAGAGCTCAACTGGGGAGAGTTCGCTGGTGAACGTGCTAAGTCAAGGGTCCTCTCTGAAGAGGCCTCGGACGTCGTCTTCTCCGGCTCCAAAGCCGACCTCGGCCTCTTCTTCTTGCTGGTGCCGAAGTTCACTGCAACAAAGCAAACGGATTAAAACAAAGATCAATCAAAAGAGGACGAAGCACAAAACACAGAGTAGGGCCCCACCCTTCACCGGATCCACCATCGAAGTAGGATCGTAAGGGCTCAGCCCCACCATGGCGAGCTCGGCCTCGCAATATTCTTCCGAGACAAAGCCGAGCTCCCCTAGACTCCTCTCAAGGTCACCCAATTTATCTTCGGTGCCTTGGTCCCCTAACCTATCTGTCTTCCAGACGAATTGGGGAACCTCTTCAGATCGGCAGAAGAAAAATCTCTTCTGCCAGTTCGAGATTTTAGACTTCGTCTTAGCTCTAAAGCCGAGACTAGGGGTTAGGTAATACCACCCCGAACTCGGTTTGAATTGGAAAAACCTAAGAATCATCCCTAGGGTAAGAGGAAAACCGAGGCGAGCGGCCTCGATACCGAGACCAACTAATTGCCTAAAGGAGTTCGGCATAATTTTCCCTAAGGCGATGCCGAACCTCCGTTGTAGATCCGCAAAAATAGGAGGCATGGGAAGACGAAGACCATAACTTAAGCAGTCCTCATAGACGGTGAAAAACCCCACCGGAGGTGCACAAGCCCTATCCTCCGGACGAGGAACAATAAGAAGAGCGGAATTGGGAAATAAATACTTTTCCGCAATTTTTCAGACTCTAGATGCATCCAAAATCGACGCAAAGTCAAGAACCCTACCAGAATCCTTATCAATGGCAGAAATAGCAACCCTACGTACGCTGGGAACAAGGGAATCAACAGTAAAACACTCTAAATCTACAAAAGCCGACTGACTAAATGTCGCCGCTGGAGAACCCGACGGCGAAACGGACTCCTCACGGCCTTCATCGCCGTGAGAATGACTGACATGAGAGGAGGTGAATGATGCAGCCCGTAGATCGCGTATTTCAATTCATGGGCCAAGAATTAAAGATGATATGGGCTGAAGAGTGAAGATATTATTTTGTAGTTTATTTTAGTTGTTTAATTATTATTTTCGTCACTTTATTTTAAGCCCAAGTTTTAGTGCCTTAAAAGGCTTTATTTTTGGGCTTTGTTATGTTAATTAAGTGGGTTGGACCATACTTTGACTTTACTTAAGTTATTTCCTAGTTTGACTAGGTCTAGATAGGTTTATTTGCACTATAAATAGGGAACCTATGTAATGGACGAAAATCAGTCTATCATTAATCATAATTGTGAGTTTTATTCTCTCTTGAGAGTTATTCGAGTTCCTCTTGATTTTTCCAAAATGAATTCTCTTATCGGCGAATCAACGAGCCAATCAAATCTCGTTGTGTGTCATTCATCGTCTCCGTGTGACTAAGGCGATCATCACTTGGGGTATAGGGGGTTTAAGCCGATTCTATATCATCTGTGGGATTAGACTTTAGGTATATTGAGATATCCATCGGTTACAAATTCAGTTCTTGTCTTCCGCGTGCGTGTTGAATTACGGATCGAGCAAGGTTCGTATCAGGAGGAAGCCATGAATAAAATAACTTACTTGTTTTTGCAAATGGGAACTGGAAAAAGCTACAGCAACAGTAGAGATTCCGACGAAGAAAGGACGGCGGCGACAGGAATGGCGGAGACGGCGGTGATGAAAATCGCAGAAAACTCAAAAGAAGTTTGAAAGTTGTGGAAAATGTGAGGAAATAGCGTATCAAAGACGCTTTATCCCCTGTTCCGCCTTTTTTGCCTTCCCCCCACGTCACAATCGTGCCCTACTTTATCGGGAATCCAACCGGCGCATTAATTTAAAGTGACTGACACATACGGCGGTGATACGTGCTCCACTTCGTCAAATTCATTTTTGACGAGGCAAGGCACCTTTACCTCATCTTCGACGGGATGATACGCGTTTGACTTCGTCAAATTTATTTTTTGATGAGGTCATACACTTTTACTTCTACCTCACCCTCGACGGGGCGATACACTTCGTCGAATTTATTTTTTGACTGGGCAAGGCATTTCTTCTTTACCTCATCTTTTGTCGGGACGGTGTGCATTTGACTTTGTCAAATTTATTTTTCAACGGGGTAAAACACTTTTCTTTGACATCACTCCCAACTCAAAAATCCCCCCTACCTATCCTCATTTCTACACCCTTTTTGGGAGGGGATGTGATAGGATATGGCCCAACTACTAGGCCCAATATAAATGGGCCCCGATATTAAGCTCGGCCTATGTAAGTTTGGCCCAAGCAAGGAAGACTTCTTGATCGACTACAACTCAGACTCCAATAGAGTGTAGAAGACTCGGATATCTACTATGAAGATGGAGATAAGCCCAAAGAGTCCTTATAGGAATAGACTTTGTATTAGAATCAAGCTCCATATGAGCATCTATAAATAGGGGCTTAGAATAGAATGAGAGGGGAGAACAATCTTGTAACCAGTACTCATACTAGCAATAATATCCATACTCTTTCCGCCCCGTGGATGTAGATCTATTCCGATAGATCGAACCATGTAATTCCTTTGTGTTCCTTTTACTTTCGTGTTCATTTATTCCTTATTGGCGTTCATTAATTACCTACAAAAATAAGATCGATCAACCATGATGGCCTTAATTCAGCTAGGTAGTTGTTACATGCGGTTTCAGGTTGGTGGGGAATAAAGGCTATGTAACATCCTTTCTAGAAGAGCTGTTACTGCAGCAGCCACGAATGGGACACATAGATTGGGCCTCCAAATTCATTTAATTCTGACTGGACTTTCCACCACACATACCCAATACACTATAATTTTTTAGGTCAAAAACATATAGTATTCAAAGCCCAAGTACAGGTCCAAAGACCACCCGAAGGACCAATTGCCAAAAGTCAACAAGTCCACAGCCACGAACCTGAGCCCGAGCAGGCCGGCGATAGTGCGCGCATGTGTGCACACGAGAGAGCTCAATCTCTCATACCACTTGGCCCGCTTGATGTTTGGCCCACTTGTTTAATCAGATTTAGGGGTTGTTTGGCTAAGCTTATAAGCTAGCTGTTGGGAACCCCACTCGGTTTGTGAGTTTTGATAATGTTTATCGAAACCACACTTTGATTATTTCAACTCTGTTTTATAGAATTAGGTTGTTAGGATAAACTGATCTGTATAACCAGTTTAGCATGATCTCTAGGACTAGGCGAAACAGTCTTTAGTTTCGTAGTTATTAGTCAACCCTGTTCGTAGGAATTCAGCACTTACCTTGAAGAGTTCAAGACTCGCAGATTGAAGGAAGTTCGCTAAAGACTCCAGTTTGATGAGGTAGATTTAACCTGCATAAATGGGTTGATCGATCTGGCTCATGCATCTTTGGAAGCGAGCTGAACTGCCTCAACGGGAAAGAAGGGCGTGTGTCAGAATACCGTTCTGACACACCCAACGGCTCTATTTCACTGAAGCCTATAAATACCTTATTTCATTCCAGAATTGAGTATAGGAACTCAAGAACAAGAAACTAAAAAAGCCTTCAAGCCAAATCTCTGAAGAAATCTCCCACAATCAAATCATTCAACACTCGAAATCAAATGAATTTCCCAAATGTTGATAACGAGATTTCTCATTCTGAAATCTAAGTACTATATATCTACTGCTGTCTAGATTACTCACTCAAACTCTCTCTACATATTTTAACTAGATATATTCCTAGTAGATAGAAGAGTTGTAACTTCCACCATTGTTGAAGCAAGTCAAGCTCTGCAATAAGAAAGAGTTAGCAGTTAAAGTAGTAAGCTGTAAGAAAGTTTGTAAGGATCACGACCCATAACTCGTGCTTGGTCTTCGTCGAGGAACTGACGAAGATTAAGGCTGGTTCTCAACCAGTATAAAGAAGAAAGAAGGAAATCCAAAGTATTTCGGATCGTAAGATCTGACGTGGATGTAGGAGGGTTATCTCTGAACCACAATAAACTCTCGTGTCTCAATCTCTCACTCTTTCTCTCTCAAACTCGCTTTATAATCTGCTTATGATAAACTGCTGAACTAACAAGCATCTCATACTGCATTCATACATCAACTTTTAGTTTAGAGATAAAAGAATTTTCTCAAGAGTTTTCCAACACTATCCACCAACTTCCGCACTCCAGTTCAGTTTAGCAAACTCAGCTATTCACAGCCTGAGTTGGACAAACTAAACTCACATTCTGATCAAACTCCCTGACTTAGTTCACCATAGTCAGTTCGGGTTTACCAGATTGCACATAATGAAAAACTATTAAAAATTGGTGTATTCTCCCCCCCCCCCCTCCCATACACCAATGAACTCTTTCTGGGACCAACACTAGTTTATATGATGTTTGACTGCTTATAAGCTCCCTAAAAAAGTTTCGCAAAATAAGCTCCTTCAGAGCTTATAAGCTGCAAAAATAAGCTACAACAACTTATAATCTGTCCGACAAATAAGTTCCTCCACCCCACTCCACCCCAACTTATTTTTTTTTTATTTTACTTTTTGATTGCTATAATTCTATTTTATTATATTTATATTATATACTCTTCCATTTGATTTTACAACATTATGGATTTCAAAAAATTTATTTATATATATTTTTTAATTTTCATATTTTTTTATTATCTCTTCAAACCTATAAACTCTTTTATCCAAACACTTTAACAACTTATAAACTCTTACCATCATACACCTTATAAGCTCTTAAATATCTTATAAGCTCTTATAAATTATAAGCACTTGAAAATAAGCTTCGTCAAACGGACCCTTAAACAAGATTACTTAAGGCTAAGTAATCAATGTAGGATAACCACCACTTCATTAAATAATAGTAAATACTCCACCATACTCCAACCTTTAAACATTTATATTTCACTCACTGAAAATCGGTTTTGAGCATATAAATATACCATGTTCATCTACTTCGGAAGTAGATTAACAATTTAATATTTAATTTAATAAATAAATTACATATTAATTATTCTTATTTGATCAAAAGACAAAATTTCCAACACTTATTTTTCGCAAATTCACTTTTCGACAATACTTTTAATTTACAGAATTGATATTCTTAGAATAAAAATAAAAATAAAAACAAAAACAAAAACAAGTTCTGCATTTTGAACCAAAAATTTACCTCTTAAACCCCAAACAGAGGGGGGGGGGGGGGAAATTATGCATTTCTTCAAATAAAAAACGAGGTTAAATATGTTCAGCAGATAACTTTAATTTTGACAGATTTTTTTTTTTTTTTTTTTTGAGGGTATGATCAATTTTATTAATCGTGAAAGATTTAAAATAAATGCAAAAGAGTTTGTACGGTTAGAGAAAACATTTACTACTATAATTTACGCATTTTAGGCAAACTAGTTATAAAGAAACTTCGTCGTAGTAATACGTTGAAAAATTCAAATACTTTGAAACTGGGAGTGAGGGGGATAATATTTGAAATAGTGTCATTATTATGCATATGCATGTAAAATTGAAAATACTTGGGTGGGGTGGGGTGGGGTGGGGTGGGGTAGGGGGAGAGCCGGAGGGGGCGGACGGCAGAGAGAGAGAGAGAAAATTGAGAGAGAATGCAGCTTAGGATCCACGTCATGAAGAGGACGCGTGTCTTGAGTAGGCAGAGATATTCTAAGACCGTCCATCGACGTTGACGTGTGGTCCCATACGTGTCTCAATCCCCACTCTATACGTACTCTCCTTTATTGCTCCTCTCCACCTTACATTATCCCATCCCCACTCGCACTCGCACCCCCTCCTCTCCTCTCTCTACTTTTCTTTCTTACAAATTTACTACTAGCAAGTTTCTTATACTTTGAAAGTTAATTCGTGGTGCTATTAGTTCATAAAAGTAGAAAATATATTAGTGCTGACACGAGTTTTAATATTTTATGATGATGAATTGTAAAATAATCTATTTAAATATAGTTTATTTTACAGTAGTATTAAAATAGTATGCTCTTTTGTCAAAAAAATTTTAAAAAAATTACTAGTAAAATACAAAATCAAAGACGCATGAACAACTTTAATAATCCTCAACAATGATTATACTCTTTTATTTTATGATAATGATTGTGAGATATTCATAATATTTTATATCATAGTCATATAATCATATATACTCTTTTATATCATGTTTGATTATATTATATTATTCATAATATTTAATTTTTTATGAATATTAGCGTTAGCATGGTCATAAATTATTGCGAATTTCATAGAGTTATACTCCCTCCATTTCATATAAAATGACCCTTTTCTTTTTTGCTTTTTCTGACACGTTTTTCCACGCTTCTCGTTGATGAGTTTTAAGATGGATTTTTAAGAATACTTTCTTTTACGGGATACTACCCGTAAAAGAAAGTATTCTTCAAAAAACCATCTTAAAACCCATCATTAATAAGCATGGAAAAACGTGCCAGAAAAGTCACTATTGAAATGTGTCATTTTAAGTGAGATGGAGGGAGTAGTTCATTAGTTCTCAATATGTCGACGATTGACGTAGTTATGTCAAATCTTGAGAAATCTTACTTAAATACAATTATCATGTTTGTTGATATATACTTTGTTAAAAATAAGAAGTTTTTTCTTAAGATATTTACCAAATTATATTAAATTATTCATAATATTTTATTTTATAGAGTCATAGTTCAATAGTTTTCAATGTGTCGACGAATGACATAGTTATGCCAAATCTTGAGAAATCTTACTTAAATACAATTATCATGTTTGCCCGATCAAAAAAAAAAAAGTTTTTCTTAAGGTATGTACCAAATTATATTAAATTATTCATAATATTTTATTTTTACAAGCATTAGCATAGGCATGATGATCATAAATCAACAAATATAATTAAGAAATTATAAGTCAATAAATATTTTTCAAAATTATATTTAAATTTTGATTTTAATGATATATCATCTTTGTTAGAGATATCATCTTGTATATTATTTAATGATATTAAAAACATATTAAGGTTGTATTTAAATTTCAAATATAAAAATATTATAAATAAAAAATATATATATATTGTCGGTAAATATCGGTATTTCCCGGTATACCGGATCTTCAGTATATACCCGGGGGTCGGTATATACTGGAGGGTCGGTATTTACCGAATATTTTGGTATTGCCGCATATCGGTATTTTTCGGTAATACCGTGGTATTACGAATTCTGATACCGATACCGTGCCGAAATTTACCGGTACGGTACAAATACCGTACCGAAAATTCGGTATACCGAAAATTTCAATTTTTTTTGATATTTTTTCGGCACGGTATCGTCGGTATTTCGGTATTTTTTCCCACCCCTAGTTGGGTATAGTAAGTTAGTATTAATTTTCATTTTAAATATATAATACAATTTACTCTATTCGTCTCGCTCTATTTGGCCATATTTTCTAAATGAGGTGTCTCACCTCATTTGGTCAATTGGAGCCCTTAACTAGTTAAATAATTTCTCATTTCTTTATGATTTTATTTAATTTGTTAAAGCTTCAATTGTAGGCTAAATGGGTTGTGTCCGGTTGAGGTTGAAGGAGGAAATTGGCCAAATGAGACTCATTTAAAAAATGTGGCCAAATGGAGCGAGAATTTTATTATACTAGTAATACACCCGTGCGACACACGGGATAAAATGAGTTATATTTTTTGTGATTTAATATGTACAATTTTGTTTTCGTTTATTTGAGTGTACGGAATGAAATATTTTTTTGAAGTAAAAGATCAAATCAAATATTCTTGCACCTCCAATTGAGTCATGCTTATGGTTAGATCGAAAAGTTTTTTATTTGGAACTTATAAAATCTTGGATATCTCAAAATTAGAAGTCATATCGCTGACTTATGATTTTCAGTTGCTTTAATGTATGGCGTGCCATTATTTTGAAAACTATAGTACCGTCATAAACTCATTTAATTTCATATTCAGATTCAAATTCTCATTTTCTCTCGTCCATTTTCAAGTATACAAAGAGCTTAAGAGTCCAAAAGATATGCCGAAAGAAGCTGGACGACCATGGTAGGACATGGAATTGGCCAACACAGGTGAGGTAACCACAGCTCCGATCACCGCCGACAACCACTGCTAACCTCTTCCTCTTCCCCAAATTTCTCCATTTTCAATTTCATGTCCATGCATGCTTCATCTATTGTTCTATATGACTTTTCCATTTCTTTGCCTAGTTCTTGGTAAATCGTGGCAAAACTGCCAGCTTCCTCATTCTAATTTTCATCCTAATTTTGAAATTGATCACGGTCTATAGTCACGTCACTTCTATGAACATTTTTGCTTTTGTATTCATTATGTTCGCAGGCTCGAAGTTGCCGAAAATCATCACTCTACCACCGCAATCACTGCCGCCTATCCCTCACCGGCTCCGCTTCACACGGCAGCTCCACAGGTTGCCATATGCTTCCACTCACTTTAAAAATTTTATTTAAGGCCTAGGATTCTACCTTTAAATTGAACGAATTTTCTGATTTCATTCGTTTTTCATGATACCAAAATGTATCTCGAATTAAATTTGCATGAAAGCTGAGATGTCTGAATATTACAATAACATTCATACATTGTCAGTACATTCTAGCATGTGCTAAAATACCGTGTTAATCAGAATAATAATTTTCTTCGGTTTAAAGAAAATATTGTCCAAATACCATTACACAAATAAAGCCAATTGTCTTGCATGTCTAATCTCTCAATATAGCACCTCTACAAAAAAAAATATTTTGATAATTTTTCCTTATGCGTCGAGTCCGTGAGAAAATCCAAAAATTGGTTACTAAGTGGATTCTATTTATTTATGTATAAGACAACTATTTATACGAACTAACTGCACAATGTTAAACGATAAATTATGGGCATCTTAATTTTATAATTTACTTAGCTTAATTCGTGCTCCTAGATTTTCTTGTTTAATTGTAGCATCCACTATTTTATTTTTATTTATTTTTTTGAAAGAGTAGCATCCACTATTACCAAAATTATATAATTTCATTTTACTTATATTGTATTGTATTATCAAACTACTACAATGTTAGGATTTTGAGTTATTGTAATTCAATTTGACAATTGCAATTAATTACATTTTCAAGGATATTTGGTGTTAGGATATTGAGTTGATACAAAAATTAGTATTTAAGCCCTTGCATTATACATAACCAAATGAAATATTATAACTATTTTCTATGAATATTTATAGATCAATTGTAATTATACACTACATGTGAAATACAATGATTTGCATTTCTATAATTATAGAGGCTAGGTTAAAACCTTTTTCAACCAATTTTTCACATGTTCCTTTTGATGAGTTTCTCAGTGTGTTTTTACGATAAAAGAATTTATAAATGACGAATAATTTTCACATAATAATCATAAATTATAAATTGTGAGTTGTTTACGGAAAAAGATATAATTTGGGCAAAGTGAAAATAATTTTAGAGAAAAAAAGTATGGAAACAAAAGACGGGATTGATAGTCTTTAGAAACAAAATATATGAAAAATGGTAAATTATTGATATTACGTAGTTTTGTTATAATGCGCACACATTTATCTGATGCATCAACATGTTCAAATATCGAATTGGTTTAACCAAACGATTATTTAATAAATTGTTTATATACAAAAAGTGTTGGATTCTTAGTTTAGATTTATCTACCTTTTAATTTTATAAATATTTAATTGTAACATTCAATTGCTAATTGATTGACTATTGTTATGAATAAGTTATTGCATTCAACGCAATTTGTGCATTTAGCAGTTAAATTGATCAATTTAATTACTACACTAATACACAATAAATATTGAAATACATATAGATATATAGATAGTTGTGATCATATATTTCTTTAGTCACCACATTAATGTTAAAGTTATAATATTTGTATAAGTATGCAATGTGACATATATGATCATGATATATAAAACAAATAAATGAAAAGCCAGAGCAAAGCTTAATTATAATCTCCTAGGAAAAAGTTGAAAATAAGTTAATAACAACGATAAAATTCTTTATTTGTATTTGCAATCGTTAGTACACAGTGAATGCAACGTTGCAACCATTTCACATTCCACCCATCTCTTGTAATTTATGAGAATTCTTCAAACTTCAAACTCTTTATTCCTCCTCCACAGTTGAATAGATAATTATCTGAAATGGGAGTAAAGTGTAGGTGTTGTTGAAGATATGAAGTATTGTTGCCAGCGGCGATTAGCTCCATAGATCTATACATTGATAAAAAGAAAAAAAAGAAAAAGAAAAAAAGAAAAAGAAAAGAAAAAAAATTATGATGCATCTCCATCATACGTATCGAGCATATGAAACCACAATCTGATAGATTTTGGGAATATTAAGAACATATATAGTAGGAGAATAAGAGAGAAATTAGATTGAGCATTAACTTTTATACATTTTTTCCATGATTGTTGTTGTTATCACCAAAAATTAAATTACTAAATTAAAAGGGTTAATAGAATTGAATACACACATATATAGTTCTATGGTCAAATTGAGTTACCTATTTTGACATATATAAATTAGATTACTAACCATGAAATGCGAAATTAATAAGTTTTGATTTCAATTAAAGAAGAAGAAGAAGAAGAAGCAAACTCTAATGCTATTGATGCAGTGCCATTTTTTCATACAAATGATGCTCCTCTTGATTAGAAAATGATGATTTGAAAAAGCATGCAAATGAAGTGTGCCTATTGTATAGGCATTATATAGCATAAAAAAGGAAAATAGATTAATTTGTTGCCATAATTATGCATTTGTAACGTTTGTTATTAATTGACTGATTAGAAATTAGTAAGGACCATTATAATATGAAATTTATATATTTAATTTGCAAAAATTACATTTAAAATTTATTAAAACAAAAAATATCGCTAATTATGGAATGCAAAAAGTTATTAAATATAGCGATGTGTAGTTCGCTTTTATATAATAGATTATTCATATTAAAAAGAAAGATTGAAAATAAATATAATACAAATAAAAATAATTAATTTTGTAAAATCTAATATATATATATATATATATATATATATATATAATTTACTATTTATATTAAAAAGAAATAGTGGTTGAATAAATAATGTATAATATAAATCAAAATAAATAATATAAAAAATATGCATATGAAACTAAGAGTATCGAACAATAAATAATATATAAATGTGTATACAATCATATGTACTCTAATATTATATCATTATTTATTATATTTTTTATTGACATAAATGTATATAATGCTATGTAATTAATGAACTGAAAAAAAATTTAGACTAATATTATATATTTATAAATTAGTAA
>CM038117.1:22415936-22441234 GCA_001642375.2 Mentha longifolia
AAATAAAGGAGTTAATAAAAAACATACCAGAACTAATTAAATTATACTATGGTAGAGGGTAAATCTACAATTGAGATTAGAGGTGCCCACCGGAACCGGAACCATCGGTTTTTAAACCGGAACAGACGGTTCCGAACCGAACCGCGGAACCGGTGGAACCGACGGTTCGGTTTCGGTTCCGAAAGTTTGGAACCCGGAACCGGCGGTTCGGTTCCGGTTCGGAATCGAAAAGAACCGTTTTTTTTTTTTTTTTTTTAAATTCTAATTTTATTT
This sequence comes from Mentha longifolia, assembly GCA_001642375.2. Taxonomy (NCBI): domain Eukaryota; kingdom Viridiplantae; phylum Streptophyta; class Magnoliopsida; order Lamiales; family Lamiaceae; genus Mentha; species Mentha longifolia. The sequence goes on from CM038117.1 coordinate 22,416,210, forward strand.
TATGTTTCAATATTATACTTATATTTGTATACTTATTTGATATAACATTTGATTACTGATAGTGTGTTTATACTTTTTTATATGAAAATGTTATATTTAAAGTTAAATAGTTTTATCATTTAATTTATAATTCACAATTTAATAAGCTAAAATAAATAAGACTAATACAAAAAATATCTTTAAATTAATAATAAACAATGTCACATGATGAAGAATTGAAGATGACAATTTACATAAAAGATGTCATATTGTCATCAAAGCGAAATTAATTGTAAATGCTTTTAAATACAAAAAATATTATGAAAAAGATATTAAGTATAAATAAAATTTATACACATAGTAATAATTATTAAGTATGATATTAGTAATGAGAAATGCAAAAAAAAATAACATTGATAAATATTAAAATGCTTAGACGAGTACTCTTTTTTCTCACGGAGGTTTTAACGAGGCTCGGCCCTTGGAATCAACATGTGATATCCAAGGGTTTAAGATTAATAAATAAAAAAAATTTAAACCATCTCACTCTCAAGTATTTTTTTACATTTTATAATTTGAATTGTCTTACAATTAAAATTAGATCAATAAACAACGAAGCATTGAATCATAATCGAACGAAAAAAAAAAAAAAAAAAAAATTAAAAAATCGGTTCCTATCCGGTTCCGGAACCGGAACCGAACTGGAACCGTCGGTTCCAGGAACCGGAACCGGAACCGTTACTGTTCCAGTTCGGTTTCGGTTCCGGCCATCTTGGAACCGGAATTGCCTGTTTCGGTTCCGGTTTCGGAACCGTGGGCACCTCTAATTGAGATAATGACCGGCTCGCAGGTTCGTCCGGTTCGACGGGTTGGCACTAGCAACCTGTCAACACAAATAAAACCTTTTGGAACACCCGGTGGGGTGGTCCCGGCGAAGGGCCTCCGACGCTCAAGTCAGTAGGGCAATAGAGTTTTATATGCAATGTAAATAAATCAAACGGAAACAATAATGATGCCGGAATGATGGTAGCAAGAGTAACGATGGAGGATGGCAGAACGACGATTTCTCCAGGCTAGTCCAGTTGGTCCAGCGCTGAAAACCCTATACGGAAAAGAGGCAAAGAGCCGAGAGCAGGTGGAGAGAGCAAGAGGAAAGTCAAGCGTCGTGTGATTACGTGAGACTTGATGGGCCGACTGACCTAATGTTCAGTATATATACGATGTGCATCCCCTTAGGGTTTTTTGTATTCTCTCTGCCGTCTCTGTTCCGATGGTTCCGATTTTCATGGAAACCCTTCCGCCTGCTTTAATCCTCTCCATTTAACGAAATGGTGTGCCTGAAGTGGCAGACCCCATGTACTAGCCATGCGTCATATTATTTGTAGCCCAATAATATAAATGGGCTTCTTTGTTCATTTTCGGATAGGACTGTCTGATCCGTCTAGTCTGTTTAGTCGTTGGGCCGTTAGGCAAATTTTGCCCACTACAACAATAAAAAATTAAACCCTACCTAAAAAATTAAACCCTAACATGAAAGATTACTGACGTGGCATTGCCATATCACCGGTGGGCACATTAAGTGTGCTCACGGTGGACATTGGAGCGTTTATATACCAACTACTCCATCCATCATATTCGAGAAGTTACACTTCTTTTTCGATACTAGATTTAAGAACTACTACCTCCATCATTAGTCCCCTTTAGATGGCACAAAAACCAAAGAAGGAAGATATATGTGGCTATAATCAATTCTAAGGAGAGTGAGTAATTGTAGCCAAGTATTTTTTACCATTCAGGAAAGGGGACTAATATGATGAGATGAACCAAAATAGAAAGTGGACTAATATAATGGGATGGATGTAGTACTATATGTTTAGTGTTGTAAGTGTATTTAAGCACCCATGTGCAAAAAGATTCCTTTTTTAAAAAATAAGGGCTTAAATATTAGTGGGGCCCTAATTATGTCTAATTTCTGGTGAAATACCCTAATTATACCCAAAATAGAAGTGTAACGTCTTGTATGAGACACCTCAAAATGAAAAGTGTAATATCTCAAACGAGACTGAGGGAGTATGTTTCATCTCTTGTTCTATGAGCACGCCCATAACTCCAACAATTGTATTAACCAACAAAATATGTATACATACAACTAGAAGAAAACTACTAATATATCAGTTGTAGTTAATGTAGAGCAAGTGTCTAATAACTAATACTCTTAAGTGACAAAAATATGTCAATAATAAAGAACATTAATTCAATTCGGTAATTACACACATCTACATCTAAGAGTCCATGCACAAAAAGTAACTAAACAGTCGTACACATCTCACTCACTAAAGATACCACCTTATTACACATGTTCACTATATATCCAATACATTTTTTTTCAAGGATTGAAGCCGTGTTTCTCCCTAACACAACCAAACCTACTACCCGCCATAAGAGCATTCACATAAGAGCATTCACAGCAGAGGCCTCCAACTTGGAGGGCTCTAATTATTATATTAATATTATAATAATATTTTAATATATTTTGGAGGGCTCCACTTTTGGCTGCAGTGGAGCTCTCCGAAACTTGGTGGGCTTTGTAATATTTTATTATTTATTTTTTTTAATTATTTTTTTGACAATTTAAATTAATACGAGACTTTTTTAACATTCGATTGTATTGCACATTTGGAAAATACAATACTGTTTAATGTGTTTTTGTGTGAGTTTTGTTAGTTAATTTTATTGTGTTTTGTGTTAGTTTTTGTTTGCTTTTATGTGTTTATTGTGCTCAAGTGTAGGAAAGGTGGACACAAGGGTCGAGATGACAAAAAAGTCGAGAAGAGGAGGAAAAACTCAAAAGAAGGAGAAAACAAGGAAGAAAATCCGCAGCAAGAGGCTGGCGGCCGCTCACTCTGACCGATTTGTACACTTATTTCCTTGTTAGAATAGGTTTTTCCAAACCTATATATATGTAATCTTCTTGAGAACAAAAATACTTTTTGCCTAATTTTAGGTGAAACAAATCCAATAAAATAAAATAGAAATAAAAAAATATTAATGACAACCGAAACGTGCCCAAATTTGGAAAATTACAATACAAAAAAATAAAGTAGAAATAAAATATAAATAAATGGGTCAGATGGATCCATGACACAATAGAGGAAAATAGAGAGAAATTGAGTTGAAATGTGGAAGAAGTAGAAGATAAAAATGGTGTAGAAAATTGATGTTGGAGAGAGGTATATATAGGTAAAAAATTTTATAAAAAAAAATAAAATTTCATGCCCCAGTCAACGGTCAACAACCGTTGACCAACGGGGAGGCGCCACGTGGCATCGCCCCACCATGAATAGGACGGGCTGGAGAGAGCCCGCGGGCTCGAGCCCATGGAGGGCGTCAGCGGCAAATGGAGCATCGCGCCCTCGGGCACGGGCGCCGCCCGCGCACCGAGGGCGCCGATGCAAGTGCTCTAATAGATTAAATCTTGAATGCTTAATCTCAAATACAAGTAATTCTCACTTGACATTGGCATATTTGTTAAAACTAGTATTGCACCCGTGCTATGTACGAGATTTATATCACAATTAGTAATGAAGAAAAATTAAAAATACAATAAAATATAGAGATATTTTAATATATGTTAATAATTTGTTGCATGTAAGGGCAATTCAAAAATAATAGATTATGCAAAATAACAATTACAACCATAAAATTATTTATTAGATGAATCACGTGGCAAAAAAACAACAAATTCTTAACTACTCATAATAATTTAATTAAATAAAGTAGATTACAATATCTTAGAATTAATGCGAGCTCAAGATGAAATAAATTAATGACCAATAAAAACTTGTGAAGCAAGTAGCAAAATTGACATATAAAATCTATATGATCATTCACATCAAATAATTCAACAATTAACTTTCAAGAAGTCAAGTATTTCATCTATAAAATTATTTTACCTTCTAATTTTATAATTAATTATATTATTTTTTTATTGAACCTTGATATATGTTTAAATCTACATATCACAATGGTAAAGTGGCATATTAAATAATCTCTAGTTTCCGTCATTAATGTAGCAAGCTCAGTTTAACAGTAATATTTATAACTTATAGAGGCAAAATCACAATTTAATAGCCTCTAGTTTTATTATCATACTCAAATATTTTATTGTATCAACCTAGAAAATATAAATTTATCAATGCTTCACTATTATAGATAGTCAACAAAATTAATTTTGTTGAAGCACATCTAATCCAATACTATGGTACAAAATCAAAGCTTGAACTCCAAGATTGTGGTTTTGAATTTCAAGATAGACAATATAAAACTTGGTGGAATTTATTGGACAACTATTGGATAAATGAAAATATAATTTATTAGACAACTGCTTGTCTTTTGGAGGAAAAATGACATGTTAGTAATTTTTAACAACTATTTAACTTTTATATATTGTAATAGAAAATACAATAACTAAAGAACTTTAACATACACACACGTAAGTATGAACATGATAAACAAAAAATTCAACCACCACCATTCACATGTAGCTCTTCATAATATTAATGCTACACTTGACGGATCTGATATGATCCTTGTCGATATATGAATTTTTCGGCTCAAATTGTATGTCAGAAAACGCACGCGAAATTAAACAAATTTGATAATGGATGGGTACTTTTACACCTTTGAAATCGATCTTCAAAGTACTACATGCAAGCTATTAATCCTCTTACAACCTAAGGACACAACTTGTCTCAACAACGCATAAACGATGAATGACGCACATCACAAACGAGGATGATTGCTTGTTTGATAAGTTGGATGAATTGTATTGGCAAAACCAAGAAAATTCAAAATACTCCCAAAGAGAGAAAATAAAACACAAAATATTATTAATGAATAGGCTGTTTTGAATTTCGCCCACCTATATGCCCTATATATAGGCAAAAAAACTAAATCTAATCAAATCAGGAAATAAAATAATACCTAGTCAAAGTATAATATATTAACTAATAAAACCAATGTTTTAAAAACCGGACCGGAGGTCAAACCGGTGAGGCCTCCGGTTCCCGGTTCAACCGGTTGAACTGGGGTCGAACCAGGAAAAACCGAGAACCAGTACCATGTCCAGTTCCCGGTTCAACCGGCCGGTCCGGTCCGGTTTTTTAAAACACTGAATAAAACAAAGCCCATAAAATTTTCATCCTATTACGGTAATTCTATACATAGCCTCTTTTTACTCTTCATAACACCCATATATCAAAAATAAATATATAATATATTTAAATTTATTGTTTTAATCCATATAACCCCTACAAATTATGATTCTAGCTCTTCGAAATCCCAAAAATCTATATAGCCTCGGCAAATATAATGATCCAAGTCACTAATGTTTGCACTCTAGTATATGCAAATAATTTTCTGTAAATGAATGATTTTTCGTACTGCAACAATTAATATTTAAATTGAACAAGAAATCGATTCATAAACAAGGCAAATCCGTAGCCAAAGAAGGAGAAGAAGCATCTGATATTCTGCTCGGAGGGAAAGCATTAGGCTGTGAATGATTTTTTCGTTGCTTCCCCAAAATTAAAGTCAAATTACATGAGAATTTAATCATTCAAACAAAAGTTTTACTAAAATCAACAAATTATTCAAATGATTACCCTAATTTTATGAAGATAAATTAGACAAATAGGATTGGGAAGAGAGAATTGATATTCATGCATATTGGTTGGCCGTCTGGTGATGAAAATCTCCGCCCTCGGTCGCAGAACTCCAAACATATTTTATATGATCAATTACGATTTATTTAATATTTTTAATATATTGGAGCTCTAATTAGATAGGGGTTATATGGATAAAACAGTAAATTTGGATATATTATATAATATTTTTAATATATGGGGGCTATGAAGAGTAAATATGGGGCTATGTATAGAATTACCCCAAAGGGGGTGTATTGATTGAGGAGTCTATAGGATATTTTTTTTTTCAAACATGGGTATTCATTACAGATTTTAAAAAGTATTTAAAAATACTGATTCATTACAGAATTTAAAAAATATTTAAAAATCTTGAGGTATTCATTAGGGATTTTAAAAAGTCTTAAAACATCTTTAGGTATTCAACAGTTTATAGATTTTAATACTATATAAATTTTCATTGATTCTCTTTAAAAAATACACTCTCCAAAATCTCTTCTAACAACCAGGGATTTGTGAAATCTGTCTCTCCTATCTTTCATGTTTCTTTGTTTCTTTTATCTTCAAATAATGATTAATTGAGAATAATTTCCCTACAAAATCATCATTAACATGAAGGACGCACCTAATATTTCCCTACAAAATCACGCCGTGAGCCAATTAAGGTCCAATTGGGATAATTCTTCTATTTCCGATGATATAAAATCCCCCAACTGTTTTCTGCATAATTTGAGAAAAGGGTACAAGAGTGAAGTAAATCTTAGGATTTCATTTTTTGTGATTTTAGGAAATTCACTGTTTAAGCAAAAGAATAATTATAGAGCGAGAGAGGGAGAAGGCTTTGGCGGAAGATGGCAGACGATGAATTTATGAGGATTTATCATTAGTTCCTTTTCTTATTCATGGAAGATTTTATTTTGAGTTTGATAATTCATAATTTAAAGTTCTTTTGTTTTTTTTTTTAATTAATTAAGGTTTGTTTTGAATAAACTTACAAAGTCTATGAAAATAGAGATAAAATCTATTAAATTTTAAATAGAATTAAAACAATTCATAGAATTAAAGAATCCGTACAAAATAAAAAGTCTATTAAAATCTAAATTGAATACACCCCCTAAGTCTTGAAAATGTGGCCCCACATATGCCACAAATTAACTAATACTAATAAGTCTTCAAACCTTAGCCAAATCTTAGGTTATCTTATTCGCTATCTCCAATGATTTTTTATTTTTTTTTATCAAATTCTGAGCCCAAAACTTCTTAAATTAATCATATGTAAATAAGTTTTGGTATGAGAAATAGGAATAAATCTGGACCATTGATCTTAGGGCCCGTTTGATATCCATATACGTATATCAGGTATGAGTATCAAAATGACTCATACTCATACCATGTGTTTGGTATATCAGTATATGGATATCAGATTGATATCTTTGATATACCGATATACTCACTTTTAACATCTTCTATATACTTATGTTTGGTATAATTGACTGCTCATCACTCCAGATGAGGTGATTTTTTTTTCTTTCTTCTTTTTTGAAACTTGCTTCTTCTTCCTATTCTTCTTGTAGATTTCGACTTTTATTCTTATGGAATCTTCCATTGTGTGTGCGTCTGTTAAGCAAACAATTCTAGACTCTTTCTTATAATTTATTATTATACTTGTGGCATTAATCTTATTTTTACTGAATAAATTTATAATTGTGGTTCGGCCGGTCCGACCGGTTTAATTGAGAACCGGCCAGCTGGCCGATCAAGTTATATATATTCCAGTTTTATGCATTGAACCGGTCCGAACCGGTCAAAACCGGTACATAAAAAAATTAAATGTTGTTATCAAGGTTTGAACTAGAGACCTTTTAAGAGATAGTCTAACATGATAACCAAGTGGACTATCTCACAACATTGATTAATTTGCAATAATTATTAAATTTATTCAATCTTCAACATGTTTTTTTTATAATTTATTAATAAATTTTACACCATTTTACAAGGTTTAAACTCTTAACCTCTACAACTTTATTGAATAATTTTTGTCATTTCATTTACTACTAATATTTCAAAAATTATTATTTATGATGACATGGATGAGTTACATATATTGTGATAATTATTTTTCTTTTATTATTTTTTCATTTGAATGTGAATATTTTCATATATTCATTGAGTTGAATAAATATTTGTGACACCTAAATTTATTTTAATTTATCATAAATTTTAAATTCTATTCAAGTTATAGTTTTATTTAAGTATTTATATATTAATATATTAATAATCATATATATTAATACGGGTCATCCGGTTTTTTGGGAACGGGTCAACCGGTCGACCCAGTGACCCGGTAACCCATTCGAATGTCGGTTCGATGTCCGATCGGGGTTTGAAAACATTGATTGTGATTCGTGTTTGTGTGTGTATGTTTTCTGTTGGGGCAGCATGATCAATTTCTCCAGCTTCTTTCGTTGGTGAAATTCATAGTTTTTTTAGTGTTCCCGATTAATAAATTCTGTAGTAGGACTGATTGCTTTTCTTTTAATTGTTCATAGTAAATTTTAATTTGTCTCTGTTTTTATAAAAATTAATTATGTGATTAGGATTTGATATCTCATATCAGAACAATTTATACCAAACACAGATATCAGATTTCAGTCTCATACTCATACCTAATATTTGATACCCATACCACTGTTTGATATCTGATATACTAGTATATGGATATTGTTTAGTATTTTTTGTGTTGATTTTATGGTATGAAATTAGTTGGTTTTGTGTTGTTTTGTGCGTGTTACTTGTTTATTTTATGTGTTTAGGGTGAAGTTAGGATTGAGAGTGAGGATTGATCAAAGAAAGAAATGAGGAGAGCTTTGGAAGAAGAGAAAGGCGAGAAACGAGGAAGGAACGGAGCAAAGTGAGAATCGAGAGAGGAGAAGGAAAAGAGAGAAGAAGTTCTGCAGGAAGCACCTTGCGACCGCATGGCCCCTTGCGGTCGCAAGTCTTGTCAATATGCAGACTTTCCGCTGGTGGATCCTTACGATCGCAAGGGGGTATGCGATCGCAAGGTCCGACGATCCCGAATATTATTTTCTTTCCTTTTTTTCCATAGTTTATATATATACAATCTTCTATGAACGAAAACCTTACCTTTACTTTCAGTTTTCATCATCAAATTCTCTAGAATTAGTTTAGCTTTTGAAGTTTGAAGATTGCAACATTGGATCCAAATTCTTTTCAAGTTTTCATTCAAGATTCTCGTTTTTCCTTTTCGTTGATCTTTCGTTTCTACTTTTCATAAGTTTAATTTAATTTCATAGATTCGTTTTGCTTATTGTGCATGTTCTTTGATTCCAGCTTATTTATTTGCTTTCTAGATAAATTTATTTGCTTTAATTTCTCTAGATTTATTTCCACAAGCATGTTAGGATTTGTTTTCACTAGCTTAGTTTTAATTGCTTTCTTCCTTGCTTTCCTTTAAATTCTTGTGAAGAGCAAAATACTAAGAAATCTCTTGTGGTTTAAAGAGATTTTAGAGAGTGAAATCTCTTCATGTTTTTGGAAGAAAATCAAACAAAATCCATTTACTATTAAAATCTATAGACTGTTGAATACCTACAGATTTTTTAAGACTTTTTAAAATTCGTATTGAATACCTTGAGATTTTTAAAGACTTTTGAAAATCTAAATTGAATACCCCCAGACTTTGAAAATCTAAAAAAATCCTTCAAATTCCATAACCAATACACCCCCATAAGTCTAGGTTTAATTGTTCTTAACTGCTCTTATTTGTTTACTTGCTTTCTTTTATTTAAGTTTAGGAATTAATAATAAATCCAAAAACCCCTAAATATTTACTTGCTTTTGTAGAGTGTTTAGAGTGTGCGTTTCATACGATTAATCTCCCGGCTAAGTCTTCCTTAAGATTCGACATTGGGTTTTACTTGCTAGTTCTACGATAGGCCTAGTTCTATTGCTAGCACTATTTTAGGTGAAACAGATACCAAATAGGGCCTTAGTTAGATATATGGTTGATATCGACTTAAGCGTGATTACAAGATACAATAAGCATAATTATATTTAAGTATCAATTTGTATATTAAAAAGCACAATTATATAATTAAGCGTAATTCTATGCAGATTTAAGCATGAATTTGTCACCTTTAAACATTATTCTTATTTTCTCACGCCAGAATTTATTTACATATGAATCATTCCCATGCAAGACATTCTTAAATTTCTTAACTCAAGCTCTTATAAATAACCCAATTGGAACGTGAATAGGATTTTGGACCAACAAATCTTGTACTGCATCAGGAGGAGTGTAAGGGGCCGTTTGCTTGAAGCAGGGAAAGGGAAAGAAATCAGGAAAGGGAAAGGAAAGGAAGGGAATGATTACTGATTTTTCATTCTGTTTGATTAGAATAGGGAAAGGGAATGAATTCCCTTTGTTGCTGTTTGGTTCAAAAAGAGGAGGAATCAAATTTTTTTCCTGCTAAATAATTGATATTCTATAATTAAATATTACTCCCTCCGGCTCATGATTTCCGACCCCTTTCTTTTTGGCAAGTATTTTCACGATTTTTATTGATGGGTTTTAAAATATTTTTTTTTAATATTTTTATTTTACGGGATAGTTAAGTACTAGTAGTATCCCGTAAAAGAAAAAATATATCAAAAAATTATTTTAAAACCCATCAATAAAAATCGTGAAAATACTTGTCGAAAAGAAAGGGATCGAAAATCATGAGCCGGAGGGAGTACATTGTTAAAAAAATATTACATAATTACACAATGATATGTACCACAACAAAATATGTACCACAACATAGTGAGTTTTCTAATATATTGTCATAATCTACTAGCTATACACATTATATACTTGCAAATTTACATGTCTAAGCAAAAAAAACTTCGTACAAGATCCAAAAATCATCCTTAACCCCGACTCGCCAATTGTTAAACATATCTTGAGCCAAGGAATTCCTATAGTTAGTCCAAGGTGTAGGTCCCGATAAGTAGATATTGGTGTATGGGGGGGGGGGAATACACCAATTAGCCAACGGTTTTGAATTTTCAAAACAATTTGATCTGAACTGAGTCGTCACTCAAGTTTATCAGAGCAACTTAGTTTTTCCAGCTCAATCAGTAAACTGCTGAGCTTGCAAAACTAATCTGCGCGCGGAAGTTTGGTGGAAAGGTTGGCTAACAGTTTTCAAAGACAGTTTTCAGAAACAGTTTTCAAAGATAGTACACATGCAAGACAGGTTACAAATGTGCAGGTTGTGAGCATGCAAACTGTGTGAAAACAGATGATAAGAACAGAGAAACACGAGGAGTTTTTATCGTGGTTCGGAGTAAACAGCTCCTACGTCCACGCCAGATCCCGTCGAATCTGTAATCCCTTAACTTGAGATTTTTCGCTCCTTTTAACACTGGTGGAGGTCCAGTCCAAATTCAAGTCTTTCTTCTAGACTGAATCTAGCACGTTTCTAGAGTCGTGTCTCTTCTAACTTACATACAACTTTGCATACGGACTTACTAACACTAAGTGACTAGTGCTACTATCAAAACTTGAAAGCTTTAACTAGCTGTCGACGTAAGGAATACAACTCGATCAACTACACTAGTATTTCTACTTTAATGGTAGTGAGAGTGTGTGATGTGTTCTAGTAAGACTGATTCCAGATAGATAAGAAATCTACAATGATCAACACTTGGGAAAACTCTAGTAATTTCGAGTGTTAATTAGAATATTTTCAGCTTGAGATTTTAGCAGCGTTTTTGCTTGAGTATTGATTTTCCCGTATTTCAATCTGGAATATGTTGAGGTATTTATAGAGAAGCGTTTGAAATAGAGCCGTTGGAAGTGTGTCAGGATTTGCAGATTCCGTACGCTGACACAATTCTTGTCATTGAGTGAGAGCAGGTTTCATCACCATAGCTCAGGTTGGCCTTTCATAGGTTGCGCTTCTTATACCTCGAACAGTCTTCGATCTTCTGTAACCTTCGCGTGAGATCTTCGAGTATTGTAGGGGCAGGTTACATAGACAGGTTACATAATGGAACAGTGTGACAGGTTTGAGTAGACTAGGTACAAGGTTGCACTACCAACCTTGACCTTTACATAACAACCTGTCCGGTTTAGACTTGACTGATTCTGAACACGGAGATCAGCCTGTTCCAATAAAGAAAAACATATATCTAAGTGTGGTTTCTAATAACATTATCAAAACTAAGTTTCAAAGGGTTCCCAACAATTTCCCCCTTTTTGATAATGCCGAAACCCACACTTTACATTTTAGCTTAGAGGTTTTGAAAGATTTGATGTCCAGCCAGCTGCATGAAAATAAGTGTTAGAAAACTTAAAGCATATCATGCACATGCCTGGACAAAGAGATATTGTCGTCAGGAACAAAAGGTGATCATTTTCATTTATAGTATCAACTAAATTGATATTCACAGATTACAAGATTGATACGAAAATAAATGAAGTTGATCAGTTTAACTCCTCACAGTCTTGAACCTTTCTTCAGCTATTTTGTCCAAGCTTACGGTTCCCATGGCTGTATAGATGCTGTCGCGAATCGACTTGTACTCTTCGCACCCTGTAGTCTTGCATCATACTGAGCTGCGATACTCCTAATGAAGGTATTGATTCTGTTGATATCTGGAGTGTCAGTGCCGCAGACAGTGGGAGGTTGGAAGGTCTCAATCTTTGGCGGATTGAGCGTGACCTTCTCTTTTGCAGCTCTCTCCCTGACCCTCTTGATGAATACGCGTTCTGGGAAAGATTGCATCCAGTTATAGAAGGCCGTCTTGGTATCACCGGTATAGCGATCATCAACCTGTAACCAGTAGTGATGTAAAATAAACTGGTTAAGGAACTCGTCCCATAGCGGCTGATCTTCCACTGGTAGCCAGTCAATTGGCTCTCTTTTGTCAGCTTGGTCCTTGCAGCTTTGAAGACCTTTAAAGCTTGCCACGCGAGCTTTGTCTTTCGCTTTTTGTTTCTTCAGTTCTGCCATGAACAATTTCTGCTTGCCTTCATTTAAACAGTCTTCAGCAGTGTATCCAGCTTCTGCCATGAGCCGGATGAGAGTGGCTTCGTACTGTGCTTTCTCTTCTTCAGACAGCTTGGCGGCAGCAGGTTGAGGGGCAGTTGTCGCGGGCTGAGCAGGTTCGGTTAGCATTACAGGTTGAGAAGTACGACCTGTGCCTCGGCTTTGAGTGACCTGTTTCTCCTTGCCTTTCTCTTAGCAGTTGTGCGTTTGCATTTCCCTTCCCCCTTTTCGGCATTATCATCGATGAGGTTCTGAACAAGGGTATTGAGGGAGGCTTGCTCATCAGAAAGTAAGGACAGGTCGATGCAGATCTTCTCCTTGAAGTGTAGGAGGGAGTTGATGTTCCCTTGCTTCTCCTCCTCTTTCTTCAATGAGCTTGAAGTGGTTTGAGTGAGCTTCGTAGTGAAGTCGTGTACAAGCTGGTTGAGTTGCTCAAACTCAAAGTTCAAGCCATCGATGGAAGATTGGGAGGCAACCTTCATGTCGGATAGCTGTTGTGGGAGTAGCTTATCCGTCTCGTCTTTCAGTTGGGTTGAGACGAAGGTTGCGAACTGTTGGGCAACAGTTTCCTTAATGACTGTGGGCATTTCCTCTTTTATATTGGCCAGCAGAGCAGAAGCAGCTTTGTCCATTGCCTCGATTTTATTGGCAATCTTCAGGTGCTCTTCTACCTCTATTGCCTTCACCTTGACAACTTCCTCAGTGATGAGCTGTTTCAATTCTTCTTGCATCACAGTGAGAGGAGTGCCAGCTTTTGCGACAGAGTAGACAGGTATACGATCGTGGTCTGACTCTGTATCTTCGCTGTTCCTGGTGGGAGAGGGAATTGGACTGAAATCTGCATCATCTGGAAACCTGAAATTATACAAACTGCGATCATGATTATAAAAAGGTTTCAGATCAATGTTGAAAGCCCTGGCCTCTCTCTTCATCCTAGAGAGGACGGACTTCTTGAAGCAATCGCGAGCTTCAGGAATTGAAGCATATCCGAAATACTTCCCCAGGGTATGTTCTTCAATCTCCAGTTGTTCGATGGAAGAAATGAGAAAGATCGACTTCAAGTCACAGTAAGACTTGTCCTTCCCATCGAGCAACGTACGTAGCCTGAATGCCATCTGCCTGGTCTTTGGAGTTAGGTTAATTCCGGGAAAGGACTCCATGACAGTCTTCTCAGCGTTAATTTCAATGGAGTTGACCAGCATGGCAGCTGCAGTTTTCACAGGCTCTTCCTGTACATCATCATCGTCTAAAGAAAGTATGATGTTGATGTCAAGCTTGGGAGGAGAGCTGTGATGATGAGAGGTTTCACCGGACAGCTGGTGGATGATGATTGCAGAGTCGGGATTGTTTTCCTCGAAATCTGTGTCATCCGCAGGTTGGAACACAGATTGACTCTGACCAGCTTGGTCCAGAACCTGTTCGTCAGAGGTTTGTCGAACTGAAGGAATGGGAATGGAGAGCTGTGCGGCAATCTGTTCGGTGATGTCTTTGTGTGAGGGAAAGATTGAGCGAACAGGTTGCGGCTGAACTTCTATCTCAAGCAAACTCCATGTGTAACCTACGTGAGATAGGAGTGGGCGATTTAATTCTCACAGACTTGATGGGTCGATCAAGTTGTTTGCTGGGGGCGAGCTGCCTCTTCTTCCTGTGGTCTCTCTGATCTGGAGGTACCCAGGTTGGGTTGGACCTTCCCATCTCGTACAGATAGGGTTTGACTGAGTCATCGTACTTGGCGAAAACTATGCCGTCGACGCCAATGATCATTTCTAGCTGCTTTTGGTCCTTGGGAACCTTCTCTTTGATGAAAGGCAGTCCGTCCATTCCAATGAAGGTTGGGGTGGAGACGTTGAATGAGAGAGCAAATTTTGGTGCCCAATCGCAGGTTGCGGGCAATGCGGAACTCGGTCATCTAGTCACCATCAAAAGTGATCGCGAGCTACTTGATTTCCTCATTTATCAGCTCGAGTAGGAATCTGGCCAGTTTACATCCAGACCCTACACGATTGCAGTCATAACTCTGAATTTCGCTGGAGTGACAGCGTCGTGGTTACCCGAGTAACCAAGGAAGACTTTGTGGACAAAGTCAAAGAGGGCTCTGTATGCAGGTTTCAGCAGAGGTCGTGAGAACCTCTTGCCATCGTATTTGACTGCAGGTTGCATGAGAGCTTTCTGGTACACAGTTTCCAGATTGGCATCCGAAACCTCCAAAATGAGACCTGAGGTCTTGTGATACAGGATATCGACAGATCCCAAATCTGCGATCCCGTATGTTTGACAAATAAGCTGCAAAATAGGAATGGGTGCGTCGGGCTGGTTGGGTAACGAAAGATGGAAGGCGGCAGAGTCGACATCTTCCGTGCAAAAGTAGGAGAGAATGAACATCGCTACTTGTTGCGGAAGCCAGAATTGAGGCTCGTGAGTAATAATCTTGTAGAACCCTTCCGCAGCTTTAATGGAGGCGTACATCTCGTCGAGACCGGCGTAACCGTACGTAGAAAGATTTGCTGAGGGCTCCGTGAGAATGTACTGCTGCATATATTGTATCTTTTGTTCCATCGTGATGGGAAGATTGTAAGAGGTGGATTCTCCTGCCATTGTAAGAGAAATATTAGTGAACTTAGAGCTTCGAGTTTTTCGGACGAAGGAAGTTGCAGAAGAAAAATGGCGGAATAATTGAGAATTCAAGTGATGAAGACGATGCATAGTTATGAGTATATATAGAGGATAGGATGAGCAGGTTGAGATTGAGTTAACTTAATCGTTCAACGGATAGGATTAAAACCCTAGAAATCCGTGAAGTAGTGGGCGCGTGGGGAGGTTAGTGAAGCCTACTCGCATAACCCCTACACTCAACCGTCGCCTCGCATTTAATGCTGATATGACACTGCGCATGCGCTTTTAGACATTCAAGGAAAGCAAATTTTGAATGTTTAGAGTTGTGTCAGAATATCCTTAACAATGATTTCAATAAATAACAAAATACATGCTTCAATAAAAAAAATGATTGATAGTGCATGAATTGACCATGTGAAGCAGAAATTATGTTATATATATGAAAAAGATAGAAATAATTTTAGACGCACATCATTGCAAAAAAAAAATATGATTTAAAAACATGGAGACTGATACAGGTCGTCCATGACACTTCCTATGTGAACTGTGACTTATCCACAGTTTCTGATTTTGCAGTTTTCACACTTTTTGAACTTCACAGCTTCCACCTAGCTGGACTGTTCTTTGTCCTTTGCGAGCTGCGCGTGTGTATCCTTACCAATGTGAGTTTTGATGAACTCCCACAGCTTGGCATTCTCAGCTTGCAGAGCTGCAAACTTTTCATCAATGTACAACTTGCTTTCCAGCTCCAAAATGTTAAGCCTTCGAGACATTTTAAGAAATTCAGTATTAAAGAAGGATAACATCTTGTCAACAGCTACTGAGCTGTTGAAAGAGGATGGGAAAGCTGCTGAGTTAGGAGCTGCGGAGCCTTGGGCCTTGTCCTGAGCTTTGGGTGGGGAGGCTGGAGTGGATTGGTCGTTAGCAGGTTTCACATCAACCTGTGGAGGAACAAATTGCATTTCACTTGCAGGTGTGATATATGCTTCCACGAAGGTTGCTGCTGTTGATCGAGTGAGGCGCTTTTGTGAGGGCGCAGATGGTTGATCCGTCATTTTCCGTTTTCCTTTACGGACTATTTCAGCATCTTCACAGCTTTCTTCTTCATCTTCACTTCCCTCTTCACTTTCATCTTCTTCTTCCTTTGAGTCACGCATTTCGGTGAGCAAACGCTTGGCTACACCGCTTGCTTTGTTGATCTTGTGTGGCAGAATGCCAAGTATCATGATCAACTGGTTGCAGGTGTGAGGAACCAGCTTGTCCTCAGGAAATCCAGTGCAGACAGGCCACAACCTGTTAGTAAGTGTTCTCTGCAGGATGATCGAAAGCTTCGTGCCATGTCGAAGCTGCATGTTGGCCTTTATCCTGGCAGGTTGCTCTGCTGCCTCTTTGATAAACAGATTAACTAGCACCCTTGCCCAGTTAACATGTAACTGCTTCATTACCGCGGTTAGCAGCTTGAACTTCAGCAGTGTGACTGCTTCATTCGACCCTAGATAAGAAAGAATACGTTGTGGACGAACTCGAAGAGGAGTCTGTACTCAGACTTCAAGTCGTGGCGGTTGAAGGTTCTTTGATCGTAAACCTTCTTAGGTTCGAATAAAGCCTGCTGATACACATCATTGACTGCGTCCATGGGCACGTCGTCAATTGCTGTGATGGCTCCTGCATCCGTCAGCCTGTAGGTCTGAAGGACGAGTGGAAGAAGATGACGCCGTTCTTCCTCATTGTTGACTAAAAAGGTCGCCGTGGCGGGATCTCCGGCCACCGATTCCAGAGAACATAGTAGATAGGCAACGTTCATTGGCAGCGTCACTTGAGGATGTTGAGTGATGATATTGAAGAAACTATCACATTGGGTGATAGTCTCAATCATCGGGTTCAAGCCTCTGTAGCCGTACGTATCCAGCACAGCTACTTTCTCCAAGAAAATGAGAGGTGTTGCTTTCTTCACTTGAGCACTTAGTGATTCTGTAGACATTTTGTAGAGAGGGTAAGGAATTTGAGAAATTTTGAAGAAAAGCGAGAGAGAATTTGAAACTGGATTTTAAGGATTTCAAGAAATGCGTAGAGAGTTCAAATGATTCTCTCTATTTATAGAATTTTCTCTGCGGTTAAGACTTTATAGACAAATCTCAGTGGAGAGTAAGTTTCACGCGCTTCTTCTCTCTTCTTTTTCCTTCTGAGATTGACAGAAATCCCTTGATTTTCGTGTAAAACTTTTCAAATACGTAACAGTAAAAGATTTGAAAAAGATTTTTAAAAGAATAAATAGGGACTGGAAATTATAAATTATACTAAGAATTAAATGGAGATTGATATGACATCTCCAGTTCCCCCTTAAAGGTAGGCCAGTAATTTTGACTTTCAACGCGGTTTGTGGCTTCAAGCTGCGCGTCGCCGAACTGCTTCTATTGAGCTACAGTTTCCAAGTCAGTCTGCTCTTTGCTGACCTGTGCTAGCAAACTGGTTTGTCAGCATGCAGTTTCCAAGTCAGTCTTCTCTTTGCTGACCTGTGCTAGCAAACTGGTTTGTCAGCATGCAGTTTCCAAGTCAGTCTTCTCTTGGCTGACCTGTGCTAGCAAACTGTTTTTGTTGGCATGCAGTTTCCAAGTCAGTCTGCTCTTGGCTGACCTGTGTTAGCGAACTACATTCATCTTCTGACTTGGACTGTGTATCCATTCTGAGCATTCCAAGCTTTCCACATAGCATGTTGAATCTCTCTTCCATGAGAGGTTTCGTCAGAATATCGGCTCTTTGAATGTCAGTATGGATTTTCTCAACTGTTATATCTTGTTTTTCCACGTGATCTCTGATGAAATGATGCCTTATGTCAATATGCTTGCATCTGGTGTGGTAGACAGGATTAACAGTGAGTGCTATGGCGCTTGTGTTATCACAAAAGATGGGAACTTTTCGAACTGTGACACCATAATCTTTGAGTTGTTGTTTTAACCAAAGAATCTGCGAGCAACAGCTTCCTGTTGCCATGTACTCAGCTTCTGTTGTTGAAGTAGCAACTGAAGTTTGCTTCTTTGAAAACCAAGAGATCAACTTGCTTCCAAGAAACTGACAGGTCCCTGAAGTGGACTTTCTATCCAGTTTGCATCCTCCATAATCTGCATCTGCATAGCTAGTTAGTTCAAAATTATCATCACAAGGATACCATAACCCAAAGTTTACAGTTCCCTTGACATATCTAAGGATTTTCTTGGCGGTTTCTAGATGAGATTCCTTTGGATTAGCTTGATACCGAGCACATATTCCAACTGCAAAAGAAATATCAGGTCGACTTGCAGTAAGATAAAGTAAAGAACCAATAATTCCTCTATACAAAGTTATGTTGGCAGGTTTCCCTTCAGAATCTGGATTCATCTTTCCATTTGCCATCATTGGAATCTTCAGTGGTCTGCTATCCTGGACACCGAATTTGGTTGCCAGCTCGTTAGCATACTTAGATTGACAAATGAAGATGTCCATCCGTAGATTGCTTGACCTGCAGACCGAGGAAGAAGTTCATCTCCCCATCATCGACATTTTGTACTTATCCTTCATGAGTTCTCCGAACCTGTCACATAAGAATTTTGACCTAGATCCAAAGATAATGTCATCAACATAAATTTGCACAAGAAGTATATTATCCTTGTACTTGAAAGTGAATAAAGTTCTGTCGACCGATCCCCTTTTAAAACCAGAATGCAGTAGGAATGTAGACAACATTTCATACCAAGCTCTGGGAGCTTGTTTCAAACCGTATACTGCTTTGTGCAGTTTGTAAACTTTCTCTGGACCAGCTTCTTCAAAACCTGGTGGTTGTTCAACGTAAACTTCTTCACCAAGAATTCCATTGAGGAAAGCACTCTTCACGTCCATTTGGTAGACTTTGATCCTTTGATGAGCTGCATATGCTAGAAATAGTCTTATTACTTCTAGTCTTGCCACTGGTGCGTAGGTTTCATCATAGTCTATCCCTTCTTGTTGACAGTAACCTTTGGCAACTAATCTTGCCTTGTTTCTGATGACTTCAGCATTTTCATCCTTCTTATTCCTAAACACCCATTTTACATTGATCACTCCTTGATGCGTAGGACGATCAACTAATGACCATACTTCGTTTCTTTAAACTCGTTGAGTTCCTCTTGCATGGCCGTGACCCAGTCATGATCAGCAAGAGCTTCTTCAACAGTTTTGGGTTCAGAGTAGGAAAGATAACAGCTTAGTAGACAGCTTTCGCCTATCTGTCTCCTTGTCTTCACACCCGCCTGTGGGTTTCCAACAATGAGATCTTCAGGATGAGCATCGACCCATCTCCTTCGATGAGAGATTTCTTCTTCTGTAAGAGTTGGTTCAGGGTCTGGTATGGGATCTTCAAACTCAGGTAGGGTTGAGGAGTGAAGGGGTCAAGCTGTTCAAACTGTTCAGCGAGCTGATCCATTGACAGTTCTGTATTGACTGCAGGTTCCGTTGAATTTTCTGGATCAGTTGAGGAGGTGCTGGTTGGAAGAGCTTCGGTTCCCCCTTGGTTTGTTCCCCCCTGCTGAAAGAGTAGATTGAAACTTTGTACAGGTTGACTTTCTTCTTCTGAGTCGGTTGGGCTCCAAATTAGTATATCATCTCGAAACTGCATGTTGGAACCTTCTTGATTTTGACTTGCACCTGTACTTTCTTCAGATTGACTCTCCCTGTACTCATAGATGGATTCATCAAAAACAACATGTGGTGTTACTTCCACAATATGAGTCTTCTTGTTAAAAACTCTAAAAGCTTTTCTGATCTCTGAATATCCTACAAATATTCCTGGATCTGCTTTGCTATCAAAAGTCTTTAACTGTGATTTCCCATTATTGTGAATGTAACACACGCAACCGAAAGATTTAAGATATTTCAACCGAGGTTTCTTATCTTTCCACAGCTCGTATGGATTTTTCTTATGTCGTTGGTGAATGATTGATCTGTTCTGAGTGTAGCAGGCTGTATTGATAGCTTCCGCCCAGAACTTCTTAGGAAGATTGGTTTCATTCAGCATTGTGCGAGCTGCTTCTTTTAGTAATTGTTGTGTCGTTCAACAACTCCATTCTGTTGAGGTGTGCGAGCCGCTGAAGTTTGACGAGTAATTCCATTTTTGGTGCAGTATGATTCAATCATATGATTAATAAATTCTGTTCCACGATCGGATCGGATTGAAATCACACTTTTATTCTTCACGTTTGACAGTTTGGTGAGCATCGCAGGTAGCTCCACTAGTGTCTCATTCTTCTTATGTAAGAAAATAACCCAAGTGTATCGTGAGTAATCATCAACAATAACTAGAGTATACTTTTTACCGTTAATGCTCCTGGGAGTGACTGGACCAAATAAGTCCAGGTGGAGTAGTTCCAAGATTCTGCTTGTGCTGTGAGCTGCAATGTTGGGAAATGACGATTTGGTCTGCTTTCCAGCTTGACAGGCTTCACAAACATGATCTTTGTAGTAGACTTGATCTGGAAGATCATCTGCGAGCTTCTTGCAAGCGAGCTTATTGATGGCTTTGAAGTTTAAGTGACACAGTCTCTTGTGCCATAGCGAGCTCACTTCAGGTACAGGTTTGGTGACCAGACAGATTTCTTTTTCATCTAGCCATTGTACTATGTACAAGTTATCCTGCAAAATACCGGTAAGAAGAATTTCTTCTCCTTCCTTATTCTTTATAGCGCATTTATTAGCAGAAAACTCTACTCTTTTTCCAGTGGAACAGAATTGGCTTACAGAAAAGAGATTATGATTTAAACCTTCAACGTAAGTGACATTTGATATTATTGTTTTACCAACAGTTAGATTACCGTAACCTCTTGTGTTTCCTTTAGAGTCTCCTCCGAAAGCAACTAGAGGTCCGTCACATTCGATGAAATTTGTAAGCAGGCTTCTGTCGCAGGTCATGTGCCTTGTACAACCACTGTCAATAATCCAGACCGTGCCGCGAGCTGCTCGCTTTCTTCTTTGAGCTTTCCCATCCTGCAATTAGACAGATTTAACAACCCACATGAATTTGGGTGCCTTGTTAGCAGGTTGAGTTTTAGCAGCTTGATTCCCAAGCTTCCTTTGTTGAGAGCTGTTGACCCGTGGCTTGGTCCGTTGCCTATTTGTTGAGTGGATGGCTCTATTGGAGTATGCAGTTTGCAGTTGGTAATAACTAGGTTGATAATACTGCTCCGCATATCCACATCTGCAGCGATGAATCTCTGATCCACTTCCATGTGGAGATTGATGGTACCTACTTGATAGCTCAGGATATTGGTACCAAAGGCGGTTGTACCAGTAACCTTCATTGTCGAGTGTTTGATTTGGCCACTGCTCATAGTAGTTGTTTCGTTGTGGTTGAGCAGTTTTGTGTTGTGCTTCTCCTTTATTGGCAACTTGCACTCTTCTCGGTGCAGGTTGGCTCTTCTTTTTATATGCAGGTTGCATATACAGTTTTCTAGGTGGCTCAACCTTTTTCTGTTCAACTGATGGCCTTAGCTGTTGCTTTTTGACATCAGGCTTCCTATGCTCTTTCACCAAGATTGCTTGAGGTTGTCGAGCTGGATTCCTCAAATTGATTTGCTTGTCTGGTAGAGTGTGGTGAGCTTTGCCTTCAATCAATCCTTTTTCTTTCACGAACAAAACCTTCTCTTTTTCTTTGGCTTCGCAGGTTTGACCATGAAATCCAATGCCAAACTTTATCTGAGCAGGTCTCTAGGCAGCTTGCAAGGCTTCAAGCTTTTCACCATTTTTGTTCATCTTTATCAGGACTTGTTGAAGCTTGAGCTCTTTCTGCAACAGCTTCTCATGCTCATTTGAGAGATCTGACAGCTTGCCGTTCAAGCTGTTGATCTCACTGTCCTTTTCAGTGAGCATGTCTTTAAGGTATTCTTCCCTTAAAGCTGATTGACCCAATTGAATTTTCAGAGTTTCTATCTCTCTTTGTCTTGCTTCATCATGGAGAGTGAAGTCTCCATTTTTAGCAGCCTTGAGTTTCATGTTTCACCCTCCAGCTTGGATCCTTCTATGACTACTTGCTCGAACATTTCTGAGAGTTTCTTGTAGTCATCAAGCTGTTGTTGGAACTCTTCATATGTTGGCATTTCAGGTAGTTCGAAACCCGCATGTTCAGTGTTAGTTGAATATGAAGATGAGATTTTGGTATCAACCTTGTATTGAACAAGATCGAGATCTTTTCCCATGTAGCATTCCTCATTTTCAGAATCTTCGTCGGCTAAGTGACATTCCTCCTCGTCCAGTTCATCATCATCATCTTCGTCGGAGGAGGTTGAGTCTGATAATGTGGCAATGGCTTTGGCTTCTTCCTCAGCTGCGATCATGGCACTGCGCTGCTCCTTAAGCTTTTGATCTCTTTTTGCACGGAGCTCTTCGCGTTCGGCCTTTGAAAGATCTGGGCAGTCTGACTTGTAGTGACCTGGTCTGCCACATTCAAACAACCACCCTCTAGAGTGTTAGAAGAATTGAATTTAGAGGGTTTTGTTTTACCTTCACCTTTCTTGTCGGAAGAAGAGGTGGTTTGATTTCTCTTGAAATCTTTGTGATATTTACGGAATTTGTTGAAGCGTTTTTCAAGCTTTTCATTTCTTCTTGCCATGAGAGCATAGTCCTTCAACAATTTCTCCATTTTGGAGCATAAATCCTTTGGGATTTCTCTTTCCTCTATCATTGATGCAGCTTTAAATGCGGCATCTTTTTCTCTCTTTTCAGACTCAGTCTTCTTGCTTGAAGACACTTGTCCTGATCCGTGAAGTCTGATCATTTCAAACTCATTTCCGATGAGTAGATCAAACAGTTGCTCGGTTGACATGTTGCTGATGTCCGACCTGCCGCGGTGCATGGCGCTGTACACATGCCAGCTTGCTGGGAGAGATTAGATCACTTTGAGATTGAGTTCGCGCTGTGTGTATTTATCTTTCTTGAGAGCCGCGATCTCCAAAGTGATTATTGTGAATCTATTCTTGAGCTGATCAATGGTTTCCGTTGGCTGCATTTTGAATTCTTCAAATTTGCTGCATGCCACTGATAGCTTGTTCTCCAGCATTTCTGTTGAACCAAGGCTTATGGCTTTTAAGGTGTCCCACATCTCTTTTGCAGTTGCAAGATTTCTTATCTTGGCCAGGTGGACTCCCTTAACTGTACTTGAGATCAACCCTTTTTGCCGAAGCTGTCAAGTCCAGCTTCCTTTCTTTCTTCGTTTGTGTATTTTCTGGGATCTTTGATTTTGGCACATATGTTGCTTTGGAAGCTTTGTCTCCAGAGACTTCGATATCATAGGGCTCGTAGATTGGCGTTGGGCCGTTCTCGATGACATCCCACATTAGCACATGATGAGCTTGGAGGCACATCTTTATTCGAAAACTCCAGTGTTCATATCCCTGTATAGAAAAATCTTCGCAAACGCGGAGAAGTGAAGCTTCCATAATGACAATTTATGTATGAATGCACAAGCACAATTTCTAGAGATCTAGTTCTATTTGACACTGAAGTACGAGAAACCTTCTAGTATGCAGAAGCAATGGTCAAAGAACCACTGCTCTGATACCACTTGTAGGTCCCGATAAGTAGATATTGGTGTATGGGGGGGGTGGGGAATACACCAATTCGCCAACGGTTTTGAATTTTCAAAACAATTTGATCTGAACTGAGTCGTCACTCAAGTTTATCAGAGCAACTTAGTTTTTCCAGCTCAATCAGTAAACTGCTGAGCTTGCAAAACTAATCTGCGTGCGGAAGTTTGGTGGAAAGGTTGGCTATACAGTTTTCAAAGACAGTTTTCAAAACAGTTTCAAAGATAGTACACATGCAAGACAGGTTTACAAATGTGCAGGTTGTGAGCATGCAAACTGTGTGAAAAAGATGATAAGAACAGAAACACGAGGAGTTTTTATCGTGGTTCGGAGTAAACAGCTCCTACGTCCACGCCAGATCCCGTCGAATCTGTAATCCCTTAACTGAGATTTTTCACTCCTTTTAACACTGGTGGAGGTCCAGTCCAAATTCAAGTCTTTCTTCTAGACTGAATCTAGCACGTTTCTAGAGTCGTGTCTCTTCTAACTTACATACAACTTTGCATACAGACTTACTAACACTAAATGACTAGTGCTACTATCCAAACTTGAAAGCTTTAACTAGCTGTCGACGTAAGGAATACAACTCGATCAACTACACTAGTATTTCTACTTTGATGGTAGTGAGAGTGTGTGATGTGTTCTAGTAAGACTGATTCCAGATAGATAAGAAATCTACAATGATCAACACTTGGGAAAACTCTAGTAATTTCGAGTGTTGATTGAATATTTTCAGCTTGAGATTTCAGCGTTTTTGCTTGAGTATTGATTTTCCCGTATTTCAATCTGGAATATGTTGAGGTATTTATAGAGAAGCGTTTGAAATAGAGCCGTTGGAAGTGTGTCAGGATTTGCAGATTCCGTACGCTGACACAATTCTTGTCGTTGAGTGAGAGCAGGTTTCATCACCATAGCTCAGGTTGGCCTTCACAGGTTGCGCTTCCTATACCTCGAACAGTCTTCGATCTTCTGTAACCTTCGCGTGAGATCTTCGAGTATTGTAGGGGCAGGTTACATAGACAGGTTACATAATGGAACAGTGTGACAGGTTTGAGTAGACTAGGTACAAGGTTGCACTACCAACCTTG
>CM038117.1:22441334-22482934 GCA_001642375.2 Mentha longifolia
CTATGGAAGAAAACTTTTTTCTTTAATTTGGTTAACTCAATTTTCTTTACGGAATCAAAATATATGACGAACTACTTTTTCATTAAGTAGATATTATCTTAATTTGGAAAAAAAAAATATAATAAAAAATAAATAATAATAATAATAATAATAATAATAATAATAATAATAATAATAATAATAATAATAATAATAATAATAATAATAATAATAATAATAATAATAATAATAATAATAATAATAATAATAATAATACATGTATTTCTAGAATCAGTATGTGATAATAAATTAATTTTATAATTAAAACATCTGACCAATACTTTACCAAGAAAAATGAATTATAATCACATATATATATATTTTTTGAAAGCTATAATCTAATAGTTATAGATATTATTTTTTTTAGTTTTCCGATTGACTATAATTATGTTAAACTTAGTAATGGCATTTTTTTAAATGGTTTGCTCTTTTCATATCTAATAAAAATTAAATTCTACTAATTTTCTAACTAATTTTTTTATAACCATTCATAAATTGGCCACTGTAATTTCTTTAATACTAAAATATATAAACTAAAAATTAATACTAAACTACTCCTTCTATATAAAAAAATATGAGGTAGTTAGACAATTTACAATTTATATATTTGTATTTTTGATTATGAACTTCTTCAAATCATCCGACTTGCGAATTGCATACCATCTAATATTAACAAATGGAGATAATTTAATTAAAATTGAAGGATATAGGCCATTGTTTGATACGTCGTCCAATCAACTGAACACATTATTTGAATTTTTTTCTTTTAATTTCTGTTTTTTACCACCACCATTTAATTTCTTTATCATATTTATAATATGTTCAAAAGGCAAAATTGTCTTTCACTCTCCCCTTTATCTTCTTTTTTAATCTTTGAATTTTTTTTTCTTCTCTAATTAAACGCTTCTCTCACTTTTTGGGAGGTATGTTCAGAAACATATTTTTTGATTCATCGGCGTTAATGATTATACCGTCCCATTTTATGCGACTTCACTTACGTAAGGAAGATTGATCGAGGACATATATCAATGAACATAAAAATAATAACAAATTCAGAAAGAAAAAGAAATTATTAAAACTATATAAAGACAAGCAACAATATCCATTACAAACAAAGAAAATCATACAACATACTAAATACAAATAATCAATGCATATCATTGGAAGATTACAACATGAGACAATATCTATATAGAAAAAAGAAAACCAAAGCCAAACAAATATTGACTCGCATTACACACACCACTTATTGCACTTTTGAATATGTAGATGTTGATCGGGCTTGATTCTCTTTAAATAATTATGGTGTGAAAAACTTCCTACATGTGTGTTTCTTGATCGTATAATTCTAGGATAGATTTCATGAATGGAAAAAAATTAATTTGGGGCCATGAATTACGTTTTGTAACGTTTACTATTAAATGAGCTATTTAACATTATTAATGTACCATTATGATATACCACATATATATAATTTGTAATTAGTTTTGAATTTAATAGTTATTAAAACAATTGCATAATTAAAGCAAAACTATTGGTAAAGTGTATGATCAATACACCAATTTATATACGATTTACAAAAAAGTTGCACCTGCAATTTTATGTTATCTTTATCCAATACAATAAGAATAACTGATATTATAACACACCAATCATGAGGAATTTAAAAATAATATATATATATATATATATGGATGGGTTATGGTGAAAACTAATAATTACGTGAAACCTGCAACCCATCATAAAATGTTGCATTTTATGAACAAAAGTATTGCATTTTTATCATAAAATGTTGCATTCTCAAGATGATGCATTATATGCATAAAAATAATATAAAATAATATATTTTATTATGCAACATTTTATGCACAAAATGCATCATTTTATGCATACAATGCAACGTTTTATGATGGGTTGCAGGTTTCACGTAATAATTAGTTTTCATATGATCTACTACCTATATATATATATATATATACAGAGTTGTTCTGCTGCGCACCTTTAATAGGCGATTTTGTGAGCGCCTGAATACACGTCAGACTCCTTCCCATAATTCCTTCATACGTGTATTTTCTTTTTTCTTTTCCTTATGTTCTATTTATGCTATGAATATGATTCCTTCTAAATCACGGCTCTTCTCCCTCTCGACATCGCATAATTCCTTGATTTTCTTTCAAGATTTCTACTTCGCCGTCGTCATGGAAGCATTGGGTTTTCCCTGATATCGCTGCTCGGAGGAGAATTCGCTCTTTTCTTTTCATAATCCCAAATAGTCTATTCTCGAAAAATCACGTTTCTTCTTCGTCGCCTTCGTTCTTGGTGGTATGTAGTCTCTTGATGTTATTATAGATTAGAATTTTTGTTTCTGCTCCAATTATTGCACTTTCAATGCTCTATAACTTTCAGAATAGTCTAGTGCATGAAGAATACTTCTTTTATCATTAATCTGAACACTTTCAGAATTTTTGCTTCTCCACTTATGTGATTGTTTTCCAATCCACACTTAGGCTTCGCTATTGTAGAACTCAATTTATTATCTTTGCCGTTACTATACCTTTTAAAGTTGTGACTATTTGATAAAAAATTATTATCCTCATATTTGTTGGAGTTTATGGATATCATTCAATTACTTTTTTTATAGCAATGGAAGAAAATATCAATGATGAGTTATATATTCCTCAACTTGCGGATGATCGAAAGCCAAAAGTCGGAATGAAATTTTCATCAGTTGAGGAGGCATTTTCTTTCTATAACGAATATGCACGAGAAGTCGGATTTAGTGCTAGAATTAGCAATAGCAAGAAGAATAAGCTGACAAATGAACTAGTTTGGAAACAATTTGTTTGCTTCAAAGAAAGTCACACAGAAGAGTCTCGTTCTAACAAACGAGCAATAAATGGTCAACCAAAAAAGATAAGAGCTCGTGGGGAAGTTAGAACTAATTGCAAGGCAAAGATTTCTCTCGTCAAACAACAAACTGGATCTGATTGGAGTATCAGCAGTTTTATGGAAGGTCATAATCATGCACTTTCTACTCCTTCAAAGGTTCATTTATTGCGCTCACATCGCAATTTCTCGGTTGCAAAGAAAGCATTAACTCAACAACTTTCAGAAGCTAACGTACCAACTTGTCAGCAAATGCGGTTACTCGAGATAGGGTGTGGTGGGCCGGAACATGTTGGATGTACAGAAAGGGATATTAGAAATTTTGAAAGAGACTTAAGGGAAGAACAAAAGGATGTTGATGCCAACACTTTGATCGAGTTCTTTGCACTTGAAAAAGAGAAGAATCCGGCCTTTTTCTTTGACTATGAGACTAATTCAAAAAATAAGTTTATTAGATGTTTTTGGGCGGATCCTATACATCAAGGAGGTCATATAGTGTATTTGGTGACGTGGTTGTGTTTGATACCACGTATAAGACTGTCACGACTGCACTTTGCTAAATAATTAGCTAAGCTTGGTAAATTCGCGACTATAAATATGAATATGAAATCATGGATAAATGAAGAACATCTCTTGAATCGGCTCTCAATGCAATCTTATTTCTGGATAAACTGATATTTATAACTGATAAAGAAGAACAATGTTTGTCACAATCCCGACTCCGATTACATCTAAATCGAAAGGACTTAATAATATCAGAGTGTACACAGCGGAATATGGCTATAAATACATGTATGAAGACATGTATTACCAAGAGTTATCAACAACTAAATCTTCACTAAATTGACACAAGCTTCGCCAGTCACTCCGCTTCAACCTGCTCAACCTGCACATTAAAAACAATGTACAGGGCTAAGTACAAATTGTACTCAGTGAACACTTTGCCCAAAACTGATTTTATTGTCATCCATACTGAGTGAAACATAGGGTTTTTTCTTAAAAGTCTATGTTCACTAAAATATCTTGGTTCTCAAAAGTGACTGCAGTCAAATTTTATGTTGTAATCTACCATATTTGATCTGTGGTGCCCGAGGAGGTGGCCACCTCACTCGTCACCTGATCGATCGCCACACTAAGCGAGTCGACCACTTGTGTACACTAGTTCAAGTATAGTAGCAAGCCATACAAGGACCCGAATTCGATTCTTATAAAATTGGCATAGCCAATAACAGATAGGCATCATACAAAAACAAAATATTTTATGGCATGCAATCTTTAAAAGAGCTATATCAACTAATAAAACATGCTTTGTTTTAAAAGAAAGCCCACCTCTTTCACTTGTTTAGGTGCTATTAAATTCTAGCTTTGCCTCAGGGATTGCTCCTTCTCCGCTTAACCTTAAGAAAAGAATAGCGTAAGGTTCTTAACTCGAACGAATAATCTTATCGAATAATCCTAGCTCTATAGCTTCTCGTAGATTATTCTAAATTTTTAAGTGACATCGTCACTGTTATCTAATCTTAAATTATTAATCAGGTTATACGAATAGTTTATTCGACTAAGATTATTCGTTCGAGTTAAGAACCTTACGATATTCTTTTCTTAAGGTTAAGCGGAGAAGGAGAATCCCCGAGGCAAAGCTAGAATTTAATAGCACCTAAACAAGTGAAAGAGGTGGCTTTCTTTTAAAACAAAGCATGTTTTATTAGTTGATATAGCTCTTTTAAAGATTGTCATGCCATAAAATATTTTGTTTTTATATGATGCCTATCTGTTATTGGCTATGCCAATTTTATAAGAATTGAATTCGGGTCCTTGTATGGCTTGCTACTATACTTGGACTAGTGTACACAAGTGGTCGACTCGCTTAGTGTGGCGATCGATCAGGTGACGAGTGAGGTGGCCACCTCCTCGGGCACCACAGATCAGATATGGTAGATTACAACATAAAATTTGACTGCAGTCACTTTTGAGAACCAAGATATTTTAGTGAACATAGACTTTTAAGGAAAACCCTATGTTTCACTCAGTATGGATGACAATAAAATCAGTTTTGGGCAAAGTGTTCACTGAGTACAATTTGTACTTAGCCCTGTACATTATTTTTAATGTGCAGGTTGAGCAGGTTGAAGCGGAGTGACCGGCGAAGCTTGTGTCAATTTAGTGAAGATTTAGTTGTTGATAACTCTTGGTAATACATGTCTTCATACATGTATTTATAGCCATATTCCGCTGTGTACACTCTGATATTATTAAGTCCTTTCGATTTAGATGTAATCGGAGTCGGGATTGTGACAAACATTGTTCTTCTTTATCAGTTATAAATATCAGTTTATCCAGAAATAAGATTGCATTGAGAGCCGATTCAAGAGATGTTCTTCATTTATCCATGATTTCATATTCATATTTAGAGTCGCGAATTTACCAAGCTTAGCTAATTATTTAACAAAGTGCGGTCGTGACAGAGTGGTATCAGTGCCAGGTTTGTTCTGAAATCCAAGAGTCTTCTTCAAAGTAAAGTCTAGACTTGAATCGCTAGACTTAGTAGAGTTATTTGACAAAAGCTCGGCACTCCGACTCAACAAGCTCGACAAGATAAAGGTAAAAGTATTTTCCTCAAGTAAATGAAAGTTGAAACTTTCCTTTTAAAGAACTTAGTAGAAACTTGCTCTTTGATCACTTAGAGAGAAAGGGGATTCCATAAGAGAACATAGTTGCTTAAGTCTCGTACATAAGTAAGCATGCTTAGATCTAGGACTTGAAACGAGGTTTCTTTTCCCTAACAATCAAGAAGAAGAGACAGAGAGTGTTGCAAGAAGCAAAAGGAGAAAGGAAAGAAGCACGATGCAAATCAAGTAGCAATTCAAGTCGAAGAGATTGTTATACGTTATCCAAAGGTGATCGAATAACTTAAGGCTGCTAATGCCTTCAAATTTAGCATACACTTAATGCTAATGTTAGCATAAAAATACCTTGTAACAAAATAAGTAAGTATGTTACTACATACTTAGAGAAAGATAAAAGATTATGAGAAGATACCAGAAAGATAGACGAGATAAGTTCATATACTATTAGATATAGTAGCGTGAACTATGGCGCGATGCTATTTATAGCGAATAACAAATTCACTAGAAGGTTGCAACCCAATTTACAACTTTTATAAGAAAGAGGTATATAAAGAAGAGTTGTTCTCTTAAGATGGTTAAGCCATGTTTAGGACAATTTTGCATCCTACTCCGCTAGATTTTCAAGCCATAATGATCGATCGTCGATACGTTTCTAGAAAAGGAAATAAATTGAAAGTTTATCTCCACACGCTGGTATGCGTCGTTAGCAACAATAAAACGCGCCATTACAAGATTAGTCCCCCATAATAACTAAAGGGATATCAGTCTCCTATACGGAGGATTAGTCAGCTATAGATCAACAGAATTATGAAGATAGTAAATTAAAGGATAACCTTATGTACTAATGCCTATGATGTGGCATATCCCATTTTGTTTCCCTTGAAGCTAATAAAGCCTATTTGTTTTCCGAAAAATAACAAGCTGGGAAAGTTTTGAGCTAAAACAAAAGTTTTCCAAACCTTGAAAACCTTATTTTCGTCATTCATTGACAAAGCCACCAAAGTACGACGGATGGTTCCCTACTGAGGAGGTGTTTATGTGGAACTGGCCACTCTACATAATCTCAATCTCAGTAACATCATTCGTAGACCAGAATTCAGATGGGTATCTGCAAGAGGGTCTTTCTCTTCGATCCCTTGTCATTTCGTTTCTACCCTCTGACTATGCTTTCCACAATGATCTGGAAATTTACTGAGGAAACCATTTGATTAAATATCATGCCGGAATTGAAATATTATTCCTATGGAATTACCTCCTAGTATCACTTCACAAGTTATTTCGTTTCGTATTGACTTCCTTGTGAAACCAATGAGACATAAGAATTTAGCCACCCGAAAGTACGGGGTACGACAAAAGAATAGTGCCCTTTGGGAATACCAAAAGTTGGTAACTAGATCAAAATAAAGAGAAATCTAGATCTGGAATAAAAAGAATCGAG
Source organism: Mentha longifolia (assembly GCA_001642375.2). Taxonomy (NCBI): domain Eukaryota; kingdom Viridiplantae; phylum Streptophyta; class Magnoliopsida; order Lamiales; family Lamiaceae; genus Mentha; species Mentha longifolia. The sequence goes on from CM038117.1 coordinate 22,448,325, forward strand.
ACCCAGTATCCTAAGGAAAATAGACCCGGAATACACAGATAATTAAGAAATATCAACAAAAGATTTAAGTTGATATAGAGTTGTAAGGAGCCTTAAGAATCCCTAAGAAGATCTTAAACACCCAAACGAGTAAATGGAAGGGTCGAATACAAGTAGTACAACCCATATCAGTATGGAGATCAGTTTTAGAGGCGCATGTAGCAAGTAAATCAAGAGAGCTAATACCCTTGTCTAGTTGGTGGCTGAGACCAGTTAACAGCGAGAATCTATTAAACTTAAGGGATTAAAGGCGGCATACTCACGAGTTAGAGGAGTTCGTAAATCAGTAGCATTTGAGATGTGAATTTAACTAGATCGAGTAGGCAGATGAGTTAAATCAAATATGTGAGTTAGTTCCGTATGAGGAGTTTTGAGTTCTCTAGATAAGGAGTAGCGAAATACCATAACCACATGAGGGAAGTCCTGGTCATGTCGAGGAGACCAATGATAATTGATGAATTAGAATCCACAGAAGAAGTAGATGGATTGTAGTAACATATGATAAATCGGAACGTCAAGTTAAGGATTTCCCTGTTCCGAAGGATAAGGACCTGTAAGAGTGTCCATTCAATTCAAAGTAAAAATTATTTTGTTCTTACAAGAGAAGTAAGTTGAGAGTAGTAGGATGTTCTTAAGAATAAGAACGCATGCCAGTACTTAAATACTAAAGGAGTGGAAACGTAGAGATGTGATAAGTATTGAGAACTAGAAATAAAATACAGCGTAATACGAGATGAGGGTAGCCACCCTATGTTCAGAAACGAAACTAAGACTTCCTAAGGAGGAATAATGTTTTAAAAGAGGCTTAAAGGGGCATTGACGAAAAGAGAGATTAATGTCCTAATCTAAAAGGTCAACAGGAACCTCAAGATAGACAAAACTGTTGAGAACAATACAAGGTGAGAAATCATTTTAGCCCAAGTAACTTTCCATTGAAAGGAGAAAGGGAAACGCCACGGCAGTTTTTCCTCAGCACCACCCCAACTCCCACCTTAGAACCGACAACGGTTTATGTACCAGCGATGACAGAAGGCGAAGGCCTATGCGATGAACCAAGAATCAAGGAAACATAGCAGGTGTGGGCATGCCCCACAATATACCTGTTATAGTTTCATTCGATACGAGAACTTATCATTCTTTAATCGCTAAAGCATGCGTAGATAACAAGGTTGATGACGAAACAAATAAAAGCGGATATGAGAATCACGTCACCTAGGAGAAACAATCACTCTTACACATCGTTGTTCGAATCTATAATTGAACGCAGGTTCACATTAGTTTCTAGATAACGATCTTAACATCATACCGATGAAAGACACAGATATAATTTAAGGAGTGGATTGCTAGCTGAGAACTATGCCACTATCCTCTATAAGGAGAGACAACTCTCTTTTCGAATTCGGCAAATGAATATGCGGTTTTCCATGGGATCGCTATGAATAATCAAAAATTAGTTATTCATGTTCTCCAAGCAACGACCATGATGAGAAAAAGGATATCTGGCTAACCTTGTTAGCTGGATAAGGAGCCGAAGGATGAGAAGGAAAGAAAAGTAGATAACGTGGAATCCGTTCCAGAATTTTCTGACATTTTTTTTCAAAATGTATTACTAGGGCTACCGCCATATAGAAAGATAGAATTTACTATCGATTTAGAACCCAGATCAACTCCTATATCCAAAACACCATATAGGGTGGCCCCGCAGAAAATGGAAGAACTTAAAAGTACAACTCCAAGAACTATTGGACCTAGGTTTCATCAAACCTGGCGTATCACCATGGGGAACACACGTACTAATTGTGAAGAAGAAGGACGGTTCCACAAGGATGTGTATAGATTTGAGATCATACTACCATCAGTTGAAGATTCGACCAGAGGATATACCAAAGATGGCTTTTCAAATCAGATATGGCCACTATGAGATTGTAATTGTGCCGTTCAGATTAACCAACGCACTGGCAGTATTCATGGACTTCATGAATCGTGTTTTCCACCTCTACTTAGATAAATTCATTCTAGTATTCATAGATAATGTCTTGATATATTCCAAGAACGAAAGAGAACACGAGGAACACTTGAGAGCAATGTTAGGAACCTTTAGAGTAGAGAAGCTTTATGCCAAATTCAGCAAGTGTAAGTTTTGGCTTAGAGAAGTAGCATTTTTGGAACACATTGTGTCATCTGAGGGAATCAAGTTGAGCCGGAAAGATTGAAGCAGTGCAGAACGGGAATTTCCCATCAACGCCGAATGAGATTTGCAATTTCTTAGGATTAGCTGGCTACTAACAGAGATTCATAAAAGGATTTTCCAAGATAGCAAAGCCGCTAACACAACTATTGCAAAAGAAAATCAAGTTTCAATGGACTCCGGAATACGAGTCAAACTTTCAACAGTTGAAAGCAAAACTGACCACCGCACCAATTCTGGCAGTTCCAACACCAGAGAAGGAGTACGTAGTTACACTAATGCGTCGAAGAATGGACTTGGTCGCGTTCTGATGCAAGAAGGAATGGTGATAGCCTACGCATCTAGACAGCTCAGACCCCATGAGCTCAATTCTCCAACCCACGATCTAGAATTGGCAGCAGTCGTACACGCCCTGAAAATTTGGAGACACCATCTCTACGGAGTTCGGTGCGAGATTTTCACAAACCCCAAAAGTCTTAAATACTTTTTCGAGCGGAAAGACCTCAACATGAGACAAAGAAAGTAGCTTGAATTAGGGAAAGATTATGACTGTGGAATCAATTACCATCCGGGAAAAGCCAACAAAGTGGCAGATGCCTTGAGTTCCAAGACTCAATCAAAACTAGCATTTCTCCTGACAATGAAGAAGCGCTCATTCGAGAGTTCAGTAGAATGAATTTGGAGATAGTACCACCACCAGAAACGGTGGAAGGAATCATTGTTATTCTGACTGTAGAACCTGACTTGAGAAGTCGAATCCTAGATGCTCAGAGGAGAGATGAGGCGTTAGAAAAGATCCGTTTAAAGATAAGAATGGGAGAGCCAGAGATTATCGTGAAGAAATAGATAATGCGATTACAGTCGAAGGAAGACTGTGCATTCCAATTAGTCAAGAGCTCAGAAATGAAATCTTAAGTGAAACTCACGATACACCATATACTGCCCACCCTGGTAGTACAAAGATGTACCAGGATCTGAAAAAGAAATTTTGGTGGGACGGCATGAAGAGAGACATAGCTTCATTTGTCGTGAAATGTTTAGCCTGTCAACAAGTGAAAGCTTTACACCAACGACCTTATGGCAAATTCAACCCTTGGAAATTCCACAGTGGAAATGGGAGCATATCGCCATGGATTTTGTGACAGGATTACCCGAATTGAGAAGAGATAATACAACTATATGGGTGATTGTAGACCGTCTGACCAAGAGTGCTCACTTTATTCCAATTCCGATAACTCATACATCGGAGAAATTGGCCCAACCATACGTTCAAGAAATTATACGTTTGCATGGTGTGCCAGTTTCGATCACGTCACACCGAGATTCAAAATTCACACCGAGATTTAAAATTCACAAGAAATTAGTACCGTTTTCCATCCCTAGACAGATGGACAATCGGAGAGAACAATTCCGACCCTCGAGGATATGCTGAGAACAGTTGTACTCGATCGAGGCGGTCACTGGGAGCCTGTGTTACCACTAATCGAATTTACCAAGCTTAGCTAATTATTTAGCAAAGTGTGGTCGTGACAAAGACCAATAAATATGAAATGATTTTTGCACCACTTGTTGGAGTTAATCATCACCATCAAACAATTTTTTTTGGGTGTGGAGTTTTAAGTGACGAGAAGACCGAATCTTTTATTTGGTTGCTTAATAAGTGGATGGAAGCCATGCCAACAGGAGCTCCACAAGTGATAATCACTGATCAAGATCCTGCTATGACAAAAGCAATTGCAGAAGTTTTGCCACTTACAGTGCATCGATATTGCTTGTGGCATATCTTGAATAAATTCCCAGATAAAGTTTCCCCAGTGACTTTACGAGATCATTACAAAAGCATAAAGGATGTTATAACAAATTCTACATCCCCTGAGGAATTCGAGCAATCTTGGAAAGATGTTGTCAAGTTAGCTAATTTGGAACAAAATGAGTGGATAACATTGATGTATAATATGCGCCAGAAGTGGGTTCCGATATATTTTAGTCATGTTTTTTGTGCAGGAATGTCAAGCAGTCAGAGAGCTGAAAGTTCACATGCATTTTTCAAAAGGTATGTCTCAGACAGAAACTCATTGATGGATTTCATCACACGATTCAATAGAGCATTGAGAAACTTGAGACACAATGAGTTAGTTGCTGACCATAATGACATGAATGAACGACCAAAAACAAAGACGAATTGGCCTATGGAAACTCAAATGGTTCAGTTATACACAAAAAAGAAATGGTTGGAGTTCCAGAGTGAAAGTAGCCAAAGTCATGCGTACTATGTGCAACACACATCCACGTTGGATGACTTAGTGGTTTATAACGTGTATAGATCTCCGAATCAAGCCTCGAAACCAAGGTTACTCACAACTGATACAAGAAGAGAGCACATATCATGCAGTTGTAGAAAATTTGAGTTTGATGGTATTCCATGTAGGCACATGTTGGCTTTCTTTCGCATTAATCAAATATCTCAGCTGCCTGAAAAATATATACTCAAGCGATGGACAAGAGAAGCAAAGATTGGTGCGATATATGCCACATATGATCAAAATGTTGGTGATACCCCAGTTGGGTCTTTAATGTTGAGGCACTCCAGGCTGTTACGTAAAGCTTCAACTTTAGTTGATGATGCATCTTTGACCGAGCCAGGAAGCAGATTTTTGGAAGAACAACTAGATCTCTTACAAAGTAAAGTTAAAGAGATGAACAATATCAGTACTTTTGCTGAAGGAAGTCGAAGCACGACAAGTGTAAGGAAAATGTGCAATATTGATGACCCATCTGACATTAGAACAAAAGGATGTGGAAAGAGGTTTCAATTTTACAAGGAAAAACCAGGCTCGAGGTCTAGGATATGTCATGGATGCGGGCAACGTGGAGTGTCACACGATAAACGAAATTGCCCAATTTTGCATGATGGGTATGTGAAATATAATTCTATTTGGTGGTTGATTTTCTCGTGTATTTTTTCATTATATGTGATTATTCTTTCAGGTCAAATATAGATGATTCTCACAACGGTGTCGATGCGAATCAAGAAGATTAAATGTCCATAGCTGAGAAGATTTAGTGTGCATAGTTAGTACTAAACATAACTTTTTTAGTGGACTATTATTAGTAATTTCTGTATATGTGGTGTTATCAATATTTACAGTTAATTAATTATGAGGTCATATTCAGGCTTTAATAACATTTGATGTACTATAATGATTTTGGCAAACGAAATTCACTGATATTGAGATTATAATCTGATAAGCCTAATACTTCTAATGATATTATTACTGTTTGTTTGACTTGCATTTTAATACATGAATCTTTTTCCTCAGGTACTACGATCAATGCACGAAGCAGTTAAGATCCTGAGATGAATCAAGTTTATTACAAATGACTGAATGCATATGTCAACTTTTTATTATTGGAAAATAATTAATTTAGTGCAAGTACATGTCATTTTCTTAATTTTACAGAGTACAAACTGCTTATAAGTTTTTATCGATTCAATGAACTTGGTGTTTTTTTGTTGTTTCATTCCTACATTGTTAGATTACTTACTACAGCAGTAGATATAAATGTGCATATAATATCTTTGTTCAGATTTTTTCTTTCATCCTAACTTTTCATCGAACAGCTAGTAGGCACTGAGTTTCAAGTGCGGTTTTCTGCGCACTTATACGAGCCGATGGCGTGCTTTTTTTATTTTTGGCAGAAACTTTTGCTGAATGAAATTATGAAAAGAAAAGAGCGAATTCTCTTGAAAGATAATCAAGGAATTATGCGATGTCGAGAGGGAGAAGAGCCGTGATTTAGAAGGAATCATATTCATATCATAAATAGAACATAAGGAAAAGAAAAAAGAAAATACACGTATGAAGGAATTATGGGAAGGAGTCTGACGTGTATTCAGGCGCTCACAAAATCGCCTATTAAAGGTGCGCAGCAGAACAACTCTGTATATATATATATATATATTAATTTCATTTTATTTTGTCTGTGTGATATTCTTTCGCAAAAATAAATTGCTTGCATAACTTTTTTTGAAAATTTGATGTATCATTATATATTTTGCAATCACATGTATTTGATCTCGTAAGATTATATTTTAATTTATAATATATGAACTTTTTAACGATAAAGATGCTTAAATTTTATTGGTTTAATTTGTACAACATTATTTTTCAAGAAATGCACAAAATTCATAATCATTAAAGTTTTTACATTTAACCATATATATTAAACGTATATATTTATGTAAGATTTTAAAGAATGATAACCAATATATATGCTTTTCAGTACTCATCTATTACCTATATAAAAAAGAGCCTTGTGGCAAAATATGTGTTGCCTATTTTATCCTTTTTTATTTGTTTAAATTAAGGGTAACGAAGTAATTTAATATATATAATGCAATAAGATAAGGATTATCGTGATTAACATATTCAATTTTGTTTAAGAAAATAAGATTCCCGTCCTTAGTGGACAACTTGACTTTTACTTATTATAATATAAATAACATATTATTTTTATGTTCATCAAAATATTTATTTCATTGATTTACAATTGAGAGTATATGTACGCACAAAACAAATAGTTAATGCATTTTTTGTATTTTTCTAACATTATAATTTTTTATTAAGTACATTAATTATAGTTAAATTAAATCTTTACTACAATTATATATACATAAGATTTATTTTTATTTAATCTCTCTCCTATTTATTTAAATTTAAAATAAAAAAAAAATGTATTCAATTGATCTAATTTAAGCTTTCTTGATATTACTTATGTATTTCTTTCTCTTTATTTTTATTTTTTTTATCAATGTTAATGCATTTTTTGTATTTTTCTAACATTATAAATTTTTATTACGTACATTAATATAGTTAAATCAAATCTCCATCTTTACTACAACTATATATACATAAAATTTATTTTTTATTTAATCTCTAAAAATAAGTAGTTGAAAGAATATTTTCAAATTTCAATAAATTCTTAAAATATTAATAAACTCCAAACTTCTTTAGAGTAATGATAAAGTAAAAATAATCTCAAATAACTCTTATTCATTAAACCAATTGAAGCAACATCACATTCTTTTTCATAACACGCTTTCTAAAAATATATCAATGAGATAAATCTTATAACAAATCACACATTAAAACTCGAATTAACACTTGATAAAAACAATTTAAGAGTTTGAAATATGTTTCTAACTATGAGTAATCCTTTACGAAAGATCAATGGTAAAGATGACATTACTTGACTAAGTAAGAACACTAGGAGTGAATCAGTACGGTGTTGGTCAAGTGGGTAAGTGACACTTCTGATTCTTGAACTTGTACATTTAAAATAGAGATAACTCCTTAAGATTTGAGTTATTCTTAGCCATAAGATGTTACTCATGAACATCATCTTTTCAAGGAGACTATTTGAGAGTTTTAGAATCCATTCAAAATAATTAGCTTGATAGATCATAAACGATTCTAAGGAATTCTTCCTTAACAATATATATCCTAACATAATAATATTTTGAGATAAGCAATGACCATAATATTTAATTGTAATTTGTAAGTAGCACTTTTGATTTTTTTTTTGTATTAACGATCAGCCAAAAATTACAATAAGTGTGCGTAGTTCGCTATCTAAATATTACTCCCTCCGTCCCAATTCAATAGTCATGTTGCTTTTCGGCTCGGAATTTTAGGAGAGTCTGTTTAGAGATAAAAGTGTATTGTTTGATATGTTAATGCAAATTTCATTATAATAAAAACATAGCAGCATAGATGCATAAAAATATATTGATGTCGGATCTTAAATGAAAGATCGTATAAAGAACAAACGAGCAAGTTATGATAGTTTAAACTTTTAGAATTTAAATTATATTGAAATATGTGCTGAAAGGTGAGTGAATGATGAGATGATTAATGAGCTAATTTTTTCTATTTTAGGAAACATGACTATTGAATTGGGACGACCCAATATAGTAAACAAGACTATTGAATTGAGATGGAGGGAATATATTTTAATTCAATATTTGTGTGTCATTATAAAAATATTATTATAGACATCAATAAAGTTGCCAATACAATTTTATGAAATTGTTTATATAGTACGTATGTGAATGTCCAAGAAAATAACAATTAATCAAACTCTTGAACACTAAAAAGTATACGTAAGAGTATTATTAGAAATATTTTATGAGAGTTGACATAAAAGTATTCGAATACTTTTGTTTTACTTTTAACTTTTGTTTTATTTATAAGACGAAGCCAATTTATATTTATAATTTATAATTTTTTTAATGTATTTTTAATAAAATTATAAAAAAATACAATAGTTCCAAAACCAATTTAATAAGAGAAGAAAGAAACACCGTTCCTACGGAATAACATATTTAAAAATTTCCAAATTCTTAGTACAGAAGTAAACATATGTATATATTAATTCAAAAGCACAAACTGATTTATCTTCATCTCAATCAAAATAAAAAGATTAATACAAGTAAATTTATTATTTTTTTCTTTTTGATGTATTTTAATAAATTTATAAGAAATACAATAGGTTCAACGTGCAACGCACGTTTCATATACTAGTATTACTAAATGAACCAAATTTTATAAACTCAAATATAAAATTTTACGTTTCTCTCATATTTCCTAAGGTAGTCTTTTTTTCCACCTTATCCCTCCGAATCTTAATAATATTTTCCCATATGTAATAAGTGTATAACTTTTATTTTTCACTTTAAAGAACATTGAATAACTAAAAAGATAGTAGAGGCCGTATTATAAGATAATATATATATATATCCCTTTACCATCCATGTATTTCATTTTCCATAAAAGAGATCACAACAAATTGGATTGGAACTCGCATTTTGATAAAAATAAATTAAATAGAAAATTATAAAGTTTAAGTAATAGTCACACCCAATCTATATCTATATATAATTATGATAAATTATCAAGATAACACGTATACCTTATGAATTAATGGTATACATAGTTAAAACTGCAACAATTGTGTCAACAAAATAGTTTTAAATTGCCAATTTTCCAATCAAATGTATGTATTCAACCAAAGAATTCCATTATGTAGATCATTTATAATTTTTGCAGTTACTTATAATGATCAGAATGAGTAAATCTATTTCATCATATTTTCCTATTTTATTTTAGTTAGTGATATATATCTTAAAATTCAACTAACAAACGTGTTATAACAATTTTCATGAGATTTATGTAAACACAAACACAAAGATATTATAGATTTATTTTTCTAAGTTCTTTATTCACATATTGCTAGAATTCAATTATTATTTCAGCTAAAAAAAAAAAGTTTATACTAATCTATATTTTAGATTTGATTGTCTACATAATATGCTCCCTTTGTATCAGTTTAAATGGAATGGACATATATAATCTATGCATTTTGTATATAAAATTATGCATTAAGATTATGCATTCGACATGTGCATGCAATGATCCATGCATTATGTACTATATGAACTAATTATAACATATCTCATAGTCTATTACATTTTCACATATCATATTTCAATTCATGTAGATTTATTAAAAATAAAGAAAAGCAAAATGATATTGACAAATGTGTAGGTGAATACGTACATAGTAAATTTTTGCTGAAACTTCTTTCACGAATTAATCTTCATAGCTTTGTGTCGTGGACCTTAACTGGCAAAGCTCTTATTGCGGAAACTCTTTCTTATTAATTGTGCTTCCATTAGACAGGAAAGTGAACTGAAGGATTCAAAAACAATTTTGAGTGTTTTGGCATTATGAGTGTATCGGCTGCAAAATTCTAAAATTTATAGGCACAGTACATTGAAAAGTAGGAAAGAAATTTATTAGTTACCATAAATTATACATTTTTAACGTCTAATATTAATTATATAATTTAAAATTATTAATGTAAAACAGAAATTTACCATTTATGCATATAATTTCTAAAAGGCAAAAATACATTAACTATGTCAGACATACTGTTTTAAACACGAACTTTCACTTTTTTTTCTATAAATTCATGAGGCCCGTGTTCAATTTTTTCCACAATTTAAAATTTCCCCCAAATGAAAACTTATGTGGCGCTTATGTAACGCCCCGTATTTTACTTAACTAGCTAGTTAACTAATCTCGAATATCAGATTATATTATTAACTTCTAGTATTCAAGATTCCTAGAACAATTGCTTAGAGAGCAATAATAAATCGAGTAGCAACTCGACTTCTATGATCTTATTATCAACTTCTATAATTTATTTTAGACTAATAATCGAGTAAGATGTCAATTAAATAAGTAGTTGATAAATAGACTCTCTTGTAGTTAAATGTTGATCGAATTAGAATTTACTCAAGCATGGATTAGTCATCAAGTTCTCGATTTAATAATTGGGCCAAGGCCCAATTGACTAGTTAAATCGGGCCAAGCCCACAAAAGTTATTCTGGGATAAAGCCCAAGTAGAAATATGAGGAACGCAGCCCCTTTTGATTAAACGATCCAAGAAGAAATCAGCTTAATCCATATTTCTTCTATTATATAGGTCACGTGTTGTACATGTACAAGTAGTATCAAATCCACTCAAGTAGAAGGCATAGTTCCAATATATATATATATATATATATATAAACCAAGAAAAGAAGTAGAGTTAAACAATTACATCAACTCCAACTTTAGTCTCTAAATTTGGTTATTAACCAATGAACATATAGTTGAGCATACAGGGGGGGGGGGGTACACGGTTCTTATCCTAAGCAAAAAGGAAGATAGTCAGCAAACCAATCTTTTCAGCTTCAAATCAGCCTCATCTAACCCCAGCAAATCAGCCCCTGCAACAGCTTTTTGAGCCACCAAATCTGCAAAAGAAGAAGAGGGAAATCAGCCATGAGATTATGGAAACTAATTACCCAAAGTATAAACCATAGTTTTAACCAAGAACTAGATATAAAGCTGCACATTACCAAGTATAAATACCCATTTCTCCATTCAAACTCTACCAAAATCTGAAGTACTTAGAAAGAAAAAATAGAGAGAATAAGAAAGTAAAGTGAGGAAGGGTGAAGAAGTAACTAGGAGGAGGGGAGGAAGAGAGGAAGCTAGCAACCACAGCCTCATCTTGTTCAAGGTAATTAACCAAAACCCCAAGCATGATATACTTAAGTGCTAGCCCTATACTACTCAAGCATAAGCCCTTTCGAAATAAACCAAGGCTGGGGTCTTAAACATATCATATCACTTGATGAACTACAACTTAAGAACATGAAGCATGTCATGACCGAAAATTGATTTCACACCATGATAGAATATTAAGCATCTCTTGGGTTTTGGAAACTGAAACCTAGTTCGCAGAAGTATAGAGACATAAACCCTTCAGCTTGATTTCATTTCATATCCTAGAAAACTTGAAAAACACAAGCTACCACAACCAAAGCAAGTATAGTTTCTGAATCAAACCTCAAACAAATAAGAACAACAACACACTCTTATTCTCAAATTGAAGCCTAAGGCTCGAGCTTGCCCAACAAACAATTACAAAAAAAATACTAACTATTTCTAAGCCAGAAACTTAAGGATTTAAAAACGAAGGAAAGTTGAAAGCGATCGAACCTCTGTCGAGGCTCGAAGCCTCGACGGTGAATCTGCGGGCTGGAGAAGAAGCAAGCGGCGACCAGCAGCAGCACGATGCATCTCCGACATCCTTCATCGAACCTGCGAATAAGAAGAAAGGGGTGAAAATTAGAAATCGTAAAAATACAACAAAAGAAAGAAAATCTCGATCGAAAGGGGGCGAATGTCCCCTAACCCTTTCGGATTAGGGATTTGATGTTGGGGTTTCGAGGTGAAGCCGCCGCTGCCACAGGAGTTGCGCCGGAGAGCCACCTGACCGGAAACAGCCACCGATGGAAATCGAGAACTTCCGGAAATGAAGGCATCTTAGCGGTGCCGTCTCACTTCGACGACGGGGCCCACCGATAGCCCGAGCCGGCGCGCCGCGCCAGAAATCGACAGAGGGGAAAGTTTTCCCCAAATTCGAATACTAAGGTTTCGAATTGGGAAAAAGGGGCTAAGTTCAGAGAGAAACAGAGAAGGCCGCGACATCGGAGCATCATCCGAACGCCGGCGGCGGCGAATTTCGCTGGAAATCTACTGAGGAAAATTTCTCCCATAAATTCAAAATATGATTTCGAATTGGAGCATCGAGATACCAGAAGAGAGAGAGAGAGACAGCGGCGATCAAGAAAAGAGAGGACTCGAGCCGGCGACACCCATGGTCGCCGGAAGAGATAAACGGAGATGGAGAGATGAAGAAGAATCGCGATGAAAAACAAATCGAGAGAGAGAGAGGGGCTATGTTCATTGCCTTTTCCTTTTCCTTTTCTCTTTATTTTCTTTCTAGTCAACGGGCCGGGTCAGGTCAAACTATGGGTTCGGGCCGGGTCGAGAAGATGGGCTGAAATGGAAGGCCGGGTTTAATAAGTGGGCCGGTTTTGTCTCTAATCTGGTCAGGATTCACTAATTAAATTACGAGCCCAATTTTCCAATTAATTACGGACCAAGACGTCACTCAATAAATCGTATTCTACTCTCGTTTTAATTCCGAAAATTCGTAAGGAATTATTTTACGATTTTTGATGATTAACTTGAGACAAGTTAATCAATTAAGATTTAATAATTTAGACTAATTGATTAAGACAATCAATTACACAATTACAACTAGTAATCTATATTCTTAAGTGAATTATTTTCTTAATTAACTTATAGTAATAAGTTAATTAAATTAGAAGTTTTCTTAGCCTCCGATTAATTAATTAAGCTAATTAATTATTGGGAAGCTTCTCGATTAATTATTTCTAAGATAAGCAATAAATCAATTATTGATTTATTAAGAACCATCGCATATACACCGTTCATATAACGGAATTTATTACTCGATATAGATAACAGTAACCACGTTACTGAAATTAGAATAACCTCCGATTGAACCAATAACCTATGATCTTAGATAAGATTTTATTTGTTAGAATACGAATCTTATCTCGATAATTAAATCGAAGGTTACGCGAAGGAGGGTCAGTAGTTGAGACGAAGATCGTCTAGTAGCAAGAGCAACGAGGTGGGCTTTCTATAAAATAAAAGCATGTTTTATTAGATGTTAGCTCTTTTATAATTGTCATGCCATAAATGTTTTCAGTTTTTGTATGATACCTATCTGTTAAAAGGCCAAGGCCAAAGTTATGAATCGAATTCGGGTCCCTGTATGATCAGAAATCATACTTGGACTAGTGTACACTATGCGACTACGCTCAACGGCAGTTGGCTAGTCAGGTGCCGTGGAAGGTGGCCACCTTCTCGGTACTTATGTATCCAGATATGGTAGATTACGCAAGAAGAGACTGATCAGTCGCATTTAAGAATGTAAATGTTTTTGTGAACATAGACATTTCAAAGAAAAACCCTATGATTCACCAAGTGATGGCCTGACAATAAATAAATGATTTTGGGCATGTGTCCACTGAGTGCTTCGTACTCACACCCTGTACATTATTTCCGATGTGCAAGTTGAGCTGTTGTCGAAGCGAAGTGACCGGCGAGGATTTTGTCAAGAATAAATTAGAAGTAATCACTCTTGGTAGCATGTGTCTTCATACATATGTTTCAAATATCTTTCCGTTGCGTACACTCTTAAATTCTCCTTCGACTTGGTTGTACTAAGTCAAAAATTTGACATTTATTCCCATGAAAAACCATCGACAATGCTGTCTCTATTATATGAAGTCTTATTTCTCAAGTTATGGAGCCAATTCGTTTATTAATCCTTCATTCTTTCTGAATTTACTTTATATTACCCATAGTCATGATTTATACCAAACTGAGCTATCGATTAGCAAAGTGCGGTCGTGACAGCTTATGTGGCAACCGGAAACGTGACTTGTAATTTTTTTACCGGCAAACAGAACTACATCATTTATATTATAATATTATAATACAATAATCTTGATGAATTTAAGAATAATATATGTATTTTTTTATTTCGTCTTCATTTTTTGTGTGATTTTTTTCGCAAAAATGTCGCTTGAATATTTTTTTTTTAATTTAATTAATTCATTGTATATTTTGCAAAAAAAGTGTTATGAGAATTTAAATAAATAATCGAATGGATATGATGGATAATATTGAAAATAAATATAATATAAATGAAAATAATTAATTCTGAATTTGATAGTCATCAAACAAATTGTGAAATTAATGCAAAACTATAAGTAAGGAGTATGATCAGTGCACCACTGTGATATAAATAATAATTATTATTGTAACATACTAATCATGTGGAATTTAAAAATAATATACTATCATTCATATTAAAAAGAAAGATTGAAGATAAATATAATACAAATGAAAATAATTAATTTTGTATAATCTAATAGATATAATTTATTACTTATATTAAAAAGAAATAGTGGTTGAATAAATAATGTATAATCTAAATCAAAATAAATAATATAAAAAATACGCTTATGAAACTGCGAGTGTCGAATAAAAAATAATATACAAATGTGTATACAATTATATGTACACTAATATTATATACTGTATTATTTATCATATTTTTATTGGCATAAATGTATATAATGAGACATAATTAATGAATTGAAAGATTATCTAGACTAATATTATATATTATTTATATAATTAGTAATTGACATAAATGTAAATGAACATAAGTAATAAATGAACTTAACTTACCATATGTAGCTTCCGTAGCTACTATTATATAGAACGAGACGGATGGAATATAACCTAAGTATAATTAATATTTATATTAAAAAGAAAGAGTTAAAAAAAATGTATAGTCTAAATTAAAATAAATAAATACGAAGTATAAAAAATACGCCTATAAAACTGCGAGTATATAAGTGTGTATAAAAATATATTTACACTATTGCTATATATTGTTTATCATATTTCTATTGACACATAAATGTATATAATCGGATGTAATTAATAAACTAAAATATTGTATAGATTAATATTTTAAAAAAATATTATATAGTATTTATATAATTAGTAATTGACATAAATGTATATAAATGTATAAATTTAATGAATTGAACTTTCTATATGTAGGCTTCTGTAGTAATTAATGTTAGCAATTAATGAACCGACTTACCATAAATTGACTTCCGTAGCTACTATTAGTTAGTATATAGATTTTCTTGTTTCTTAAGGGTCGGTTTTTCCAGTTAATGAGGAAGTTTCATCGCAACAATGGAGTCAAATCTTTATCGAATTATTATTATTATTATTATTATTATTATTATTATTATTACACTATTGCTATATATTGTTTATCATATTTCTATTGACACATAAATGTATATAATCGGACGTAATTAATAAACTAAAAGATTACATAGATTAATATTTAAAAAATATATATTATATAGTATTTATATAATTAGTAATTGACATAAATGTATATAAATGTATAAATTTAATGAATTGAACTTTCTATATGTAGGCTTCTGTAGTAATTAATGTTAGCAATTAATGAACCAACTTACCATAAATTGACTTCCGTAGCTACTATTAGTTAGTATATAGACTAGTTATGCACCCGTGCGACGCACGGGGTATTTTGAGTTTTGCAATTTCTTACTCCTTCTGCATATTTTAAGGATTATGACTACAATTCAAGAAGTTTTAGCGGTATAAATGATTAATTTGTTGTTTGATGCATATAAGTCATATTTGGTTTCAAGTTAAAAAAATAGTACTATCATGACCAAGCAAACATTAGAATTTGACAAATTGCATACCATCTAATACTCCCTCCGGCTTAAGATTTATGGACCTTTTTATATTTATATGTGAAGTATAAAATAATAAAAAAGTCCATGAATCTTGATTAAAAAAAGAAAGAAAAAAAAAGTCCATGAATCTTGAGCCGGATGGAGTATAACATGGAGATAATTTAATTAAAATTGAATGATAGACCACGGTCTGATATGTCATCTAATTAACTGAAGAGTAACACTCCAATACCCACCGTGAGCACACTTAACATGCCCACGGTTGACGTGGCAATATTTTAAATAAGGAAATCAATTTAAATATATGCCATAAAAATTAAACCTACCAAAAAAAATTAAACCCCAAATATAAAGGACTAACGACGTGGCACTGCCACATAAGCGGTGGGTACATTAAGTGTGCCCATCGTGGTTAGGAGAGCATTTCTGATTAACTGAACACATTAATTATTTAATTTTTTTCCTTTTAATTTCTTTTTTTAACACCACCCTTTAATTTACATTTGTCTAATAAGTTTTTATGAACTTGCCACGTAAGTAAAAAAAAATCTAAAATTAAATTTGGTTAAATATTTAAAAAGTGAAAATTTGGAGTAAAAAAGGTAAATGTGAATAAAAAGCTTTTACCACACATGTTAAATGTTGATAGTTGATAAAAAAAAATTGTCCAATTGATTTAGCTACACATTTTCTAATTATGTGTGACTAAATTGCCACATATTATGATGTGTGGCTAATATATGCGTGGTTAATAATTCAATTTTCTGTCATGGTGTAACTTGTTAGCATACATTTTGCACTTCGATATAATAGATTGCTATAATTGACATCACACAAAATTACTTAAAAAATATGCATTGTTACTTAATATATCGATCAATCTCGTGAAATATATTTGCACTTACGAACATGAATATATATTTATTAAATGAATGATAGATATATAATTTAATGAGTCTTCTACTATAATAAAGATACTATGTAGAAAGATAAAAATTACTCAAAAATACATGAAATTTAGAAAAATCCATTATATCATTATATAGAAATAAAATATTGGTTAACTAAGTTATCAAATTAGAATAAGGTATTCAATCATTTTCTTAAAGAAAATTGACTAAATATGCATATGAATATCCCATTAACTAATATGGTGGAATATAAGTAAAAAATTAAATAATACAGAGTATTTGATATAAGGATTTTTAGTTCTCACCATTGAAGTGTCAAAACAATTCTATTCCATTACATAAAAATGTTCACAATACAACAACGATAAAAATTATTTTTTCAAAATTATGACATATAGATCTTCCGCATATTTCATTGTACATTACATTATTATTATTATTTAAGTATCTAGAAAGGGAAATAGAACTAAGCATGACAAAAAATAAAATTAAAAAAATATATATACATCCTTCCATGATTTGAATACATCGTCTATCGCCAATGAGTTGTCGATTCTCAATTTTCAATCATCTAGATAGGGAAAAAAGATCTTAAATCGATGGACATTTAACAAAATACATAGAAAATTGATTATATCTTTAAATAATTATGTGATTATACATATACAATAATGGGAAAGTAAAGCAAGGAAAAAAAAAAGAAGATAATACTCCTATGCAATAAAGCAATATCACTCCAAAGTTGAATAAATGATTATTTATAAGCAATGCTAAAAAAATCATACTAAAATGTAATACTCCTTTTGTAGATTAAGAGTGTGATTTTCTTATAATTTCGGTACATCCACTACTACATTATTGTAATACTTATATTTTCGCATGACCACATATATACTTTGATATTTTAAACTTCACTCATCTCTTTATTAAAAAGAAATAAAAATAACAACAACGACAACGACAACAACAAATTGTAACATCACTTCTTAAGGGCCCCTACCGTAAATTTACAAGGAGCGTGCATGCTTAACAACTAAAATGCTTCTCTAATTGTAATAATAATCATCGACAACTTGAATTATAAAAACCTTTGTAGATCTCTCAAAACTGAAAAAAATCTTGATGTCAATGTCTTTCTTGTTGCCGTAACTTCTTCCAGATCATTTGTGATTCCCTTGGTTTAGAAAGACAAATGAAGATCAGAGAGAGAGAGAGAGAGAGAGAGAGATTGGTGGCTGCAATAGTTGAGGAGTATAAGAGTAAAGTGGACACCACTCCGGTGTTATATTTGCAATCAAATGTGTGATTGTTGATTTTGAAATTCTCTTATATATAGGCATAGAATAGCATAAGTATGGAAAGTAATTTATATTGCCATTAACATTGCCAATTAAATTATTAAAATTATTTAATTATCATAAATTATATTTTTGTAACATCTACCATTAATTAAGTTGATTGAAAAATATTGATGTATAATAGTGATATACCATTTTGATTTATAATTTCTAAAAATAGTTAACGAATAAAAAAAAATTAAATTATAGATTATATATATAATCTTGAGTGAATTTTTATAATGGTTGATTGAAAAAATTAATGGCAACAAATAAATATAAGTTATGCACTACAAGAAATTGAAGTTTTAGCTACACATAATTAGCCACACATAATTATGTGTGGTTAGTTTAGCCACACATAATTAAAAAATGTGTAGGTGAAGTTTTAGCTACACATAATTAGCCACACATAATTATGTGTAGTTATTTTAGCCACACATAATTTAAAAAATGTGTAGGTGAAGTTTTAGCTACACATAATTAGCCACACATAATTATGTGTAGTTATTTTAGCCACGCATATTTAAAAAAAATGTGTAGGTGAAGTTTTAGTTACATATAATCAGATACACATAATTATGTGTGGTTATTACATATAATTTTATAAAAAATGTGTAGTTGAATAGTTTTAACTACACATAATTACGTGTGGTTAATAATTTGAAAAATTATTCGCGTTATTATTTTGGTGTGAATTTTTTTAACCAATCGCATCTTATCTCCAAGGAGAAGAAAACAAAGCACATATACAATTATTCTATTACTTAATAAATATTATAAATGTTTTAAAAAAATAAAAGAAAAGGCACGTCTACAATCTCTCCATAAAAAAGCCACGTCTTTCAAAATCCTTTTTTATTTAGCTATTTCATTTTCAAAGATTGTATGTGTTGGATCTTGATTTTCTTGGAGAAATTAAATAGCGTAGAGAGAATGTAAAAGAACACCAGAAAATTACGTGGTTCGATCTTTTGTGAGATCTACATCCACGGAGCAAGAGTATGAATTTTATTCGAATACTTTTTTTTCGTCCCCATTTACAAGGTTTCTTTCCTCTATATATAGAGGATCTACATAACCCTAACCCTAATTTCTCTTGGGCTTGATATTGGGCTTCACTTCTATTTCTTCTGGGCCACATCCTATCACATCCCTCCCCAAAAAGACATAGAAGTGAGGGTGTGATTTGAGGTCGAACTTGAATTGCCTTGCCCCATCGAAATTGGAATTTCGATGAAGTCGAAATGCTAGCTCGTACTCGTCTTAGACGAGTTTAGGCTTTTAAATAGCTCTACTCCGTTGTAAGGTGAAGTTTTGGCTTAAAGTTAACCACTTCGTTCGAAGACGAAGTTTCGGTTTTGAAATAGCCACTTCGTTTGATGACGAAGTTTTGGCTTTAAGTTAACCACTTCGTTCGAAGATGAAGTTTTGGCTTTAAGTTAACCACTTCGTTCGAAGATGAAGTTTCGATTTTTAAATAGCCACTTCGTCTAAAGATGAAGTTTTGGCTTTAAAATAGCCACCTCATCTAAAGACGAGGTTTCGGCTTTCGATTAGCCACTTCATCTAAAGACGAAGTTTCAGCTTTCGATTAGCCACTTCATCTAGAGAAGAAGTTTTCGGCTTTCATTTAGCCACTTCATCTAAAGACGAAGTTTCGGCTTTCGATTAGCCACTTCATCTAGAGAAAGTTTTGGCTTTCGATTAGCCATTTCATCTAGAGACGAAGTTCCGGCTTTCGATTAGCCACTTCATCTAAAGACGAGGTTTCGGCTTTCGATTAGCCACTTCATCTAGAGAAGAAGTTTTCGGCTTTCGATTAGCCACTTCGTCTAGAGACGAAGTTCCGGCTTTCGATTAGCCATTTCATCTAAAGACGAAGTTTCGGCTTTCGATTAGCCACTTCGTCTAAAGATGAAGTTTCGGCTTTCGATTAGCCACTTCGTCTAAAGATGAAGTTTCGGCTTTCGATTAGCCGCTTCATCTAAAGACGAAGTTTCGGCTTTCAATTAGCCATTTCATCTAAAGACGAAGTTTCGGCTTTCGATTAGCCACTTCATCTAGAGATGAAGTTTCGGCTTTCGATTAGCCACTTCGTCTAGAGACGAAGTTCCGGCTTTCGATTAGCCATTTTATCTAAAGACGAAGTTTCGGCTTTCGATTAGCCACTTCGTCTAAAGATGAAGTTTCGGCTTTCGATTAGCCGCTTCATCTAAAGACGAAGTTTCGGCTTTCATTTAGCCACTTCATCTAAAGACGAAGTTTCAGCTTTCGATTAGCCACTTCATCTAGAGATGAAGTTTCGGCTTTCGATTAGCCGCTTCATCTAGAGAAGAAGTTTCGGCTTTCGTGTTCCTTGTTTGTCGAATTTATCGATAGGAGTGGTCTCCCTATGCGCGTTTAAATTTTAGGTAGCTCTTCCTCGTCGTGAGACGAGGATTGGCTTTTAAGAGCACTTCCTCGTATGAAATGAGGATTGGCTTTTGAGAGCACTTCCTTGGCTGCAGCTCGTCGAGTGCAGCTCGGCACTTATTCGACGGAGTCGACCGAAGCATGAGCTCGGCATCGGTGCAGCTCGGCTGCCCTTCATCGCGACAGCTCGGTTCGAAGAGCTCTGTTCGGAGGTGCTTCACCTTGCCTGCAGCTTGTCATCGGCCTTAGAGTGCAGCTCGTCCTCGGCTCGGGGGCGCTTGGCTGCAGCTCGTCGAGTTCAGCTCAGCACTTATTCGATGGAGTCGGCAGGGACGAACTCGACGTCGGGGCATGCTCGGAGGTGCTGCGGCGACGTCGGCATGGCGCTTCAGTAGCTCGGCCTGCTGTTGCTGTAGGTGCGACGTCGGCAGCTCGGCTTGGAAGTGCGGCATCGGCAGCTCGTCGCGATGGTAGCTTGGCGGAGAGCTGCAGCTCGGCTGCTCCTCGTTGGAGTTGGCAGGGACGAGCTCGACGTCGGGGGACGCTCGAAGGTGCCGCAACGACATCGGCATGGCGCTGCTGCTGCAGCTCGGCCTGCTGCTGCTGCAGGTGCGACGTCGGCAGCTCGGGGAAGTGTTGCAGCTCATCGGGTGCAGCTTGGAGGTGCTGCGGCGACGTCGGCATGGCGCAGGTGCAGCTCGGTAAGGGGCCCGACGAAGGAGCACGGCAGTGCTTCGGCGACGTCGGTTCGCAGCTCGGAGGTGCTGTGGCGACATCAGGAGAGCTCGATGGAGGAGCTCGGTGGTGCTGCGGGGACGTCGGCTCGCAGCTCGTCAAGGGAGCTCGACGGAGGAGCTCGGTGGTACTGCGGGGACGTCGGCTCGCAGCTCGTCGGGGGAGCTCGACGGGGAGCTCGGCGGTGCTGCTGCGATGTCGGCTCGATGCTCGGCAGTGCTGCGGCGACGTCAGCTCGCAGCTCGGGGGAGCTCGGCAGTGTTGCTGCGACGTCGGCTCGAAGCTCGGCAGTGCTGCGGCAACGTCAGCTCGCAGCTCGGGGGAGCTCGGCGGTGCTGCTGCGACGTCGGCTCGCAGCTCGGCGGTGTTGCGGCGACGTCAGCTCGCAGTTTGTCGAGGGAGCTCGGCGGTGTTGCTGCGACGTCGGTTCGCAGCTCGCAGCTTGTCGGGGGAGCTCGACGGTGAGCTCGGCGGTGCAGCACGGAGGTGTTGCGGCGACGTCGGCATGGCGCAGGTGCAGCTCGGCCTGCTGCTGCTGCAGGTGCGGCGTCGGTAGCTCGGCGTGGAGGTGTTGCTAGTGCAGCTCGGCCTGCTGCTGGTGCAGGTGCAACGTCGTCGCCTTCGTGGCGGAGGCGCAGCTCGGCGTTGGTAGCTCGACTGCTCTTCGTGGGGGCTGCGGGGACGTCGATGGAGTGGCGGCGGTGCCTTCCTCGTGGGAGAGGTGCTGCTGGGCTGCGTACAGCAACTCCGTCCACCGCTGCTGCTTCAGCGAGGGAGGGGTGCTGCTCAGCGGTTCCGTCCACCGCCGCTGCTTTACCAATTTGAACGTGTTCGTCCTTTTCGCCCCACTCCCTTCTCTCTCCTTAACTCCTCTCTCTCTCTCCCGAACGACATAGATGCTTCAACAATTTTTTTTTTCATTCTCTGCGCCTAAATCCCCAAAGAAAATTTTTGATCTGAAACACAAATTGATAGTTTCCCACAGACGGCGCCAGTGTTGGATCTTGATTTTCTTGGAGAAATTAAATAGCGTAGAGAGAATGTAAAAGAACACCAGAAAATTACGTGGTTCGATCTTTTGTGAGATCTACATCCACGGAGCAAGAGTATGAATTTTATTCGAATACTTTTTTTTCGTCCCCATTTACAAGGTTTTTTTCCTCTATTTATAGAGGATCTACATAACCCTAACCCT
The DNA here is from genome assembly GCA_001642375.2 of Mentha longifolia. NCBI lineage: Eukaryota > Viridiplantae > Streptophyta > Magnoliopsida > Lamiales > Lamiaceae > Mentha > Mentha longifolia. Next base: position 22,470,965 of record CM038117.1, read on the forward strand.
AATTTCTCTTGAGCTTGATATTGGGTTTCACTTCTATTTCTTCTGGGCCACATCCTATCAGTATGCATGCTCACGTGGAAACATGTAAATGAAAATATATTTTAATTATTTATTAATCAACCCACGTTCTCATCCATCTCAAGGAAATTAAAAAAGAAAAGCACGTTCTCAACATATTTTAAAATGTAATTAACTATATAAATTATCTTATGATAAAAGCATTAGATATATTTTCAAATTAATTAATTGTTAATTAATAAGAGTACCTATTTCCCTGCACCTGCTCGTATAAATCAAAAGGCAATTAAATTTGAGTTTAAAAGTGAAAACTTTAAACTTCCTCTTTCCCCGCCGCATACCAAAATATCCCTTCAATTTGAACCCGCTTAAAGATGAAAAAAATCAAATGGCGGTAGATAACCGCTACGTTGTTCACCTTAATGCATTATGCCCCACTTTGTGTTTTACTCAACCGTTCCAAAATCGAAATCTCTTATTCCTCAAGCTTCCCCCACGTTGTGTTTTACTCATATCCAAACTTCTTCCTCTGTTTCCTTTTTTTCAAATAAGATCTCGAAAGGTACTCATCTCTAAATACTGTCAACATCTCAACATTCATTGCGGTAAAAGCAGTAGAGGCAGAGACATCGATCGGTGGTGGAGAAAGCTCAACACCAAATTCTTACTGAGTGATAATCCGATGGAACAAACACCTCGGCATTTACGAGTACAAGTTTCTTCCCAAAATGATCCTCAGATCTGGCATCGATGACGCGCCGCAAAATGATCTTTGACATCAAGCTAGCGACTTCCTTCTCGTCGTAAATCTATTTCATCAATTATTTCCTTATCGTTTTCTCTTTTTTCAATTTAATAAATTTTACTTTAACTATTTCGTTTATGCAATCAGTGAATAGTTGTTTATTGGAGTGACACCTTTTGTTATGTTTCGAATGAATATGATTCTTATCTTTTGCAGCCAAAAAAAAAAAAGGAGAAAATTTGATGGAAATTGGAGCCGGATGTTGAATGGTTTGAATTCAAGTTTCCCTCAAGTTCGAGACAATCTTGGTCCGACAAACTATTGAATCAACAATCAGGTCTACGAATTGATTCACACTTTAATTGTGTTTATGTGCCTTTTTTTCTCTTATTTTATTTGAAAGAATCCTTTTCTAACTCCTTTTTGCTTACATTGTAGTACTTGAATAATTGAATATAGAGTATGCACTTGTGAACTTGAGACGGGTATAGTGATTTTGATTAATCATGTGTTTGCTTTAATCTTCTTGATTTCCAATTCTTATTTTACTACAGACTATACAATCAATATTTGAATCTAAAGATGTTGATATTGCCACAATTTTATAAGGTGAGAACTATTGTGTGAATTAAACTATCGGTTTGAGCTATTATGATTTCCAAGTTCTTTTCACTTAGTTGTTTGTACCTTATTGGTTGTATTGTTTTTGTGCTTTCGGGTATCATTTAACAGAAATCATTGATGGAGTTTTCAGTACGAAGTTGATCGATGATTCTACTGTACGTGGAAATGGCGGGGTGAAAAAGCAAGATGGAAAATCACAAGTGCTAAATTGTTTGACTAATTATTTAGAAATTTATATAGTTATATAATTGTCATTTAGATTTTGTATATTTTAATTTGGTTGAATATTATTAAATGAAATTTCTGTATTATGGAGTTGTTAGTTACGTTGTTAATGTGTTGTGCGTATTTTGTTTAATTTTTTGGTATAATATGATTTTCTATAATAATACCAAATTGTGATATTAAAAAAAAGCGCATAAAAAAAATTAATAATATATTTTTAATATGTAATTAGAAAAATAAATTAACCACACATAATTTTTACATTTACCCACACATAAGAATTGCCACGTATGATTTCCATGTCATCATCCATCGTGGCATTTCCACCGTGGCATTTCCATGTCACCGTCCACCTCATTTCCACCTCATAATTAAATTAAATCATAAATATATTTATCCACACATATAAGATGTTTTCGGGACACATATATATGTAGCTAAAAACCTGTCGATTTACTCACACATACTCATATGTGTAGTTAATACTCTTTTGCTACGGATAAATAGGGACACATTGTGACACTTGCGGTATGTGTGGGTAAATCGCAATCCTCACACATAATCACATAATTACCCACACATGCATGTGTAGCTAAAACTCAAAATTTTTGTAGTGATGGTGAATAATCATAATCAAAATTCTAATGGTAATTGAAAAAAAAAAAAATATATATATATATATATATATATATATGTGTGTGTGTGTGTGAGAGAGAGAGAGAGAGAATATACATAATTTATTGTTATATATTATTCATAAATTTTTTAATAATTAGTGTCAAAAAATTCATCTATTTTTTGTATTAGATATGTTCGTCATAATATAATATGAAAATGACAATAAATTAGTAATAATTAATTTAATAATTAGGCAAAATTGTAAGTAAGTTGCATAATATAATTAATGTAACATTTAATTATATATATATGTATACTTTTTGATTTTATATTAATAAAAATGCTTGTAAAAGTAGTACATAATAAATGCTAGTAATAAATAAACTGAACTTACCATATGTAGCTTCTTTAGCTACTATTATATATTAACTAGTATCGCACCCGTGCGACGCACGGGATAGATTGTCTTGTTTTCTTTTCCAATTTTTAAATATTTATAATGGTTATGATGTTATAATTTATAGGAAGTATCTTGGGGAAAAAATGTTGTTTATATATGTGAGTATAGGATTAATTTTTGTCATGAATGAATAGACAATATTTCATACTAATATTCTTCAAAATCTCAACACACCTTTTGAGATTTGTAACACCTTAATTAAGTTAATACAAATAATATATACTATAGTTGTTCAAATATTGATATATTTTAAAGAATAATAATTATTACATGAAATATCATAAAATAAAATAAATAATTCAAAAAAAACTAATTTACGTATACAAATCTCTATGTGCCTCTATCACTAAATTAATGTTGAATATGTACGATAAAAAACTATAGAAAAATCTACTGTGTTTACCTATGATAATTGATCCTTTAACATTTCGGATCATGGCCCAACTATAATTAGTTTCTAGCTTGCCGAACGTAGCAATGTAGCTTGCCGAACGTACCAATGAAGTGAAATATTTTTGTTGGTTTATTAATAGTATTCATAATAAATATTATTCTATAAAATAGATTCATAAGTTTTGTTTAGTACTATCATGTATGCAGCATGGACTTCTCTAATTTTTAATAGTATTTCCATTGAGATGTAAATCTATATATCTATATATATCATATAAAAGTGCAATTTTATAAATCACATACAATACTTATATTGTTTCACTAAGAAAGCTTAATAATTTTTAATGAATCCAAAATTTCTCTCAATAGTACTATGTATACATAGTACAGAAACATATAAATCTATTGATAAATAATCTATATCGTGTATGTCTTTATATATATATAAAGTATCATTGGTCACTAATCAATAATTTAATTGCTAATTGCATCATCAATGTCAAATTAACTTACTAATTAAATCCTAACAATATTCGTAGTCATTATTATTTATAATATGGTTACACGTATAGATTTTGCATTCTACAACTTGTATTAAATTGTATACATTTTTGAATTTAAGTCTACAATATCACTTTTCCATTCATGAATAATGTGATCTAGAAATTACTTTCACTTATTTAGACAGTGCTACTTTATTACATAATATAAATATATAGTTCTACACAAACATAAATACATTTGCCACGTTTTTTTGGATCGTCATAAATAGAAGCACACATGGCACACATGAACATTGACGATACAGGAATTAAGTGGAATGAGATAACATATACCTTATTATTACCTCTCAAACCCTTATAAAGTCGAATAAAACAACAATTGGTAGATAAATTACAGAAAAAGACAAAAAATCGTTCTACATGATTTGAAATATTGATTTTCTCCATGAGTACCAGCAGTACTCCGCCTTCTAAACAATGGAAAATAAAAAGTGAAAGTGATACATATATAATAAAATTACATCGATTGAGTGATTATAAATAAAATAGTATGAAAAAAGTCTTTGCTCACTCGTCAAAAATTAATTTCTTTCACCTTAATAGCCATTGTTGCAACCAATATCACATTCCATGTTGGAGTTTATGAGAGTTTCTTCTTGATTCAATATTTTTCCTCCTACACTTTGAAGTAGAAAATGTAAAATTTATAGGTACAAACACAATACAAATTAGGGAAGAAAATTAATACAATACCATGATTATTGCTTTTGCAACGTCTCATTTATTATTGGCGATTACAAATTATGAGTATAGTGTTATAATATTGTATTTTTAGTTATGATTTCCAAAATCAGTATATTGATAAAATTGAAAAATAAAAGTTACAAAATTCAACCGTAGCTGTTATTACTAACCATGCTCACTCGATCAGTGTTGTTCATAGAGATGAAACTGATCATGCTTCAAATTGGACATGAAAGCAAACCGATGGATCACATAGCAGTTGAATTAGTTTGGTTGAAAAAAATCCCAAAATATATAGGCATTGTACATTTAACAAATAGGAAAGAAATTAATTGTATACCAATAATTATGTATTTGTAACACCAAATATTAATTATGTAATTGAAAGCCATTAATATATAATTGAAAGCTACCATGTATACATATAATCTCCAAAAACGGCAAATTAATAAAACAAAAAAACAAAAGTTACTAAAAATAACAATTCATAGTCGTTATTATTATCATATTGATATAGATCTCAAATGCATTAACAATAATGGCGGAATCATGGTAAAATTGTAGCTATGGTGCACAATTAGTGCACTATTTTTTTTATATCTCATTTGCAAAAGTATTGCCATCGTAATATATTTTTCTCGTTTTTTAATATCAAATGCATTTAAAAAAATAATGGCGGAATGAAGGTAAAATTGCAGTTATTGTGCAAGTTAATGCACTTATTTTTTTGTGGTATTCTTCAAGTAAACTACCCAAATTTAATAAGAAAAAATAAAAAATACTCACTTTCATAACTCTATAAAAAATACCCAAATTTATGAAAATCTTTCAAAATGCCCCTAAGTAAGATCAACAATTTTTGGGGAGAATGGAAAATAATTATTTCCATTTTTCAATTGCATATTTTCTACATTATCGCAAATGAAATTTCAACTATTAATTATATATTTACATCATTATTGACATTTATATTAGTATTCTTACTGTTTTAATTTCCCTGTCGCTGGAATAAGTTTTCCGCTCATTAACAATTATTTTCCTGTCGTACACCTCAGTTTTTCGATCGTTTGTTTTATTTTTTATTGTTAATTTTCCAATTGCTGATATAAATTGTTTGGTCATTGACAATTATTTTCCTATCATACCCCTTAAATTTTCAATCGTTAATTGCATTTTTAATTGTTGTATGCCACTTTCCCTCCGAAAAGCTTTGATTTTTATTTTTATTCAAGGATATTTTAGGAAATTCTCATAAATTTGGATGGTTTTTATAAATAGTTATGGAAGTGGATATTTTTCATTTTTTCTTATGAGATATGTGTATTTTTGCATAAGCCTCTATTTTTTTTAATTTTTTTTTATCTTATTTAGATTACAAATCAATGGAATTTTGAGAAATTTATTATTGTTGTTTAAAGCTAAATAAAATAGGACAATTTAAATAAAATTTTCTAAAAATAGTAAACCAAATATTGGATAAAGTATTCGTAAAACTCTCAATTACGCATCCAATAATTATTAACTCAATTCTTAATTATATGTCTACATAGTCGTGTTATTTCTTAAAATTAAAAAATCTATAAAAATCATGTTTTATACTATTGATATTCAAAATAAAGAAAAGACGAAAACAAAATATCAAACATTTGATCTCATACGACTCTGGAAATTGCACGGATTAGAAAATAATTAATAATTATTGTAAAATATAATTTTACATATATACATATATATATAGTATTTAATTACATATTAATTACAAATTAAAGTTTGTAACCATAAATGCAAATGAATGCTATTAATTAATGAACTAAACTTTCTATAAATAGGCTTCCGTAGCTACTATTATATAGTATATAGATAATATAGATTATATAGATTATTGTAAAATATAATTTTACATATATACATATATATAGTATTTAATTACATATTAACTACAAAATTAAAGTTTGTAAACATAAATGTAACTAAATGTTAGTAATTAATGAACTGACTTACCATATAAAGGCTTCCGTAGCTACTATTATATATTATATAGATATAGATTCATTGCAAAATTTTCGTAGTATTTGTTATTCTATCCCCTATAATAACATGTGCACATTACGTATATTTATAATAGATGATATAGATTGCTTTATTTCTACATGGAAAGTGCTTATTAATGAAATTCAATAAAATAAAAAATATTTAAATATTTATATTTATTATGAAAAAATATAAACAATAATCAAAGAGTAATTGATTATGATGAAACCATATAAGCACTAAGCATAGGCGAAAGAATAACAATCAATACAATAACATATAAATTCTCAATAAGCAATACAAAAGATGTCGACCGATAATTCAAAATGCGAAACATATACACAAATAAGCTTTTAAAAAGGTGTAAATAAGCAATTGAAAAGTGAAATATATTATATGCTTAAAAAAAGGGATATATATATATATATATATATATATATATTTATATATATACATTACAAAATAAGCATTTGCTTAGTGTAAATAAAAGCAATTTGATATATATAAATAAGCTATTCAAAATGTAAAATATATAATAAGCATTTGCTTAGTGTAAATAAAGCAATTTGATATGAATAAATAAGCAATTTAAAATGTGAAATATATACATACAAAATAAACATTTGCTTAGTATAAATAAGCAATTTAATGAGAATAAATAAGCAATTAAAAATGTGAAACATATATACAAGAAACATATTTTTAATGCAAATAAGCAACTTATATATAGGTGTAAATAAGCAATTGGAACATTGTAATTAAACATATATTTGTCATAAATAAGTAATACAAAATGTGTAAAATATATATACAAGAAGCATGTTTCCAATATATATAAGCAATTTTGATGGTTGGGACGTAAATACAAAATAAGCACTTGGATGTGCATAAATAAGCAATAAATTTAGAAAAGCTAAGCATTTAGATTTGAGATCTACAAAATGGGCAGCAAAATAACTTAACATTATTTGAATATATATTACTCTGAGCATTTAAATACAAAATGAATTCCACAATTAAACAACCAATTCCCGATTTCTACGCCACTAACCAAAGAGGTGGGATGGATTTGTTATGCAAGTTTTCTTATTTCCCCTTAATTTAATTGCCGATCATTTACTAGATTAATGTCAAAGTATTTTGATTAAATCTGCAACGCTCAAATATGTCAGATCAATAGTTCATAATGGATTATAGTTAACACATGGGAGTTGGTTTCTATTTGATCCACTTAATATTATATATATATATATAGAGAGAGAGAGAGAGTGATACGATCATTGTCAAGCGAGATATGCCGATGCAGATGCGTAGCCCAGAATCGGAAGCTGTAGAAATAAGAAAAAAAAAACACCACAAATCGAAAGATAAGATGGACCACTAACATATTTGAAATCGGACCCTCTAAATTATATAGGAATGTCGAAACAACCTATATCCCAAAGAGACGGTCGCCCCAACAACGCTAGTCAACTACATCGATCAAATCGAATGCAGCTAAAATAAACAAACAGAAAATAAGAGATACGATGGAAATCCCAATACACCTAGAGACTAGACCCTCTAAATTATATATGAATGTCGAAACAACCTATATCCCAAAGAGATGGTCGCCGAGTCACACGGGGATGCTGAATGACACACGAACGAGAGATGATTTACTCGTCGATATGCCGATAAAGAATATCTCGGTAAACTGAAAAATTGATAGAGCTCGTTCGTTGTATTTGGTTTATGTTCGTCGGAAGCGTGCCGTGGCAGATTATTAGTAGTTTTGATTCTTTTGTGAGAGTCGTATTTTATTATTATATACTTATTAGTTGTTTTGTGTTGAGTTGGGTCCCATGTATGCATGGGCCTTGAAGAGTCTTTATGATTTACGTATAAATAGGATTAGAAAGATTAGGGTTGGATTATAATGAAAGAATAGTTAAGTGTGGCAGCGTGTTTTGCTGTGGCTTCTCTGGAGGAAATTATTCCATTAATTTTCCGTATCTTTCTATCCATAACAATCACCTAATCTCTATCAATTCGTCCGACCTGCCGCTCTCGCTATCGCTAATATGAGAACTAGATTGACAAATCGAGATGACGCGGAGCGCAGAAATTGACAGCCGCATAGGTCAAGTAGAGAAGGTGGTTGAGGAGTTGAGTGGTGCAGTGAAGGGGATTCAAGCATCCCTTACAGCAGCGACAGCCGACAAACGCAGCAGCCGCAACCACCCAAAAATCGTTGGCAGCCAAGAATGAGGCTCTTTTGGCGAAACTAGGCACGGGTGATATTCCTATTGTTACTGAAGATTCAAGCGGTACATCACTAGAAATAGAGGAGGAGAAACTGCCTCTCCAAACCATATCGAAGATGGATCTTCCAAGTTTCGATGGGACAGATGCTCGGGCATGGCTCGCAAGGGTTAAACAATACTTTTTAGTGCACCTGCTACGAAGAAGTTGAAGTTGGCGATGATCGCTATGTCAGGGTCAGCGATGTCATGGTTCCAACTATTGCTGCACAGTAAACCCAAATTAAAATGGCCAGAATTTTCTCGAGAATTGGTAGCTCGATTCGGCGACGGGTCAGCCGTCAACTGCTATGAAGCTATGATCACTACTAAGCAAACTAGATTGTTGGAGGACTTTATCTCATTGTTCGAAGACAGAGTGACCCAGCTGCCCGATTTGACGGATGCTCAATATCTTAGGTTTTTCTTGGGTGGACTTAAGAAGCGCTTACGTGTTCAAATTCAGCATGCCATGATACCCAATTACACGACCGCTATTTAGGTTGCCCGACAACTTGATCAAGTGACAACAGCTCCATCATTCTCCACGCAAGGATCACAGCCTTCATACTCAGTGCACCCCGAGCAGTACACTAACTATGCTCTTAAGTCGATGTTTTCTGGTCGATCGTCACCAGGATCAACTCAACCCTCGACGCAGTTGCCGAATTCTGCACCAGCCATGTCACAAGCCTCGTCAGCACCAAAAGGGTTTTGGAATGTCAGACACATGACACAAGAAGAATACTTGAAGCACCGCACAACTGGCATGTGTTTTAGGTGTGGGTTGAAGTTTGGGCGAACTCATCGTTACCCCCCCCTCCCCCAAACATTACAAGTTCTGGTTGGAGAAGGTGAGGAGGACTGCGAACCTAATGAAATTTTCAGCACTGACATAAACCATGATGAGGCTGATCACGACGAGATATTACAATAATTTCAATTATTTGAGCTAACCTCATTTGGTTTTGAAGGACCCCAAATCATGAAACTTGTTGGTCAGGTGGGAGATACCCATTTGTTGCTGATGATTGACAATGGAGCCAACCATTGTTTTGTATCTGAGAAATTGGCGCAGAAATTGAACTAGAGTATGGAGCCTACTACGAGGTTTTCAGTACTGTTGGGAGATGGTTCTCGCGTGCGCACTAATGGAATATGTAAGAATGTTTTGTTGTTGGAGTCAGAGCTATTTTCTGTTTCTTGCTATGTCTTTCCGCTGAACAATGTTGATATGATTTTAGGAGTTTCTTGGTTGGCCACTTCGGGAGATGTCAAGGCGAATTGGGGTACTTTAACTATGGAATTCTCTATTTCTGGCCGACGCGTTTGTTTGCAGGGAGATCCGACTTTGCTGCGCCGACGTTGCAGTTTAAGGGCAATGAATCGGCTCGACAAGGAAGATCACGGCGGGCTACTTTGGTCTCTGACCAATGATACTTTGGGAGATAGCTATGGGATATCCGAAGCCTTATCCTCTGCCGCATGAGAGGAATTGGCAGCCATTTTATAACCTTTTGCCGTTGGTTAGTACTCCATCTTCCACCTTACCTCCAGTTAGGGTGCATGACCATCGGATTGTGCTACAGCTGGGGGCAAAGCCGATCTCGGTACGACCTTACATTATAATCATTTATAGAAAGACGAAATGGAACGTTTAGTAGTTGAGATGTTAGAAGCCGGGATAATTCAGCCGAGTCACAGTCCCTTTTCTAGTCCGGTGCTATTAGTACGCAAGAAGGATGGATCATGGCATTTTTGCGTAGATTATCGAGAGCTTAATAAGCTTCCCGTGCCGGATAAGTACCTGATTCCAGTCATTCAAGAGCTTTTGGATGAACTACATGGAGCACAATGGTTCAACAAGCTGGATTTAAGGGCAGGTTATCATCAAATTTGGGTCGTCGATGAGGATGTTCCCAAGATAGCTTTTTGAACTGATTCAGGCCATTATGAGTTCTTGGTAATGTCGTTTGGGCTCACCAATGCGCCTGCTACATTCCAAAATCTTATGAATGACATTTTTCGCCCTTATCTTAGGAAGTTTGTGTTGGTGTTCTTCGACGATATTTTGGTGTACAGTCACTCTTGGATAGATCACTTGGAGCATTTGCATCAGGTATTCTCTGTGCTGCAATCTCACTCGTTGGTTATTAATCCGAAGAAATATTTGCTTGGCCGACATGAGGTAGAATATTTAGGCCATATTGTTTCAGCCCATGGGGTTCGTATGGATCCAGCTAAGATTTCGGCTGTAATCAAGTGGCCGACGCCAAATTCTATTCGAGGGTTGCGAAATTTTTGTGGTTAACAGGCTATTATCATCGATTTATACGGAATTATGGTAAGATTGCTGCCCCTCTTACGACTCTGTTAAAGAAAGAGACTTTAAAGTGGCATTGGTCCGAGGAGGCCGAGGGTGCTTTACAGGAATTAAAGCGTGCACTGACTTCAACACCTCTTCTAGGCATGCCTGATTTCTCGAAAGAATTCGTCATAGAGTGTGATGCTTCTGGTTGCAGAATTGGCGCTATGTTGATGCAGGATTGTAGACCTATAGCTTATTTCATTAAGCATCTTTGTTCTCGATTATTGTCCAAGTCTGCCTATGAGAAAGAATTGATGGCCCTTGTCTTGGCTGTCCAACATTGGCGTCCTTATTTGTTAGGTCGTCGATTCACTGTCTATTCTGATCAGCGGAGCCTTCGACTGTTGTCACAACCATTGACTGCATCAACTCAGTAGAATTGGGCAGCTAAGTTGCTTGGTTATGATTTTACTGTGGTCTACAAGGAGGGCGGACTTATCGGCGACTGGCTGCAAATGTATATTGGCCGAGAATGATGCGTACGGTCACTCAATTTGTGGCATCCTGTGAAGTTTGTCAACGCAACAAATATGAGACAAAGTCACCAGCGGGTTTGCTTAGTCCTTTGCACATTCCGTCGGCAATTTGGGCTGACATTAGTCTCAACTTTGTGTCAAGATTACCGCATTCTGGTGGAGTTGACTGTGTGTTAGTGGTAGTGGACTGATTTTTTAAGTACGGGCATTTTCTCGCCTTACGCCGCCCTTTCACGGCTAAGACGGTGGCCGAAGTTTTTACTTGGGCAATAGTGCGCTTCACGGAATTCCTAATAATATTGTTTCAGATCGTGACCCAATTTTCTTGAGTTTCTTTTGAAAAGAGTTGTTTCGAATGGCTGGTACAACTTTAAAGATGAGTTTTGCCTATCATTTGAGGCAGTTTATGGTCGCCCTCCACCTACTCTACATAAGTTTCTTCTTGGGAAGTCAGGGTGCAGATTAATTACGGTCACGAGATGA
>CM038117.1:22483034-22534532 GCA_001642375.2 Mentha longifolia
AAAGCTCTTTTGCTTAACAATCTTTGCTTTGAAAGTTCACAAATGTTGGTTTGCCGATTATGCAAATTACTTGGTTCTTCATGAGTTACCTCCAAATCTCACTATGGATTATGATAAGAATAAGTTTCTTCATGAAGTAAATTTCTATTATTAGAGTGATCCTCATTTGTGGAGAAGATGTGCCGATAGTGTGATCCGGAGATGTGTTATGGAGATTGATTGGCAAAAGATCGTCAAGGAATACCACAATGGACCAAGTGATGGAGATTTTGGAGCCAATAGAACGGCCATGAAGATTTTGCAAAGTGGTTTTTATTGGCCTTCGATATTTAGGGATTGTCAAGTATATGTCAAGACGTGTGATCATTGCCAAAGGATAGGAAACATCTCTAAGAAAGATGAAATGCCCCAAAATGTCATGATTGAGGTAGAGTTATTTGATGTGTGGGGAATTAACTTTATGGTCCTTTTCCAACTTCATGTGGATTTTCCTATATTCTTCTTGCCATCTAATATGTGTCTAGATGGGTCGAGGCCATTACAACCTCGATAAATGATGCAAAAGTGGTTATCAAGTTTCTCAAAAATAACATTTTGACTCGGTTTGGAACTCCGAGAGCATTGCTTAGCAATGGGGGGTCCCATTTCAACAACAAATGGTTGGGAAGCGTGCTTGCCAAGTATGGAGTGAAGCACAAAGTCACTTCACCTTATCACCCTCAAGCTAATGGTCAAGCCGAGCTCACAAATCGAGAGATCAAGCAAATCTTGGAGAAGACGGTCACCACTAGAAAAGATTGGGCAAACAAGCTTGATGATGCGTTGTGGGCTTATAGGACGGCGTACAAGACTCCCATTGGTATGTCTCCTTTTCAACTCGTATTTGGGAAATCTTGTCATTTACCTTTGGAAATTGAGCATCAAACATATTGAGCTACTCGAGCCATCAATTTTGATTTCAAAAGAGCCGGATATAGTCGCATTGATCATCTTGTTGAGTTGGAGGAATGGAGAAACGAGGCCTATGAGAATTCTCGAATCTATAAGGAAAGGGTGAAGAGATTCCATGATATGGGCATCCGGAGGAAGGAACTTGGTCCCGGAGATGAGGTGTTGCTCTTTAATTCTAAACTTCATGTTTTTCCGGGAAAACTTAAGTCTCGATGGATCGGGCCTTACGTCATCTACAAAGCTAACAACAATGGCACCTTCGAGCTCTTGAAGGAAGATGGTTCCAAGTTCCTTGTCAATGGCCATTCTCTCAAACCCCCTACTTCAAGTTGGAGAAGACTCGTGAGGAGTCGGTCTTCTACCTCAACGACCCTTGAAGAAGGAGGGTAACGTCGAGCTAACAATGTAAAACAAAGCGCTCGTTGAGAGGCACCTCAACACGTATCCTTTTATTTTTCATTTTAGTTTAGTTTAAATTTTATTTTCGATTTTTGTTTCACTTTTCATTTCAATTAGGAAAAACCATAAAAAAATAGAAAATTAAAAAAAAAAAAAAAAAAAAAAATTAAAACATATTTAGGGGTTCTTGATAGAGAGTCGGGAGTCGGCCCCTCTCGTTAGAAGGGCCGAAAAACAGCCCAAAATCCAGCCGGAAGAAACCGGCGGCCTGCTAGACCGCCGGGAATCAGCTTCAGGTTGCCGCCAATTGCAGACATTTCGGCAGTCTGGGCCGGCAGTCTGCCAGACCGCCGGTTCCCCTTCTCTCCTCCCCTATTTCTATTTTTGTGTTGTGAGCATTTCATTTTCATTTTCTTTCACTTTTAAACTTAAACCTTGAAGAACATCCCCCATTTTCTCTCCAAAACTTCAATTTTAATCTCCCAATTACTCTCAAATCACTTTGAATCAAGCTTAATCCTTCCATAGGTTCATTACCCATCACAAAACTTGCATTTTGAACCAAAGAAATCATATTTTTTACCCCTCTTTTACAAAAAACGAAAATTCATTTTTATTTTGAAAGAGGTTAATTTCTTCAAGTTTCTTCAAGATAATGAGGTAATGAGTTCTATATCCTTGCTTTTATGTGTTTCAACTTGTTTGATATGAATTGGTATGTATGTTTTGCTTATCACATTCATGAAAATAGGTAGATATTCTTGCTAGGGTTTTTCTTAAATTTTAGAAATTCTTGAATGAAGAATGTGAAATTTGGCATGAATTGGATAGCATTAATTCTTTCCTTTAAGATTTATGCTATATCTAGTCTTTGAAATTTGCATTCTTTTATGAACCATGTCTCTTTTGCACTTGAGCATACTTGGAATGAATTTGGAATATTTTTGATTTCTTGATGAATGGATGAATAGATATGATGGATTCTTGGATAGAAAATTCATTTCTTGAATGTTCATTGCTTGAAGAGGTTATGATTTATAAATTCTTGAGTTTGAAATATGAGAATTCATTGTTTAAGCCTCTTGAATTGAATTTCAATATGCATTTGAATTCATTTTCACTTGGAAATGCATGAATGAATTGTGATGAATTTTTCTTGGATTTATGGGGCTTTAATGATGAAATGCTTGATTTGGCTTGAGAATTCACTTCTTGAATGTTTAAATGCAAAATGGGGGGTGATGGTTTGAAACAAATGTGATTGTTTAAGTGGAAATCTAGTGATTAATTCCTTGAATCTTACTTTGGATTTTTCACTTGGTATAGGGATAAAGGAGCTAAAGGAAAAGGACCTTCTAAGGCACCATCCAAGGCATTGGTAACCTATTCCAACAAGAGGCGAAAAGATGGGTCCTCTTCATCTCAACCATCAGAAACCACCTCAAGAACAATGGATCCGAAAGTTCCGGAAACCCACAACTTATACTTGAGAACTTGTGGAGAAAGGGCGGTCTTTGCTACTCGAGTTACCAAGGGAATTGAAGAAATGAGATTTCCATCTCGTGAGGTGTTGGATGAACTAGGGTTTTATGAAAATGTGAAAGCTCTTTTCGACAATATAGGATGGGGGAATTTTCTTGATGATAATATTCAAGACCGAAGGACATACTCCAAAGTTGTTCTTGAGATGTTGAGCACATTGGACACCTCACATATGGATGTCATGAGGAGCATTGAGTTTCAACTCTTTGGAAGCAAGCATATGATGACCTATGAGGAAATTGACAATGCTTTTGGTGTGCCCCATGGAGGAGACCAACTCGTTGATAGAGTGTTCGATGTAAAGGCCATTTGGAACAAGCTTGTGCCAAATTCGGAAGAGGGGTATCGATCCAAGTATTCCAAGTCGAATGAAGTAAGAAATCCGGTGCTAAGGATGAACTTAAACTTTAGGCAAAAAGCTTGGGAGGATTTTGAGCCTGTAGGTCTCGATAAGTATTTATTGGTGTATGGGGGGGGGGAATACACCAATTAGCCAACAGTTTTGACTTTTCAAAATGATTTGATCTTACTGAGTCGTCACTCAGTTTATCAGAGCAGTTTAGTTTTTCCAGCTCAGACAGTAAACTGCTGAGCTTGCAAAACTAACCTGCGTGCGGAAGTTTGGTGGAAAGGTTGGCTAACAGGTGTCAAAACAGTTTTCAAAGAAAACTTTAGTTCAGACAAGTGTCCATGCAAACTGTGAAAGTGGCTAACAGTTTTCAGACAAGTGTCCATGCAGGTTACATAGACAGGCTACCTAGTGGAACAGTATGACAGGTTTGAGTAGACTAGGTACAAGGTTGCACTACCAACCTTGACCTTTACATGGCAACCTGTCCGGTTAGGCTTGACTGATCCTAACACGGAGATCAGCCTGTTCCAATTAAAAACTTATATCTAAGTGTGGTTTCTAATAACATTATCAAAACCAAGTTTCAAAGGGTTCTCAATAATTTCCCCCTTTTTGATAATGCCGAAACCCACACTTTACATTTTAGCTTAGAAGTTTTTAAAGGTTTGATGTCCAGCCAACTGCATGAGAATAAGTGTTACAAAATTTAAAGCATATCATGCACAGGCCTGGACAAAGAGATATTGTCGTCAGGAACAAAAAGTGATCATTTTCATTTATAGTATCAACTGAATTGATATTCACATATTACAAGGTTGATACATAAAGTAAATGAAATCGATCAGGTTACTTCCTCACAGTCTTGAACCTTTCTTCAGCTATCTTGTCCAAGCTTATAGTTCCCATGGCTGCGTAGATGCTATTGCGAATCGATTTGTACTCATCGCAGCTTGTGGTTTTGCAGCCATACTGAGCTGCGACACTCCTAATGAATGTATTGATTCGGTTGATGTCTGGAGTGTCAGTGCCGCAGACAGTGGGAGGTTGGAAGGTCTCTATTTTTGGCAGATTGAGCGTGACCTTCTCTTTTGCAGCTCTCTCCCTGACCCTCTTAATGAATTCGTGGTCTGGGAAAGCTTGCATCCAATTGTGGAAGGCGATCTTGGTATCACCGGTATAGCGAGCATCAACATGTAACCAGTAGTGATGTAAAATAAACTGGTTAAGGAACTCGTCCCATAGCGGTTGATCTTCTACTGGTAGCCAATCTGTTGGCTCTCTTTTATCAGCTTGGTCCTTGCAGATTTCAAGACCTTTAAAGCTTGCCACACTAGCTTTGTCTTTCGCCCTTTGTTTCTTCAGTTCAGCCAAGAACATCTTCTGTTTGCCTTCGTCTACACAGTCTTCAGCAGTGTATCCAGCTTCTGCCATGAGCCGGATGAGAGTGGCTTCACACTGTGTTTTTTCTTCTTCAGACAGCTTGGCGGCAGCAGGTTGCGGGGCAGTTGTCGCGGGCTGAGCAGCTTCGGATAGCATCACAGGTTGAGAATTGCGACCTGTGCCTCTGCTTTGAGTACCCTGTTTCTCTTTGCCTTTCCCTTTTGCAGTAGTGCGTTTGCCTTTCCCTTCCCCCTTTTTGGCATTTTCATCGATCAGGTTCTGAACAAGGGTGTTGAGGGAGGCTTGCTCGTCAGAAAGTAAGGACAGGTCGGTGCAGATCTTCTCCTTGAACTGCAGGAGGGAGTTAATGTTCCATTGCATCTCCTCCTCTTTCTTTAATGAGCTTGAAGTGGTTTGAGTGAGCTTCGTAGTGAAGTCGTGTACAAGCTGGTTGAGTAGCTCAAACTCAAAGTTCAAGCCATCGATGGAAGATTGGGATGCGACCTTCAGTTCGGACAGCTGGTGCGGAAGCAGCTTATCCGTCTCAGCTCTCAGTTGGGTTGAGATGAAGGTTGCGAACTGGCGTGCCACAGTTTCCTTAATTATTGTTGGCATCTCATCCTTTATATTTGCCAGCAAGGCAGACGCAGCTTTGTCCATTGCCTCGATCTGATTGGCAATTTTCAGGTGCTCTTCTACCTCTGTTGCCTTCACCTTGGCAACCTCCTCGGTGATGAATTTCTTTAATTCCTCTTGCATCACAGTGAGAGGAGTGCCAACGGTTGCGACAGAGTAAACAGGTACACGATCATGATCGGACTCTGTGTCCTCGCTGTTCCGGGTGGGAGAGGGAATTGGACTGAAATCTTCATCCTCCGGAAACCTGAAATTATACAAACTGCGATCATGAGTGTAAAAAGGTTTCAGATCAATATTGAGAACCCTGGCCTCTCTCTTCATCCTAGAAGGACGAACTTCTTGAAGCAGTCGCGAGCTTCAAGAATGGAAGCATAGCCAAAATACTTCCCAAGGGTGTGCTCTTCAATCTCCAGCTGTTCGATGGGAGAAATGAGGAAGATTGACTTCAAGTCACAGTAAGACTTGTCCTTCCCATCGAGCAATATACGCAGTCTGAATGCCATCTGCCTGGTCTCCGGAGTTAGGTCAATGCCGGGAAAGGACTCCATAACAGTCTTCTCAGCGTTGATTTCGATGGAGTTGACCAGCATGGCAGCTGCAGTTTTCACAGGCTCTTCCTGTACATCATCATCGTTGGAAGATAGGATGATGTTGATGTCCAGCGCTGGAGGGGAGCTGTGATGATGAGAGGTTTCACCGGACTGCTGGTGGACAATAATTGCAGAGTCGGGATTATCTTCCTCGAAATCTGTGTCGTCCGCAGGTTGGGACACAGATTGACTCTAACCAGCTTGGTCCAGACCTGTGCTTCGAAGGTTTGGCGAACAGGAGGAATGGGTATGGAAACCTGTGCGGCGATCTGTTCGGTTATATCTTTATGTGAGGGGAAGATTGAGCGAACAGGTTGGGGCTGTACTTCCATCTCAGCAAACTCCATGTGTAACCTGCGTGAGATAGGGGTTGAAGATTTAATCCTCATAGACTTGGCAGGTCTGTCAAGCTGTTTGCTGGGGGCGGGCTGCCTCTTCTTCTTGTTGCCTCTCTTAACTGGAGGTACCCAGGCTGGGTTGGACCTTCCCATCTCATACAGATAGGGTTTGACGGAGTCGTCATACTTGGCGAAAACTGTGTTGTCGACGCCAATTATGAGTTCGAGCTGCTTCTGGTCCTTGGGGACCTTCTCTTTGTTGAAGGGTGTCTGTCCATTCCAATGAAGGTCGGGGTGGAGACCTTGAATGAGGGAGCAGATTTTGGTGCCCAGTCGTAGGTTTCGGGCAACGCGGAACTCTGTCATCTCGTCACCATTCTGAGCATTCCAAGCTTTCCACATAACATATTGAATCTCTCTTCCATGAGAGGTTTCGTCAGTATATCAGCCCTTTGAATGTCAGTATGGATTTTCTCAACTGTTATATCTTGTTTTTCCACGTGATCTCTGATGAAGTGATGCCTTATATCAATATGCTTGCATCTGGTATGGTAGACAGGATTCACAGTGAGTGCTATAGCGCTTGTGTTGTCACAAAAGATGGGAACTTTTCGAACTGTGACACCATAATCTTTGAGTTGTTGTTTTAACCAAAGAATTTGCGCACAACAGCTTCCTGTTGCCATGTACTCAGCTTCTGTTGTTGAAGTAGCAACTGAAGTTTGCTTCTTTGAAAACCAAGAAATCAACTTGCTTCCAAGAAACTGACAAGTCCCTGAAGTGGACTTTCTATCCAGTTTGCATCCTCCATAATCTGCATCTGCATAGCCAGTTATCTCAAAATTATCATCATAAGGGTACCATAATCCGAAGTTTACAGTTCCCTTGACATATCTAAGGATTTTCTTGGTGGCTTCTAGATGAGATTCCTTTGGATTAGCTTGATACCGAGCACATATTCCAACTGCAAAAGAAATATCAGGTCGACTTGCAGTAAGATAAAGTAAAGAACCAATAATTCCCCTATACAAAGTTATGCTGGCAGGTTTCCCTTCAGAATCTGGATTCATCTTTTCATTTACCATCATTGGAATCTTCAATGGTCTGCTATCTTGGACACCGAATTTGGTTGCCAGCTCGTTAGCATACTTAGATTGACAAATGAAGATGCCATCCGCAGATTGCTTGACCTGCAGGCCGAGGAAGAAGTTCATCTCCCCCATCATGGACATTTTGTACTCATCCTTCATAAGTTCTCCGAACCTGTCACATAAAAACTTTGACCTAGATCCAAAGATAATGTCATCAACATAAATTTGCACAAGAAGAATATCATCCTTGTACTTAAACGTAAATAAAGTTCTATCGACCGATCCCCTTTTAAAACCAGAATGCAGTAGGAATGTAGACAATGTTTCATACCAAGCTCTGGTAGCTTGTTTCAAACCATATACTGCTTTGTGCAGTTTGTAAACTTTCTCTGGACCAGCTTCCTCGAAACCTGGTGGTTGTTCAACGTAAACTTCTTCACCAAGAATTCCATTGAGGAAAGTACTCTTCACGTCCATTTGGTAGACTTTGAACCTTTGATGAGCTGTATATGCTAGAAACAGCCTTATTGCTTCTAGTCTTGCCACTGGTGCGTAGGTCTCATCATAGTCTATCCCTTCTTGTTGACAGTAACCTTTGGCAACTAATCTTGTCTTGTTTCTGATTACTTCAGCATTTTCATCCTTCTTATTCCTAAACACCCATTTTACATCAATCACTCCTTGATGTGTAGGTCGATCAACTAGTGACCATACTTCGTTCCTTTTGAACTCGTTGAGTTCCTCTTGCATGGTTGTGACCCAGTCATGATCAGCAAGAGCTTCTTCAATAGTTTTGGGTTCAGAGTAGGAGAGATAACAGCTTAGTAGACAGCTTTCACCTATCTGTCTCCTTGTCTTCACACCCGCCTGTGGGTTCCCAACAATGAGATCTTCAGGATGAGCATCGACCCATCTCCTTCGACGAGAGATTTCTTCTTCAGTGAGAGTTGGTTCAGGGTCTAGTATGGGATCTTCAAACTCAGGTGGAGGTTGAGGAGTGAAGGGGTCAAGTTGTTCAAACTGTTCAGCAAGCTGATCCATTGACAGTTCTGCATTGACTGCAGGTTCCGTTGGATTTTCTGGATCAGTTGAGGAGGTGCTGGTTGGAGAAGCTTCGGTTCCCCCTTGGTTTGTTCCCCCTTGCTGAATGGGTGGATGTTGTGGATTGAAACCTTGTACAGGCTGACTTTCTTCTTCTTCCAAGTCGGTTGGGCTCCAAATTAGTATTTCATCTCGAAACTGCGTGTTGGAACCTGCTTGATTTTGACTTGCACCTGTACTTTCTTCAGGTTGAGTCTCCCTGTACTCACTGATAGATTCATCAAAAACAACATGTGGTGTTACTTCCACAATATGAGTCTTCTTGCTAAAAACTCTGAAAGCTTTGCTGATCTCTGAATATCCTACAAATATTCCTGGATCTGTTTTGCTATCAAATGTTTTTAACTGTGATTTCTCATTATTATGAATGTAACACACGCAACCAAAAGATTTAAGATATTTCAATCGAGGTTTCTTATCTTTCCACAGCTCGTATGGAGTTTTTCCATGTCGTTGATGAATGATTGATCTGTTCTGAGTGTAGCAAGCTGTGTTGATTGCTTCAGCCCAGAACTTCTTAGGAAGATTGGTTTCATTAAGCATTGTGCGAGCTGCTTCCTTTAGTGACCTGTTGCGTCGTTCAACAACACCATTCTGTTGAGGTGTGCGAGCTGCTGAAGTTTGATGAGTAATTCCATTTTTGGTGCAGTATGATTCAATCATATGATTAAGAAATTATGTTCCACGATCGGATCTGATTGAAATCACACTTTTGTTCTTCACGTTTGACAGTTTGGTGAGCATCGCAGGTAGCTCTACTAGTGTCTCCTTCTTTTTATGTAGGAAAATAACCCAAGTATATCGTGAGTAATCATCAACAATAACGAGAGTATACTTTTTACCGTTAATGCTTCTAGGAGTTACTGGACCAAATAAATCCAGGTGGAGTAATTCCAAGATTCTACTTGTGTTGTGAGCTGCAATGCTGGGAAATGACGATTTGGTCTGCTTTCCAGCTTGACAGGCTTCACAAACATGATCTTTGTAGTAAACTTGATCTGGAAGGTCATCTGCGAGCTTCTTGCGAGCAAGCTTGTTGATGGTTTAGAAGTTTAAGTGACACAGTCTCTTGTGCCATAGCCAGCTTACTTCAGATACAGGTTTGGTGACCAGACAGGTTTCTTTCTCGTCTGACCATTGTACTATGTACAAGTTATCCTGCAAAATACCGGTAAGAAGAATTTCTTCTCCTTCCTTGTTCTTTATAGCACATTTATTAGCAGAAAACTCTACTCTTTTTCCAGTAGAGCAGAACTGGCTTACAGAAAAGAGATTATGATTTAAACCTTCAACGTAAGTGACATTAGATATTGTTGTTTTTCCAACAATTAGATTACCGTAACCTCTTGTTTTCCCTTTAGAGTCTCCTCCAAAAGCGACTAGAGGTCCGTCACATTCGATGAAATTTGTAAGCAAGCTTCTGTCGCAGGTCATGTGCCTTGTACAGCCACTGTCAATAATCCAGACCGTGCCGCGAGCTGCTCACTTTCTTTTTTGAGCTTTCCCATCCTGCAATTAGACAGATTTAGCAACCCACATGAATTTGGGTGCTTTGTTAGCAGGTTGGGTTTTAGCAGCTTGGTTCCCAAGCTTCTTCTGTTGAGAGCTATTGACCCGTGGCTTGGTCCGTTGCTTGTTTGTTGAGTCGATGGCTTTATTGGAGGGTACAGTTTGCAGTCGGTAATGAGCAGGTTGATAGTACTGCTCCACATATCCACATCTACAGCGATCAATTTTAGATCCACTTCCATGTGGAAATTGATAGTACCTACTTGACAGCTCAGGATATTGGTACCATTGATGGTCGTACCAGTAACCTTCATTGTCAAGTGTTTGTTGATTTGGCCACTGCTTATAGTAGTTGTTTCGTTGTGGTCGAGTAGTTCTGTGTCGAGAGACTGCTTTTCCTTTGCTAGCTGCACTCTTCTTGGAGCAGGTTGGCTTCCCTTTTGATAAGCAGGTTGCCCATACAGTTTCCTAGGAAGCTCAACCTTTTTCTGTTCTACTAACGGCCTTAGCTGTTGCTTCTTGATAGCAGGCTTTCCATGCTCTTTCACCAAGATTGCTTGAGGTTGTCGAGCTGGATTCTTCAGTTTGAGTTGCTTATCTGGTAGAGTGTGATGAGCTTTACTTTCAACCAATCCTTTTTGTTTTACGAATAGGACCTTCTCCTTTTCTTTGGCTTCGCAGGTTTCACCATGGAATCCAATGCCAAACTTTATCTGAGCGGGTCTCTGGGCAGCTTGCAAGGCTTCAAGCTTTTCACCATTTTTGTTTATCTTCATCAGGACTTGTTGAAGCTTGAGCTCTTTCTGCAACAGCTTCTCATGCTCATTTGAGAGATCTGATGGCTTGCCGTTCAAGCTGTTGATCTCACTGTCCTTATCAGTGAGCATGTCTTTAAGGTTTTCTTCCCTTAAAGCTGATTGACCCAATTGAGTTTTCAGAGTTTCTATCTCCCTTTTTTTAGTTTCATCATGGAGAGTGAAGTCTCCATTCTTAGCAGCTTTGAGTTTCATGTTTTCATCCTCCAGCTTGGATCCCTCTATGACTACTTGTTTAAACATTTCTGAGAGCTTCTTGTAGTCATCAAGCCGTTGTTGAAACTCTTCATATGTTGGCATTTCGGGTAGTTCGAAACCTGCATGTTCAGAGTTAGTTGAATATGAAGATGAGGTTTCGGTATCAACCTTGTATTGAACAAGATTGAGATCTTTTCCCATGTAGCATTCCTCATTTTTGGATTCCTCATCAGCTAAGCGACATTTCTCCTCATCCAGTTCATCATCATCATCTTCGTCGGAGGAGGTTGAGTCTGATAATGTGGCAACAGCTTTGGCCTCTTCCTCAGCTGCGATCATGGCATTACGCTGCTCCTTAAGCTTTTGGTCTCTTTTTGCGCGGAGCTCTTCGCGTTCAGCCTTTGATAAGTCTGGGCAGTCTGACTTGTAGTGACCTGGTCTGCCACATTCAAAACAACCACCCTCTGGAGTGTTAGAAGAATTGAATTTAGAGGGTTTTGTTTTACCTTCACCTTTCTTGTCGGAAGAAGAGGTGGTTTGATTTCTCTTGAAATTTTTGTGATATCTATGAAATTTGTCGAAGCGATTTTCAAGCTTTTCATTCCTTCTTGCCATGAGTGCATAGTCCTTCAACAATTTCTCCATTTTGGAGCATATATCCTTTGGGATTGTTGTTTCCTCAGTCATTGATGCAGCTTTGAATGCAGCATCTTTTTCTTTCTTTTCGGGCTCGGTCTTCTTGCTTGAAGACGCTTGTCCTGACCCGTGAAGTCTGATCATTTCAAACTCATTTCTGATGAGTAGATCAAACAGTTGCTCGGTTGACAGGTTGTTGATGTCCGACCTGCCGCGGTGCATGGCGCTGTACACATGCCAGCTTGCTGGGAGAGATTGGATTATTTTGAGATTGAGTTCGCGCTGTGTATATTTATCTTTCTTGAGAGCTGTGATATCCAAAGTGATCATTGTGAATCTATTCTTGAGCTGATCAATGGTTTCCGTTGGCTGCATTTTGAATTCTTCAAATTTGCTGCATGCCACTAATAGCTTGTTCTCCAGCATTTCTTTGAACCAAGGCTTATGGCTTTTAAGGTGTCCCACATCTCTTTTGCAGTTGCAAGATTTCTTATCTTGGCCAGGTGGACTCCCTTAACTGTACTTGAGATCAACCCTTTTGCGAAGCTGTCAAGTCCAGCTTCCTTTCTTTCTTCGTTTGTGTATTTTCTGGGATCTTTGATTTTTGGCACATATGTTGCTTCAGAAGCTTTATCTCCAGAAACTTCGATATCATAGGGCTCGTAGATTGGCGTTGGACCATTCTCGATGACATCCCACATCAGCACATGATGAGCTTGGAGACACATCTTTATACGAAAGCTCCAGTCTTCATATCCCTGCACAGAGAAATCTTCGCAGACGCGGAGAAGTGAAGCTTCCATAATGACAATTTATGTATGAATGCACAAGCACAATTCTTAGAGATCTAGTTCTATTTGACACTGAAATACAAGAAACCTTCTAGTATGCAGAATCAATGGTCAAAAGAACCACTGCTCTGATACCACTTGTAGGTCCCGATAAGTATTTATTGGTGTATGGGGGGGAATACACCAATTAGCCAACAGTTTTGACTTTTCAAAACGATTTGATCTTACTGAGTCGTCACTCAGTTTATCAGAGCAGTTTAGTTTTTCCAGCTCAGACAGTAAACTGCTGAGCTTGCAAAACTAACCTGTGTGCAGAAGTTTGGTGGAAAGGTTGGCTAACAGGTTTCAAAACAGTTTTCAAAGAAAACTTTAGTTCAGACAAGTGTTCATGCAAACTGTGAAAGTGGCTAACAGTTTTCAAAGACAGTGCACATGCAAGACAGGTTACAATAATGCAGGTTGTGAGCATGCAAACTGTGTGAATAAAGATGTAAAATAAACAGAGAAACACGAGGAGTTTTTATCGTGGTTCGGAGTAAACAGCTCTCCACGCCAGATCCCGTCGAATCTGTAATCCCTTAACTTGAGATTTTTCGCTCCTTTTAACACTGGTGGAGGTCCAGTCCAAATTCAAGTCTTTCTTCTAGACTGAATCTAGCACATTTCTAGAGTCGTGTCTCTTCTAACTTACATACAATCTTGCATACAAACTTACTGACACTAAATGACTAGTGCTACTATCCAAACTTGAAAGCTGTAAATAGCTATCATTGTAAGGAATACAACTCAATCAACTACACTAGTTTTTCAACTTTGATGGTAGTGAGAGTGTGTGTGATGTGTTCTAGTAAGACAGTTTCCAGATAGATCGGAAATCTACAATGATCAACACTTAGGAAAACTCTAGTAATTTCGAGTGTTGATTTGAATAATTTTCAGCTTGAGATTTCTGCAGCGTTTTAGCTTGAGTGTTGATTTTCCCGTATTTAAATCTGGAATGAGTTGAGGTATTTATAGAGAAGCATTTGAAATAGAGCCGTTGGAAGTGTGTCAGGATTTGCAGATTCCGTACACTGACACAATTCTTGTCGTTGAGTGAGAGCAGGTTTCATAACCATAGCTCAGGTTGGCCTTCACAGGTTGAGCTTCCTATACCTCGAGCTGTCTTCGGTCTTCTGTAACCTTCGCGTGAAATCTTCGAGTATTGTAAGAGCAGGTTACATAGACAGGCTACCTAATGGAACAGTATGACAGGTTTGAGTAGACTATGTACAAGGTTGCACTACCAACCTTGACCTTTACATGGCAACCTGTCCGGTTAGGCTTGACTGATCCTGAACACGGAGATCAGCATGTTCCAATTAAAAACTTATATCTAAGTGTGGTTTCTAATAACATTATCAAAACTAAGTTTCAAAGGGTTCCCAACAGAGCCTTAAACTATGCACTTTACATAGTTAATATCCTTTCTTGAGAGCTTGATCTTGCATTGCATTCTCTTTACTAGAACTTACCTTGATACTCATGTTAGAAGTACTACATATTTGCATGATTAGGAGATGATTTTAGGCCATCATTGAATAGCCCATTTTCCTTAAACACTAACCTATCTTTCATTACCATTGTCGTCCCATTTTGAGCCTTGAATAGAGTCTTTTCTTCTTGAACCGGATGATAGGGGGTGAAGGTTGGTTAAGGGAACCTTGGTGAAAGTTGAAAATTAATGAAAAATGATGGGTGATGGTGAAGGGTCTTGAGATTGGTTTTGAGTTGAAAGAACACTCCTATAAGCTCAAAGTTAGAAAAGAAAAGAATAATAACAAAGTTCTTATTATTAAAAAAAACAAAATCTTACAGGAAAAAGAGAAGAATAAGAGCATAAAGGAGTGTTTCTTTAGATATTTGGTAGAAGCTTGGGATTCATGGGCTAAAAAGGGATAGGAAGATGAAGAAATTCTTACTTCGAAAGGTGAAGAAAAGAGGTGAATGAGCTTAGATGAAAATTTAAGTCACTTGGCCTAAAAATTCCCTACCTTAACCAATGTCCCTACATTACAAGCTTAAGAAAGACCTTTTTTATCCTAATTTGTGCATGCATTGTAGTATTAGAAACTTGAGTTGATAGGCAAGCTTATGGTTAAAGTGATGTATTGCATGATTTCGATGAGTGCTTACCTTTCATATATATTGAGTGCTTTGAGTGATACACACTTCTTGTGAGGTCTAGAGTTGAATGTGCTTGAGTGATTGAGTTCTAAGTTAGGATAATGTTTGATCTTATGAATGCTTAGCTTGACTTGAGAATTTCTTTGAATCAAAATGGTTTTTGAAGTGATATGAGGCATCAAGGAACTTAAAATGCACATCCCATACGTGTTAAGTATTTTGATTGTTCGTTCCATTGTTCGGGACGAACAATGGCTTAAGTTTGGGGGAGTGATTAACACATATTTTGTGTGCATGTTGAGCTTAATTAGAGTGAAACTCATGCCTAAAAATGTAGAATTTCGAGTTATATAGCTAGGGTTTCACTAGTTTGATTTCATTTATGTTTTCCTCATTCTCTCGAGTCTTTTTATGCTTTTTCAGGAATAATGGAGAACTTGTTTGGCCAATCGAATCACTCCATGTCGAAGAGGAGCTTGTTAGGAAGCCGTAGAAGAAAGCAGATCGAGAATCGGAGTTCGTACGAGAGAGAACGAGCGAAAACGGAAAAGTTGCGCGAAGAAGTCAAAGAGTGGACCGGTCAAGGAAGGAGGGCCGGCGGCCTGACCGGCAGTCTGCCAGACCGCCGGCCAAGCCCGCTAGGTCACCGCCGGGTTCAGAGAGAATGGCGGTCTGGGCTGGCAGTCTGCCAGACCGCCGGTAAAGCGCTTTTCTTCATTTAAAGGGGCGAGTTCGGCTCGCCCAAACTCGTCCCGGTTCGTCCCGATTCACCCCAACTCGTCCCAAACTTGGTTTTTGATGTATTTAATCCTTAAATTCACCCCATTTGTATATATTTTCATACTTTAAAATTCTTAGAACCCTAAATAGATTTGCCTTCTTTCTACTTTAGTAATTTGAAGATTGTTGGAGCATTACTTTGTGGATTTGAAATTCAAGACCATCTTCTTCTTCCTTATTGAATTTTCTATCTTTTAAGTATGATTTCATTTAGTTTTTATGGTTTATTCTCTTTAATTATGTCTAGCTAAGCTTCTTTTGGTTTCAAATATATGAAGACATGAGCTAGATTAATAGGTTTTTGGTTATTGTAGTTGAATTTGCCTTCTATTTCAAGGGTCTTGTGGTTTGGGTCTTGAATTATATTGCATGATTGATTGGCCACCATTGAATGCATATAAGGTGTTTGGTTAAATGCTTAGGAGGCTTTTAATTCATAGCACTTAGCATCAAATCACAACATATTAGTAATTCTTGCTAATAGGAGATTCTAGATATAAAATGTGCTATTTGGAGTTGATTTATGCATCTTGAGACCTAGCGGAGATAGATGTCATAGGTTAATCTACTTACATTGTTGCTTTGAGAAAAGAATTAATGTATATCATATAGAGAACTCCCCATTGATTTAGATTAAATTGGTTAATTCTTGTAAATCCAAAACCTATGCTTCTAGTGATTGTTGGATTATATTTGGAACCATACTTTCTCTTATTGATTTTAATCATTTGTCACTTATTTGTTAGTTAATTAATTGTCATTTCATTTGATCTTAAAGTTATTAGAAAACACAAAAACATGATATTCGGTAGCTTGGATAGTAGTTAAATAGCTAGATTACTAGTTGAAACTTTTACGCCAAAGCATTCCTTGAGGTTCGACTCGAATATACTATTCGATTATCATTGCATCCTCTACCCTAAAAAGTAGGGCGATCAGTTTCGACATCATCAAAAAGGGGAAAATTGTTGGGAACCCTGCAGTTTGATATTGATGATGTTTTTCGAAACCACACTTAACCTTATTCTTTCATTTCTAGTTAGGATTGATAAGTGCGACCTGCTCTGTTTTCACAAGTCGTCTCCTTAGTCCTTTTACAGGTTAAATCATTGTAAAGAATAGTTCGTGTTTAACGACCTGATCTATAACCTTCAACCTGCTCTTATTATTTTCCAGTCAACCTGTAGTAGAAGTTCAGCTAACCTGCTCTAAAGATTTCAAGATCGCTGGAGTTCTACAGATCGAAGGTCAAGCAGATTCGCCTTCACGAGTCTGAACGACCTATCCTCTGGTACCTGTTTGCCATCTAGGACGAAATCTCCCAACGGCTAGAAGTGAGTCAGCAGTATGGCCTCTCTGCCATCACTGACAACTCCAACGGCTAGATTTCAAATCTTAGCCTATAAATACTTCAAGCCTCTTCAGAATCAAGCACGGGAAATTGAATATTCAAGCCAAAACTCTACAGAAATCTCTGAAGCTCAACGCATCACTTAACACTCAAATCAAGAAGATTTCCAAGTGTTAAGATATTTCAGATTTCTGATTCTGGATTGTCTGTTCTTAAGCATTCACTGCTGCTTAAGAACATCTTAGATTTCTTCATATTTAAGTCTCTCAAAGTTTGTAATAGTGAAGAAGTTTAGAAAGCTGATTCTCAAATTGTTAAGTCTAAATTAGCTTAGCAAGTTCTGAATAGCTAGTGAATGTCAGGTTTGTAATCTCTATTCTAGAGAAGTTTGTAAGGGTCACAACCCAGATTTCGTGTTCAGTTTTTCGTCAAGTTCGACGAGAACTAAAGCTGATTCTCAGTCAGTCTAAATAAGAAGATAAGCAAGGAATTTCAGCTACGACGGTAGCTGACATGGACATATGGAAGGTCATCCCGAACCACGATAAAATCGACTGTCTCTATCTCTACTTCATTTACTTCAGTTGATTCGTTACTTGTTCTCTAACTTGCATTCATAAGGATTCACAACATTCACCCTTCATATAACTTTGTGACCTGCTGAGTTTTAAAAAGGAAAAGTTTTGTTTTTCAAAAAAAAAAGAGTAGCCAACTCCACTCACCAACTTCCACACTGCATTGACAACCTGTTGACTTAAGTGAACCTGTTCTCAACTGAACCTTCTCTTAATTAACAGATTGTCACTCTCTGATCTCTGTTGACCTTACAAGTCAATCAGGTCGTAGATTAGTTTTGAAAGTCAAAACTGTTGGCAATTGGTGTATCCCCCCCCCCCCATACACCAAATTACTCTTTCTGGGATCAACATATTTATACTCAAAATATATATATTTATAATTTTATAAATGGACATAATGTAGTTGATAATGATTCAAAACTAATTGAATAATGGATATATATATTGTGAGTCTTAAATAAGTACTACTACTATTATTTAGTGATATAGTGTAGTGGTATAAAACATAGCTATCATGTAGGAGATCATGAGTTCAAATCCTCCAATCCTCATAATTAAAAAATTTAAATTTTATGTATGATATAAATAGATTATAATAATTAATATATTAATATATGTATAAATAATAATTAATATGTATAAATATATGGAATTTAGATAAATAGGGAACGGGGTCGTAGGAGACGCCACGTAGGTGCTTGGATCGCTCTGGTGCTCCGAATCCGCATCGGAACATATAATATATATATATTGATGCTGAATTTTTGAAATGAGATAAAAGTTGTGATTTTATCTTCAAGACATTTTTTCTATAAAAAAAATGTAACACGTATTTTATTTTTAAAAAAAATAGTATATACATATAGAGTAATGTTCCCCTACCCATTGTGGGCATGCTTAATATGTCCACGGATAAGGTGGCGACATTATATTTAAGGAAAAAATTAATTAGTATACCTTATAAAAATAAACTCTACTATAAAAAAACTAAATCGCAAAAGGAAAAATTATTGACAAGACAGTATCACGTCAGCCGTGGACACATTAAGCGTGCCCACGGTGAGTAGAGAAGTATTTTTCTACACATATATATTATCAAAAAATTGGAATATACTGTATTAACTAAACTTTAGGAATTTATAGTATTATATACGTTTTGTTTAGAGTGAAAAATTATTCTACCTATTCTAATATAAGAAAATCAAATTTTATTACACTTTTAATTTTGGACAATTTTTACCCAAACTTTGAGGAGTGAGACTAAAATACCCTCTCCCCTTCCACCCCCCACCCCCACCCCCTTCTTTCTACCCCCCCCCCCCCCCCCCCCCACCCCCTTCCTACTCTCTACCCCCTTTCTACTCTCTACACTTTATATTTTATTTTATTTTTTCTAATTATTTCTTTCTTTATTATTTATATTATTTATTTTTTTTCCTTCACTTTTTTTTCAATTTTTTTTTCTTGTTTCTTTGCTTTTTAGAGTGTTTTTTTTGTTTAATGTATTGTAAGTGGGTTTCAAATGAAACCATCAGGTTTTGCAAAGTTGGTAAGATATTGATGTAATCTTATCATTCATGATATGATAATTGGCAATATGTCGATAATATCTTGCCAACTTATATGTAAAGTACGCAAGAACATGAAATTATGTGATATTCATGTGAAAAACAATACAAGAAGATGAGTAATGAAGAATGATTGATATTTTGTAACTCTTACTTAATGATGACAATAATGGTGAATCTCTTACTTAGAGCATCTCCAAGAGTCTCACTATTATAGTACTGAGCGCTATTTTAGTGCAAGAATTTCCTCCAACAGCCAACACTATAATCACACCATTTTAGTGAAATCAACAGTATTACGCCATTAATAGAGAGATACTGTAGCAATTCCACCATTCCACTATAATTGTCGTTTGTGTGTTTGTGTTTTATTTTTTATTTTTGTTACTTTGTATTTTATTTTATTTAGTATGATT
Source organism: Mentha longifolia (assembly GCA_001642375.2). NCBI lineage: Eukaryota > Viridiplantae > Streptophyta > Magnoliopsida > Lamiales > Lamiaceae > Mentha > Mentha longifolia. The sequence continues at coordinate 22,502,226 of CM038117.1, forward strand.
TTTTTTTATTAAATTTTTATTTTTACAACAATTCAATTTGATATATGTTTTTAAAAAAATAATGAAGTACAAAATAACAAAAATAAAATTACATAAATTTAGAAATTACATAAAATTGGCAAACCAAATACAAAACACAATTAAAACATGAGAACATAAGTAAAAAATACTAGAAAATAATAATGAAAAAACTAAAGATACATTGATTTTCCTAATAACCCGAAAATAATACAAGTAAATAAAATGACCGTTTTCCTATTTTTTTATAATTTTATAAAAAATTTAGAATTGTAATTTTATTTATTTATAATATCTACTTATTTCACATCTTAATTTAATAAGTTTAAATTTCTATTATTGCTATAATTTTATCTGATTTTTTTATTTTATTAAAGATAAATAAATAAAAAAGAATATTTTAGAATATTCCTTTTCTGCTGTATTTTGGTGTAAACTGTTGGAGATGAGTTACTGTTTCTGCACTATTTTAGTGATAGTGTTGCTGGAAAATAGGGGTGGCTCTTGGAGATGCTCTTACTGATGACAAGAAATGGTTAACATCTTGTCTTGATAAGGCAAGAAATGGTAAGAAGTTGACTATATCTTACCTAGTAATTGTTAAGAAGTGAAATTGGTAAGAATTTATCAAATTATTACCAAACGATTTAAATAAGGTAAGAAATTGACAAATTATTACCAATTAATTTATCAAATTCTTGCCAAATGATTGACAGAAGATAGGAAATAATTATCATATGCTTTAATTTCTTGTCAACACACAAACGAAAGAAGGGAAAAAAATAGAAATAATTAGGAGAAGAAAATTTTCTCAAACAAGGAAAACAATATTCATTCCCCATGAAAAATATTCAAACAAAGAGTGGGGGGAGTGAGAGACGTAGCCGGATTTATGGGGGTTGAGCGACGGCGTAGTCGACGGAGATGGAGTAGTCGAGCTAGGTCTCCTCTGGCAGTGCCGCCCCCTCCGGCTTCAAGATCTTGGGTGAAGAAGGTGTGTGTGTGTGTGTGTGTGTGAGAGAGAGAGAGAGAGAGATCTATAGAAATGGGGAAGAAATAGAGATGGAGTGTGAGGAGGAGAGATGCAGCCCGCCAGATGCAGCAGGCTCCGTTCTTCATGTCCGCGCAGTCTTCATTCGACCAAACTACCACCGCGCCTTCGCCGAAATCGGCCCACCAGGTCGAGGGTGACGCCGCTGCCGTCGATGAAGCTCTCTGGCGAGAGAGCTCTGGTGAGAGAGAGAGAGAGAGAGAGAGAATTGCGCGAGAAAGAATTCAAATGTTCTAAAAGAATAGAGAGAATGAAGGAAGGAGGAGGATGATTTAATTATATATGCAAGAGCATTTTTGTCTCACATTTAAAAAATTGGGTATATTTTGACCAAAATTAAATATGTAAAAAAAATTATATTCCTTAAGTGATATTAGGTAGAATGAGATATTACCTCTTTTGTTAATAAATTAGAGGTAAATGGAGAATCCCATCCCCAATGGCGAAAATAAATAAATAAATAATGGAAAATATAGAATGACTCGTTGAGAGCTCAACAATCGCTATCCCCGACCGGCTCCTTACCATTAATATTTATTCCAAAAACTAAAAAACCTAATCCCCTTAACTCGGTTCTCTCTAAATTCTAAATCTCGAATCGATTCAACAGAAAAGGAGTATTTTTCTTATTCGAATTCAAGTAAGTTATACAAACCCATTTTCCTCCTCTTTTTTTTAATTCCTGTATTTTCCATGATTGCACTGTCCTAAAGCTGTTATGATAACGTTTGCAAGTTTCAAGAACTCGATTCGTTTGTTGAATTCAACAATGTGTGTAATTGGCGAATTCATATGAAAACTTACGAAAGTTGCTCGAACCCCATCCCCCCCCCCCCCTCCTCTTCCTAATTCAACATGAGGGCGCTTTTGCTTTTCTGGAATTGGATCTCTCGATCCGATTCCAGAATTTTCGTCGGTATTTTCCTTTTGTTTTTTTTTGGTTTTTGGCATCATTACCAGAGCCGGTTCCTGCTAATTTCAAGGATATTTGATCTCCAGCCTTCATAATCTTCCCAAGTACTAATATTCAAAGACTGAATTTTTACCGAAATTTGATGATTGTTATAGGATATGGCTTCTAATAATATGGAGCTAGTAGCAGTAAATTCACAGAAGCATGACCCAGCGTGGAAGCATTGCCAAATGTTTAAGGTTGGAGACAGGGTTCAGCTCAAGTGTATATACTGTGGAAAAATATTTAAGGGAGGTGGGATTCATAGGATTAAAGAACACCTAGCTGGGCAAAAAGGGAATGCTGCTACTTGTTTAAGGGTTCAAGCTGATGTTCGAATGCAAATGCTCGAGAGTCTGAATGGGGTTGCTGTGAGAAAGAGGAAGAAGCAGAAACTTGCAGAGGAGATGTCTGGTTTTAGTAATCCTGGGAATAGTGGTGTTGAAATAGTAGCTCACAATAGTTGTGGTTTGAATAGTGATATGGTGTTGCTTCCTGTGCCCGAGATGATTGAACATGACGTGGACGTGGATGTTGATGGTGATCGAGAGGATGGTATGAAAACTGGTACTAGGAAGAAGAAAGGGAGGGTCAGGAAAGCCCTTGATGTGGTCAATTCGAATAATACGGCTTTGGCTGTTATTCCTGCTGGGAGCTTTAAGAAGGCGAATTCTGTGGTTAATATGGCAGTAGGTCGATTTTTCTTTGATGTTGGGCTACCTGCAGATGCTGCTAACTCTCCTTATTTTCAACCGATGATTGATGCTATAGCTTCTCAAGGTGCAGAAGCTGTTGGCCCTTCCTACCATGACCTTAGGAACTCAATTCTGAAGAATGTGATTCATGAAGTGAGATATGATGTTGATCAATGCATTGCAGCTTGGGGAAGGACTGGTTGCTCGATTTTAGTAGATGAATCGACTTCAGGAAAGGGTAAAACTTTTGTCAACTTTTTCGCATATTGCTCAGAAGGTACAATTTTCTTGAGGTCATCAGATATATCTCGTGCAATAGATTCTGCAGATGTGCTTTATGAATTGATGAAGGAAATAGTGGAAGAAGTTGGCTTGAGAAATGTTCTTCAAGTGGTAACCACCATTGAAGATCGCTATGTTATCGCTGGGAAAAGACTTACAGACACGTATCCTTCTATTTTTTGGACTCCATGTGCTGGTCATTGTATTGATTTAATGCTTCAGGATATAGCAGAATTTCCCACAGTGAAGATGGTACTTGACCAGGCAAGATCTATATCAAGGTATATCTATTCAAATACTGCAGTTATAAACATGATGAGACAGTTCACATTTGGAGTGGATTTAGTCGATGTGGGAACTACACGTTCGTTTACTGATCTCATGACATTGAAAAGGATAGTAAATATCAGACACAGTTTGCAGTCCATGGTTAATTCTGAGGAGTGGACGGAAAGCTCTTACTCAAAGGACCAAGAAGCTTTTGCGGTACAAGACTCTATTAGTAATCAATCATTCTGGTCCTCGTGTGCCTCGATAATTCGTTTAACAGATCCACTTTTGCGATTATTTAGGATAGTTAGAAGTCTAAAGATACCTGCCATGGGATATGTCTTTGCGGGTTTGTATCGAGCTAAAGAAGCTATTAAGAAGGAACTTGATACTAAGGAAGAATACTTACCCTATTGGAGTATCATAGATAGCAGGTGGGAACAGCTTCAAAGGCATCCCCTTCATGCAGCTGGTTTTTATTTGAACCCGAAGTTCTTTTACAGTCTCGAAGGAGACGGACATCATCACATTCAGTCACTAGTAAACGATTGCATAGAGAGACTGGTTCCTGACCTTAAGGTTTTGGATAAAATTATGAAGGAAAAAGCCTCTTACCATATTGGTGCTGGAGACTTTGGGCGGAAGATGGCAATCAGAGCTAGAGACACTTTACTTCCCAGTGAGTCTTCTTTCTGATATAAAGGCTATACTTTATATTCAGTTTCTACGCTAGCTAAAAAGCATCTTTTAACCGTCATTCTAGCTCCATGAATTCCCAAAAACCCATGACAAGGTATGGGTTCGTTAGGATTTAAGACATGAAAGGTAGCATTTCGGTGCTGATCTACATTCTTCTACTACATGTTAGACCATGCAATTGAATGTGCAGTTCTCCCGTAGCTTTAGAGCTTAACGGAACATCTATTTTTTGTGGGGATTGGTTGTTGTTCCCAGGGCTTGTGTCATCCATGATTTTAGCTTGTTTGTGAACCATCTTTATTAATTGTGACGTTGGTATATCTTCAAAGGCATGCAGAAATAATGGACTGTAGTTTTATATGTGCTGGCCAGAATAGGGTAATTAGCTAATGACTGCTTAGATGAATGTGATTATGCATGTGAACTATAACACTATTTAACCTTCTTCTTTTTATAACAATTTAATATCTAAATTTTTAAAGGCTGCGCCACAGAGGACTCGAACTTGGGACCTTTACCACGGAGGTCATAGACATTAACCCCACTACAGCTAGGCCAACACACGCACACATACCATTTAACCTTACCCCCCTTATTGTTACTTGAGAAATCATATTCTAGTATCATCTTATTTTTTTCCTCATTTTTATTGTTTTTAGCTGAGTGGTGGCTGACATATGGTGGGGGGTGTCCCAATCTGGCTCGGTTTGCTATCCGCATTCTCAGCCAAACATGCTGTTTGATCCAGAATAAGCTAGATAAAGTTCCTCTTGAACACTTGCATAAGAGGACAAATTGGTTGGAGCATAGAAGGCTGAGCGATATCGTTTATGTTCACTACAACATGTCCTTGAAGCATATGTAAGCTGACAATAACAATCTACCCTGTTGTTTAATTTCTTATAAACTTGGAATTATAAAATGTTAAAAACAATAAGTTTAATCGTTTTCCTACTTAATTCATAGGGGTTCGGGTGACAGACAACAGGAAGGTGTTGACACCATTTCTTACGAGCACATCGATTTAGTTGAGGAGTGGGTGACGGATAAAGACTTTTGCTCCGAGGACCCTGCAAAAAAGGGATGGATGGATGTTGATCCGCCTCTTGGCAGTGCTGTGCACTTAGGCCCACAGATTGATGATGTTCAGGCACTTGGTGCAGGTAATGGAGCTGTGTCTAGAGATATCTGTACTATCTAATATTTTCATTGCTCTCATTATAATTTTCAATCTGCAGGTTTTGATGATTTTGACATTTTTGAAGCGGCAAAAGATAGTGAGGAAGAAATTGCAGACAAAAACATAGGGAATGATTAGAGTCTTGGCCTTAGAAATATATATAGATGGGGCATGGGTGGGGGGGGGGAATTAATTGATTAGGAGGGCTAATAAGATGCATATGTGGCTTGAACTGATTGTATCTGTGATTTGGAGTCTGCACAAACTACTGCCTCTTTGCAGTCATGTAGAATAAATAGTGTAGTGCTTGATTATCTGAATATATATTGAGTTAGATTGTGATTTGGCATAAGGCTGCCTGAAGGGTATTCGGATCATAATCCTTATGTTGCATTCTCCTTTAGGGTCATTGTAATATTAAGGTTTCAAATTTAAAAAAGCATCTTATTGGTACATCATTCTCTGTCAAGAAACTAGCTGGTAAACACATTTTATTGGCCGACTAAACAAATGTAGTGACTTAGGTATGAATATTTGAATGGTTTAGATCATTTAAAACTATTTATGCTCTGAAATTGTAAAGTTCTGTAAATCTGCATGCTAAAATATGAGAATCGATTTTCCTAGTGAATTTATCATACTCGTGGAAGTTGTATCTAATTCTGTCTGTACCCTCAGTTGTCTAGATGAAACAACCTTATTGTGGTTTAACTAGTTATGTATTTTCCGGTTATTGGATAGAGATACATGAAAGTTGAAACAAGCGAATTGTTTCTGCCTTCCAACTATTTGAGACAGGATCTAAACAACTGCTGATTTTGCAAATTTCGAAACTAGCACCTCTCTTCTGGAAGTCAGATCTCTCGCATTGCACAGGTCTCTCTCTCTCTCTCTCTCTCTCTCTCTCTCTCTCGCCAAAGCACAAAATGCAAGTAGAATTCTATTTTGCATCGATGCTTCACCACATTCAGGTCTCAGATCTCTTGCCTATTTTGCTTTAGGGATTTGGTTCACAGGACAACCTTTGTAACTTCATGGTCCTAGCTTTTTGAATAAAACATAAATCAGTTAGGAACTCAAATTTATGGCTTATTGTATTTTGTTAGTTCGAAGTTCGAATATGGAATTTTTTTCTTTCTGTATTTGTTGAAAGTAGAAAAAACCATACTAAATGCATTTTAAACTTAGGCTATTCTATCCAAATGCACTTTGCCTTGCTCCAAGTCAGAACTAAAGTTTCAATTCACCAACAATTGCTCTGAAGAGAAATACTATATTAGATATAGGAGTATTTGGTTCTTTTGCATAAGTTGAAATTGACATCGAGCTTTGGCGTGAGGAAGAATTTTTCTGCATTTAGAATAGGGGTGCTTTTAGCTTTGAAGATGAAGTTCACTGGAAGTTCATTATAGAATTAGCTAAAACAACATCCGAAGAGTATGGAATTCTACTTGCATTTTTTCCATACTTCAAGTGGGTTAACGAGTTAAGAGCAAAATATAGGTATCAACAACATATGCAGGTATTTCCAACGTAAAAATGATTGCTTTTGAAAATATTTAATCTGACAACTAGCCATGAAGATATCGAATAATTTTGCATTGATTTGGTGACAGGTCTATTGCTGAAACTCATCATCAATGTGGTAATGCTCGCATCTTGTTAAGACGATATCTCTGAAGCCAAATTCTGACTTAATCGAAGTTATACATTTGGTGAGCTAAGTGACGTACATTCTTTTCCCAAGAGATATGATCTATCTGTGAAATTGTGTGTACTGGCTGATGGTTGCTTGAATTTCTCGACTTGTTACATCATTATTTAGATTTATTCTTAGATATCATACCATATACCAAAGTCAAAAAGAAGTTTTGTTGCTACTACTACTTCTGGATACTATATTGGCTATACTGCTGCCAATTCGTGTTTTATTCCAACTTTTTTCTTCGTTCTCTGCTAATCTGATAATGTTTGATCTGCTGCTGCACCAGTTATATAGTTTATTCTTGATGCTGACAGTCTCAAAATTTAATGCGAATTTTTTGAATGTGCTTGCTCTTTGGATGTACTTGTTCTTCGATGAAGTATTCTTGCAATAATCAGTTGTTTTGTGCAAATAATTTGTTTACCTAAATGACCAATTATTTGAATTTATGTATGCATGAGATCTTTCTTTTTAAATAGCTAGCTTGTGAATATTTTTGTTTTCTATTTAGGGATTGAAATTGTACAAAACGAGGAAATTCTGGCATGGTAGAAGTTAAATCTCGTCGACGGAAGTAGCTGTAGAATGCAGAGATATTTTGTCTAGCAACATTTAACATATTCTCAATTTCTTCATTGTTGGATGAAGAGGGAACCAAATAGAAATAGGAATTTTGCAAAATGCAAAAATACTTGCAAAACCATTCCACGACTTGGATATTTTTGTCATCATCTAAATCTTTCAAAAACATATTTCAAGATGAAAAATATGTAACGCTCACAATCGTGTGGATATAATAATATGTGAATACATCGAATATTTTTACTAATTCAAGTAAATGTTTTATCAGTCTACAACATAGTTCGGAGCCACCACTAAAATTCTATCATCTCTTGAAGGCTTGTTGCTATCATTCTCTGCTTCTTCCTGTCTACCATCATCCACAACTATGAGATAGCCTTCCCTTCGTATCAAGGACTGCAACATAATCAGCAACAATCAACAATCGAGAGAGAGAGAGAGAGAGAGAGAGAGAGAGCACTCTGAACTTCATATATATGTCCATATAGTTATTTACCTCTATAATGGCCTTCACATTCCTGACTTCAGCAGCAGCCTCTTCGACGGAGCTATAATTGTTTTTCTCATTTTGCTGAGTAACAAACCATTGTATTAAGTCCCTCTGTCTCATTCCAGCCAGCCCCGTTCCTGTACGAGAATTATATACAAAACAAGTCCCATCAAAATCAAGAAACTGTCAAAACAAATGGAGTTTCTACCCTTTCATCTCAAAAGTCTACTTCGTCATATTCATAAGAAAGACGTAACGCAAATTTAGTGATCACCTTCTCTCGTGACAGTATCTTCATGCTGTCGAAGTCGCATGACAAGGGCTCGAGTAATCCTCTGAAAGTATTCATCACTCATTACTAGCTTCTTTCCTTGCCCATCTCCTGCTGCTCTGCTGCTGCTTCTGCATTTTCTGCATAATGATGATACACGAAGATGAGTTTCTGGCATTTCAAATGGCGACAAATGCATGCTTTTAATGAAAGGGTGTTTCACCAATTGAATTAAGTCTCACCTTGACCAGAAGCATTATCTTCATTGCCACCATTACCATCATCTACATCATTATTCTCTTCCTGAAACTCAGTTAGATCGAGCTCAGTTGACTCCACACTGCAAGACAATCAAAAGCAACATGTATCAACAATAATAATTACAGAGAAAATGAATCTTCTTGCAAGGAAGTTCTTTATTGATTTCTAACCTGATAATTGATGTCTTAAGTAATCTCACAGCAAGACGCACATGACGAGGTTGAACCTATCCGAAGCAAATAGATGAGTCTAGGTATATAATTTTGAAATTATAACATATGTTTTCAAATAGTAGCAGGTTAAGCACCTGAGTATCTAAATGACACCTAGCAATTGCTTCTGATAGCCTAATCAGTGCCTCGAGTTGTCTCACTGTCATACGATAAGCAACTCTACTACCTGGAGCGGTGTCTCCTCTGCGGAGGGAAACATAGGATTCCACCAATAACTGTCTAGCTTCAAGGCTCAACTGCGTAAAATTAGAAGTGTGTTAAGCAAGAGGTAATGGTTTAAGCAGAACCAGACTCACATTTATGAGGAAACAAAAAGGGAAACCTTTGGTTTCAGTGTCTTTGCATGTGAGATGTAGTGCTTTAGTTGTGCAGTAGTAAATGCTGGAGACAGTGCTTCCTCGCGCTTTTGATGGACTCTCACAATATGATGGGCAATATGGTAATCAGTTTGATCATCTGGGTCGTCAATCATCACATATACAAGGTCAAACCTAGAAAGAATAGCTGGAGGAAGCGCCACATTGTACTGCAAAAAATACATGGGAAAAATTAGTATTCCGTACTCGGTGGCTATATCTTGTAGCTGATACAGTTGCATGTTTACCTTTAAGGGTTTAGTCTTATCATAACGTCCTCCTGTGGGATTTGCAGCAGCTAGGATTGATGTTCTTGCATTTAATGTTGCTTGTATTCCAGCTTTAGTTATGCTTATAGTTTGCTGTTCCATAGCTTCATGGATGGCAACCTTGAAGTGCATTCATGATTCAGACATAAGACGTTGCTGACTCTAAATAATAATGTGGACAGCTATCTGTGCAGAGAGTGTAGGTGAGGAGTAAAATCTTTTTGTTACAATTACCTGATCTCTGGTATCCATCTTATCAAACTCGTCAATACAGCAGATGCCATTATCAGCAAGCATCAAAGCTCCAGCCTGAGAGAAAAGTACAAGGAAGATCATCAAGATAAATGCATCCAGTAGCTCTCTCTCTCTCCCCCTCTCCCCCTGTTCTCTAATACATAAAGTCCTCGCAGCCAGAGAGAAAATCATACCTCAATGCAGAATTCACCAGTCTCTGGCTCTTTTGCCACAGTAGCAGTAAGCCCTGCAGCAGAAGAAGATTTCCCAGATGTATAGACAGATCTTGGAACTAGGCCTGCTGTATACCTGAAAGGAGGAGAAAAAAGAAGAGATGAACTGATGAGCAAGGTACACGATCAACAAATACACACAAAAGAAACCAAAATTATAGAAAAGGTTCATACTTAAGGAATTGAGACTTTGCACAGCTGGGATCGCCCACGATGCAGACATTGATGTCTCCCCTTAAGTTGATGCCTTCATGTGTAAATTTATGGATACCACACATAAGCATTAACAGAATTGCTCGCTTGATATCTTGGTGACCAAAAATAGTCGGTGCGATGCTATCAACTAGCTTGTTGAAGAAGTCGGGAGTATTCCTCATTCGATGTATTTCATCCAACTCTTCCGCCTACCAGATCAGTCAAAACAATAGAGAAGATCGCTCAGAGTTAACAGAGTAAAAACGAAAGAACAATGGCCTTTTAGAGTCCCAGTGGATTCAGAGAGATTAATTGCCCCAAACTGAGGGTAGCAATGCACCTTTACACAACTCACTGTCTCAGACTAGAGCAACGCAACAAGACCAGCAAGAATAAAGAATAATTTCAAATCGCTGAGGGCAAGAAGATGAGTAGCATAAATAGCTTGGATGGAGATAAGGCATGATTCATTGAGAAACTTACTGTGAATTGCTGACTAACATCTTCATCGTCATCTTTCTTTTTTCTAATATTAGTATTGCTTCTACCATCAGAAATCTAGAATGGGACAAAAAAATAAATCCACAATTAAAAAATGGAATGATATTTACTAAGGCACAAACAGAACTAAATTAACTGTGAGCGCGAATGAGGCAGTGATGCTACCAACCTGCACGGAGTTGGCAATGAAGCCAAGTCGATAGGATAGATCTCTAACACCTAATGCATGAAGCCCCTTAACTCCTTCTTGACCAGTCCTTCCATGGCCAGAGGCTTCTCTACGACACTCTGCTCTCTCTCCTGGGGAGGCTAATGCTAGAATATCAGGTAAAACGACCACTGAACCCGTAAAAACAACCCTGAAATCAATCATACGCAAATTGAAAAGAACATGAGCCATCTATAGATAATCTACTGGAACATGCAAGAAATAAATGTCAAGTGAGTGATCCATACGAATCTCCAGCCCTGGCTTGTTCAACAATGTCATGGCGTAGAATGACATCAAGTGACCTGGGAAGTGAACCTGCAGGTATCTCTTAGAACTCTCCTGCATGCGGACTCTCTGCCAATCTGTAAATTTGCTCTCTTGCCTCAGTAAAGCCCAGTTTGATCGATTTTGACATGTTGCATTCAAGCAAATGATTGGCTGCAAGTCAGGAAGTGAGCATCGAAACGCTCAAATAAGTTAGCGATTCGTTTCAGTTCCCATTTTCTAGTAGCACAGTAGTAGGATCTAACATGTACATATAGCAAAAGGGGGAACATGGAAGTAGCATCTCTCATACTTCTATTGACCATTATATCAAGTGATCCAAAACATGAAATATGTTGAAATTCATAACTAAATAATGAAAAAGCAACTCAACCACCCTATTTTCAGCGGAGACAATAGAAAACAATTGGAAATTTGGAATACCATGATGAGGAATAAGAAAAGAAACAAACTTTTACACCATGTGTTGTGTCACATTCATTACATTTTTACAGTCACTTGCTTTCTTCTATTGCATCTGCACACACAATCTTTTACAAAATCTCCCAAAGTTAAACAAAGAATTCATATTCTGCAGAACACAAAATTAAGACAACCCACAGCACAAACACAATAATACAAAACAGAGATCGAATAGGTTAAATTATAATTCTAATCTATAAATTTCCCGAGGGTACACACCCGTATATCAAACCGTGGAAGACAAGAAGTTTTACAAGACACAAAACCATAGAATGTTTACTAAGAGCTTCACAATTCTTAACAGGATTCGACCTAAAACAACATGCTCATCCACAAATTGCTCCGCTCTCATTCAGGATATACTAATGCATCTAATTAAATCTGACAATGAAAATGGAACGGGCGTGGCACCTTTTTGTGAATTGTAAGTTAATATTCAAAGCGTAGGGAAAGAGACAAATGGTAGGGAAACAAACCTCGGTGTACTTGAACTGTTGCTCAACATTCTTAATCACACTTCCGCATTCCAAACACTTGAAGGTTCCCTGAAGAAGCTCGGGGCGGACTTCACTGGTGCGGGTGACGACGCCGCTGACGGCGACGAGTTTCCCAATCTCAGCGGTGGTTAATTCCCTCAACTTCTTAACCAGGGGGAGGTTATAGAAGGCGACGTTAATGTCCTTGTTCGGATTGTCGTCGGCGATGAAGGTAGGGCGGAGCTCCATTATGAATCTCTTGCAAGCGCTCTTCAAGTAAGGCTCGAACCGGAGGAATTCATCGGAGATGGCCCTCTGGAGAACATCATTGAAGCGCATCACATGTGCGAAGTCGATGTACATGGTGTCGGAGTCGTTCGCCCTCATCGCCTCCACCTCAGCGTCGTAGTAGGCCTCGCCGCCGCCCTCCGCCGCTCGGAAGCTCTTGAGGAAGTCGAAAAACACCTTCTCCACGTGTACTGCTTTCTCGTCGACGCAGTATCCATTGCTCTCCATTTTCTCTCTGAGAGGAACAAACTGTAGGGGGGATCTCTGATTCTAGCAATGGTTCAAAGGAATAAAGTGAGAATCAATTAAATGGTGGTTAGGTTAGGGCATCTATGGTCATGGCGGGAAAATCATCTTACTATCCCGATTCCCGCCAACTCCGCATCCCCATCCCTTTTTACATAAAATATTTTATTTTATTTTATTTTCCCAATTTATAAGATGGGTATTTAAGTCGTTTATGTCAGATAAAATAATATGGTGCTAATTGTACAGTACTACGTAAGTTATGGTGTATTGTTAAAAATATTAAATATGCATTTTCACCTTGCATATTTAATTTTATTAGTAGTTAATTAAAAAATAATGTTGTGTTTGTTACCGTGAAAATGGCTAAACAAATTCTTTTTCATTATATTAATTCGAAAAGTATTTTTATTATTAAAATCGGTCCTTTTAACATATTCCCTCAGACGTAAAATACTACGGAGTATCTCTTCTGAATGTGAGATGATTAAATATTATGGACAGATTTGTTAGGGAAATGATCAACATTTACAAATAGCCGGTGTACACGAAGTGATAAATGTTATTCTTTGATTAATATGTCAGATATTCGAATCATTTTGAATATGTTAATGTATTAGTGTGTGTGTGTGTTTTGTATTTAAAAAATCTTTCATTTTTCTCACAATACTGCAATTAGTTAGAAAAATAAAACTAATGTGAAATCTCGATATGACGAGCTTAGCGCGATTGGAGTGTTTGATGGAATGAAATGAGATAGAATTAAATTAAATTAACTTGATTATATACTTGGTATGCAAAATGAATATGAAACGAATGAAATCGTCATCTAGTGATTCCATTCTTATTATTTGTAGCTAGAAATTAAATCACTCTTTCTTTTTTATGATCAATCTTTGATTCATTGTGGATACTATTAATTAGGGGTGGACAAATTTACCGAAATGAAGGTATACCGAACATACCGTACCGGAAAATACCGAGAATACTGTAATTAGCGGTATACCGAGTTTTTTGGTACGGTATAATACCGTACCGAAGATTTTTGGTATGATAACGGTATGAGTTTTTCTATACCGCGGTATACCGGTCAATACCGAAGATTCGGTATACTGAAAAAAATTGGTATATACCGAACATTCAGTATGTACCGAATGTTCGGTACATACCGATTATACTGAATGTTTGGTACATTCCAAATGTTCGGTATATACCGAATTTCGATGTATACCGAAAAATTACTTTCTTTTAATATTAAATATACTTTAATATTATTTTATATTTTGAGAATATTTCAAATTTGAATACAATCTTAATAAATCTTTAATTATCTAACTAGTTTTCAATATGTTAAATAATCTAAAAAATATTAAAAATATAATTTACATAATTTATTTTTTAATCTTTAACGATAAAAAATACGATAATACATGTACTAACAAAGATAACAATTTGTTTAGAGTGTAAAATTGATAGTTTTTAGATCTTTATTTGGTTGGTTTTATAGACATGGTGATTTTTATTAAATTTTATTACTGATGTTGAGACATGATTTTTATTTTTTTGTGTTTGACTTTATTTGTTCGTGGTGATATTATTTTTATGTTGTCAATATTGTATGAAAAAATCGAATATAAATTTTTTCAGGTATAACATTCGAATTTTCGGTATACCGAAATACCGAACTTCGGTACGGTATATCGAAAAATCGGTACGGTATTGGTATGGACTTTGTTCCATACCGAATTTTCGGTATACTGAAAATTAGTATATCGAAATGTACGGTACAGTAACGGTATGAAAAAGTGCATATCGAAGATTTTCAGTACGGTATCGGTATGGAGAATTTTTTTCAATATACCGTACCGGTCCACCCCTACTATTAATAGCTTCAATATATATATAGAGAGAGAGGTGGGGGATCAAATAGGATCATAATCTCTAGGTATTAACTAGGATTCAATCTTAGCCTTCAATTTTTTAGATCAATGATGTTAATTGAGTTGGTGATTTCCGTTAAAACAATTAATTTTTAATAGTCAAAGGTTACAATAGTAAATATGACTATATTCTTAACTACCGATTCCATAAATCATGGGATTTTGTTGTGTATATTGCCTTTTTCATTAATAACATATACGTAATATTAACAATGCATAATCCAAATAATTCAAATAAGCAATTTAAGCAATGCACAAACAACACAATCCAAATTAATTATAAAAAAAAACAAAAAACAACACAATCCAAATTGTTCGTCTAGTTAAATAAGCAATTCGGCTTAAAGATTCAAATGCATATACTTAAAATAAGCAATTTAAAATGTATAAACAAGCAATTCAAAATGTATAAATAAACAATTCGATGTGTGTAATATATATACAAGATAAACATCTTTTTGTTATAAGTAAGCAATTCAGACCGTAAATAAGCAATTTAAAAAGTATAAATAAGCACATGTTTGTTATAATAAACAAAGATGTAAGCAATTTGAAAAGTATAAATAATCAATGCATTATAGGATTGTAAGCAATGAATATTATACAATTAAGCAATAAATAATGTGTATTTAAGATTTTTTTATCATCATTTTTTTGTACCGGATTGTAAGATTGCAGACACGTGTTCTACTAGATAGTATATGAATTTTTTATTTTTATTTTTATTTTTTCGAGAACCAGATGTTACCAGTTTATTTGTATATTAGTAATAAATTTTAAAAATTTAAGCATTTAAAATATATAAAATAAGCAGTAAATTTAGATAAATAAAGCAATCAGAATTAGAATATGCAAAATAAGCATGAAATAGCAAAACTTAATAATGTTAAAACAATTGTTAATAAATTAAGCAGTAAATTTAAAAAATTAAGCATTTAAAATATATAAAATAAGCAGTAAATTTAGATAAATAAAGCAATTAGAAATATGTGGATGTAATAATTATGTTGTTTATTTATTGCGTTCATATTGCTTATTTCATAATTTTATAGTGCTTATTTCATTATTTTATAGTGCTTAAAACCAATTTTCATCCTTATAAATATATATGAATTAGTTACAGCTGAAATATAACTTTCTTAAAAAAATCACATCCGCCATTCATAATCAAAATTGCAATTTAAGCGGCGTACTAGGTGTTGCAGTGGATTTATCATTTACTAATATATCCCCACGTCAACTACTATAATTAAATAATTTAATGGCACAATAATAATTCTAGTAATTGTTTTAAATTTCTTAACCGTCCAAATAAATTAGATCAAGGGTGATGAATGGATCCCAGTTACTATCTAAGGGATGGTTTCTATTTGATCCAATATGCTACTCCCTCATTCGTGACACCTCTGTGAGCACATTCGTCATTTTTTCACTTTGACATTACGTTTTTTAATTTTTGTTGTTGTTTTATATTGTTATATATTAGAAATTAATTTTAAAACCATAAAATCTAATAAATAAATAAAAATCAAAGTTCGGTTTATTTTATTACTCCTTTTTGAAGTTAAAAATAAAAAAGAACAAATCAAATTTTGATTTTTTGAATTTTATGATTTCTAAATTAATTTATAATATATTAGAATATAAAACAACAACAAAAATTAAAAAAAGTAATGTCGAAATGAAAAAACGACGAAGGTGCTTACGAAGGTGCCCACGAATGAGGGAGTAGCATATCATCTCTCTCTCTCTCTCTCTCTCTCCCTCCCTCCCTCTCTGATGCAAGCCGTGGTTCATGATTTCAAGCTTGTAGGCCAATATATGAAGATTATATGGGCTCAAGTTTGAAGATAATATTTAAGAGATTTATTTGATGTAATTTTCGTTTTTGATAGAGTTTGATAGATAGTAGATTTGTTTCCTTCTCTATTTTGGTATTAATTACCTTGTTTAGACTAGGGATTGATTTGTTACCCCTTGGGACAAGATTTTGATTTGTTTCCATGTAAAAATTAAGTTTTTTGAAGCCTATAAATAAGGCCTATAGGGGGCGACGAAAATAACACCCTTGTCTTTGATTATCAATAAAAATGTGAGATTTTATCTCCTTTGTTTATCTTATGGATTTCTGATAGAGATTAGGTGATTGTTAGGGGTAGAAAGATACGAAAAATTAATGGGATAAACTCCTCCAGAGAGGCCACAGCAAAACACGCTGCCACACTTAACTATTCTTCCATAATAATCCAACCTTAATCTTCTAATCCTATTTATACGTAAATCATAAAGACTCTTCAAGGCCCATGAACACATGGGGCCCAACTCAACACAAAACAAATAATAAGTATATAATAATAAAATACGACACTCACAAAAGAATCAAAACTACTAATAATATGCCACGGCACGCTTCTCACGAACATAAACCAAATACGGCGAACGAGCTCTATCAATTGCCTCCTTCGGAAAAACAGCCTTGTCCTCAAAGCTAAAGTAAGGAAACTGTCCACGCACATCAGCTACATTCATCCAGGTTGCCTCATCAGCATCTAGGCCACTCCACTTCAACAAAACTTGATCCACACTCTGTCCATCCCACACCGCCGTTCGCCGCTGCAACACCTTCTCTGGCAAATAAGGCGGATCTACCGACAATAGCTCATCTGGAAAATTAGGTTTAGGTTGAGCAAATCCAATAGCCTTCTTCAACAGAGAAACATGGAAGACCGGATGCATTCGAAGTTGAAGGTAGTTTCAAGCGATAAGCAACTGAGCCCACTCGAGCCTCCACCTCAAAAGGCCCAAAATAACGCGGGGCGAGCTTAGTACAACCCTTCTTGAAAATAGTCGACTGGCGATAAGACTTAAATTTCAAGAAAACCAAATCACCAACCTGAAACTCAACGTCTCTTCAATGCTTATTCGCTTCACGAACCATGCGTTGCTGTGCAAGTTCGATATGAATCTTCAAATGTGCCAACACTTCATCTCGTGACCGTAATTAATCTGCACCCTGACTTCCCCAGGAAGAAACTAATGTAGAGTAGGTGGAGGGCGACCATAAACTGCCTCAAACGGAGTTGTTCCTGCAGCTGTGTGGAATCCCGTATTATAGCAATATTCAGCCCACGAAAGCGACCTACTCCATTGCTTCGGCCATTCGGAGGAAAAACATCGTAGGTAAGTCTCCAAGCAACGATTTAAAACATCTATTTGTCCATCGGTTTCTGGATGATAGGCAAAACTCATCTTTAAAGTTGTACCGGCCATTCGAAACAACTCTCTTCAAAAGAAAGTTAAGAAAATTGGGTCATGATCTGAAACAATATTATTAGGAATTCCGTGAAGCGCACTATTTCCCAAGTAAAAATTTCGGCCACCGTCTTAGCCGTGAAAGGGCGGCGTAAGGCGAGAAAATGCCCGTACTTAAAAAATCAGTCCACTACCACCAACACACAGTTAACTCCACCAGAACGCGGTAATCCTGACACAAAGTTGAGACTAATGTCAACCCAAATTGCCGACGGAATGTGCAAAGGACTAAGCAAACCCGTTGGTGACTTTATCTCATATTTGTTGCGTTGACAAACTTCACAGGATGCCATAAATTGAGTGACCGTACGCATCATTCTCGGCCAATATACATTTGCAGCCAATCGCCGATAAGTCCGCCCTCCTTGTAGACCACAGTAAAATCATAACCAAGCAACTTAGCTACCCAATTCTACTGAGCTGATGCAGTCAATGGTTGTGACAACAAGTGTCGAAGGCTCCGCTAATCAGAACGGACAGTGAATCGATGACCTAACAAATAAGGACGCCAATGTTGGACAGCCAAGACAAGGGCCATCAATTCTTTCTCATAGGCAGACTTGGACAATAATCGAGAACAAAGATGCTTAATGAAATAAGTTATAGGTCTACAATACTGCATCAACATAGCGCCAATTCTGCAACCAGAAGCATCACACTCTATGACGAATTCTTTCGAGAAATCAGGCATGCCTAGAAGAGGTACTGAAGTCAGTGCACGCTTTAATTCCTGTAAAGCACCATCGGCCTCCTCGCACCAATGCCACTTTAAAGTCTCTTTCTTTAACAGAGCCGTAAGAGGGGTAGCAATCTTACCATAATTCCGTATAAATCGATGATAATAGCCTGTTAACCCTAAAAATTCCGCAGCCCTTGAAAAGAATTTGGCGTCGGCCACTTGATTACAGCAGAAATCTTAGCTGGATCCATACGAACCCCATGGGCTGAAACAATATGGCCTAAATATTCTACTTCATGTCGGCCAAGCAAATATTTCTTCGGATTAATAACCAACGAGTGAGATTGCAGCACAGAGAATACCTGATGCAAATGCTCCAAGTGATCTGTCCAAGAGTGACTGTACAACAAAATATCGTCGAAGAACACCAACACAAAGTTCCTAAGATAAGGGCGAAAAATGTC
The DNA here is from genome assembly GCA_001642375.2 of Mentha longifolia. Lineage (NCBI taxonomy): Eukaryota > Viridiplantae > Streptophyta > Magnoliopsida > Lamiales > Lamiaceae > Mentha > Mentha longifolia. The sequence goes on from CM038117.1 coordinate 22,521,066, forward strand.
ATTCATAAGATTTTGGAATGTAGCAGGCGCATTGGTGAGCCCAAACGACATTACCAAGAACTCATAATGGCCTGAATGAGTTCAAAAAGCTATCTTGGGAACATCCTCATCGACGACCCAAATTTGATGATAACCTGCCCTTAAATCCAGCTTGCTGAACCATTGTGCTCCATGTAGTTCATCCAAAAGCTCTTGAATGACTAGAATCGGGTACTTATCCGGCACGGGAAGCTTATTAAGCTCTCGATAATCTACGCAAAAATGCCATGATCCATCCTTCTTGCGTACTAATAGCACCGGACTAGAAAAGGGACTGTGACTCGGCTGAATTATCCCGGCTTCTAACATCTCAACTACTAAACGTTCTATTTTGTTTATCTGTAAATGATTATAATGGTGAGGTCGTACCGAGATCGGCTTTGCCCCCAGCTGCAGCACGATCCGATGGTCATGCACCCTAATTGGAGGTAAGGTGGAAGATGGAGTACTAACCAACGGAAAAGGTTATAAAATGGCTGCCAATTCCTCTCATGCAGCAGAGGATAAGGCTTTGGATATCCCATAGCTATCTCCCAAAGTATCATTGGTCAGAGACCAAAGTAGCCAGCCGTGATCTTCCTTGTCGAGCCGATTCATTGCCCTTAAACTGCAATGTCGGCGCAACAAAGTCGGATCTCCCTGCAAACAAACGCGTCGGCCAAAAATAGAGAATTCCATAGTTAAAGTACCCCAATTCGCCTTGACATCTCCCGAAGTGGCCAACCAAGAAACTCCTAAAATCATATCAACATTGTTCAGTGGAAAGACATAGCAAGAAACAGAAAATAGCTCTGACTCCAACAACAAAATATTCTTACATATTCCACTAGTGCGCACGCGAGAACCATCTCCCAACAGTACTGAAAACCTCGTAGTAGGCTCCATACTCTAGTTCAATTTCTGCGCCAATTTCTCAGATACAAAACAATGGCTGGCTCCATTGTCAATCATCAGCAACAAACGGGTATCACCCACCTGACCAACAAGTTTCATAATTTGGGGTCCGTCAAAACCGAATGAGGTTAGCTCAAATAATTGAAATTATTGTAATATCTCGTCGTGATCAGCCTCATCATGGTTTATGTCAGTGCTGAAAATTTCATTAGGTTCGCAGTCCTCCTCACCTTCTCCATCCAGAACTTGTAATGTTTTGGGGGGGGGGGGTAACGATGAGTTCGCCTAAACTTCAACCCACACCTAAAACACGTGCCAGTTGTGCGGTGCTTCAAGTATTCTTCTTGTGTCATGTGTCTGACATTCCGAAACCCTTTTGGTGCTGACGAGGCTTGTGATATGGCTGGTGTAGAATTCGGCAACTGCGTCGAGGGTTGAGTTGATCCTGGTGACGATCGACCAGAAAACATCGACTTAAGAGCATAGTTAGTGTACTGCTCTGGCTGCACTGAGTATGAAGGCTGTGATCCTCGCGTGGAGAATGATGGAGCTGTTGTCACTTGATCAAGTTGTTGGGCAACCTAAATAGCGGTCGTGTAATTGGGTATCATGGCATGCTGAATTTGAACACGTAAGCGCTTCTTAAGTCCACCCAAGAAAAACCTAAGATATTGAGCATCCGTCAAATCGGGCAGCTGGGTCACTCTGTCTTCGAACAATGAGATAAAGTCCTCCAACAATCTAGTTTGCTTAGTAGTGATCATAGCTTCATAGCAGTTGACGGCTGACCCGTCGCCGAATCGAGCTACCAATTCTCGAGAAAATTCTGGCCATTTTAATTTGGGTTTACTGTGCAGCAATAGTTGGGACCATGACATCGCTGACCCTGACATAGCGATCATCGCCAACTTCAACTTCTTCGTAGCAGGTGCACTAGAAAGTATTGTTTAACCCTTGCGAGCCATGCCCGAGCATCTGTCCCATCGAAACTTGGAAGATCCATCTTCGATATGGTTTAGAGAGGCAATTTCTCCTCCTCTATTTCTAGTGATGTACCGCTTGAATCTTCAGTAACAATAGGAATATCATCCGTGCCTAGTTTCGCCAAAAGAGACTCATTCTTGGCTGCCAATGATTTTTGGGTGGCTGAAACTGCTGCGTTTGTCGGCTGTCGCTGCTGTAAGGGATGCTTGAATCCCCTTCACTGCACCACTCAACTCCTCAACCACCTTATCTACTTGACCTATGCGGCTGTCAATTTCTGCGCTCTGCGTCATCTCGATTTGTCAATCTAGTTCTCATATTAGCGATAGCGAGAGCGGCAGGTCGGACGAATTGATAGAGATTAGGTGATTGTTATGGATAGAAAGATACGGAAAATTAATGGAATAATTTCCTCCAGAGAGGCCACACAAAACACGCTGCCACACTTAACTATTCTTTCATAATAATCCAACCTTATTCTTCTAATCCTATTTATACGTAAATCATAAAGACTCTTCAAGGCCCATGCATACATGGGACCCAACTCAACACAAAACAACTAATAAGTATATAATAATAAAATACGACTCTCACAAAAGAATCAAAACTACTAATAATCTGCCACGGCACGCTTCCCACGAACATAAACCAAATACGACGAACGAGCTCTATCAATTTTTCAGTTTACCGAGATATTCTTTATCGGCATATCAACGAGTAAATCATCTCTCGTTCGTGTGTCATTCAGCGTCCCCGTGTGACTCGGCGACTATCTCTTTGGGATATAGGTTGTTTCGACATTCCTATATAATTTAGAGGGTCTAGTCTCTAGGTGTATTGGGATTTCCATCGTATCTCTTATTTTCTGTTTGTTTATTTTAGCTACATTCGATTTGATCGATGGAGTTGACTAGCGTTGTTGGGGCGACCGTCTCTTTGGGATATAGGTTGTTTCGACATTCCTATATAATTTAGAGGGTCCGATCTCAAATGTGTTAGTGGTCCATCTTATCTTTCGATTTGTGGTGTTTTTTTTTCTTACTTCTACGGCTTCCGATTCTGGGCTACGCATCTGCCTCGGCATATCTCGCTTGACAAGGATCGTATCACTCTCTCTCTCTCTCTCTCTCTCTCTCTCTCTCTCTCTATATATATATATATATATATATATATATATATATAGGGAAATGTTCACATGCAAATAAATCCTAATGTGAGAAGTGCGAATTATGCTTAAAACTATACAAAATCATGCTTACAGCTATACAGAATCATGCCTATGGTGCATTTTGTGCTTTGTATAGCTGTAAGCATGATTTTGTATAGTTTTAAGCATAATTCGCACTTCTCACACTAGGACTTAAATCTATATGAACCAAACTATATATATATATATATATATATATATATATATATATATATATATAATCCATTAAGTGGATCAAATAGAAACCAACCCCCATGTGTTAACTATAATCCATTATGAACTATTGCTTATTTTACATTTTGAATAACTTATTTATATATATCAAATTGCTTTTATTTACACTAAGCAAATGCTTATTTTGTAATGTATATATATATATATATATACATATATCCCCTTTTTTAAGCATATAATATATTTCACTTTTCAATTGCTTATTTACACCTTTTTAAAAGCTTATTTGTGTATATGTTTCGCATTTTGAATTATCGGCCGACATCTTTTATATTGCTTATTGAGAATTTACTAGTACTTCCACCCGTGCGACGCACGGGGTATGCTTTTATTTTTTTATTATAAAAAGATATTGTATAAAAGTAATTTTTTATTTTTGTACGTCAATACAATATTATTTTAGAATTGTTAATGTATATATCTCATATATTTTTAATTTAATTTGAGCTTTTCAATACCTTAATTAAAATACACAATCCGCTCATTTCATAAATGTACATATTCCGTTCCTTCCACATAATCCATGTGGCGGTGTACAAATGTTAAATAAATAAATTTTTCATAAAAAAAATCAGGAAGGTATTGAATTATTTAAGATTTTTTTTTTCAAATATTGAATTTTGAAAGAAAAGATGTATATAAAGTATAGTAATTAACTTCTAATGTACTAAGATTTGTGGTAGTTCAATTATAATTAATTTTTGTTGAGAATAGCCACGTATTGTGCTATTTAGAATGTTTAAAGTGTTTGTTATGATGGTGAGCTGTAGTAACTTTCAACTTAGCTATGAACCTACATGGATAATAGGTCAACTTGATAGTGTATAGTAAATCACGTCAAGTGAGACCCAAATTTTATTTTAACATCTACTTTTTCACACATTAAAATGCAAATTTTACTTTTCGATCCATTTTTTTTTTAAAATTACTTTTCACTCAAGTTTTTAAAATTATAGTCGATGCAAATAAAATATATCATTTTATAAAAAAATTAAGTAGTTGTAATGAATATAATCATGATCAAGTAAGAATAATAAGAAATAAACTTGGTAGTCAAAATAGCATTAAAATTCTTGAATATTTAATTATTATTATTTTTAAAAAAAACTTACTTACGGACATTATTTGTTGAATATTTTTTTTAATTCTAATTCTGAATTAATTATTTGTATATAGATAAATCTTTCAATTTACAATCAATCAATAGTTTGCATTAAACAATAAAACAACTCCTATATTTCTTATAGGGAAGAAGCGCCTATCATGGTCAATCCCATACCCCATACTTCTCCTTACATTGTTTTGCTTATTTTTCAATTTTAGTATTGTACGTAAATTATAGATCTGAGCTTATACATATTGTGGTTTCTGAAATAACCAACCAATTATTTTTGTCATTTTAGTTTGGTTTATGAAATAATTGTGGTATGTTTTGGATGTAATTTAAAAATTTTGCTTAATTTTATTCGGTTTTATTTAAGCCAAAAATTAACCGAACCAAATAACATAAATGTTCATCTCTATCTGGAGCCTACTAATATTTTTGTTTTTGGTGTGCACGAATAAAAATTTATCACGTACTGATCACTAAAAATAACGTATTCAGATTCTATCTATATGAAATAGTAAATCATAGGAGTATCAAACTTCAAAGTGTTGATGTCTCCTTCGAAAAACATTTGTGTGTATTATCTATTGGGTAACATAATACTCCATATAATTGATATCCTAAAGAAATAGAAAGTTAAGGTAACATATAAATTTGAATATTAAAGTTATATTTATTAATCATGTAGTTGCTTTACAAATAAATAGAGATAACTAAAAAATTGGAGAAGAGAATTGAGGGAAAATAATAATAATTATGAGGGCATCGTTGTGTACCACAATTCTTTTTTTGTTTTTCTTTTTTATATATCTTTTTTTGTGAAATCGCAAGGCAATATTCAGGAAACATCTAATCCAGCCAATAGTTAGAAGTTAAAATAAGATTGTCTGAGAGCATTCCTATAATTTTTCACGTACTTAAGCTCAATTATATTTAATTCTCTAAATTATATAAATTGTATAAGTACTACCTCTATATTCTGACTTATTAGGCTTCTAATTTCACTATTTCCCTATTGTTAATGCATGATCCTATTGGAAGCGGGGAAATAATGACTTTAAATAAAAACTAATCGAATTTATGATAATCTCCTCATCAAAATTTATTTATTTATTCCATACGAAAATCATAATGTAACAACCAAAATATCAAGGTAAAAAAACGTAAGAGAAATAAATAAATATAATCAATTTATTACATACATCATGGATTCTGACATTCAAATCTCTAATTTTCTTCTCATGCAATATTCAACTACATGGAAATCAAAAATCAATTATACTTTAAATACGCATGACACTATTCTTAATTAAATGATTGTTCAACGCTCCTTGGGCAGTGGCCTTTCTTGCCATCAGGTTTCTTTAGGCCTGGAAGACAAAATGAAAGAACGTAAGAGTTGATTTATATTGTAGAAATTCTATATTATATAGGCACAAAAAATTATATATAGATGGAAAATACTAAACATTTGTCATGAATTATGCCTTGTCACATCTGTAATTAGTTGCTTGATTGAAAATTATTGATGAACATTTATGATTTACTATTTTTACTTATTTTCACTAAAAACCGCAAGTTAAAACAACAAATTTAAAAAGTGACTAAAAATAGGTTGTCCATAGTCATTATTATTATATAGTTTTTTCATAAAAAAATCGTGTAATATTTTCTTCTACCATCTAAAATGAAATCTCCAAAGATGGCACATATACACAGAGTTTTGTAGCACCAATATCCCAATAATGTGCAACTCGTAAATATTTATAAAATTTCTGTAAATATCAATGATAAATATAAGGAGTCCCCCGTGGCTCGGCCTTAAAATTTGTCTGATAAAAAAAAATGATAAATATAAGGAATTTTTTTATTTAGCTTCTTTTTTTTTTGATGTAATTGAAGGAAAAATTTCAAGACTAATATTTTACATAAAACCTAAATGGCAATCTTGTTGTGAGTGATAGATTGCAATGAATTAGATGTCATATAAACAAATCTAAAAAATAAAAATACAAATACAATAATGATAAGGAGCAGAAAGAAAGACATTTCTAGTGTAGCAAATTCGTATCATCATATGACACGACACGTCTTTCTTAGAATGGATCACGTCTTTGAATTCTGCTTTCTATTAAAACAAAATGAAGGGACAATAAAGATTTGGAGTGTGCATTTTTTGTACAATGCAAGTGAAATGTTGTGGATATAATTGGTTGCAGAATTTAAAATATATATGCACAAAATATTATAGATTTAGGAAATAAATTAATCGGAACCATGAATTATGCTTTTGTAACATTCGTAATTAATTGGTTGATTGAATTTTTTTAATGTATAATTATGATGTACAATTTCTATTAAGGATTTCCATAAACTACATATTGAAAAAATATATATATATTAAAAAACCCCTAAAAATGAAAATATTTGATCCGAAAATATGAATATATATAATGAACATTTTAATTAAATATTTTTTATTAAAATTTTATGAATAATCTTATTAGGATAGCTAATAATCGAAGAAGAAAGCACAAAAAATAACCTATCCAATTTATTATGAATACATTTTGCTAAATATTATTCATTCAATTATATCAAAAATTAATAAAAGTAACAAAATTTACTAATTATGTCATTGAATTTAATATTAGCATAAATCTCTCAATATACCTATATATATATATATGAAAGTTACTATTTATAGAATCAAAAACTTACTAAAAACGGCAGCCCGTAGTCGTTATTATTATATAGATATGTTATTGTATTGATTGTTATTCTTTCACCTATGCTTAGTGCTTATATGGTTTCATCATAATCAACTACTCTTTGATTATTGTTTATATTTTTTCATGATAAATATAAATATTTAAATATTTTTATTTTATTGAATTTCATTAATATGCAATTTCCATGTAAAAATAAAGCAATCTATATCATCTATTATAAATATACGTAATGTGCACATGTTATTATAGGGAATAGAATAATAAATACTACGAAAATTTTGCAATGAATCTATATTCTATATAATAATAGCTACGGAAGCTACATATGGTAAGTTAAGTTCATTTATTACTTATGTTCATTTACATTTATGTCAATTACTAATTATATAAATAATATATAATATTAGTCTAGATAATCTTTCAATTCATTAATTATGCCTCATTATATACATTTATGCCAATAAAAATATGATAAATAATACTGTAACACCCCGAATTTTTCAAAGTATAATTTAGTTAAATTAAGAAAGTTTTATTAGAAGTGAGTCTATTAAATGTACACCTCAAATGGGGTTTTAGAATATAATGAAAGAAATATAAATCATTAGATATATACTAATTATATATATATGTAAGTATACTTAGATGTATACTAGAATATATATTTATTAATATTACAAGTATATATTTATTGTATATATATATATATAATACGTATATACATGTTTACAAATGCATGCATGATTTATTTTACATAGTTATAAAAGTTTCAAGCATAGTTAATATATATTATATTATGTAGTAATCAATGAATAATTAGTAAAGAAATGAGTTTTACTTTAACTAGTGTATATGATATATTAGTATATGAATAGTAAAATATAATATATGTGTTTGTTCAATAATAGAATATTTTAATATATTATGCATATAAGTATATACACGTATATAGAGTAGTACAAAATGATATTAAACTACTATGCATAGCCGCCATTTTAATTCCCTTTTGACATGGTCATCCCTAATTCAATTTAGATTAGTGTACAAAGCTATATGTAGGAGGTGTAATAGCTATAGCTTATTAAAATAATATGTAGACTTATGACTATGGTAAGCTATATGAATGACTGAGCAACTTAAACTCTTCTATAAATAGCCTATGAGGATTTCCTACCTTCATTCACATATACCTTTCAAATCATTATTCTATACATCTCTTCCGACTAGCCGAGAGTATACACATATTTCTATCACCTTTTTAAAGTTAGTATTCTATTTTCCCTTATTATAATTAGTTGTCAAAATTAGAAGTATCAAGGAGTAGGGCTATAGTATATCAGGACAGAGCTATTATCTCAAATCTGTTTCAGGTTACAGGTGGGTTATTTTCAAAACCTACTACTATTTTTACAAAAGCTTTACGTCTATGATCCAAACTATTTTACTATGCTCATACGTGGATTAACATGACTTGCATATGGAATTCCTACAATGTTCACGACACACTATGTTTATGTGGCCACATAGAGTCTTGTCTCCACACAATGTTATATATGAGCCCATGTTATACGGAAACAAAATTATATTTCTACGATACAATATTCATGACGAAAGCATATATGTATATATATTGCCCACTGAGTGTCTTTGGCACTCACCCCCAAAATATTTTCAAACTATTTTATAGGTATGTAGTGAAGGAAGGCGGCGACGTGGACTCACAGACTCTGTTTAGTTGACCCAACTTTTGTTCTTTTGTCTATTCGGGTCAAACTATGTATATTATTGTCAAGATGTTACGACTTAAATGCTTCCGCTGAATGATTATTATTTCGTTATTTGTTAATACGCTTGACTTCGTCGTAGTTCTGAAATTTTGATTCAATTATTCAACTCGCATTTTATTTGGAGGTTGACTAATAAATTCCTTTGAGAATAAGTTTCTTCGATTTCCAATTTTCGAACAGGATTTGTAGATATTGAACAACTTATTCTTGGTGTCCTTTTTTTTATTTCTTCTTTCTTCGTTTGCGTTTGGTAGCGCCCTAATTTTTTTAAGTCGGGGCGTTACAAATACAGTATATAATATTAGTGTACATATAATTGTATACACATTTGTATATTATTTTTTATTCGACACTCGCAGTTTCATAAGCGTATTTTTATATTATTTATTTTGATTTAGATTATACATTATTTATTCAACCACTATTTCTTTTTAATATAAATGATAGTATATTATTTTTAAATTCCACATGATTAGTATGTTACAATAATAACAATTATTTATATCACATTGGTGCACTAATCATACTCCTTACTTATAGTTTTGCATTAATTTCACAATTTGTTTGATGACTATCAAATTCAGAATTAATTATTTTCATTTATATTATATTTATTTTCAATCTTATCCATCATATCCATTCAATTATTTATTTAAATTCTCATAACACTTTTTTTGCAAAATATACAATGAATTAATCAAATTAAAAAAAATTATTCAAGCAACATTTTTGCGAAAAAAATCACACAAAAAATGAAGACGAAATAAAAAAATATATATATTATTCTTAAATTCATCAAGATTATTGTATTATAATATTATAATATAAATGATGTAGTTCTGTTTGCCGGTAAAAAATTTACAAGTCACGTTTCTGGTTGCCACATAAGCGCCACATAAGTTTTCATTTGGGGGAAATTTTAAATTGTGGAAAAAATTGAACACGGGCCTCATGAATTTATAGAAGAAAAAAAAAAGGTGAAAGTTTGTGATTAAAACAGTATGTCTGACATAGTTAATGTATTTTTGCCTTTTAGAAATTATATGCATAAATGGTAAATTTATGTTTTACATTAATAATTTTAAATTATATAATTAATATTAGACGTTAAAAATGTATAATTTATGGTAACTAATAAATTTCTTTCCTACTTTTCAATGTACTGTGCCTATAAATTTTAGAATTTTGCAGCCGATACACTCAAATGCCAAAACACTCAAAATTGTTTTTGAATCCTTCAGTTCACTTTCCTGTCTAATGGAAGCACAATTAATAACAAAGAGTTTCCGCAATAAGAGCATTGCCAGTTAAGGTCCACGACACAAAGCTATGAAGATTAATTCGTGAAAGAAGTTTCAGCAAAAATTTACTATGTACGTATTCACCTACACATTTGTCAATATCATTTTGCTTTTCTTTATTTTTAATAAATCTACATGAATTGAAATATGATATGTGAAAATGTAATAGACTATGAGATATGTTATAATTAGTTCATATAGTACATAATGCATGGATCATTGCATGCACATGTCGAATGCATAATCTTAATGCATAATTTTATATACAAAATGCATAGATTATATATGTCCATTCCATTTAAACTGATACAATGGGAGCATATTATGTAGACAATCAAATCTAAAATATAGATTAGTATAAACTTTATTTTTTTTTAGCTGAAATAATAATTGAATTCTAGCAATATGTGAATAAAGAACTTAGAAAAATAAATCTATAACATCTTTGTGTTTACATAAATCTCATGAAAATTGTTATAACACGTTTGTTAGTTGAATTTTAAGATATATATCACTAACTAAAATAAAATAGGAAAATATGATGAAATAGATTTACTCATTCTGATCATTATAAGTAACTGCAAAAATTATAATGATCTACATAATTGTCACGACCGCACTTTGCTAAGGATAGCTAAGACGGGAAACCGTGACTAGGGGTTGGATATAAGAAGCGGGAAATAAAGGGGAAATGACTTGTAACTCAGTAATTAGTAAAATGAACAATTGAATAGACTCGATCAAAAGAAACTTGCAAGACAAACAAGTTACAAAGAAGCTCAAGGTTCAAGTGTTACATGATCATCTCAGAGAAATAACCATATAAAGTCAAACATAATTCAAGTTCATGAAGGAATACGAGTAGAGTAGTTCTCGATTTACTGGTTCATGAAGCCAGTTAAATATAATTATCTAAATAAGATAATAGAAGCATACAGCGGAAGTCTTTAACAAAATAGATACATATATGAAGATATGTATCTCTTTCTGAACCGAATTCAAAAGATGAACGAATCTCCTCTCTACACTGCCGCCCTTGCCACTTGCTTAACCTGCAAGTTTTGAAAACACGAGCAGGGCTGAGTACTTGATGTACTCCGTGAGGTTATGCCCAAAAATAATTTTAGTAAAATAATCACCAATCATGCATTTCACCGTTACCACAAGGTTTTATCAAAAATACTTGTGTAACAAAACACTATATTTCCATAAACAATCGGAGTGCACTCTCCATTTTCTTCCATACCTGTATTATCCATATCTGTAAGTACGCCTGTAAGGTGGCCACCTCACCGGACGTTTTCATGCATAACCGGCCCACCTTTGGAGCACACAGTCACGGCTTCGTGTACACATAAGCTGGCTAGCGACCTTTGTCTAACTCAGGCTCGATCGATATAACATTGGCAATCCAACACAGATAGGCATCACACATAAAACCAAAAATATTTTATGCATGAAAGGGTTTTGAGTGAACTTGCTTTATTTTCAAAACATGCTTCATTATAGCAATATTATAATTTTCTTTGTAAGAACGCCCACCTGATTGCAAAGTGATAGATCGGTTCCTGGTTTCTTCCTCACGTTCCTCGACTCTCTTCCCTTGCTTGACCTTTAGGGAAAAGTCTCGTTTCAGAAGATATACTAGTTTTAGAGAAATAATATGTTATTCCTAGAATTCTCGTTCTAGTATTTATCTCATTCGAGTTTTAGGAATTCATAACCGCTTCTAGTTCGTATCGCGTCTTAGAAATATATTAATCGAGAATATAGAAAAGTCCACCCGGAACGTCGGCATGACTTCGACGTTCGATAAGTCTACTCGATAATTCTAAATTATCTAAAATCAGCTAAAGTCGACTAATTCAAATGAGAACTCAATTTCTCCATTCGAACTAGTCCCAAGAATCGATCAAGATGCTTAACAAAGCAGTAGAAGGTCCGTCATATAAAAAACACAAGTTCAACATTCTAAGAGAATTTGGAAATTCTGCGACCCTCTAGGAAAATAATTGTTTCTCACTCATTATAAATCGAAAAGAGCATATGATATTGATTTGGAAAGATAACACATAGGGATATGATATGTTTAAATATTAGAATTTTCCCATGAGTGAGCTGGGATTTTGAATCATTTATTTCCAAAACTCGGAATCTGGAAATTAGAAATTTGGCAGATTCTGGTACCAACTTTGAGTGAGGATTTCTCACTCGTTTCTTGATGGATTCGAATGATGAGCTATCAAAACTGAAGTTCAGAAAACAAGGAACAACTTTCTAGTTATACATTTCTTCATTCGACCAAAGGAAAGTGGTCAAAACGTGGTTGGAAAAACGGGACAGAAGTTGTTCGTCGGAATTTCCAGATTGTAGATACAAACTTTGAAAAATCATAGTAAATTCATACGAACTCCAACATGGAAGAATAATTGATGTCAAATTTTGAACGAGTTGTTCTCAGTTTAGCCCGCAAGTGGGCTGATTTCCAGATTTCAAAAGAGATGAGATGTGAATTTCAATTTGTCATAGCCGATTCCTTTGGACTCGAATCGAGATGAATTTTGGCTACAGATAGCTGAGAACATGAGCTACAACTTTCATTTAGGACTTGAAAAGAGATACTTACGGTTTCGGCTCTAGCTCATCTTAAACCATCATTTGAGCGAGGAAACATGATGAACACTCATCCAAAACACACATACGTGACTGTAGAGTTGGGCTTGAAGAATCAAGGAGGGTTTTGACAATATTCACATCAAAGTTCATCAAATAAAACATGGATGGCTTTCTTTTGAAGTATAGAACAAGAATCAACAATTTCAAGAGCATCCATAGAGTTGACTATGGTGTGAACAAAATTGATTCATCATTTTTAGAGGTTTAAACTCAAAATCTAAACTCATATTTGTGCTAATGTTAAGACGAAGATATTGTACCAATTGGAAATGAAAGAATCGAAGCTTGAATCTTTCCCAAAAAAATCGACTATTGCTTGAACTACTTCCCTTTCTTTGATCAAGAATCCATCACCATAGCTTTGTTCCTTGGTTGATTTGATGAAGAAATTCAAGGTTTATAGGTGATTGATGAAGGGAAGATGGAGCTTGAAGCTTGGAGCTTCAATGGAGTTTTAGAGAGAAAAAGGGGTGTCGATCATGGAGGAAATGGGGTGTGCTTCCCT
>CM038117.1:22534632-22663312 GCA_001642375.2 Mentha longifolia
GCGCCACAGAGGACTCGAACTTGGGACCTTTACCACGGAGGTCATAGACATTAACCCCACTACAGCTAGGCCAACACACGCACACATACCATTTAACCTTACCCCCCTTATTGTTACTTGAGAAATCATATTCTAGTATCATCTTATTTTTTTCCTCATTTTTATTGTTTTTAGCTGAGTGGTGGCTGACATATGGTGGGGGGTGTCCCAATCTGGCTCGGTTTGCTATCCGCATTCTCAGCCAAACATGCTGTTTGATCCAGAATAAGCTAGATAAAGTTCCTCTTGAACACTTGCATAAGAGGACAAATTGGTTGGAGCATAGAAGGCTGAGCGATATCGTTTATGTTCACTACAACATGTCCTTGAAGCATATGTAAGCTGACAATAACAATCTACCCTGTTGTTTAATTTCTTATAAACTTGGAATTATAAAATGTTAAAAACAATAAGTTTAATCGTTTTCCTACTTAATTCATAGGGGTTCGGGTGACAGACAACAGGAAGGTGTTGACACCATTTCTTACGAGCACATCGATTTAGTTGAGGAGTGGGTGACGGATAAAGACTTTTGCTCCGAGGACCCTGCAAAAAAGGGATGGATGGATGTTGATCCGCCTCTTGGCAGTGCTGTGCACTTAGGCCCACAGATTGATGATGTTCAGGCACTTGGTGCAGGTAATGGAGCTGTGTCTAGAGATATCTGTACTATCTAATATTTTCATTGCTCTCATTATAATTTTCAATCTGCAGGTTTTGATGATTTTGACATTTTTGAAGCGGCAAAAGATAGTGAGGAAGAAATTGCAGACAAAACATAGGGAATGATTAGAGTCTTGGCCTTAGAAATATATATAGATGGGGCATGGGTGGGGGGGGGGGAATTAATTGATTAGGAGGGCTAATAAGATGCATATGTGGCTTGAACTGATTGTATCTGTGATTTGGAGTCTGCACAAACTACTGCCTCTTTGCAGTCATGTAGAATAAATAGTGTAGTGCTTGATTATCTGAATATATATTGAGTTAGATTGTGATTTGGCATAAGGCTGCCTGAAGGGTATTCGGATCATAATCCTTATGTTGCATTCTCCTTTAGGGTCATTGTAATATTAAGGTTTCAAATTTAAAAAAGCATCTTATTGGTACATCATTCTCTGTCAAGAAACTAGCTGGTAAACACATTTTATTGGCCGACTAAACAAATGTAGTGACTTAGGTATGAATATTTGAATGGTTTAGATCATTTAAAACTATTTATGCTCTGAAATTGTAAAGTTCTGTAAATCTGCATGCTAAAATATGAGAATCGATTTTCCTAGTGAATTTATCATACTCGTGGAAGTTGTATCTAATTCTGTCTGTACCCTCAGTTGTCTAGATGAAACAACCTTATTGTGGTTTAACTAGTTATGTATTTTCCGGTTATTGGATAGAGATACATGAAAGTTGAAACAAGCGAATTGTTTCTGCCTTCCAACTATTTGAGACAGGATCTAAACAACTGCTGATTTTGCAAATTTCGAAACTAGCACCTCTCTTCTGGAAGTCAGATCTCTCGCATTGCACAGGTCTCTCTCTCTCTCTCTCTCTCTCTCTCTCTCTCGCCAAAGCACAAAATGCAAGTAGAATTCTATTTTGCATCGATGCTTCACCACATTCAGGTCTCAGATCTCTTGCCTATTTTGCTTTAGGGATTTGGTTCACAGGACAACCTTTGTAACTTCATGGTCCTAGCTTTTTGAATAAAACATAAATCAGTTAGGAACTCAAATTTATGGCTTATTGTATTTTGTTAGTTCGAAGTTCGAATATGGAATTTTTTTCTTTCTGTATTTGTTGAAAGTAGAAAAAACCATACTAAATGCATTTTAAACTTAGGCTATTCTATCCAAATGCACTTTGCCTTGCTCCAAGTCAGAACTAAAGTTTCAATTCACCAACAATTGCTCTGAAGAGAAATACTATATTAGATATAGGAGTATTTGGTTCTTTTGCATAAGTTGAAATTGACATCGAGCTTTGGCGTGAGGAAGAATTTTTCTGCATTTAGAATAGGGGTGCTTTTAGCTTTGAAGATGAAGTTCACTGGAAGTTCATTATAGAATTAGCTAAAACAACATCCGAAGAGTATGGAATTCTACTTGCATTTTTTCCATACTTCAAGTGGGTTAACGAGTTAAGAGCAAAATATAGGTATCAACAGCATATGCAGGTATTTCCAACGTAAAATGATTGCTTTTGAAAATATTTAATCTGACAACTAGCCATGAAGATATCGAATAATTTTGCATTGATTTGGTGACAGGTCTATTGCTGAAACTCATCATCAATGTGGTAATGCTCGCATCTTGTTAAGACGATATCTCTGAAGCCAAATTCTGACTTAATCGAAGTTATACATTTGGTGAGCTAAGTGACGTACATTCTTTTCCCAAGAGATATGATCTATCTGTGAAATTGTGTGTACTGGCTGATGGTTGCTTGAATTTCTCGACTTGTTACATCATTATTTAGATTTATTCTTAGATATCATACCATATACCAAAGTCAAAAAGAAGTTTTGTTGCTACTACTACTTCTGGATACTATATTGGCTATACTGCTGCCAATTCGTGTTTTATTCCAACTTTTTTCTTCGTTCTCTGCTAATCTGATAATGTTTGATCTGCTGCTGCACCAGTTATATAGTTTATTCTTGATGCTGACAGTCTCAAAATTTAATGCGAATTTTTTGAATGTGCTTGCTCTTTGGACGTACTTGTTCTTCGATGAAGCATTCTTGCAATAATCAGTTGTTTTGTGCAAATATTTTGTTTACCTAAATGACCAATTATTTGAATTTATGTATGCATGAGATCTTTCTTTTTAAATAGCTAGCTTGTGAATATTTTTGTTTTCTATTTAGGGATTGAAATTGTACAAAACGAGGAAATTCTGGCATGGTAGAAGTTAAATCTCGTCGACGGAAGTAGCTGTAGAATGCAGAGATATTTTGTCTAGCAACATTTAACATATTCTCAATTTCTTCATTGTTGGATGAAGAGGGAACCAAATAGAAATAGGAATTTTGCAAAATGCAAAAATACTTGCAAAACCATTCCACGACTTGGATATTTTTGTCAACATCTAAATCTTTCAAAAACATATTTCAAGATGAAAAATATATAACACTCACAATCGTGTGGATATAATAATATGTGAATACATCGAATATTTTTACTAATTCAAGTAAATGTTTTATCAGTCTACAACATAGTTCGGAGCCACCACTAAAATTCTTTCATCTCTTGAAGGCTTGTTGCTATCATTCTCTGCTTCTTCCTGTCTACCATCATCCACAACTATGAGATAGCCTTCCCTTCGTATCAAGGACTGCAACATAATCAGCAACAATCAATAATCGAGAGAGAGAGAGAGAGGAGAGAGAGAGAGAGAGGGAGAGAGAGCACTTTGAACTTCATATATATGTCCATATAGTTATTTACCTCTATAATGGCCTTCACATTCCTGACTTCAGCAGCAGCCTCTTCTACGGAGCTATAATTGTTTTTCTCATTTTGCTGAGTAACAAACCATTGTATTAAGTCCCTCTGTCTCATTCCAGCCAGCCCCGTTCCTGTACGAGAATTATATACAAAACAAGTCCCATCAAAATCAAGAAACTGTCAAAACAAATGGAGTTTCTACCCTTTCATTTCAAAAGTCTACTTCGTCATATTAATAAGAAAGACGTAACGCAAATTTAGTGACCACCTTCTCTCGTGACAGTATCTTCATGCTGTCGAAGTCGCATGACAAGGGCTCGAGTAATCCTCTGAAAGTATTCATCACTCATTACTAGCTTCTTTCCTTGCCCATCTCCTGCTGCTCCTGCTGCTGCTGCTTCTGCATTTTCTGCATAATGATGATACACAAAGATGAGTTTCTGGCATTTCAAATGGCAAAAAATGCAAGCTTTTAATGAAAGGGTGTTTCACCAATTGAATTAAGTCGCACCTTGACCAGAAGCATTATCTTCATTGCCACCATTACCATCATCTACATCATTATTCTCTTCCTGAAACTCAGTTAGATCGAGCTCGGTTGACTCCACACTGCAAGACAATCAAAAGCAACATGTATCAACAATAATAATTACAGAGAAAATGAATCTTCTTGCAAGGAAGTTCTTTATTGATTTCTAACCTGATAATTGATGTCTTAAGTAATCTCACAGCAAGACGCACATGACGAGGTTGAACCTATCCGAAGCAAATAGATGAGTCTAGTTATATAATTTTGAAATTATAACAAATGTTTTTAAATAGTAGCAGGTTAAGCACCTGAGTATCTAAATGACACCTAGCAATTGCTTCTGATAGCCTAATCAGTGCCTCGAGTTGTCTCACTGTCATACGATAAGCAACTCTACTACCTGGAGCGGTGTCTCCTCTGCGGAGGGAAACATAGGATTCCACCAATAACTGTCTAGCTTCAAGGCTCAACTGCGTAAAATTAGAAGTCTGTTAAGCAAGAGATAATGGTTTATGCAGAACCAGACTCACATTTATGAGGAAACAAAAAGGGAAACCTTTGGTTTCAGTGTCTTTGCATAAGAGATGTAGTGCTTTAGTTGTGCAGTAGTAAATGCTGGAGACAGTGCTTCCTCGCGCTTTTGATGGACTCTCACAATATGATGGGCAATATGGTAATCAGTTTGATCGTCTGGGTCATCAATCATCACATATACAAGGTCAAACCTAGAAAGAATAGCTGGAGGAAGTGCCACATTGTACTGCAAAAAATACATGGGAAAAATTAGTATTCCGGACTCGGTGGCTATATCTTGTAGCTGATACAGTTGCATGTTTACCTTTAAGGGTTTAGTCTTATCATAACGTCCTCCTGTGGGATTTGCAGCAGCTAGGATTGATGTTCTTGCATTTAATGTTGCTTGTATTCCGGCTTTAGTTATGCTTATAGTTTGCTGTTCCATAGCTTCATGGATGGCAACCTTGAAGTGCATTCATGATTCAGACATAAGACGTTGCTGACTCTAAATAATAATGTGGACAGCTATCTGTGCAGAGAGGGTAGGTGAGGAGTATAATCTTTTTGTTACAATTACCTGATCTCTGGTATCCATCTTATCAAACTCGTCAATACAGCAGATGCCATTATCAGCAAGCATCAAAGCTCCAGCCTGAGAGAAAAGTACAAGGAAGATCATCAAGATAAATGCATCCAGTAGCTCTCTCTCTCTCTCCCTCTCTCCCCCCGTTCTCTAATATATAAAGTCCTCGCAGCCAGAGAGAAAATCAAACCTCAATGCAGAATTCACCAGTCTCTGGCTCTTTTGCCACAGTAGCAGTAAGCCCTGCAGCAGAAGAAGATTTCCCAGATGTATAGACAGATCTTGGAACTAGGCCTGCTGTATACCTGAAAGGAGGAGAAAAAATTAGAGATGAACTGATGAGCAAGGTACATGATCAACAAATACACACAAAAGAAACCAAAATTATAGAAAAGGTTCATACTTAAGGAATTGAGACTTTGCACAGCTGGGATCACCCACGATGCAGACATTGATGTCTCCCCTTAAGTTGATGCCTTCATGTGTAAATTTATGGATACCACACATAAGCATTAGCAGAATTGCCCGCTTGATATCTTGGTGACCAAAAATAGTCGGTGCGATGCTATCAACTAGCTTGTTGAAGAAGTCGGGAGTATTCCTCATTCGATGTATTTCATCCAACTCTTCCGCCTGCCAGATCAGTCAAAACAATAGAGAAGATAGCTCAGAGTTAGCAGAGTAAAAACGAAAGAACAATGGCCTTTTAGAGTCCCAGTGGATTCAGAGAGATTAATTGCCCCAAACTGAGGGTAGCAATGCACCTTTACACAACTCACTGTCTCAGACTAGAGCAACACAACAAGACCAGCAAGAATAAAGAATAATTTCAAATCGCTGAGGGCAAGAAGATGAGTAGCATAAATAGCTTGGATGGAGATAAGGTATGATTCATTGAGAAACTTACTGTGAATTGCTGACTAACATCTTCATCGTCATCTTTCTTTTTTCTAATATTAGTATCGCTTCTACCATCAGAAATCTAGAATGGGACAAAATAAATAAATCCACGATTAAAAAATGGAATGATATTTTCTAAGGCACAAACAGAACTAAATTAACTGTGAGCGCGAATGAGGCAGTGATGCTACCTACCTGCACGGAGTTGGCAATGAAGCCAAGTCGATAGGATAGATCTCTAACACCTAATGCACGAAGCCCCTTAACTCCTTCTTGACCAGTCCTTCCATGGCCAGAGGCTTCTCTACGGCACTCTGCTCTCTCTCCTGGGGAGGCTAATGCTAGAATATCAGGTAAAACGACCACTGAACCCGTAAAAACAACCCTGAAATCAATCATACGCAAATTGAAAAGAACATGAGCTATCTATAGATAATCTACTGGAACATGCAAGAAATAAATGTCAAGTGAGTGATCCATACGAATCTCCGGCCCTGGCTTGTTCAACAATGTCATGGCGTAGAATGACATCAAGTGACCTGGGAAGTGAACCTGCAGGTATCTCCTTAGAACTCTCCTGCATGCGGACTCTCTGCCAATCTGTAAATTTGCTCTCTTGCCTCAGTAAAGCCCAGTTTGATCGATTTTGACATGTTGCATTCAAGCAAATGATTGGCTGCAAGTCAGGAAGTGAGCATCGAAACGCTCAAATAAGTTAGCGATTAGTTTCAGCTCCCATTTTCTAGTAGCACAGTAGTAGGATCCTAACATGTACATATAGCAAAAGGGGGAACTTGGAAGTAGCATCTCTCATATTCTATTGACCATCATATCAAGTGATCCAACACATGAAATATGTTGAAATTCATAACTAAATAATGAAAAAGCAACTCAACCACCCTATTTTCGCGGGAGACAATAGAAAACAATTGGAAATTTGGAATACCATGGAAGATGAGGAATAAGAAAAGAAACAAACTTTACAACCCATGTGTTGTGTCACATTCATTACATTTTTATGTCACTTGCTTTCTTCTATTGCATCTGCACACACAATCTTTTACAAAATCTCCCAAAGTTAAACAAAGAATTCATATTCTGCAGAACACAAAATTAAGACAACCCACAGCACAAACACAACAATACAAAACAGAGATCGAATAGGTTAAATTATAATTCTAATCTATAAATTTCCCGAGGGTACACTCCCATATATCAAACCGTGGAATACAAGAAGTTTTACAAGACACAAAACCATAGAATGTTTACTAAGAGCTTCACAAATCTTAACAGGATTCGACCTAACACAACATGCTCATCCACAAATTGCTCCGCTCTCATTCAGGATATACTAATGCATCTAATTAAATCTGACAACGAAAATGGAACGGGCGTGGCACCTTTTTGTGAATTGTAAGTTAATATTCAAATCGTAGGGAAAGACACAAATGGTGGGGAACAAACCTCGGTGTACTTGAACTGTTGCTCAACATTCTTAATCACATTTCCGCATTCCAAACACTTGAAGGTTCCCTGAAGAAGCTCGGGGCGGACTTCACTGGTGCGGGTGACGACGCCGCTGACGGCGACGAGTTTCCCAATCTCAGAGGTGGTTAATTCCCTCAACTTCTTAACCAGGGGGAGGTTATAGAAGGCGACGTTAATGTCCTTGTTCGGATTGTCGTCGGCGATGAAGGTAGGGCGGAGCTCCATTATGAATCTCTTGCAAGCGCTCTTCAAGTAAGGCTCGAACCGGAGGAATTCATCGGAGATGGCCCTCTGGAGAACATCATTGAAGCGCATCACATGTGCGAAGTCGATGTACATGGTGTCGGAGTCGTTCGCCCTCATCGCCTCCACCTCAGCGTCGTAGTAGGCCTCGCCGCCGCCCTCCGCCGCTCGGAAGCTCTTGAGGAAGTCGAAAAACACCTTCTCCACGTGTACTGCTTTCTCGTCGACGCAGTATCCATTGCTCTCCATTTTCTCTCTGAGAGGAACAAACTGTAGGGGGGATCTCTGATTCTAGCAATGGTTCAAAGGAATAAAGTGAGAATCAATTAAATGGTGGTTAGGTTAGGGCATCTATGGTCATGGCGGGAAAATCATCTTACTATCCCGATTCCCGCCAACTCCGCATCCCCATCCCTTTTTAACATAAAATATTTTATTTTATTTTATTTTCCCAATTTATAAGATGGGTATTTAAGTCGTTTATGTCAGATAAAATAATATGGTGCTAATTGTACAGTACTACGTAAGTTATGGTGTATTGTTAAAAATATTAAATATGCATTTTCACCTTGCATATTTAATTTTATTAGTAGTTAATTAAAAAATAATGTTGTGTTTTTTACCGTGAAAAATGGCTAAACAAATTCTTTTTCATTATATTAATTCGAAAAGTATTTTTATTATTAAAATCGGTCCTTTTAACATATTCCCTCAGACGTAAAATACTACGGAGTATCTCTTCTGAATGTGAGATGATTAAATATTATGGACAGATTTGTTAGGGAAATGATCAACATTTACAAATTAGCCGGTGTACACGAAGTGATAAATGTTTATTCTTTGATTAATATGTCAGATATTCGAATCATTTTGAATATGTTAATGTATTAGTGTGTGTGTGTGTTTTGTATTTAAAAAAATCTTTCATTTTTCTCACAATACTGCAATTAGTTAGAAAAATAAAACTAATGTGAAATCTTCGATATGACGAGCTTAGCGCGATTGGAGTGTTTGATGGAATGAAATGAGATAGAAATTAAATTAAATTAACTTGATTATATACTTGGTATGCAAAATGAATATGAAACGAATGAAATCGTCATCTAGTGATTCCATTCTTATTATTTGTAGCTAGAAATTAAATCACTCTTTCTTTTTTATGATCAATCTTTGATTCATTGTGGATACTATTAATTAGGGGTGGACAAATTTACCGAAATGAAGGTATACCGAACATACCGTACCGGAAAATACCGAGAATACTGTAATTAGCGGTATACCGAGTTTTTTGGTACGGTATAATACCGTACCGAAGATTTTTGGTATGATAACGGTATGAGTTTTTCTATACCGCGGTATACCGGTCAATACCGAAGATTCGGTATACTGAAAAAAATTGGTATATACCGAACATTCAGTATGTACCGAATGTTCGGTACATACCGATTATACTGAATGTTTGGTACATTCCAAATGTTCGGTATATACCGAATTTCGATGTATACCGAAAAATTACTTTCTTTTAATATTAAATATACTTTAATATTATTTTATATTTTGAGAATATTTCAAATTTGAATACAATCTTAATAAATCTTTAATTATCTAACTAGTTTTCAATATGTTAAATAATCTAAAAAATATTAAAAATATAATTTACATAATTTATTTTTTAATCTTTAACGATAAAAAATACGATAATACATGTACTAACAAAGATAACAATTTGTTTAGAGTGTAAAATTGATAGTTTTTAGATCTTTATTTGGTTGGTTTTATAGACATGGTGATTTTTATTAAATTTTATTACTGATGTTGAGACATGATTTTTATTTTTTTGTGTTTGACTTTATTTGTTCGTGGTGATATTATTTTTATGTTGTCAATATTGTATGAAAAAATCGAATATAAATTTTTTCAGGTATAACATTCGAATTTTCGGTATACCGAAATACCGAACTTCGGTACGGTATATCGAAAAATCGGTACGGTATTGGTATGGACTTTGTTCCATACCGAATTTTCGGTATACTGAAAATTAGTATATCGAAATGTACGGTACAGTAACGGTATGAAAAAGTGCATATCGAAGATTTTCAGTACGGTATCGGTATGGAGAATTTTTTTCAATATACCGTACCGGTCCACCCCTACTATTAATAGCTTCAATATATATATAGAGAGAGAGGTGGGGGATCAAATAGGATCATAATCTCTAGGTATTAACTAGGATTCAATCTTAGCCTTCAATTTTTTAGATCAATGATGTTAATTGAGTTGGTGATTTCCGTTAAAACAATTAATTTTTAATAGTCAAAGGTTACAATAGTAAATATGACTATATTCTTAACTACCGATTCCATAAATCATGGGATTTTGTTGTGTATATTGCCTTTTTCATTAATAACATATACGTAATATTAACAATGCATAATCCAAATAATTCAAATAAGCAATTTAAGCAATGCACAAACAACACAATCCAAATTAATTATAAAAAAAAAACAAAAAACAACACAATCCAAATTGTTCGTCTAGTTAAATAAGCAATTCGGCTTAAAGATTCAAATGCATATACTTAAAATAAGCAATTTAAAATGTATAAACAAGCAATTCAAAATGTATAAATAAACAATTCGATGTGTGTAATATATATACAAGATAAACATCTTTTTTGTTATAAGTAAGCAATTCAGACCGTAAATAAGCAATTTAAAAAGTATAAATAAGCACATGTTTGTTATAATAAACAAAGATGTAAGCAATTTGAAAAGTATAAATAATCAATGCATTATAGGATTGTAAGCAATGAATATTATACAATTAAGCAATAAATAATGTGTATTTAAGATTTTTTTATCATCATTTTTTTGTACCGGATTGTAAGATTGCAGACACGTGTTCTACTAGATAGTATATGAATTTTTTATTTTTATTTTTATTTTTTCGAGAACCAGATGTTACCAGTTTATTTGTATATTAGTAATAAATTTTAAAAATTTAAGCATTTAAAATATATAAAATAAGCAGTAAATTTAGATAAATAAAGCAATCAGAATTAGAATATGCAAATAAGCATGAAATAGCAAAACTTAATAATGTTAAAACAATTGTTAATAAATTAAGCAGTAAATTTAAAAAAATTAAGCATTTAAAATATATAAAATAAGCAGTAAATTTAGATAAATAAAGCAATTAGAAATATGTGGATGTAATAATTATGTTGTTTATTTATTGCGTTCATATTGCTTATTTCATAATTTTATAGTGCTTATTTCATTATTTTATAGTGCTTAAAACCAATTTTCATCCTTATAAATATATATGAATTAGTTACAGCTGAAATATAACTTTCTTAAAAAAAATCACATCCGCCATTCATAATCAAAATTGCAATTTAAGCGGCGTACTAGGTGTTGCAGTGGATTTATCATTTACTAATATATCCCCACGTCAACTACTATAATTAAATAATTTAATGGCACAATAATAATTCTAGTAATTGTTTTAAATTTCTTAACCGTCCAAATAAATTAGATCAAGGGTGATGAATGGATCCCAGTTACTATCTAAGGGATGGTTTCTATTTGATCCAATATGCTACTCCCTCATTCGTGACACCTCTGTGAGCACATTCGTCATTTTTTCACTTTGACATTACGTTTTTTAATTTTTGTTGTTGTTTTATATTGTTATATATTAGAAATTAATTTTAAACCATAAAATCTAATAAATAAATAAAAATCAAAGTTCGGTTT
Organism: Mentha longifolia; assembly: GCA_001642375.2. Taxonomy (NCBI): domain Eukaryota; kingdom Viridiplantae; phylum Streptophyta; class Magnoliopsida; order Lamiales; family Lamiaceae; genus Mentha; species Mentha longifolia. The sequence continues at coordinate 22,546,138 of CM038117.1, forward strand.
ATTTTATTACTCCTTTTTTGAAGTTAAAAATAAAAAAGAACAAATCAAATTTTGATTTTTTGAATTTTATGATTTCTAAATTAATTTATAATATATTAGAATATAAAACAACAACAAAAATTAAAAAAGTAATGTCGAAATGAAAAAACGACGAAGGTGCTTACGAAGGTGCCCACGAATGAGGGAGTAGCATATCATCTCTCTCTCTCTCTCTCTCTCTCCCTCCCTCCCTCTCTGATGCAAGCCGTGGTTCATGATTTCAAGCTTGTAGGCCAATATATGAAGATTATATGGGCTCAAGTTTGAAGATAATATTTAAGAGATTTATTTGATGTAATTTTCGTTTTTGATAGAGTTTGATAGATAGTAGATTTGTTTCCTTCTCTATTTTGGTATTAATTACCTTGTTTAGACTAGGGATTGATTTGTTACCCCTTGGGACAAGATTTTGATTTGTTTCCATGTAAAAATTAAGTTTTTTGAAGCCTATAAATAAGGCCTATAGGGGGCGACGAAAATAACACCCTTGTCTTTGATTATCAATAAAAATGTGAGATTTTATCTCCTTTGTTTATCTTATGGATTTCTGATAGAGATTAGGTGATTGTTAGGGGTAGAAAGATACGAAAAATTAATGGGATAAACTCCTCCAGAGAGGCCACAGCAAAACACGCTGCCACACTTAACTATTCTTCCATAATAATCCAACCTTAATCTTCTAATCCTATTTATACGTAAATCATAAAGACTCTTCAAGGCCCATGAACACATGGGGCCCAACTCAACACAAAACAAATAATAAGTATATAATAATAAAATACGACACTCACAAAAGAATCAAAACTACTAATAATATGCCACGGCACGCTTCTCACGAACATAAACCAAATACGGCGAACGAGCTCTATCAATTGCCTCCTTCGGAAAAACAGCCTTGTCCTCAAAGCTAAAGTAAGGAAACTGTCCACGCACATCAGCTACATTCATCCAGGTTGCCTCATCAGCATCTAGGCCACTCCACTTCAACAAAACTTGATCCACACTCTGTCCATCCCACACCGCCGTTCGCCGCTGCAACACCTTCTCTGGCAAATAAGGCGGATCTACCGACAATAGCTCATCTGGAAAATTAGGTTTAGGTTGAGCAAATCCAATAGCCTTCTTCAACAGAGAAACATGGAAGACCGGATGCATTCGAAGTTGAAGGTAGTTTCAAGCGATAAGCAACTGAGCCCACTCGAGCCTCCACCTCAAAAGGCCCAAAATAACGCGGGGCGAGCTTAGTACAACCCTTCTTGAAAATAGTCGACTGGCGATAAGACTTAAATTTCAAGAAAACCAAATCACCAACCTGAAACTCAACGTCTCTTCAATGCTTATTCGCTTCACGAACCATGCGTTGCTGTGCAAGTTCGATATGAATCTTCAAATGTGCCAACACTTCATCTCGTGACCGTAATTAATCTGCACCCTGACTTCCCCAGGAAGAAACTAATGTAGAGTAGGTGGAGGGCGACCATAAACTGCCTCAAACGGAGTTGTTCCTGCAGCTGTGTGGAATCCCGTATTATAGCAATATTCAGCCCACGAAAGCGACCTACTCCATTGCTTCGGCCATTCGGAGGAAAAACATCGTAGGTAAGTCTCCAAGCAACGATTTAAAACATCTATTTGTCCATCGGTTTCTGGATGATAGGCAAAACTCATCTTTAAAGTTGTACCGGCCATTCGAAACAACTCTCTTCAAAAGAAAGTTAAGAAAATTGGGTCATGATCTGAAACAATATTATTAGGAATTCCGTGAAGCGCACTATTTCCCAAGTAAAAATTTCGGCCACCGTCTTAGCCGTGAAAGGGCGGCGTAAGGCGAGAAAATGCCCGTACTTAAAAAATCAGTCCACTACCACCAACACACAGTTAACTCCACCAGAACGCGGTAATCCTGACACAAAGTTGAGACTAATGTCAACCCAAATTGCCGACGGAATGTGCAAAGGACTAAGCAAACCCGTTGGTGACTTTATCTCATATTTGTTGCGTTGACAAACTTCACAGGATGCCATAAATTGAGTGACCGTACGCATCATTCTCGGCCAATATACATTTGCAGCCAATCGCCGATAAGTCCGCCCTCCTTGTAGACCACAGTAAAATCATAACCAAGCAACTTAGCTACCCAATTCTACTGAGCTGATGCAGTCAATGGTTGTGACAACAAGTGTCGAAGGCTCCGCTAATCAGAACGGACAGTGAATCGATGACCTAACAAATAAGGACGCCAATGTTGGACAGCCAAGACAAGGGCCATCAATTCTTTCTCATAGGCAGACTTGGACAATAATCGAGAACAAAGATGCTTAATGAAATAAGTTATAGGTCTACAATACTGCATCAACATAGCGCCAATTCTGCAACCAGAAGCATCACACTCTATGACGAATTCTTTCGAGAAATCAGGCATGCCTAGAAGAGGTACTGAAGTCAGTGCACGCTTTAATTCCTGTAAAGCACCATCGGCCTCCTCGCACCAATGCCACTTTAAGTCTCTTTCTTTAACAGAGCCGTAAGAGGGGTAGCAATCTTACCATAATTCCGTATAAATCGATGATAATAGCCTGTTAACCCTAAAAATTCCGCAGCCCTTGAAAAGAATTTGGCGTCGGCCACTTGATTACAGCAGAAATCTTAGCTGGATCCATACGAACCCCATGGGCTGAAACAATATGGCCTAAATATTCTACTTCATGTCGGCCAAGCAAATATTTCTTCGGATTAATAACCAACGAGTGAGATTGCAGCACAGAGAATACCTGATGCAAATGCTCCAAGTGATCTGTCCAAGAGTGACTGTACAACAAAATATCGTCGAAGAACACCAACACAAAGTTCCTAAGATAAGGGCGAAAAATGTCATTCATAAGATTTTGGAATGTAGCAGGCGCATTGGTGAGCCCAAACGACATTACCAAGAACTCATAATGGCCTGAATGAGTTCAAAAAGCTATCTTGGGAACATCCTCATCGACGACCCAAATTTGATGATAACCTGCCCTTAAATCCAGCTTGCTGAACCATTGTGCTCCATGTAGTTCATCCAAAAGCTCTTGAATGACTAGAATCGGGTACTTATCCGGCACGGGAAGCTTATTAAGCTCTCGATAATCTACGCAAAAATGCCATGATCCATCCTTCTTGCGTACTAATAGCACCGGACTAGAAAAGGGACTGTGACTCGGCTGAATTATCCCGGCTTCTAACATCTCAACTACTAAACGTTCTATTTTGTTTATCTGTAAATGATTATAATGGTGAGGTCGTACCGAGATCGGCTTTGCCCCCAGCTGCAGCACGATCCGATGGTCATGCACCCTAATTGGAGGTAAGGTGGAAGATGGAGTACTAACCAACGGAAAAGGTTATAAAATGGCTGCCAATTCCTCTCATGCAGCAGAGGATAAGGCTTTGGATATCCCATAGCTATCTCCCAAAGTATCATTGGTCAGAGACCAAAGTAGCCAGCCGTGATCTTCCTTGTCGAGCCGATTCATTGCCCTTAAACTGCAATGTCGGCGCAACAAAGTCGGATCTCCCTGCAAACAAACGCGTCGGCCAAAAATAGAGAATTCCATAGTTAAAGTACCCCAATTCGCCTTGACATCTCCCGAAGTGGCCAACCAAGAAACTCCTAAAATCATATCAACATTGTTCAGTGGAAAGACATAGCAAGAAACAGAAAATAGCTCTGACTCCAACAACAAATATTCTTACATATTCCACTAGTGCGCACGCGAGAACCATCTCCCAACAGTACTGAAAACCTCGTAGTAGGCTCCATACTCTAGTTCAATTTCTGCGCCAATTTCTCAGATACAAAACAATGGCTGGCTCCATTGTCAATCATCAGCAACAAACGGGTATCACCCACCTGACCAACAAGTTTCATAATTTGGGGTCCGTCAAAACCGAATGAGGTTAGCTCAAATAATTGAAATTATTGTAATATCTCGTCGTGATCAGCCTCATCATGGTTTATGTCAGTGCTGAAAATTTCATTAGGTTCGCAGTCCTCCTCACCTTCTCCATCCAGAACTTGTAATGTTTTGGGGGGGGGGGTAACGATGAGTTCGCCTAAACTTCAACCCACACCTAAAACACGTGCCAGTTGTGCGGTGCTTCAAGTATTCTTCTTGTGTCATGTGTCTGACATTCCGAAACCCTTTTGGTGCTGACGAGGCTTGTGATATGGCTGGTGTAGAATTCGGCAACTGCGTCGAGGGTTGAGTTGATCCTGGTGACGATCGACCAGAAAACATCGACTTAAGAGCATAGTTAGTGTACTGCTCTGGCTGCACTGAGTATGAAGGCTGTGATCCTCGCGTGGAGAATGATGGAGCTGTTGTCACTTGATCAAGTTGTTGGGCAACCTAAATAGCGGTCGTGTAATTGGGTATCATGGCATGCTGAATTTGAACACGTAAGCGCTTCTTAAGTCCACCCAAGAAAAACCTAAGATATTGAGCATCCGTCAAATCGGGCAGCTGGGTCACTCTGTCTTCGAACAATGAGATAAAGTCCTCCAACAATCTAGTTTGCTTAGTAGTGATCATAGCTTCATAGCAGTTGACGGCTGACCCGTCGCCGAATCGAGCTACCAATTCTCGAGAAAATTCTGGCCATTTTAATTTGGGTTTACTGTGCAGCAATAGTTGGGACCATGACATCGCTGACCCTGACATAGCGATCATCGCCAACTTCAACTTCTTCGTAGCAGGTGCACTAGAAAGTATTGTTTAACCCTTGCGAGCCATGCCCGAGCATCTGTCCCATCGAAACTTGGAAGATCCATCTTCGATATGGTTTAGAGAGGCAATTTCTCCTCCTCTATTTCTAGTGATGTACCGCTTGAATCTTCAGTAACAATAGGAATATCATCCGTGCCTAGTTTCGCCAAAAGAGACTCATTCTTGGCTGCCAATGATTTTTGGGTGGCTGAAACTGCTGCGTTTGTCGGCTGTCGCTGCTGTAAGGGATGCTTGAATCCCCTTCACTGCACCACTCAACTCCTCAACCACCTTATCTACTTGACCTATGCGGCTGTCAATTTCTGCGCTCTGCGTCATCTCGATTTGTCAATCTAGTTCTCATATTAGCGATAGCGAGAGCGGCAGGTCGGACGAATTGATAGAGATTAGGTGATTGTTATGGATAGAAAGATACGGAAAATTAATGGAATAATTTCCTCCAGAGAGGCCACACAAAACACGCTGCCACACTTAACTATTCTTTCATAATAATCCAACCTTATTCTTCTAATCCTATTTATACGTAAATCATAAAGACTCTTCAAGGCCCATGCATACATGGGACCCAACTCAACACAAAACAACTAATAAGTATATAATAATAAAATACGACTCTCACAAAGAATCAAAACTACTAATAATCTGCCACGGCACGCTTCCACGAACATAAACCAAATACGACGAACGAGCTCTATCAATTTTTCAGTTTACCGAGATATTCTTTATCGGCATATCAACGAGTAAATCATCTCTCGTTCGTGTGTCATTCAGCGTCCCCGTGTGACTCGGCGACTATCTCTTTGGGATATAGGTTGTTTCGACATTCCTATATAATTTAGAGGGTCTAGTCTCTAGGTGTATTGGGATTTCCATCGTATCTCTTATTTTCTGTTTGTTTATTTTAGCTACATTCGATTTGATCGATGGAGTTGACTAGCGTTGTTGGGGCGACCGTCTCTTTGGGATATAGGTTGTTTCGACATTCCTATATAATTTAGAGGGTCCGATCTCAAATGTGTTAGTGGTCCATCTTATCTTTCGATTTGTGGTGTTTTTTTTTCTTACTTCTACGGCTTCCGATTCTGGGCTACGCATCTGCCTCGGCATATCTCGCTTGACAAGGATCGTATCACTCTCTCTCTCTCTCTCTCTCTCTCTCTCTCTCTCTCTATATATATATATATATATATATATATATATATATAGGGAAATGTTCACATGCAAATAAATCCTAATGTGAGAAGTGCGAATTATGCTTAAAACTATACAAAATCATGCTTACAGCTATACAGAATCATGCCTATGGTGCATTTTGTGCTTTGTATAGCTGTAAGCATGATTTTGTATAGTTTTAAGCATAATTCGCACTTCTCACACTAGGACTTAAATCTATATGAACCAAACTATATATATATATATATATATATATATATATATATATATATATATAATCCATTAAGTGGATCAAATAGAAACCAACCCCCATGTGTTAACTATAATCCATTATGAACTATTGCTTATTTTACATTTGAATAACTTATTTATATATATCAAATTGCTTTTATTTACACTAAGCAAATGCTTATTTTGTAATGTATATATATATATATATATACATATATCCCCTTTTTTAAGCATATAATATATTTCACTTTTCAATTGCTTATTTACACCTTTTTAAAAGCTTATTTGTGTATATGTTTCGCATTTTGAATTATCGGCCGACATCTTTTATATTGCTTATTGAGAATTTACTAGTACTTCCACCCGTGCGACGCACGGGGTATGCTTTTATTTTTTTATTATAAAAAGATATTGTATAAAAGTAATTTTTATTTTTGTACGTCAATACAATATTATTTTAGAATTGTTAATGTATATATCTCATATATTTTTAATTTAATTTGAGCTTTTCAATACCTTAATTAAAATACACAATCCGCTCATTTCATAAATGTACATATTCCGTTCCTTCCACATAATCCATGTGGCGGTGTACAAATGTTAAATAAATAAATTTTTCATAAAAAAAATCAGGAAGGTATTGAATTATTTAAGATTTTTTTTTCAAATATTGAATTTTGAAAGAAAAGATGTATATAAAGTATAGTAATTAACTTCTAATGTACTAAGATTTGTGGTAGTTCAATTATAATTAATTTTTGTTGAGAATAGCCACGTATTGTGCTATTTAGAATGTTTAAAGTGTTTGTTATGATGGTGAGCTGTAGTAACTTTCAACTTAGCTATGAACCTACATGGATAATAGGTCAACTTGATAGTGTATAGTAAATCACGTCAAGTGAGACCCAAATTTTATTTTAACATCTACTTTTTCACACATTAAAATGCAAATTTTACTTTTCGATCCATTTTTTTTTAAAATTACTTTTCACTCAAGTTTTTAAAATTATAGTCGATGCAAATAAAATATATCATTTTATAAAAAAATTAAGTAGTTGTAATGAATATAATCATGATCAAGTAAGAATAATAAGAAATAAACTTGGTAGTCAAAATAGCATTAAAATTCTTGAATATTTAATTATTATTATTTTTAAAAAAAACTTACTTACGGACATTATTTGTTGAATATTTTTTTTAATTCTAATTCTGAATTAATTATTTGTATATAGATAAATCTTTCAATTTACAATCAATCAATAGTTTGCATTAAACAATAAAACAACTCCTATATTTCTTATAGGGAAGAAGCGCCTATCATGGTCAATCCCATACCCCATACTTCTCCTTACATTGTTTTGCTTATTTTTCAATTTTAGTATTGTACGTAAATTATAGATCTGAGCTTATACATATTGTGGTTTCTGAAATAACCAACCAATTATTTTTGTCATTTTAGTTTGGTTTATGAAATAATTGTGGTATGTTTTGGATGTAATTTAAAAATTTTGCTTAATTTTATTCGGTTTTATTTAAGCCAAAAATTAACCGAACCAAATAACATAAATGTTCATCTCTATCTGGAGCCTACTAATATTTTTGTTTTTGGTGTGCACGAATAAAAATTTATCACGTACTGATCACTAAAAATAACGTATTCAGATTCTATCTATATGAAATAGTAAATCATAGGAGTATCAAACTTCAAAGTGTTGATGTCTCCTTCGAAAAACATTTGTGTGTATTATCTATTGGGTAACATAATACTCCATATAATTGATATCCTAAAGAAATAGAAAGTTAAGGTAACATATAAATTTGAATATTAAAGTTATATTTATTAATCATGTAGTTGCTTTACAAATAAATAGAGATAACTAAAAAATTGGAGAAGAGAATTGAGGGAAAATAATAATAATTATGAGGGCATCGTTGTGTACCACAATTCTTTTTTTGTTTTTCTTTTTTATATATCTTTTTTTGTGAAATCGCAAGGCAATATTCAGGAAACATCTAATCCAGCCAATAGTTAGAAGTTAAAATAAGATTGTCTGAGAGCATTCCTATAATTTTTCACGTACTTAAGCTCAATTATATTTAATTCTCTAAATTATATAAATTGTATAAGTACTACCTCTATATTCTGACTTATTAGGCTTCTAATTTCACTATTTCCCTATTGTTAATGCATGATCCTATTGGAAGCGGGGAAATAATGACTTTAAATAAAAACTAATCGAATTTATGATAATCTCCTCATCAAAATTTATTTATTTATTCCATACGAAAATCATAATGTAACAACCAAAATATCAAGGTAAAAAAACGTAAGAGAAATAAATAAATATAATCAATTTATTACATACATCATGGATTCTGACATTCAAATCTCTAATTTTCTTCTCATGCAATATTCAACTACATGGAAATCAAAAATCAATTATACTTTAAATACGCATGACACTATTCTTAATTAAATGATTGTTCAACGCTCCTTGGGCAGTGGCCTTTCTTGCCATCAGGTTTCTTTAGGCCTGGAAGACAAAATGAAAGAACGTAAGAGTTGATTTATATTGTAGAAATTCTATATTATATAGGCACAAAAAATTATATATAGATGGAAAATACTAAACATTTGTCATGAATTATGCCTTGTCACATCTGTAATTAGTTGCTTGATTGAAAATTATTGATGAACATTTATGATTTACTATTTTTACTTATTTTCACTAAAAACCGCAAGTTAAAACAACAAATTTAAAAAGTGACTAAAAATAGGTTGTCCATAGTCATTATTATTATATAGTTTTTTCATAAAAAAATCGTGTAATATTTTCTTCTACCATCTAAAATGAAATCTCCAAAGATGGCACATATACACAGAGTTTTGTAGCACCAATATCCCAATAATGTGCAACTCGTAAATATTTATAAAATTTCTGTAAATATCAATGATAAATATAAGGAGTCCCCCGTGGCTCGGCCTTAAAATTTGTCTGATAAAAAAAAATGATAAATATAAGGAATTTTTTTATTTAGCTTCTTTTTTTTTTGATGTAATTGAAGGAAAAATTTCAAGACTAATATTTTACATAAAACCTAAATGGCAATCTTGTTGTGAGTGATAGATTGCAATGAATTAGATGTCATATAAACAAATCTAAAAAATAAAAATACAAATACAATAATGATAAGGAGCAGAAAGAAAGACATTTCTAGTGTAGCAAATTCGTATCATCATATGACACGACACGTCTTTCTTAGAATGGATCACGTCTTTGAATTCTGCTTTCTATTAAAACAAAATGAAGGGACAATAAAGATTTGGAGTGTGCATTTTTTGTACAATGCAAGTGAAATGTTGTGGATATAATTGGTTGCAGAATTTAAAATATATATGCACAAAATATTATAGATTTAGGAAATAAATTAATCGGAACCATGAATTATGCTTTTGTAACATTCGTAATTAATTGGTTGATTGAATTTTTTTAATGTATAATTATGATGTACAATTTCTATTAAGGATTTCCATAAACTACATATTGAAAAAATATATATATATTAAAAAACCCCTAAAAATGAAAATATTTGATCCGAAAATATGAATATATATAATGAACATTTTAATTAAATATTTTTTATTAAAATTTTATGAATAATCTTATTAGGATAGCTAATAATCGAAGAAGAAAGCACAAAAAATAACCTATCCAATTTATTATGAATACATTTTGCTAAATATTATTCATTCAATTATATCAAAAATTAATAAAAGTAACAAAATTTACTAATTATGTCATTGAATTTAATATTAGCATAAATCTCTCAATATACCTATATATATATATATATGAAAGTTACTATTTATAGAATCAAAAACTTACTAAAAACGGCAGCCCGTAGTCGTTATTATTATATAGATATGTTATTGTATTGATTGTTATTCTTTCACCTATGCTTAGTGCTTATATGGTTTCATCATAATCAACTACTCTTTGATTATTGTTTATATTTTTTCATGATAAATATAAATATTTAAATATTTTTTATTTTATTGAATTTCATTAATATGCAATTTCCATGTAAAAATAAAGCAATCTATATCATCTATTATAAATATACGTAATGTGCACATGTTATTATAGGGAATAGAATAATAAATACTACGAAAATTTTGCAATGAATCTATATTCTATATAATAATAGCTACGGAAGCTACATATGGTAAGTTAAGTTCATTTATTACTTATGTTCATTTACATTTATGTCAATTACTAATTATATAAATAATATATAATATTAGTCTAGATAATCTTTCAATTCATTAATTATGCCTCATTATATACATTTATGCCAATAAAAATATGATAAATAATACTGTAACACCCCGAATTTTTCAAAGTATAATTTAGTTAAATTAAGAAAGTTTTATTAGAAGTGAGTCTATTAAATGTACACCTCAAATGGGGTTTTAGAATATAATGAAAGAAATATAAATCATTAGATATATACTAATTATATATATATGTAAGTATACTTAGATGTATACTAGAATATATATTTATTAATATTACAAGTATATATTTATTGTATATATATATATATAATACGTATATACATGTTTACAAATGCATGCATGATTTATTTTACATAGTTATAAAAGTTTCAAGCATAGTTAATATATATTATATTATGTAGTAATCAATGAATAATTAGTAAAGAAATGAGTTTTACTTTAACTAGTGTATATGATATATTAGTATATGAATAGTAAAATATAATATATGTGTTTGTTCAATAATAGAATATTTTAATATATTATGCATATAAGTATATACACGTATATAGAGTAGTACAAAATGATATTAAACTACTATGCATAGCCGCCATTTTAATTCCCTTTTGACATGGTCATCCCTAATTCAATTTAGATTAGTGTACAAAGCTATATGTAGGAGGTGTAATAGCTATAGCTTATTAAAATAATATGTAGACTTATGACTATGGTAAGCTATATGAATGACTGAGCAACTTAAACTCTTCTATAAATAGCCTATGAGGATTTCCTACCTTCATTCACATATACCTTTCAAATCATTATTCTATACATCTCTTCCGACTAGCCGAGAGTATACACATATTTCTATCACCTTTTTAAAGTTAGTATTCTATTTTCCCTTATTATAATTAGTTGTCAAAATTAGAAGTATCAAGGAGTAGGGCTATAGTATATCAGGACAGAGCTATTATCTCAAATCTGTTTCAGGTTACAGGTGGGTTATTTTCAAAACCTACTACTATTTTTACAAAAGCTTTACGTCTATGATCCAAACTATTTTACTATGCTCATACGTGGATTAACATGACTTGCATATGGAATTCCTACAATGTTCACGACACACTATGTTTATGTGGCCACATAGAGTCTTGTCTCCACACAATGTTATATATGAGCCCATGTTATACGGAAACAAAATTATATTTCTACGATACAATATTCATGACGAAAGCATATATGTATATATATTGCCCACTGAGTGTCTTTGGCACTCACCCCCAAAATATTTTCAAACTATTTTATAGGTATGTAGTGAAGGAAGGCGGCGACGTGGACTCACAGACTCTGTTTAGTTGACCCAACTTTTGTTCTTTTGTCTATTCGGGTCAAACTATGTATATTATTGTCAAGATGTTACGACTTAAATGCTTCCGCTGAATGATTATTATTTCGTTATTTGTTAATACGCTTGACTTCGTCGTAGTTCTGAAATTTTGATTCAATTATTCAACTCGCATTTTATTTGGAGGTTGACTAATAAATTCCTTTGAGAATAAGTTTCTTCGATTTCCAATTTTCGAACAGGATTTGTAGATATTGAACAACTTATTCTTGGTGTCCTTTTTTTTATTTCTTCTTTCTTCGTTTGCGTTTGGTAGCGCCCTAATTTTTTTAAGTCGGGGCGTTACAAATACAGTATATAATATTAGTGTACATATAATTGTATACACATTTGTATATTATTTTTTATTCGACACTCGCAGTTTCATAAGCGTATTTTTTATATTATTTATTTTGATTTAGATTATACATTATTTATTCAACCACTATTTCTTTTTAATATAAATGATAGTATATTATTTTTAAATTCCACATGATTAGTATGTTACAATAATAACAATTATTTATATCACATTGGTGCACTAATCATACTCCTTACTTATAGTTTTGCATTAATTTCACAATTTGTTTGATGACTATCAAATTCAGAATTAATTATTTTCATTTATATTATATTTATTTTCAATCTTATCCATCATATCCATTCAATTATTTATTTAAATTCTCATAACACTTTTTTTTGCAAAATATACAATGAATTAATCAAATTAAAAAAAATTATTCAAGCAACATTTTTGCGAAAAAAATCACACAAAAAATGAAGACGAAATAAAAAAATATATATATTATTCTTAAATTCATCAAGATTATTGTATTATAATATTATAATATAAATGATGTAGTTCTGTTTGCCGGTAAAAAATTTACAAGTCACGTTTCTGGTTGCCACATAAGCGCCACATAAGTTTTCATTTGGGGGAAATTTTAAATTGTGGAAAAAATTGAACACGGGCCTCATGAATTTATAGAAGAAAAAAAAAAGGTGAAAGTTTGTGATTAAAACAGTATGTCTGACATAGTTAATGTATTTTTGCCTTTTAGAAATTATATGCATAAATGGTAAATTTATGTTTTACATTAATAATTTTAAATTATATAATTAATATTAGACGTTAAAAATGTATAATTTATGGTAACTAATAAATTTCTTTCCTACTTTTCAATGTACTGTGCCTATAAATTTTAGAATTTTGCAGCCGATACACTCAAATGCCAAAACACTCAAAATTGTTTTTGAATCCTTCAGTTCACTTTCCTGTCTAATGGAAGCACAATTAATAACAAAGAGTTTCCGCAATAAGAGCATTGCCAGTTAAGGTCCACGACACAAAGCTATGAAGATTAATTCGTGAAAGAAGTTTCAGCAAAAATTTACTATGTACGTATTCACCTACACATTTGTCAATATCATTTTGCTTTTCTTTATTTTTAATAAATCTACATGAATTGAAATATGATATGTGAAAATGTAATAGACTATGAGATATGTTATAATTAGTTCATATAGTACATAATGCATGGATCATTGCATGCACATGTCGAATGCATAATCTTAATGCATAATTTTATATACAAAATGCATAGATTATATATGTCCATTCCATTTAAACTGATACAATGGGAGCATATTATGTAGACAATCAAATCTAAAATATAGATTAGTATAAACTTTATTTTTTTTTTAGCTGAAATAATAATTGAATTCTAGCAATATGTGAATAAAGAACTTAGAAAAATAAATCTATAACATCTTTGTGTTTACATAAATCTCATGAAAATTGTTATAACACGTTTGTTAGTTGAATTTTAAGATATATATCACTAACTAAAATAAAATAGGAAAATATGATGAAATAGATTTACTCATTCTGATCATTATAAGTAACTGCAAAAATTATAAATGATCTACATAATTGTCACGACCGCACTTTGCTAAGGATAGCTAAGACGGGAAACCGTGACTAGGGGTTGGATATAAGAAGCGGGAAATAAAGGGGAAATGACTTGTAACTCAGTAATTAGTAAAATGAACAATTGAATAGACTCGATCAAAAGAAACTTGCAAGACAAACAAGTTACAAAGAAGCTCAAGGTTCAAGTGTTACATGATCATCTCAGAGAAATAACCATATAAAGTCAAACATAATTCAAGTTCATGAAGGAATACGAGTAGAGTAGTTCTCGATTTACTGGTTCATGAAGCCAGTTAAATATAATTATCTAAATAAGATAATAGAAGCATACAGCGGAAGTCTTTAACAAAATAGATACATATATGAAGATATGTATCTCTTTCTGAACCGAATTCAAAAGATGAACGAATCTCCTCTCTACACTGCCGCCCTTGCCACTTGCTTAACCTGCAAGTTTTTGAAAACACGAGCAGGGCTGAGTACTTGATGTACTCCGTGAGGTTATGCCCAAAAATAATTTTAGTAAAATAATCACCAATCATGCATTTCACCGTTACCACAAGGTTTTATCAAAATACTTGTGTAACAAAACACTATATTTCCATAAACAATCGGAGTGCACTCTCCATTTTCTTCCATACCTGTATTATCCATATCTGTAAGTACGCCTGTAAGGTGGCCACCTCACCGGACGTTTTCATGCATAACCGGCCCACCTTTGGAGCACACAGTCACGGCTTCGTGTACACATAAGCTGGCTAGCGACCTTTGTCTAACTCAGGCTCGATCGATATAACATTGGCAATCCAACACAGATAGGCATCACACATAAAACCAAAAATATTTTATGCATGAAAGGGTTTTGAGTGAACTTGCTTTATTTTCAAAACATGCTTCATTATAGCAATATTATAATTTTCTTTGTAAGAACGCCCACCTGATTGCAAAGTGATAGATCGGTTCCTGGTTTCTTCCTCACGTTCCTCGACTCTCTTCCCTTGCTTGACCTTTAGGGAAAAGTCTCGTTTCAGAAGATATACTAGTTTTAGAGAAATAATATGTTATTCCTAGAATTCTCGTTCTAGTATTTTATCTCATTCGAGTTTTAGGAATTCATAACCGCTTCTAGTTCGTATCGCGTCTTAGAAATATATTAATCGAGAATATAGAAAAGTCCACCCGGAACGTCGGCATGACTTCGACGTTCGATAAGTCTACTCGATAATTCTAAATTATCTAAAATCAGCTAAAGTCGACTAATTCAAATGAGAACTCAATTTCTCCATTCGAACTAGTCCCAAGAATCGATCAAGATGCTTAACAAAGCAGTAGAAGGTCCGTCATATAAAAAACACAAGTTCAACATTCTAAGAGAATTTGGAAATTCTGCGACCCTCTAGGAAAATAATTGTTTCTCACTCATTATAAATCGAAAAGAGCATATGATATTGATTTGGAAAGATAACACATAGGGATATGATATGTTTAAATATTAGAATTTTCCCATGAGTGAGCTGGGATTTTGAATCATTTATTTCCAAAACTCGGAATCTGGAAATTAGAAATTTGGCAGATTCTGGTACCAACTTTGAGTGAGGATTTCTCACTCGTTTCTTGATGGATTCGAATGATGAGCTATCAAAACTGAAGTTCAGAAAACAAGGAACAACTTTCTAGTTATACATTTCTTCATTCGACCAAAGGAAAGTGGTCAAAACGTGGTTGGAAAAACGGGACAGAAGTTGTTCGTCGGAATTTCCAGATTGTAGATACAAACTTTGAAAAATCATAGTAAATTCATACGAACTCCAACATGGAAGAATAATTGATGTCAAATTTTGAACGAGTTGTTCTCAGTTTAGCCCGCAAGTGGGCTGATTTCCAGATTTCAAAAGAGATGAGATGTGAATTTCAATTTGTCATAGCCGATTCCTTTGGACTCGAATCGAGATGAAATTTTGGCTACAGATAGCTGAGAACATGAGCTACAACTTTCATTTAGGACTTGAAAAGAGATACTTACGGTTTCGGCTCTAGCTCATCTTAAACCATCATTTGAGCGAGGAAACATGATGAACACTCATCCAAAACACACATACGTGACTGTAGAGTTGGGCTTGAAGAATCAAGGAGGGTTTTGACAATATTCACATCAAAGTTCATCAAATAAAACATGGATGGCTTTCTTTTGAAGTATAGAACAAGAAATCAACAATTTCAAGAGCATCCATAGAGTTGACTATGGTGTGAACAAAATTGATTCATCATTTTTAGAGGTTTAAACTCAAAATCTAAACTCATATTTGTGCTAATGTTAAGACGAAGATATTGTACCAATTGGAAATGAAAGAATCGAAGCTTGAATCTTTCCCAAAAAAATCGACTATTGCTTGAACTACTTCCCTTTCTTTGATCAAGAATCCATCACCATAGCTTTGTTCCTTGGTTGATTTGATGAAGAAATTCAAGGTTTATAGGTGATTGATGAAGGGAAGATGGAGCTTGAAGCTTGGAGCTTCAATGGAGTTTTAGAGAGAAAAAGGGGTGTCGATCATGGAGGAAATGGGGTGTGCTTCCCTCATGAGTGAAGGAGGAGTGAGGAGCTAATTTTCTTATTTGAGTGGTGGTGAGATGAACACCACTCTCTCTTTCTCTCAAGATGTGGCACACACATGCACCACACACACTTGTATCTAATAATATTTCTTCTAGTGAAATATCTCTACACACATCTCATCTTATTTCCGTAAAATATTTATAGAATAACATTCTCTGAAAATCATTTCGGGTAATTTCTTGTCTTGCCATAATTTCTTCATTCTCAAAATTCTCGAGATTTCATTGGAATAATTCTAACATATTATAAAAATTTCCATAAGCTCATTTTCATCTGTGCTTGATCTCAAATACTCGAAATTTTTTTTATTTCCTCCTTAAAAATTTCAATTTTTCCAAATACGGATTTTTACGGCTATTACAATAATGAAATTCTTTGGTTGAATACATACATTTGATTGGAAAATTGGCAATTTAAAACTATTTTGTTGACACAATTGTTGCAGTTTTAACTATGTATACCATTAATTCATAAGGTATACGTGTTATCTTGATAATTTATCATAATTATATATAGATATAGATTGGGTGTGACTATTACTTAAACTTTATAATTTTCTATTTAATTTATTTTTATCAAAATGCGAGTTCCAATCCAATTTGTTGTGATCTCTTTTATGGAAAATGAAATACATGGATGATAAAGGGATATATATATATATATATATATATATATATATATATATATTATCTTATAATACGGCCTCTACTATCTTTTTAGTTATTCAATGTTCTTTAAAGTGAAAAATAAAAGTTATACACTTATTACATATGGGAAAATATTATTAAGATTCGGAGGGATAAGGTGGAAAAAAGACTACCTTAGGAAATATGAGAGAAACGTAAAATTTTATATTTGAGTTTATAAAATTTGGTTCATTTAGTAATATGAGTACTGCAAAGCATATATATTGGTTATCATTCTTTAAAATCTTACATAAATATATACGTTTAATATATATGGTTAAATGTAAAAACTTTAATGATTATGAATTTTGTGCATTTCTTGAAAAATAATATTGTACAAATTAAACCAATAAAATTTAAGCATCTTTATCGTTAAAAAGTTCATAAATTATAAATTAAAATATAATCTTACGAGATCAAATACATGTGATTGCAAAATATATAATGATACATCAAATTTTCAAAAAACTAGTTTGTATCCCGTCGAAATTCGACGGGTATCACTTTATTGTATATTTATCAAAATAGTAGTATTCTGATAATTTGTCAAAATGATTCTCATTTTATTTAATTTATTGTAAAGTGTCTTAAATTGAAAATATAAATATACACTTTTGTTATAAAAATTTTACAATTATAATTATCAATACATACTAAAAGAATTCTAAAAATTTATTGGCTAATGAGTCACCTCAAAACCGATTTTGTGTCTAATATATTCTCAGGTGGTTTGAATTCAAGATATATTTTTGTTACAAACATTTGACAATTATAGCTATCGATACATACTAAAAGAATTTCAAAAATATATTGGCTAACAGGTCACCTCAAAATCGAATATGAATCGTCTGTGGCTATGCATGCCGATTTAGCAAAAAAGTATTGGCCAACGGCCCGCCTCAAAATCGGATATAGTCGCCCGTGGCTAGGCGCACCTGCTGCATCCACCGATTTTGTAAAACCCCGATTTTTCGATCCTAAAATATTTTAATTTAGAAAAGACAACCCTAGAAAGGTCTCTATTCCTGGAGAGAAACGAAAATATTTTTTTTATAAATTTTCAAAGGATTTTATTTTGATAGAAGAAAATTCAAGGGGTTTAAAAAAATATATATATTTTTATCATGCGCTGCATAATTTATGTGTTAGAAATATTATTTTCGATATGTAAAAATGTGATCATGATTATGTGCCTACGTTATTTTTATTTATTTATTTTTATTTTGTACTCATGGTTGTTGAAAATTTTTAGAATTTTTTTTTATCTACGACATTATATCCAATATTAGGCTCGTTGGGACCGAAATATTTATTCACATAGGATTGCTCGATCGAAACTACAATTCGGTGAAAGAACAACGTGACACGATCGCATAATCGAACCAAGATTTTTATTTATTAGATGCATATACATGTGTGTGTATGTGTGCTTTTAATCAAGCATCAATAAGACATTCACTAGACGACAAAATAGGAGAGAAAGACAAGCTCCTCATGATCACCCATGTGCCTATGACTCTATAGGGTAAATAAATAAAAGATAGAATGTGAGAGGGAGGGAGAGCATACGTAAGAGAGGGAGAGAGAGACTTGGTTGGGGAGTACTCATCCTATGCTAGCACCTACTCCCCTCAACCATCACACTCCCTCATTTCCTCCCTAACTGCAGCCGGCCCCCCTCTTCTTCTCTCCTCCATTTTCTTCTTCTCCTCTTTTCCTCCATGGCCGAAAAACACACACACTAGCACACACACACTAGCGCACACACACAACATCAAAACCCCACTTCTACTACTTGAATCAAGCCCAAAATTAGTCAAGCTTTACCATTCTTCAAGGAGAACAAGAATCAGGTGATAGATTAGTGATCAAGAAGCTCTTTCATCAACATGCAAGAATCGAAAGTTATCACCTAGGACAAGAAGTTGAGTTTTTCTTCAACCTCTTGGTAAGTTAAGCTTTTCCTTGATGATCTAAACTTATTTCGAGATAGGATTTAAGGATTTAGACACTATTCTTGGAGATAAATTTTCGTACATCACGAGAGGGAGTGATGCATGTTCATGATTTTATGATATTCTTGTTCTACTTTTAATCTGATGATCATGGATGTATAAATTGTTGGAACCCCCTCTTGTTTCCTCAAGAACGAATCTCTACAGCCCTTCAAAGTGTCTTTTCTTTGATGATCTTCACGGGTTCATTAATGAATTGTAGGCCTCCGGCTTTTCTACCCTTTTAGTACATATATTGTAAAAATTATTCTTTTTAATACATTAATGGTAAAAATATTATTGAGAGAATTAAATAATTGACTGGGCCCACAATTAATTCAAATTACCGAACAAGTCGGCCTTGGAACTTGGGAAAGTTGGCTGGGTCAAGCTGTGTTTCTGTGTGTGTGTGTCGGCTTCGGCTATTTGGACGGAAGCTGTTTTTTTTTTTTTTTTTTTTTTTCCTTTTGTCAAATTTGATTATGTATTATATTCTCTCCCTCTCGCCTCTCTATATTAACACATTTGAGAAACAACTGATATCTCCTCAACCCTCAACACTACACACCTCATACTACTACACACTCTCTTCTTCATACTACTACCACCGAAGCACCCCCTCCTTTATAAGGGTATGCAAGCAAACCCAAACCCCAACCCTACCCATACTACTCTTTCTACTCTCTTTAATATCTAAAAAAATCATAATCTCAAATAATACTCTCTCCACCGGCTTCCCTCAAAAAATCCGGCTGCCCTCAAGCATACAATCTCACCGGAGTAATGGGGTCACAATACGTAATCGAAAACGACCACTTTGTCTTGCCGGAAAACGAATCGGGGATCTCCGTCGAAGTAATACCACGACGAATATCGGTATGTTTTCCGGCGAATGTAGTATTATTTTTTTTGCTATGAATTTAAATTGTATTATATGTTAGGATTTAATTTGAAATTAATTCGCTTAGTGATTTGTTTAAATTAAATGATTTTTATTTTGTTTAAATTGTATTATTTTGTTGTGATTTAATTCGAAATTATTAGAATTTTGTAGTTTTTATAATTTTAAAATTTATATTTAGCTTAAGGAAAAAAAATAGAAAAATTCGGGCACAGCCGGCCGGTCAATCCGACGCCGGAAAATGGTCGTCCGGTCGTTTATTACGGTGGCCGGAAAAATCACTTTTCCGGCCACCAGATGGACCGGCCGGAAATGCCCGAAAATTCCAACTTTTTTTTAAAGTATGGATAGTAAATTACATGTATTTTACAAGTTAATTAATTCGTTTATTTAATTTTTTTAAAAATTAGTTGATTATTATTTGATTTAAATTAATTATTTTATGTGATTAAATTCTAAATTATTTCAAATATGTAGTGTTGTAATGTTAAAAATCATATTTAGGTTCACACAAAAAAGAGGAATTTTTTGGCATAGCCGGCCGGTCGGTCGGTCGCCGGAAAAGTGCCGTCCGGCCTTATATTCCGGTCGCCGGAAAAATCACTTTTCCGGCCATGGGATATACCGGCCAGCTATGCCCGAAAATTCCAATTTTTTTTCTTAGTATGGATAGTAAATTAGATGTATTTTATAATTTACATAATTCGCTTATTAGTTTTTTTAATATTAGTTGATTATTTTTTTATTTAAATTAATTGTTTTATGTGATTAAATTCTAAATTAGTTCAAATATGTATTTCTTGGCATGTGAAAATTCATATTTAGGTTCACCAAAACAAGAGGAATTTTTTGGCATAGCCGGCCGGTCGATCGGTTGCCGGAAAAGGGCCGTCCGGCCTTGTATTCCGGTCGCCGGAAAATTCACTTTTCCGGCCATGGGATGGACCGGCCGGCTGTTCCCGAAAATTCCAATTTTTTTTCTTAGTATGGATAGTAAATTAGATATATTTTATAATTTACATAATTCGCTTATTAGTTTTTTTAATATTAGTTGATTATTTTTTTATTTAAATTAATTGTTTTATTTAATTAAATTCTAAATTGGTTCAAATATGTAGTTCTTGGCATGTGAAAATTCATATTTAGGTTCATAAAAAAAATAGGAATTTTTTGGCATAGCCGGCCTGTCGATCGGTCGCCGGAAAATGGCCGTCCGGTCATGTATTCCAGTAGCCGGAAAAATCACTTTTCCGGCAACCAGATTGACCGGCCGGATATATCCGAATTTTTCCTGTTTTATTCTCATTATATATAAATATTGAGATGTAATTTATAAGATTAATAATTCATTTATTGAATTTTTTTTGGAAATTAATTGATTATTATTTTGTTTAAATTAATTAAATATGTAATTGATGAGTTGGTTAATTTTTATTGATCTTGTCTTACAGGATTCTCCGGCGCCATGGTACCGTAGAAGCAGTTTGATCAACCGGAGATTTGATGTCGGCAACTATTATAGGGTTAAAATCTTAGAAGATATAAAGTTGGCACTGAGCGAGACATATCGAGGTGGTGAATTGGTCGATGAGTTTCAGTTGGGACCTTTCGGACATTTGCTCGATTGGGAGCCGGGGCAGAACAGTAAACCCCTGCTCCACTCCGTGTTATCTCGAGCTGTCGTGACGGAGGTGGGAATTTGGTTCCACATTAGGGGCCAGTACGTAGAGTACACCGTTCAGGACCACGCTCTGATTACGGGGTTGAGATTTGGCCCTACTGATTTTGATCCCAGGATTCAGAGGGAGCCAAGGACATCCCGTTTTTTTCAAGACGTCTGTGGCGGCCATGGTCAGAAGGCGGCACTGTTGCACTCCCAGTTGGGAACACTCACGTCTGAGAATGATCCAGATGGGCAACTTCGATTGAAGTTGGCAAACTTATTGATGGCCAATCTCCGGATATTTCATTATGAGTTAATTTAGTTATCATGTGGTTATTAAATACTTAAAATATGTCAACTTATATTAATTACGTTGTTTCCATCACTATGTAGATTGTCATTCCATGGGTTATTGAACGTGGCAACCGATATGTTATTTGTTTTGTCCTCCCGGATCAGAAAAAAGTCATTGTTATGGATCCGGGGTATTGGGATCTCAACGCCCAAGAGCAGGGATATGTTCTGGACGAATTGGAGCCATTGAGATTTTTTTTGCCACTTTGGTTAGTTGGTGGGCTTTATTGGGCCTCGAATATTCATGGTTGGCGGGATAAGCCACAGTCCTTTGCGTTTGAATTTGCTCCGAGGGATCAAGTCATTACAAGTCGTCTGGAAAACAGCAACGGTCCAATCGCCATAATGAATATCGAGCGCTGGATTAGTGGATGCCCTGATGTAACTAATGTGGACGATATGTTAGCCTTGTATAGAAAGATTGTTGCATGCAGGATCTTCAGTCACCGCACGTAGTTGTAATCTAAATTCTTTGGTACGATATGAATTGGGTTCTTTTTCGAATTACAGTTTAATTTAATTTAATATATTACCCGCGAATTACTAATTTAATTTAATTTAATTTGATTTGATTCAATTTGATTCGATGTAATTTAATTTGATTTCATTTGATTTAATGTAATGTAAGACAATAAACTATATTAGCCGTGAATTTCACATGTTATTTAATTTAATTTGATTAAATTAAATTAATTTGATTTAATTTAATTTGATTGTAATTTAAATTAAATTAAATTAGTTTATTGTAATTTAAAAAAAGAAACTATATTAGCAATTAATTTCATCTAATATAATGTAATTAATTTTGGTAATTTATTTTAATTTAATTTAATTTAATTTGATGAGACAGACTTTGACTTGATTAATATAATTTAAAACTAGGGAAAAGTAAACACTAAGGATTTCACAAAAAAAAACCATTTAAACTAAATTATTGATATATGCTAATCAGATATATTTGGGCAGTTAGGGCCGGTATGATCAGGAGCGTCGCAGTGCAGACATCTACGAGGTCTACGACCTCGACGGCCGCCTCGTTCAAGTCTGCCTCTGATTCTTCTTTCTTTTGGCCTCCCAGGTAGATGTCTCGGGATTGGTGGTTGGACGTCAACGTCCTTGATGGACCGCGGCACTGTCCACAGATGTTTTTTCGGTACACTTCGAATTGGGACGCTGAAACAAGCCTCGTACGAGGCTCGTCTATAGAATATCGAGACGTAATCCACCACGTTCTCTCTATTCTTCCTGCAATTAGTAAAAAAAAAAGGGTTAAAATATTAATTATGTACTTAAATATATTGCATTAAAATAATGCGATGTGAATTTCATTACTTGATTGCTGCCATCGCGTGAGCACAGGGGAGACAATCAAACTCCCACCGCCTGCATTGACATACGTGTTGCTGCAGGTCAACCATCACTTCCCGGTTAGACGTCTTCACTTTATAGTGAATAGTATTGGCAATCCTTGTAGCCTTGTAGGTGTTTGCGTATTCCAATTGCATTGCCATTTTTCTCCGAGCCTCTTCTGTGATCGGGTGAGTATCATTCCTGCACTTTTCACGTCGCTCAGTGAACCATTCTTCAATGATGAGCCTTACAGCATCTAGACAAGCAACAACCGGCAGACGTCTCGCCCATAGGAGGCTATTGTTAAAAGATTCTGCTGCGTTGGACGTCATGTTGCTGAATCGTCTTGCCTCGCACTGCGATCGGGACCACCTTGTTACTCCAACATCTATCAACCTGTTGTAAGCGAGCCTGCTAGTGCGCCGGATCCCCTGAAGGTAGGTCTGGAAATCATGGTCGTCGTACGTATACGCGGCATGTTGGAGCTGGATGCCTACATTTTTGCAGTAGTGGGTGAGATTTTTGGCAAGATGGAAGTAACAGAACCCATGCTTAGCTACGGGAAAGATCTCTCGGACAACATGTATGATAGACGCGTGCTGATCGGAGACGAACAATGTACCCGGACATGGACCATATGCTTCTCGGAGGCATGCCATGAACCAAGTCCACGATTCGTTATCCTCAGTCGGCCCTATTCCGTACGCCAGTGGGAATAGTTGCTCGTTCGCATCCTTCGCCACAACTACAAACATTAGCCCGTGGGCCTTCCCCTTGAGATGCGTGCCATCAACAACAATGACTGGACGAATATATCCATTTTGCCAAGCAAAACGCGTAGTGCCTAGAGCAACGAAGACTTGTTTGAACCGGTCATCCTGGCTAATCTCGTGCTGGGTGATCGTCTCCGGATTAGTGAGCCTCAGCATGTAAAGGTAACTGAGCAAATCGTTGAAGGAATCCTTGTGTTTGCCGTATACCATCTCGATGGCGGCATTCCGTCCCTTCAAGCACACATCGTAGTTGGCATCGATGTCGAACTCGGATTTGAGCTCGTTGTGAATAATACGGGGCTTTATTATTTCCGCATCACAGAGCAATCTTTTCGCAAAAATTGAACCGATCACCAACGCGTGGATCTTCCTCACATGAGTGGTATCTGTTAGACCTACCTTATCGCATGTGTGCTCCTCGTCAAATATGTTAACAGTCCAAGGCCCGCCTTCGCTAGTGAGATAAAGTCTGAAGGGGCAATCTCTGGATAATTTGCATACCATGACCATTCTTATCTTATCTGATTTAGCGACATAGTATTCTTTCCTCCTGTTCAAATGCCATAAACCCACTGCGATCCAGATTTCATCCTTGGAGAAGAAAACTGAGGTCCTCGACAGCTCATCAACATTCAAGAGATCATCGTGATACACTAGTGAATCACGGGGCCGGGCAGGGACTATCGGGACAAGCCAATTACTCATGTGCTCTGTGTCCGAATCATACTCCTCTTCACCCTGACCAGGATTTGGGAACATCATCCCAAGGAGTTTCTGCATACCCCCTTCCTCCTGTATCCAAGCGGTCCACTCCGCGAATAAAGCCCTGTTCAGCTGCCTACCTTCATGGTATAGATTGGTCTCGCCCTCGCTCTCCGAGGTCTCCGAGTCTTGTTCAGGTTCCGGGACGTAATCTTCGTCATGTATTTGCTCTTCGTCGTGCTCGACCTCTTCATTGAGGTCTGGAATGTTACCTATTTCCGGGACGTTGTTGCTTTGGCCGAGATACTCGTCCCCTACCCAGTTGCTAGAAGCAACAGCCCTCCCGACTTCATCCAAGTATGCCCGCCAATTGTCGGTGCCCTGGCTGAAAAAATCATTTGACCCACCGTACGCCTGCGACTGATCAAATGTAGGGACACATGGAGAGGATGTCTCGACGTATGCAGAGGATGCCCCGGCATGTGAAGAGGATGCTCCGTCTTTCGTCTTCACGAATATTGTTGGTATAAAACCATTGCATAATTCTTGTAATGTATCGTCACTCGTCAAACGTGAAATCGCATTACGTCCGCGGTTGCTCTTCCTTATATAAAAAAGATCGAAATCGGAGCCCGCCGGGTTGCAATAATGAGATATGAGGTATCTCAAGTTGTAAATTGTTATCCCATAAGATACTGATAATGGGATATTGACCTCATCGCCGCCTTGATAACTAGAATCATCCCAGATACCCCCGTATTTAACATTGACGTAGATCTCAGCCATCTGTAGTCAAATAATTACAACTTAATTAATAAAAATTACAAATAAATATAAAATCAATAAATTAAACACATAAATATATACTATTTCCGTTAGGAACATCACATGTATATACTGATTTAATCCATCACATAAGAGAATTAATTTAAACAAAATAATAATCAATTAATTTCGAATAAAAATTAATAAACGAAATAATAAAATTACAAAATACATGTGATTAATTATCCATACTAAGAAAAAAAAGAGAAAATTTTGGGCATAGCCGGCCGGTCCATCCCGTGACCGAAAAAGTGATTTTTCCGGCGACCGGAATACGTGACCGGACGGCGGTTTCCCGGCATCCGATTGACCGGCCGGCTATGCCCAAAATTTTCTTTTATTTTCCTCAACATAAATATAAATTTTAAAGTTACAAAAACTACAAATTTATAATAATTTCAAATTAAATCACATAAGGGAATTAATTTAAACAAAATAATAATCAATTAATTTCAAACAAAAATTAATAAACGAAATAATAAAATTAAAAATTACATGTGATTAATTATCCATACTTAGAAAAAAAAAGAGAAATTTTTGGGCATAGCCGGCCGGTCCATCCCGTGGCCGGAAAAGTGATTTCTCCGGCGACCGGAATACGTGACCGGACGGCGGTTTTCCGGCGTCCGATTGACCGGCCGGCTATGCCCAAAATTTTCTTTTATTTTCGTCAACATAAATATAAATTTCAAAGTTACAAACACTACAAATTTCTAATAATTTCGAATTAAATCACATAAGAGAATTAATTTAAACAAAATAATAATCAATTAATTTCAAATAAAAATTAATAAACGAAATAATAAAATTACAAAATACATGTGATTAATTATCCATACTTAGAAAAAAAAGAGAAATTTTTGGACATAGCCGGCCGGTCCATCCCGTGGCCGGAAAAGTGATTTCTCCGGCGACCAGAATACGTGACCGGACGGCGGTTTTCCGGCGTCCGATTGACCGGCCGGCTATGCCCAAAATTTTCTTTTATTTTCGTCAACATAAATATAAATTTTAAAGTTACAAACACTACAAATTTCTAATAATTTCGAATTAAATCACATAAGAGAATTAATTTAAACAAAATAATAATCAATTAATTTTAAATAAAAATTAATAAACGAAATAATAAAATTACAAAATACATGTGATTAATTATCCTGTAACACCCCGTAATTTCACTTAACTAAATTAGTTAGTTAATCTCGATAGTTGAGATATACTATCAACGTTAGTATCCAAGAATCCTAGAACAATTGCTTAGAGAGCAATAATAAAGTCGAGTAGCGACTCAACTTCTATGATCATATTATCAGCTTTTATAATTTTATTATAGACTAATAACCAAGTGAGCGCTCGATTAAATAAGTGGTTGAATCGTCAACCTCTCATTTTCTTAACTAATTGGGCCGAAGCCCAATCGGCTAACATAATCGAGCCTAGCCCATTTAATTAATATTAATGGGCCAAGCCAAAAATAGTACACCTAGATAATATATATATATATATATATATACACACACACACACACACATGGATATTCTCCTTTATTACATTTTACAACCAAGAAAAGCATTAAAACGGAACATTTCTATAACCTTTGCTATAACAGACAAACAATTACCCTTTCCAAATCGTTCTAACATTTGAAAATAGTCGCGGGGCTGGAGATAAATTCGAACCCAACCTCATGAATTTAAATACAAGAATCTAGATTCTACACTAGAAATCTGAAGCTACAGCTACATCTACTACCCTAAGCTATACAAACAAGAGCTCTTGTGCAAAACAACAATTCTTATATGGAAATGGAAATAAAACAAGAACTTCAGCAGCTCACAGCCAAAAGGAGAAAGGAATCAGCTCCTTAGTTGCAGATTCCAGCCATAAATGGCTAGCACATCTCCCAACAGCAGCCTGTAACCTGCAAAAGAGAGAAGAAGAGAAATCAGAGCTGCATAGTAAGAACAAAACAAATCTGCAGAAATCCTTAGAAGAGAACAAGTTTAATATGGAAATAGAAACTTTGAGGCACTAAAATCTGACTTCCTTAAGTCAACCAACCCTTCTTTAGATCATCCAAGAACCGAGCCTCTATACATATCCTCTACCCTCACCTAACCATCACACATTCAAAATCATTCACCAAGAGGGAGGGAACTGAGAGCGAGAAGGAGAACTGAGAACAAGAAGGTGAGAAGAAACAGCTAGGAAGAGAGAAGGAGGGGAAGTAGCTAGCAACTACAGCCCTTCATCTTCAAGGTAAGAATCCTAGGACATCAACAAGCATGTTTTCATTTCTAAAATTTCCAACTAGGAGATCTTAAACAACCGACATGCTATTTTCATTTCAAGGTCTTCACCTTTCCAAAAATCTAAAATCACGAAGCATACTCGTATCCAGTTATAAAGCCCAAGTTCAGTTCCAAGCATGCTCCTTCCAACAATGGAAGATAATCAAACATGAACCTAAAGACCTAGAACTACCAACAACCAGTCATGAGACGAACGAATAACATACACACAAAAATTCGTAATAAGAACACGTAGCTTAGAAAAGAGGGGCGGGTTCAAAGCTAGTTACCAACGAGGGAAGAACTTCCCTCATTATCAACGACGGCGGCCATAGCCTCCGAAGCCGACGGGAGCGAACCAGCACCGGAGCCGGGACAGAGAGGCGAAGCTAGCAGCAGCGGCACAGTCTCATCATCGTCTCGCCGGAGCTACAGGTACAAAGAAATAAAGAGAAGTCAACAACTCGCAACCTGTAAAAAAAAAAATCAAATCAAACCCTATGCTAAAGACGAGTAGAAGCAACGAATAAGATGGAGAAATTAGGACATGTCCTCTAACTCTTTCGAATTAGGGTATTAGTTTTAGGACTGAGATCCTAGGGGAGAGAGAGATAGGCCGCCGGAGCACGGGAGTTACGCCAGAAATAAGAAACATCAAAACCGAGACAGGGGCGAGCGGATACAGAGACCGATGGGTTTCGAACCACGATTTCGTGACACCATCTCACTGTGCCGACGGAACCTCAGTTCGAAGTGGAAACTCGCCGGAATCGGCCATAGAAGCCGGTGACTCATTGCCCTAATTTTCGGAATTGAATTATGTTCTCAATTCCCGATCGAGAAAGGGGCAATGCCCGCGAAAGAGAGAGAGAGTATCAGAATGGCGGCGGCGCACGTCAGAATTGCCAGCCGTCGGCCGGAGAATCAAGAAGAAGAGGAAGGGCGACGGAGATCGCGATTTGAGAGAGAGACCGTGTTGCGTCGTGAATGAAGAAGAGAAGAGGAGTAGAATTTTGAGGGAAACCGGGTCGGGCCGGGTTCAAGTTGCGGGCTGGGTTTTAAATACGTAGCGGGCCGGGCCGACTAAGGAGTTGGGCCAAAACAATCAGCTGGACTGGTTTCATCTATTGGGCCAGATTTAAGTAATTTACGAGCTCAACTTCCAATTAATTATGGACCAAAACACCACGATTTAAATCGTACTCCACCTATAATTAAATTTTATTAATTCGTAAGAATTATTTCGCGATTTCAATAATTAACTTAAGATAAGTTAATTAACCAAGAACTAATAATTTAGATTAATTGATTTAGCTAATCAATTATACCAATACAAGCAGTACTTAGTCCAGTTTAACGATAACCAGATAACGATTTATTAGGAGATCAAGAATTTAAAAAATTCAGTAAATTATTAACTTATGGTAATAAGTTAATTAACCAGAATTTATTAACTAAGAGTTAATAACTAATCGTAATTGATTAAGCAAATCAAATACGCAGTTAAAATTTATCTAGATTAACAATAAATCAAATATTGATTTATTGATAAAAATCTTATGAACCGTTCACATAACGGTAGTTATAATTCGAGCTAGATAACAGTAACCACGTTACTGGATTTAGAATAACTTCCGATCAGACTTAGAACTAAAATCTTAGATAAGATTTTATTCGTTAGAATACAAATCTTACCTCGATTTTTAATCGAAGGGTACGTGAAGGAGGGACAGTGGCAGGAGCAGAGATCAAGTCTCATTCCAGTATAGAAAACGACGAGGTGGGCTTTCTATAAAATAAAGCATGTTTTATTAGATCAGTAGCTCTTTTAAAGTATTGTCATGCCATAAATGTTTTCAGTTTTTGTATGATGCCTATCTGTTAAATGGCCAAGACCAATTCATAAATCGAATTCGGGTCCTTGAATGATCAGCTATCATTCTTGGACTAGTGTACACATCGATCGTGTCATTGCAGATAGTGACCGATCACGTGACCGAGTGAGGTAGCCACCTCCTCGGACACAACAAACTCAGATATGGTAGATTACTATAGAACTTTGACTGCAGTCGCTTTTAAGATAACTCAGTTTTTCGTGAACATAGGCCTTTCAATAAAACCCTATGTTTCACTATGAATGGCTTGACAATAAAAATGTTTTGGGCATATGTCCACTGAGTACTTTGTACTCACGCCCTGTACATTATTTCCGATGTGCAGGGTGAGCAGGATGAGGGGAGAGTGACCGGCGATGCTTTTGTCAAAGTTAGCAAGTAGTATTAGTTGAAGATTTCTCTTGGTAATACATGTCTCCATACATGTATTCTTAAACACATTTCCGCTGCGTACACTCTGATACTTCTAATCCTTCGATATGGTTGTAATTCAAGATCATGACGAGTGATGTCATACTTATTCCGTCTATCGGTGTTTGTTCTATAATATGTTCGTATCAAATTCCCGACTTTCCCACCTTTCGTAAATTATTCGTTAATTTCCACCATAGTCATGAATCACCGAGCTTAGCTATCAATTAGCAAAGTACGGTCGTGACATATCCATACTTAGAAAAAAAAGAGAAATTTTTGGACATAGCCGGCCGGTCCATCCCGTGGCCGGAAAAGTGATTTCTCCGGCGACCGGAATACGTGACCGGACGGCGGTTTTCCGGCGTCTGATTGACCGGCCGGCTATGCCCAAAATTTTCTTTTATTTTCCTCAACCTAAATATATATTTTAAAGTTACAAACACTACAAATTTTTAATAATTTTGAATTAAATCACATAAGGGAATTAATTTTCAAAATAAATCAATTAATAAATCAAAATAATAATCAATTAATTTTCAAAATAAATCTATATACTGATTCCTAGACATATAATTTCATTTTCATAAATACGACATGTTATGAAAATTCAATTAAATTCCAAAATAAATATATAATCTACTTGCTAAACATATAAATTTGATATTAAACGATTACCTATATTGTTGGATAATTCGGAAACGCGATGAAGCAATGTGGTTTACTTCCTCTTCCTCTTCTTCCTCTTCCTCAACTCAGTTTTGTTTACTTCTTCTCAGAACAATTTTTTTGGTGAATTGGTCTTTTTTTTTCTAAATTCTATTTGCAATTTTGCGTTGTATGAGTTGTTGTATATATTCAGTTTTCGGTGTGGTTGGCATAGGATACCAATACTGTTTCGTCTGTGATATTAGAGATGAATTATTTGTACCAAAAAAACAGTCAAATTGTGCCCATTCACGCATGCATGCATAAAGCAAAAAAATTATTAGTAATACTGTTCATAATGGTAATTATAACAAGAAGAAAAAAAAATTATGAGCCGTCACCTCTCACATTCATCATTCACCCATAATTAAATTATGGTGGTAGTTTTTAAACATAAAATATGGTACCCATAACACATTAAAATAATTGAAAAGGTAATTTTTATATTACTTCATTTAAAAGAATAATTTTTACATAATAATTTTTAAAAGGGTAATTTTAAATATTCTGAGTTTAATCAAGCATCAATAAGACATTCACTAGAAGACAAAATAGGAGAGAAAGACAAGCTCCTCATGATCACCCATGTGCCTATGACTCTATAGGGTAAATAAATAAAAGATAGAATGTGAGAGGGAGGGAGAGCATACGTAAGAGAGGGAGAGAGAGACTTGGTTGGGGAGTACTCATCCTATGCTAGCACCTACTCCCCTCAACCATCACACTCCCTCATTTCCTCCCTAACTGCAGCCGGCCCCCTCTTCTTCTCTCCTCCATTTTCTTCTTCTCCTCTTTTCCTCCATGGCCGAAAAACACACACACTAGCACACACACTAGCGCACACACACAACATCAAAACCCCACTTCTACTACTTGAATCAAGCCCAAAATTAGTCAAGCTTTACCATTCTTCAAGGAGAACAAGAATCAGGTGATAGATTAGTGATCAAGAAGCTCTTTCATCAACATGCAAGAATCGAAAGTTATCACCTAGGACAAGAAGTTGAGTTTTTCTTCAACCTCTTGGTAAGTTAAGCTTTTCCTTGATGATCTAAACTTATTTCGAGATAGGATTTAAGGATTTAGACACTATTCTTGGAGATAAATTTTCGTTCATCACGAGAGGGAGTGATGCATGTTCATGATTTTATGATATTCTTGTTCTACTTTTAATCTGATGATCATGGATGTATAAATTGTTGGAACCCCCTCTTGTTTCCTCAAGAACGAATCTCTACAGCCCTTCAAAGTGTCTTTTCTTTGATGATCTTCACGGGTTCATTAATGAATTGTTGATTGAAGCTTATAAAATTTGACTTGTGCTCTTGAACTTGAAGAAAAACCATCCATTTGATTTTCTGGAAAGTTCAGTCTACTTTCGAGCCAAATCTGGAACGACTCATTCATGTTTTGGTTTTGATTCCTATTCTATGTTAAAGTACGTCCTCCTAGCCTTCCGTAGACATGTCACTCGCCCAAAACGGAGTTCGTATGAATTTACTATAACTTTTCAAAGTTCGGATGTCTAATTCTGAAATTCTGCTGAACAGCTCCGGCATCATCTAGAAATCTGCATTTTCGAATCTTTTCCCTGGCTAATCTTAGAACGGTCATTGAACAAAAGTTGTAGTATGTTCTTTCATCTTTCTGTTGGTATCTCGTACGTCCAAATCGGCCAAGTAATGAGCGAATTAAGCTAGCTCGAAGTTCATGTGTCAAATCTGTAAATTTCCAGCTTTTCCTACATTTTCAGCTTCTGTCCTAGCCTCCGTTCATTGACCAAATGTACTCCGTTAGCTCTGAATTTTTGATATGTTGTAGCTTGGAATGTCATTAGTAATGTGGTAAAATTTGAGGGCAACCCGTCTAGTAAGTTATTTATGGTGATCTTAATCAAAAATCTGCGCTAGCAATCCCTATATTGGAACTAAGTAGTAACAATTAAATATGTATGTCGTATTCCAAGGAACTTGAATTCGTAAACCGAGAATAGGTAGACTTTGGGTATTGATTACGAATCCATTAAGTATCATCTTGGTATAGAGATCTAAGATTGCTAGAATGTCTTGTAGGAGACGTGGACAATAGTACTCAAGGATCGGATTTACCTTTTGACAAGTGAAATGTGAGTTTCTATTTTCAAGAGTGGGTTAAATCCCCGCAAGGTAACTTTTCAAGTTCTAAACTTTAAAAGCTTTTAAATTGATATGCATGCTAAATGTTTTATCGTCATAGCTTGTGGTTACTTGAACGGTATTCCCGTATTCCATGGGCAGGTTTCTGCCATTTATTATACGATCGGCCTTGAGCTCTGATCAAGCCAAGGTAGTGTACACAGAAATCTGGACAAGTAGGAACTGAAAGACGTTGCGACTTATCTCAGTAAAGACGGTTCAATTGAGTGGGATTGGCTCCCCACTAATTGTACCGGGTTCAGTAACACAAGTATGCGAGGTTTTATAATGGTGCACCTATGATGCGAGCTTTCGCTCGATTATTTATTTTAACGTATATATATATATAAAGGAGATTTTCCAACTATCCAAAACCCTTTATATATAAATGAGCATGCAATATCTATCTTTCTCAAATAAAATGTTTTCGGGGGCACGAAACTCATTGAGTACTTTTGTACTTAGCCCCCTGCATTGTTTTCCCTAATGCAGGTTAGAGACGAGTCGGAGGTGGGAGTGATGGATTCCGATGTGGTTGGGTGAAGATCCTTGCCGTTGACATCCTCATTTTGTTATATTCACTATGGATAAATGTTATCTTAATTACTCGATCAAACTAGACTTAATATTTCCTGGCCGATCATCCGATAGCGGGTGGTTGATGAAAACTCTTTTGATGCTTCCGTACTGCGAGGTCCGAAGTCCTCATACTTCGGGCCAACCTTATGTTTTTGGCTTGATATTTTCCTTATTGCCCTGAACCTTATTTTGGAACTTAGCTGAAATTATTATGCAACTTTCTCTCAAGCTCTTTTGTGCATTTTTATATCCTTCTCGTTTTTAATGCATGAATCTCCCTTCACCCGTCGCGGCTCGGAAGATCCGCATAAGGCCGGGGCCCGGGTCGCGACAGATTTAAAATTCGAAGACGTCCTTGTCATGTGGGATAACCTTCTTGTCTTCGATCTATTTTCAGCAACAACTCACTCACCACAAGCGAGTTATCCCGGCACACCACGTCTGTTGCTTGACGCAGCTCCCGCCAAGACTTTTGCATACGTGAGCACACCACGGCTCACACTTGGTTGTTTCATCGTCATGTCCTGCCCAGGCTCTACACGGTCCACTTTCGGCATGTCATGACCCTCATCTAACACTTGCATACCTGAAATATATTGTATCGTGTTGACCCGAGCCTCCTCAACCACTGATTCACCGACCACAACCATTCAACTTCTCCCCACATTAGCCTTCCACTTCGGGCAGTCCCGTATCTGGTGGTCTCCATCACATATGAAGCACCCGCAAACCTTATCCTGCCCGCGAAGTATGACTCGCCGCACCACCAGCGCTGGGTCGTTAAAAGCCTTCTTGTTCCAAGGAAGAGTCACATGCCTTCAAGTCCACCAACTCCTCGGCAGCGGCTAGCACAGATGGCAGATCCTTGACACCCGTAAGCGCTTCATCTCAGTTTGGGCCAAATGCTGCAATACATAAGAGCATTTTAAAATCTTTTTGGCCAACGGACCACCTAAAAATCGAAATAGTATTGGAGCAAAAAAAAATTCAAAAACTTCTTGGCCAACGGACCACCTCAATACGGAAATAGTGTTAGGGTAAAAATTTTTTTTTACTAAAAATCAGTCTAGCCTGATCAACCTGAACTGAAAAATAGTATTATGATATTTTGTTAGAAAATATATTTTACAAAGTCGCGTTAAATTTTATTACAAAAATAATTTAATGCGGTGTACTCCATTATCGAGTAGTTGTACTCTATTTATACGTATTAATAAAAAAAAATAAATCATTGAAGGAAATCTCCATTATGGAATTTTTCATGGCTAATGATGGGCCACCTCAAAATCAATATAGTATTAGGGTCAAAATATTTTAACAAAAAAAAAATAAAGTTTAGCCAATCCGAATTGAAAATAGTTCACGAAGCTCATTTTGTGTCTAATTATTGTCAATTGTTTTAAATTAAAAAAATATTTTTTGTTACAAAAATTTGACAATTAAACTATCTATACATACTAAAAGAATTTAGAAAATTTATTGGCCAATGAGTCACCTCAAAATTGATTTTGTGTTTAATAATTAAAAATATATTTTTGGTTATAAAAATTTGTCAATTGTTGTTATCGATACAAACTAAAAGAAATTCAAAATCTTTTTGGCGGACCACCTCAAAATTGAAATGGTATTAGACAGCCCGAGACAAAATATTTTACTTTTTTTTCTTCTTTTTTCTATTTTGGGAAGAGAAGCAAAAACACCCTCAACATTGAAATATTTTTCTGGTCATAGTTCGATCAGTTGAATCATTTAATAAATAAAATAATAAAAATATCTATTGTATATTTATAAATATAAAAAATTTCATGATTTATATAGTCTAGGTTCATAAAAATTTCATGATTTATATAGTATAGGTTCATAAAAAAAATATACATATTCATATTATATATATTTATACTCAAAACATATATTTATAATTTTATAAAATGAACATAATGTGGTTGATAATGATTCAAAACTGGTTGAATAATGGATGTATATATTGTAAGACTTAAATAAGTATTATTTAGTGATGTGGTGTAGTGGTACAAAACATAATCTATCATATGGGAGATCAATAGTTCGAATCCTCCAATTCTCATAATTAAATTTTTAAAATATTATGTATAATATAAATAGATTATAATAATAATTAATATATTAATATATATAAATAATAATTAATATGTATTAATATATAGATTTTAAATAAATAAGAATGGAGGCCGTAGGAAACGCCATGTAGGCTCGTGTTTCAAGATAATTATAATTTCAAGATACAATATGTGTTTATGGAATTTTTCATATATGGATGGTAATAAGAGATTGATGAAATCTTAATTATGTGTGAATTTAATATATTAAATAATGATTTAATATGTATAAAAATTCAGAATTTAGATAAATAGGAAACGGAGGCCGTAGGAGGCGCCACGTAGGCGCTTGGATCGCTCTCGTGCTCCGAATCCGCATCGGAACGTATAATATATTGATTGATATCTATATATTGAAGATAATTATAATTTCGAGATACGTGTTTATGGAATTTTTCATATATTGATGGTAATAAGAGATTGATGAAATCTTAATTATGTGAATTTAATATATTAAATAATGATTTAATATGTATAAAAATTTAGAATTTAGATAAATAAGAAACGGAGGCCGTAAGAGGCGCCACGTAGGCGTCTTAATTATGTGTGAATTTAATATGTATAAAAATTCAGAATTTAGATAAATAGGAAACGGAGGCCGTATGAGGCGCCACGTAGGCGCTTGGATCGCTCTCGTGCTCCGAATCCGCATCGGAACGTATAATATATTGATTGATATATATATATTGAAGATAATTATAATTTCAAGATACATGTTTATGGAATTTTTCATATATAGATGGTAATAAGAGATTGATGAAATCTTAATTATGTGAATTTAATATATTAAATAATGATTTAATATGTATAAAACTTTAGAATTTAGATAAATAGGAAACGGAGGCCGTAAGAGGCGCCACGTAGGCGCTTGGATCGCTCTCGTCCTCCGAATCCGCATCGGAATGTATAATATATGAAGTTATGCAAGCAATTTATTTTTGCGAAAGAATATCACACAGACAAAGTAAAATGAAATTAATATATAGATATATATATATATATAAATATATATTATTTTAAAATTCCTCATGATTGGTGTGTTATAATATCAGTTATTCTTATTGTATTTGATAAGGATAACATAAAATTGCAGGTGCAACTTTTTTGTAAATCATATATAAATTGGTGCCTTGATCATACACTTTACCAATAGTTTTGCTTTAATTATGCAATTGTTTTAATAACTATTAAATTCAAAACTAATTACAAATTATATATATGTGGTATATCATAATGGTGCATTAATAATGTTAAATAGCTCATTTAATAGTAAACGTTACAAAACGTAATTCATGGCCCCAAATTAATTTTTTTCCATTCATGAACAATTTTGTGACTATATCTATCCTAGAATTATACGATCAAGGAACACACATGTAGGAAGTTTTTCACACCATAATTATTTAAAGA
Source organism: Mentha longifolia (assembly GCA_001642375.2). NCBI lineage: Eukaryota > Viridiplantae > Streptophyta > Magnoliopsida > Lamiales > Lamiaceae > Mentha > Mentha longifolia. The sequence continues at coordinate 22,583,408 of CM038117.1, forward strand.
GAACCAAGCCCGATCAACATCTACATATTCAAAAGTGCAATAAGTGGTGTGTGTAATGCGAGTCAATATTTGTTTGGCTTTGGTTTTCTTTTTTCTATATAGATATTGTCTCATGTTGTAATAATCTTCCAATGATATGCATTGATTATTGGGTGAACTTTATATATACCCAAAACTGATAAGTATGTAAGTTTTATACCCAAGCATATAAAAGTATAAGTTTTATACCCAAAATCAAATGAAAAGACAAACTTACTCTTAAAAAGTTACTGCTTTCCACGGTTACAACATACCAAACCGTGATATCATTGTTAAACCGTGAGCTCACGGTTTTGCATGTATCCTCACGGTTTATAAGGTCCAAAAACCATGAGTAAAGTATAAAACCGTGAGCTCACGGTTTTGCCTCTATCAAGTCACTTTTCAATTTGATTTTGAGAGGAAAAAAATGTAAAATTCGAAAATGCATTTATTCACCAACAACCAAATCAGATGAAGGTACATTTCATTAATTGAATTAACAGTGAAATTGAACAAAAACTCTTCAACTGCAACAAAAAATTGAAATCGTGAACGCAAATTGAGTTAAGTTCTCTCAATTTTGTTGAAATTTCCCCTCGAATTTGGTTGATTCTCGAAGATATTCACCGTATTTGGTCCGCTGTCGAAGATATTTTGATCATATTGAAGGTACGCACCGTTTATTTTTTCATATTTAGTTGTTATTATTGTGTAAATTTGGAGAAAATCATATGAATTTGGAATTTAGTAATTATTGATTTTTTTCTTCTAGAAAATCATGGTTTATTTACTTTTTTGAAGAGTGATTAGATTACATGTTTGGTAACCTATTTATCGAGAATTAAAGTAATTACTTCCATGTAATAGGTTTATAAACTGTTAGATTCGATATTAAGCTTGAAAAAAATGAATTTTTATTTTTAACGGTTTAATTAAAATTCACGGTTTATATTTGACATGTCACGGTTATTTATAGGGAAAACCGTGAGATATCCTTTTTCAATTAAAATATTAAGCTCACGATCTATAATATTTTCACGGTTTAAACTGTGATTAAACCGTGAAATGTCCATCTTTCACGGTTTAATCAAAGTTTAAACCGTTAACTTCAATTAAAGAACCGTGAGCTATATATTTTAAACCGTGTAAACACGATTTATTACATTTTTAGTGTATTTTCTTCAGATTTTGAATTTCTTGATCGTTTTTATGCAGATATGTCTACGGTCAAAGTATATATTCGTCACGGTGGGTATTTTGAGGAGGAAACTCGTTACGTAGGGGGCGATCGTGTTTTGGTGCATTTGGCTATGACCCAAGTTACATATGCAAATCTACTACAAGAGATTCGTGATCAAGTGGGCGAAGAATCCAATTTTTTGCTCTACTACGTGAGTAATGCCGATGGTGGCCAAGATAAGGTCGCTTTGAGGAGCGACATCGATTTGTTGCGATTGATTGTGAAGCAGATGAAGAAGGCAACTGTTTACGTTGTCAGCAAAGATAAGGGAATCGCCCGCAGCACTCCGACGACACAAGGTTCTAGGATTTTTACGAGTGTGAATATTGAGGAGCCGAGCTCGGAGGCTCCTTATTCTGAAGAAGAAAGGAGCGAGGAATACGACGAGAGGGATGAGGATGAAGAGGTCGCGGAAGATATGGCTGAGGAAGCAATGGACGCAGCGGATCGCACCGACTTATTTGAGTCACTTACGAAGGAGTTCGGTCCATGGATCCGAGAGCCGAGACGGCTTGATAGGATCGTTGGGCATCACAACATTCATTTAGTGTCCCAATCTACCCAAGACGACGATGCCAGGGCCGATCTTGAGGTTATCCGAGATTGGTTGATTCCTCACGTTCACCTAGACACTGCGTTGCCTTTGGGGGTTCTGGATCAAGATTATTACACGCCTGTAGCTGGTGCATTGCGAGAGGGCGGCCTGTTCAAGAGGAAGTTAGATGTGTCGGTAGCAGTTGGATTGCATCAAATGGAGAACCGGCAGCAGTATAAAGTTGAGAATTCGGACAAGGGCCGTGTCGGGTTCAAATGCAGGACGGAGGGGTGCGGGTACTTTGTGCGGGCAAAGAACGTGGGGACTATGTGGCACATCAGAACATACAATGGCAGCCATACGTGCTCCGTCGATTTAGACGGGACTACACCGCGGCAGTACCCCGCGAATGTTCTTGGAGCATTCTACGCAAAAAGGTTGATCACTGATGGTGTCGTGCTCAAGCCAAAAGAGATGGTTGACGAAATGCGAGCTGAGTACGGCATTAAGATCGATTACAGCTTCGCCCTGCGAGCGAGGAACATCGCTATCGAGATGATGTATGGAGGATTTGTGGAGTCGTACAAGAGGCTCCCATCTTATCTGTACTTACTGCAGCAGAACAATCTGGGTACCGTGTATAGTATCTCGACATCCCCCCTCGACGATTGACTGTGTTATATGTTCCTCGCTCTAGGACAGTCCTTGCATGCATTTCAGAACAATTTACTACGTTCCGTTATCGTAGTCGACGGGGCACACCTCAAGGGCAAGAACAAGGGGACGTTATTCGTCGCTTGCACGAAGGATGGGAACGAGCAAGTGTTTCCACTTGCCATTGGATTTGGCCCGATCGAGGATGATGATTCCTGGACTTGGTTTTTGACGAATTTGCGTAACTGCTTAGGACATCCTCAGGACCTGTTGATAGTCTCCGATGGCCATATCAGCATTGGAAATGCAGTGAGGGATGTCTTCCCCGGTGCGCATCACGGTCTTTGCTGGCATCATCTGGCCAAGAATATGGTCACATTTGGGAAGCACGCAGTCGGCATATTCGAAGCTGCGACATACTCATATTCAGATTCTAAATTCGAAGAATACATGGAAAACTTGATGGGTTCTGGAATATATCAGAGGCTGTGTGAGATCGGCATGCATCGGTGGTCGCGTAACAAGTGCCTTGTTCCGCGCACGAGTTTCATGACTTCGAATGCCGCTGAGAAGATGAACGCCATACTCCTATGGGCACGTCGATTGCACATCTGCGCCATGATTGAGGCATACAGGATTATTGTCGACAGATGGTTCGAGGAGCATCGGAATGCCGCTCAACGTGGGACCCACGAGGTGACTGAGACAACATACCAGAAGATGGCCGTATCTTCTGAATGGGCCCGTCACTACAGAACTCACGGGACAACAATTCCCCACGTGTACAAGGTCGAGGGTGACAATGGGACTTACCTAGTGGACATGCAGAACGCAACGTGCGATTGCCGTGAGTGGGAGGGGGACATGGTGCCGTGTCGACACGCTTGTGCTGCCATTAGGTATGCAGGCCTTATACTCATTTTTTATGCTACGATCAGTCTGAAAATATTTGGTTTAATTCTTTCATATTTCATTACTATGTTCGCAGTTTTGCCGGAGGCCGTGCTACGGACTACGTGAGCCATTATTTCAAACAATCGACCCTCGTGGCAACCTACTCGCCCAACATTCATTCGGTTCCCGATCCACGGTCTTGGACTGTGCCCGAGCACGTTGCTGCTCAAGTGGTTTTGCCGCCTGTTGTCGAAAGACAAGCGGGTAGACCGCGAAACAGCCGAGCGAGATCAACGGTGGAAGATCTTCCGGGAAATCCACAGAGATGCGGGCGGTGCGGTGGATACGGTCACAAGAGACGCACATGCATGGCTCCTTCACAGATCGGTGAGGCCGATCTCAATAGAGTCCCGAACGAGGATGGTAGGCAACGACGAAGGCCAAAAACTTATAGCATTTGTCACGTACAGGGGCATACTAGGCGTAGATGCCCGATGAGAGTTGTTGATTAGATTCGAATCGGTTATGATTAGATGCCCGAATCACAATTCTCTTATTTTTGGAGGTTTAGCTTCTGTATCTTCTGTTATAGTTATAGTTATAGTAGTATTCTGTTAGATTAAAAATACAGATTCACGGTTTACGTGGTTTGTTGACCGTGAGATCACGGTTTATATGCCAAACAAACCATGAGCTCTTATTTAACAATTAAATTAAAAAATATATATAAAAATTTAATTCACAAAAACACGACCTAACGGTTTAACTGGAGTACAAACCGCGAGCTCACGGTTTGAACCCCAATTAAACTATAAAAAATGTGACTCTCACGGTTATATTAGCAAGCTAACCGTGAGATCACGGTTTAACTGCTAATCTAACCGTGAGAGAAGTGTGATAATATATATATTTTTAAATTTAATAAATTTATTTATTTTTTTTTTTTTATATTTATTTATTTTAAAGAGAGCAAACACGGTTTAAATGCAAATAAAACCGTAAAATTATATAACAACCGTTAACCCTATAACCGTTAATAGTGTAACCACACGGTTTAATAGACGTTTAAACTGTAAGAATTTTAAATTAACCGTGAACCCTAACCGTTAATTTCATGATTAGGCCAAAATTAATGCCGAAACTATGATTTTAACTAATTGTTGTCTATGAATTGTTGTTTAAATATATAAGTGATAATATTATATACACAACGTCAAAGATAATGAAATATAATGTTCACAACTCGACATAACATTGTGAAAGTGAAAATATCCGTTTCGCCACCTCTAACCGAAACCCGGAGAGATACCTCAAACCAACCCTCTCAATGCGCGGCTTCTTCGAGGTGAAGATACGATCGATATACATACAAGCGAATGAGCCGCATGAATAATCATCTTTCTGTATGTATTGTTGCGTCAAGGGGGCCCAGACAATCTGCAAGAAATCATTTTTCTTCGCCAGCCGTGGATGTTGATCCCAATACCCAACTTGCTGCAAGACTCTGGGCCACAGTTTTAGGATCGGGTAGAGCTAGACCTTCCGATGCATTCTGTCGGCTGCATTAGGGAGCGTATGTAGAAGTGAGTCATATACCTCCATCGTCCACTCGTCAGTCAATACCCGGCAGATAACCCAGTGGTCGGAGGAGACATGACAAACAAACACAAACTGCATAGAAGGGTCGAGGACTCAACTTATTCTTCAAGCACTAATAATAAACGTTCTCAAATGAAAAAGTTAAATTGAAGGAACTTACACAAGTTGCGTTCATCCAAACATCATACGAGCCCACGCCGTGAAACCAATTCTCGAGATCCTTTGACAGCTTGTAATCACGATACTTTAGCTTCGACTTTGCCATTGCCGTTTGATCTCCATCGTGAAAAGCCATCAGAGTTGTTCTCAAGTCCTACTGTCAAATAATATATTCGTTTAGAGATTACACACAAAATAAAATAAATAAAATAATTATTCATTAAATATGTCCATAAAAACTCACGTATATGCCCAATCCAAGCAGAACGGTGCCCCTCTCCTTGCAGAGACGGACACAAAGAAAGTCCATCTTGGAGTCGACTCCACCAGTAAAGCACATACAGCTCCATTACCTAAAATAAACACAGATTATTATGAAAACATAATACTCGACAAAGTATCAAAAATAATAACAACACAAAATAAAGTCCGGTCTAACCTCAGCGTTGAACTGTATCGCGGGGTGTTCGATATCATCGAACAACGACTGTGTCATCCTATATGTCGGGTCCTGCATGTTCATTGCATAGGAATCCGGCCCGCTTCGTCTGAATGCCATAAACATCTCCTTGATCGTCGAGCCAGTATACGGTGTGGGGATAATCGGAACAAATGGGCTCTGTAAGGTAGCCGACGGCCTCACATTCCGTCCCCCAATACGAACCCGACGCACAGGCGTCTGTCCTGCCACGTCAGAGTCTGCATCACTATACTCACCCCCGTTTCCCTGTTGACTCTCGGGAACGGGAATCATCTGCGGATGAGGAACGACAGGCTGTAGTACGGGATGCACCCAATCATATGGGGGCATCGTTTCCAAGTCCCTATAAAAAGATGAGTGTGACGACTCTGCATCCTCGACCTCAGCCTCTCGAACTGGAGGCGTCCTTGATCTCTCCCGTGCTACCGGCTCGGTAACAAACCCCACCATGTGCTTGAAACCCGGAGCGCCCACAGGGGTAGGTGATCTGTGCTCAATGTAGGGAGCCTCTCGATCGTCTCGATCTTCATGGGCCCGGTCAATGAAATGTCGTCCAGCAGAGCCAACATGGCTAGCATGTGACGGTGCTCGACGATGAGAATGAACACCATGACCCGACGAACTCCCCAACCTGCTGAAGATCCCCTTCAGGTGCCCTGCCATGAACTTGGCGATACGAGCCATCACCCCGGTGTCCGACTCGTCTTAGGCCATTCTCTCCAATATCTTGTCGGCCCACGCATCGTTATCACATCCTCGGGGGCACGGATGCCCATGCACGCAGCAAACAAGGCCCGAGGACCTCTCGGGATGTGAACTCTCCACCCTCGGCCTCTTCGACGTACTCGCACAAGCTCTGGGGATTGGGAGAGGCCCTCGACCCTCAGAATTTGCCCTGGTGGCACGTGGCTGGCGACCACGGGGCTGGGCTGCAGTCCCGGCATCCCGACACCTCAATTTGTCGAGAACTTTCGCCATAGTTCTCGCTTCCTTCGTCTGTCTCTGTGGTATAGGCGCTTTCTTCCAAGCATGACGCGTATTCGGATTAAATCGAACCATCAAGGGGTCTTGCTCTTCGAAGAGGCTAAGATAGTATAACTGAGCCATTTCTTCCGTCGAAGGTTCGAGCGTCGGGTTTACTTGGAGCTGCAAAAGACAAAGGCACAAAAAATCAAAAATTAAAATCAAATCAAAATCAGTATTCAAACCGTGAAATGAAACCGTGAAAGCAGATGCCTCACGGTTTGTGACTACATCAAACCCTAAGCTCACGGTTTGATTTAAGTTCAAACCGTGAGAATGATCTTTCACGGTTTGAACTTAAATCAACCGTCAGCTCACGGTTTAATTTTAGTTCAAACCGTGAGAATGATCTTTCACGGTTTTAACTTAAATCAAACCGTGAGCTGACAATTTGATGTAGTCCCAAAGCGTGAGACAACAGCTTTCACGGTTTAATTCTAAATAAATAAATAATCATAATAAATAAATAAATAAATTTAACTAAATTAATTATAGTTCAAACAATTAACTGATAATCTACATAAAACGCTCGAATTAATTCAATTTCAATCACCATATACTATAAACTATAAACTAAGCCAATATTAATTGAATTTAATTAATAATTCAAATGATATATAATTGCAGATTAAGAGAATGATGACATACCGTTGGATCGTTAAAAAAATTATGGAAATCTCTATAGTTGTGTCCCATTTCCCATCTCCTTAGTCGAGGGAACGCGTGCGGGTTCAACTTGTTGGCACACTGCTCTCCTAAATCCGGAAGGGCCTCGAAGCCCAAAAATACAATGCCCAGACGGGGCCATACAGATGGTAGGCAGCATTAGTGTCAGAGCCTCCAATTTCTCTCGGGTCCTTCTTTGCCACTCCTAGCTGGTGGCACAGTATTTGGAACGACCATGAGCCCCACGGAAATGTAGCCCATCGTTCCGGATCCTCTACTAAAGTCCATGCCCAATCATCAATGCTTCTATTGTAGTCCCGACACAATAGCAAGTAGTAGTAGGCGAGGAGGTTACCGGCAGCCATGTATTGATCCTCCGTCCCTAGAACTACGTCAGCATTCGTGAAATCGTTAAACAACTGTTTCACTAGCACCTTACGCCCCTCATAGTAAGTATAGAAGAGGCTCGTCTTTGGGATGACGTGGTTCTTGCCGTGAGGATTAAAGGTCGAGGAACTGAATCTCAATCCGGTCACGAGGCAAAATTCTTGCGGCCCAAACCGAATATCCTGGCCATTCACGTGAAACAACCTCTCAAAATCATGGTCGTTGCCCCTCCATAGCTCCCGGGATAAAAGCTCGTGCAAGGCACGCTTCGCATTCCCAATCTTCTTAATTGTGCAGATGACTGCGAATGGAGATTCGTCGCTAAATCGGGCCAACAGATCACGTCCGCCAATGCGCAGTAAATGGTTTACGATTGACACAACTGCGGAGTCTCTATAATAGGCATTGATTTCACCCGAAAATCCTTGCATGAGAGGCCTGTACCATTGGTACCTAGGCTGTAATCACCCAAAAAATGCAAATGAAGTGAATTAATTAATTAAATTAAAATTAAATATATTGAATATAGTGTATATCTAATCTGTATGTTGCATAATTCACGGTTTAAAAATAAAAAAACCGTGAGCTCACGGTTAAACTAAGCTTAAACCGTGAGAAAAGGAATCCTCACGGTTTGACTTAAGCAAACCGTGAGCTCACGGTTTGCTTAAGTCAAACCGTGAGGATTCCTTTTCTCACGGTTTAAGCTTAGTTTAACCGTGAGCTCACGGTTTTTTTATTTTTAAACCGTGAATTATGCCCAAACCTATACTGTACAGATTCAACTTCAAATTCAAACCCAGCACACACACATAAATCGCAATTCAAGCACACACATATTTGTGTCATTTTCATATAAATCGCATACAAATCCAAACTATTTCATCCAAAAACTAAAAAACATGCTTACAATTTAAACCGTAAATTGAATAATTTTATTTTAAAAAATAATGAAGGTTAGAAAACTCACCGGCGCCGGCGGCTCCGGAATATTCTCCCGTTCGGCCCTCGTCGGAATTGGGCGACGTTGTGGAACTCCTTCGGATTCAGCACCAGAATCGTGGTCATGGTTCGAATCGTCGGCCATGGTTTCTCCTCTCCGGCGCCGGCAATTAAAAAAAATTCACGGTTCAAAATTGGGAGTTAGGGCTCACGGTTTCATTGGGAGAGAGAGGGAGAAATCGTGAGGATGGAGAGTGACGGCCGAGAGAGAGAGAATGGGGTGGGGTAGGGTTTGTTTTTTTTATTTCTTTGAATAAATTGAAATGTGGGGCCCATATTCTTTGTTGTTTTGTTTTGAGTGAGATAAAGTTGAGGTTATTTTTGTCTTTTAAATGACTTTTGGGTATAAAACTTATAGTTTTATTTGCTTGGGTATAAAACTTATATAGTTATCATTTTTGGGTATATTTAACCATTGACACTTGATTATTTGTATTTAGTATGTTGTATGATTTTCTTTGTTTGTAATGGATATTTGTTGCTTGTCTTTATATAGTTTTAATAATTTCTTTTTCTTTCTGAATTTGTTATTATTTTTATGTTCATTGATATATGTCCTCGATCAATCTTCCTTACGTAAGTGAAGTCGCATAAAATGGGACGGTAAAATCATTAACGCCGATGAATCAAAAAATATATTTCTGAACATACCTCCCAAAAAGTGAGAGAAGCGTTTAATTAGAGAAGAAAAAAAAATTCAAAGATTAAAAAAGAAGATAAAGGGGAGAGTGAAAGACAATTTTGCCTTTTGAACATATTATAAATATGATAAGAAATTAAATGGTGGTGGTAAAAAATAGAAATTAAAAGAAAAAAAATCAAATAATGTGTTCAGTTGATTGGACGACGTATCAAACAATGGCCTATATCCTTCAATTTTAATTAAATTATCTCCATTTGTTAATATTAGATGGTATGCAATTCGCGAAAGTCGGATGATTTGAAGAAGTTCATAATAAAAAATACAAATATATAAATTGTAAATTGTCTAACTACCTCATATTTTTTTTATAAAGGAAGGAGTAGTTTAGTATTAATTTTTAGTTTATATATTTTAGTATTAAAGAAATTACAGTGGCCAATTTATGAATGGTTATTAAAAAATTAGTTAGAAAATTAGTAGAATTTAATTTTTATTAGATATGAAAACAGCAAACCATTTAAAAAATGCCATTACTAAGTTTAACATAATTATAGTCAATCGGAAAAATTAAAAAAAAATAATATCTATAACTATTAGATTATAGCTTTCAAAAAAAAAAACTATGTGATTATAATTCATTTTTCTTGGTAAAGTATTGGTCAGATGTTTTAATTATAAAATTAATTTATTATCACATACTGATTCTAGAAATACATGTATTATTATTATTATTATTATTATTATTATTATTATTATTATTATTATTATTATTATTATTATTATTATTATTTATTTTTTATTATATTTTTTTTCCAAATTAAGATAATACTACCTCCATCCCATGTAATTGTCCCACTTTGACCGGGCACAATAACCAAAGAAAGAATAAATATGTGGCTATAATTAATTTTGAGTAGAGAGAATTAATTGTAGCCACAAATTTTTTGCCATATAAGGAAATGAGACAATTATATGGGACGGACTAAAATGGCAAATGAGACAATTAGGTGGGATGAAGGTAGTATCTACTTAATGAAAAAGTAGTTCGTCATATATTTTGATTCCGTAAAGAAAATTGAGTTAACCAAATTAAAGAAAAAAGTTTTCTTCCATAGTCAATAATTGTTGTATAAGGATTTTTTTTCCCCAAAATTTGTACATTTAAAACTTTTAAATAAATTTTTAATTTTTATTTACTAATTTCTAATTTTTGCTTGGTCATGTTAGCATAGGGGACAAAATGTAAAATAACCATTTAGGATAGTGGATGAAAAAAATTAGACACTAACTTATAAATATATAAAAAATAGCCACTTTTACATGATAAGACAAAAATACCTTTAATGAGACCGATCGAGCCCAACGCACTAAAGATCAATCGAGCCCTCAAGTCCAATACACTAAGGATCGATCGAGCCCTTGACCCCAACACACTAAGGCTCGATCGATCCCTACACATGGGATCGATCGAGCCCATTCGACCCGAACACACTAAGGCTCGATCGATCCCATTTCAGGCCCGTTCGCGCCCAAAACTTTTTTTCTTCTTTCAGGCATTTCTTCGAATAGTTTGTGTGCGAGAAAGGGGAAAATAATAAAATACAAGTATTAAGTATTAAGGGTAAAATTGTCAAGGTGACTAATTTTTATATCTTTATAAGTTGGTGGCTATTTTTTTGTTTTTCTTAAGTTAAGTGGCTATTTTCTATCATTACCACATAGTATATTCTTACTAACTTGGAACCAAATCATCATATTATATACATCAAACAACAAATTAATTATTTATATCATTAAAACTTTATAAATTATAATCATAATCCTTAAAATATATAGAAGGTTTAAGAAATTGCAAAATTCAGTGATACCCCGTGCGTCGCACGGGTGCATAACTAGTCTATATGATAATAACGACTACGGATAGCCGAATTTAGTAAGTTTTATTCTTCCCATAATTTTTATTTTTCTATTTTTTAAATTAAGATATATATAGTAGTTTACTAATTATAATAAATCTTTTGTGCATCACTCTAATAAATAAAAAGATAGAAAGAAACGGTTGCAATAATAACCCACTAATTACGTAATTAGCATTTATCCAAAAACAATTTTTTATATCTACTAAATATCATATCTTACGCTATTATCATGATGAAAGCAACAAAAATAAATCTATTAAACTAAAATTAGCTTATATATAATTGGTTTGTTTTCATACAATTAAATTTTTGGTTTATGATTTAATAACCTACATTGTCTATTTTTATCAGTAGATAGTTTCAGAAAATAATATAAATAAATAGTACATAATGATTACAAATTTTGAACTTTCAATCTTCTAATTAATGTCTGCTGTTACAAATACATAAATCATGGTGAAAAAATAATTTACCTCCTATTTTCATATAATCTAGAGCTTATATATTTCAACACTTTGCAACCAAAAAAATCTCACACAATCCGATTGCACCATTTTATATTCTTATTTTCCAAACAAAGGAAGAAGTTTCAACATCACTCGACTGCATAAGTTTCGACTCAAAGCTTTGAAGGTCTATGGAAAAGGTGGCGTTAGGAATTTGATATGCTCTTGCCAATACTAACACTGTCGTTTGCTCCATATTGTCGATCATATGTAATAGGCATATATTTCAATTTTTATATAAAGTTAGCAATTGTATTACTAATGCATTTTTTAATGATAAGCTCTAGTTTTTACTTTTAATCTACTTGCTTTGCTCAATCCTTATGTGAGATCCAATCTGAATTAGAAAATATTGTTCAATCATAAAAGTTCACAAAAATTAGAACATGATATGTATGCACCTACACCACTAAAAAAAAATCCGGGCAAAAAGTGGCATACGAGTTGTTTACATGGAAAATGAGAAATACGAGTGGTCTTCTTTGCGTGCTATTGTAAAACATTTATATATGAGCTGATGTTGTAGTATAATTTATTTCAAGACTCAATATAAGGAAATGATGATTTTGTGTAACATAATTCTTATGATAAAGTACTAGCTCGCTTACATCAAATGAAATTGAAATTGGCAATATATTGCTTATTATGTATTAATTAAATATTTAATAGCTTCTAATTATAAATTATGTAATATTTCTAAAATTGGGCTACCATCAACTTAAAAAAAATCGGTCTTCATGCTTCTGTGTAAATTCAAAATTTATCAATCAACTCTAAGTTTTAAAGCTGATAATGTTTAAATCAAACATCTACTAATATAATATTTTGGTTTGTATGAAATGGAAATCATCTTGAATTTTTATATTTTTATTATTTGAACTTTTTTTTATAAGATATTGTGAGTTAATTTTTTTAATTATATTAATAATTAAAGGGTAATTCAATCAAAGTTTGAGGTCATATGCAAGTATTCTTATGAGTAGTGTCGATTAATTGACCGGGATTCCATATGCACAAAGATTCAAGATTAAAAATTGTTGAATCGAACAAATTTTGAATTCTCAAAAGAGATAAACAAGTTTTTATCCATTCACAATATCAAAATTGCAGCTTTCTACTCATATCAATAACATGCAAATTAGTTTTGCTTACATATTATATGTGCTATGCTTTTGATCTTTTGTATTTTTGCTTATCACACTAATTGGCATATATTTTTTTAGTGAATAACAAATTAATTGTTTAGTAAATAATTTAGTATGTATATCTATACAATCTATTAAATATTCATATCCCATTCAATCATTTGAAAGCGTGTAGCTAATTAATAGGTGTATATGTTGAGTGAATCTTGCTAATAACAACTACTACATTCGTTCCGTTCGAGACGTCACAATTTTTAAATAAATGTAAAGTATAAAATAATAAAGTATAAAGTCATGAACGTGACAGAGGGACTATAATATATAAATGTTATTCGTCATACCAATTAAGAGAAAGCAAACGAGATATGATGTAGTTAATGCAATTATAAACTCCTTTTAAATTTGGAGGGATGTCCAAGTATTAAGGCTAACAAAAGAATACGACTTTGTATAACATGGAATCCAAAATCAAGCAATTTATTAACTACAAAAGTTCATGGAATAGGTTGAATTAATATGTTATAAACTTATGTTGTTAGTGGTGCAAATGATGGTCATTTAAAAATTATCATATCAAATGACATTTATTTAAACTTTTCTAATAGATCTACCTTCATGATAGAGCAACACTCGCTCTAATGTGGTCGAGTCGGTTATTAATATTTTACATCAATGAGTTTGACTAAAAAGAGGTCAAATAAAACATGAAGCTCAGATGGAAATTTGATAATGTAAATGATGTACACATACAGCTAAATATTTTATTGGTTTGAAGCTATGTTGCATGGGTGCGGGAGTGGGGGTGCGGGGGCGATACAATTCGGATCCATTGATACAGATTTTTAAAAAATTTAGAGTGCGATTCGTCGATGATACGTCTATATATTTATATTTTATTATATATATCACCCATTTTATAAAAATAAAATTCATAAATTAAATACTACTCAATTAAAATGGAGATTTCAATTAAACCTCATAAATTAAATACTATATTGATTTTGTAGTGAATTTAAATTTTAGGGCAATACATATAAAAAAAGTATAAAAAAAACTCAAAATATAAAATTATTTTAAAACAAACCCCAAAAATATTCTAAACACACTGGATTCTTACCGGATACGCGTATCCTACCCACCGGATACACGTATCCGATTTTTTATTTTATTTTAGGAGTCGCCAGGTGGCGAATCCGGTGCGTATCCCACGCGAATTGCACCCGCACCCGTATCCCCCGCATATCCGATACTGCAATGTTGTATTTTTTGAAAAATCCGTGCATTATAGGTTTGAAGTGTTCGGAATCGTCTAACCATGAGCTGAATTTGAAGACCATATCATCAATTATATTGTTAGGAATATTGACTACATTCTTGGATTGTGCAATGACACGTGGTAGATTTTCACACCACATTACAACCATATTCTGGAGGTTTTTTAATAGTCAAAGTGTATTCATTCCTAGACTATCATTAACTCTGTCAAATTCACGTATTCCTTCAAATTTAAATGAAGATAATTTTCTGCTATTGTTTCGTAAGCCACGGGGATTAACAAGAGTCGAGGTTGATCTTTATTACATGTGGGACTTTTAGGAAAGAAACCAAACTAAATTATTTAAAGATTAAAAAAGGCATAAAAAGTCTACCCGTGCATCGCACGGGTGTGTTACTAGTATTAGCAGTATCAAATACTTAAAAGGGAGAAAATACGATGCAGAATTTGAAAAAAAAAGGAAAAACAATAAATATAGCACATCCCATAATTTAAGGAAGAAGGCATTTCAAATCTAGTAAAATTTACTATGTTAGCCGACTTTTATGATATTTATATTAAATTTAAGGCTCCAATAGGATCTTTTATTTAAAATCAATCATCAATATATTTTTATGAATCTATCATGTTCTACTTTGAAAAAAAATGAAATATGCATTAAAATGTTAAACAATACACTTTATATTTAAATATTTTTTCTAAAATACCGTGCCGAAAACATTTGGGACTAATATAGTGGGATGGAGAGAGTATTTCGGTTTTTTGAATAGTTTGCTCACCCCTAGGCATCCAATAAGGAAACTAGGTCTATTCTTTGTCAAATAAAGTGAGACGGAGAAAGAGTAGTGGAGTACATACTTTTATAGATTTGTTGAATTTATTTGGCTGGCCGCTGCTGATTACTCAGATGAGACAGCAAGCAAGAAAACAAACTTCCAATCTGCATAGTTTCTGAAGCAACAAATTCTGAGATTCTAAACACAAATCTAGCAGTGGACGACAAAACATCCAGCTGATCACCGGGGAGATAACTCGGTGACCGATATTTCATTTCTAGACGCAGCTGCTTCAGCCTGCCTGTAATTCATATTCATCCCGGATACGAAGCCCTCAGAAACATTGGGACTAGCCCAATAATATGCAGGTTCTGAAGGCATTGGCAGTGTCATGGTGGAGACATCGAGCATTTGAGTTATGGAAGCCATTGTTGGCCTCCTAGAAGGAGTATCTTGAATACACAATAAGCCAACATGAATGCATCTCAACATGTCCTGAAGGGAATCCGTACTGCTAACCTTCACCATAGGATCTATCATATCTGCAGCTGGTCCTTTGCGCCAATGTTTCCACATCTGACATATTCGAGCATTATATAGTTGCATATATCTTCCATTATCCAAAGATAGTTTTTATATTGCCTTGCCTACTTAAATTTCCACATCTTAATTATACTTACAAGAGTAATGAGGTTCTCCGCTTCATTCCCCTCATTCCAGATTCTTGTGTTCTTTTGACCGCTCAGGATTTCTAGAACAAGCACTCCAAAGCTAAAGACATCTGACTTAACAGAGAAATGCCCATGTATTGCGTACTCAGGTGCCATATATCCACTGCAAAACAAACATATAGTATATGACTTAGCGAGGAACAACTTTCACAATTTTTGGTTGATAACGTGATAGGCTTTTGACTGATAAAACAGTATAGATATGACCTTTTTAATAGTAGTTTGGTACATAATATCATAGAGATGCTAGTTTTGGATCTAATAGATACACAGTGTGATACGTACTAAGTTCCAACAATTCTGCTAGTATTTGGATTGTCATCTGCCTCTAATAGTTGTCTTTCTAGGCCAAAATCTGCAACTTTGGGGTTCAGATCTCCATCCAAGAGTACATTGCTGGCTTTCACGTCACGGTGAATGATCCTGAGTCGAGAACCTTCGTGCAAGTGCAGAAGCCCCACAGCAATGCCCCGTATGATCTTGTAGCGTCGATCCCAATCCAAGTATGAGCGTTTGACTGGGTCTAAATGTTCAATATATATCATTGTTACAGTTCCACTGAATGAAAATGGGCCCTTATTGTATAAGGGTTAATGTTCCATACAACAAAAAATAAGGAAAAAAAGGGGTAAACTGCAAGATACTACCCTGTGTTTTGGGAAACCTACACGAAATCCCCTTGTGTTTTCTAATTTGCATAAAACACCCTTGTGTTTTTAAAAACCCTGCACGATTAACCCAAACCGTGAACACCTATCGCCGTTTGCTCACTTTAGCATTATTTTATTCGATTTTTTCGATTGTTTTATATTCTAATACCTTAAAAATTAATATTTCAATAATTAAACTTCCAAAATTTATAAAAATCGACATTCGATTTGCAATTTTTCCATTAAACTTTAAAAAATGAATAATATGACAAATCGAGTGTCGATTTTTTAAAATTTTGAAGTTTAATAATTGCAATATTAATTTTTAAGGTATTAAAATATAAAACAATAGAAAAAATCGAACAAAATAATACTAAAATGAGCAAACGGCGATAGGTGCTCACGGTTTGGGTTAACCGTGCAGGGTTTTTTAAAACACGTGGATGTTTTATGCAAATTAGAAAACAAAAGGGAATTTCGTGTAGGTTTCCCAAAACACAGGGTAGTATCTTGCAGTTTACCCGAAAAAAATAAAAATGTTACCAAATATGAAGCGGTCTAGACTTGAGTTCTCAACAAATTCATATATGAGAAGCATCTCTTTTCTTTCCAGGCAGAAACCTAAGAGTCTAATCAAATTTCGATGTTGAAGCTTCGTCAATGTTAAGAGTTCGTTGTGAAATTCAGTATTGCCTTGCCTTGACTTAGCAGACAACCTTTTGACTGCTATCTCTTGACCGCTCAAAAGTTTTCCCTGATTGCAAAATTAAATTGTAAGAAAACAGTCAACCAAAGAGAATTGTGTTTTTAATATATATTGCAACGATAGATTGAATTACCTTGTAAACAGGCCCAAATCCACCTTCCCCAAGTATGTTAGCACTAGAAAATCCATTGGTCGCTGCTTTGATTCTAGCAAAATCATATTCCATAGATTCAACAGCAGGATCTGTTTCACGAACAAAAAGGATGTTTCGGTTAGACAACTGCTGCACAGCTGTGGTAACCTTTGTTGGGTTCATTGCAGAAAAAATGATGGATGCATAACCTAAAAAGAAAAGAATCTGCGTTCTCAAGTTTATTTTGACTATACCTGAAAATGACACTTCATTTTTCTTGGATGGTTTACTTCTTTTCCGGAATGCCTGCCACGGCCGAAATTTTAATATCTTAATTGTTGTGAATCTTGTCCATTGTTTTCTTCCAGATGTAAGCTCTCGATTTTCCACTTTGCCACTAGTTTGTTCAACAAGAGGAAGAGTGTGATACTGCATATTTGTAGTGGTAATTGTTGGTTGTGCAGTTCTAGGCAGATCGATCACATCATTCGAAGTTGAAGGACGAATCTCATCAGAAACACTCGGTACCTCAGTCAACACCAAATTATGGTTGCTCTCTTGTTGCTTAAGTGCAAACTCAAGCTGCAGCACCACTTCAGACATTGTTGGCCGGTTATTTGGTTCATCATTGAAGCATCTTCCAGCAATCCCCACAAATGTTTTCAAGCTTTTTGGTGTAATTCCTCTCTCAGACTTGAAGCTATAATCTGATCAACTTCTCCCTTGCTGATCTTATCTCGAGCCCACTTGGTCAGAATCTGCTCATCCTCTGAAACTTCCGAGTCTACTGCCCTTCTCCCACATAACACTTCTAACAACACTACACCAAAGGAATATGTATCACTTTTCCGAATCAGTTTACTAGTTGTGACATAATAAGGATCTATATAACCAAATGTGCCCTTAACTTTTGTGCTAACATGGCTTTGTTGCTTATTTCTCAGTTCAGGTTTGGCCAATCCAAAATCTGAGACCTTAGCGACAAAATTTTCATCAAGCAGGATGTTGGAACCCTTCAAATCACGATGTATGATTCCACAGCCCGTGTGAAGATATTCCAGCCCTCGAGCTACCCCAATGCAGATATCTAGGCGTTGCTTCCACGTGAAAGAAAAACAATTACTGTTATCCTTTGGAAGTTTGTAAAGGTGGTCAGCCAGTGATCCACAAGGCATATGCTCGTAAACAAGAATCATTTCCTTATGCTCATTGCAGTAGCCAATTAGAGGCACAACATTTATATGTCTGATCTTTGAGAGTGTTTCAATCTCAGTCAAAAACTCACGAGCTCCTTGCCTAGAATATAGGTTTAACTTCTTTATGGCAACAGCCTTTTCCTCTTTATCAATGAAGCCTTTGTATACTTTACCAAATCCACCCTTTCCAATTACAAGTCCATGACTGAAATTTCTTGTGGCCAATCGGATCTCAGCTAGTGAAAAACGTCGACAGACTCTTTCAGCCCCAGCTGATGGCTTGTTATACTCCTCACTACTGCTAGCTTCCGAACTTCCCAAATATTCCCGTAACCCATAAACAATTATATTCACAATAGAAATTACAATCTATTGCAATAGCCATAATTGCATTTCTAGGACCAAGAACTACAAATGGAGTTTGGAAGGTCTTCAGAGGTGAATCCTGAGCTAAAGGCAGAGGCAGAGGATTTGGAGCAGCTAGACTGCTATCAGGATTACTCAGCTTAAGTATTTCAAATCCTTTAAGGGGTCCATGTGTATCCATAAGTTCTTGATTCGACTGCAGGCAAATCAAGAGATTTCGCTTCACTTCTTGTTTTTGACCATTCCTCATCAAGACATAGTCCCCATACCAAGGGATGTCTCTTTCTTTTACTATGTCATTATCAGAATCAGAGGTGACCACCATTTCATTAATCAGAACTCTAAAATTCAGGCCAATACTTTTGGCCATTTTGTATCGTATCTCAGAGAAATGAAGCCTAACCATGTACCTGAATCCCACGTCCACAGCAACATTCCAAGTTATATTGTTGGTATTGTCCAATTGCTGCTTAGGGGCAGTCAACCACATTGCAAACCAGATGATACCGAGTCCTGTTTAATGCTTATACGTTGGACTATTTCAAGTGCAATACTATTATCGATATAAAGCAGATATTGCTGACCAACCACTTGCAATCCGATATCACTACTAACCGGAATGTAAGAAAGACTAGTAGGCACTGAGATAATTTCAATTCCATTTATAAAAGCAAAAGTATCTAGTGATGGACTACTTTCAGCCGAGAAAACTATGTTAAACTGTTGGTTTTCTTGTATATCTAAACATAATTCTTTAGCAAAAGTATTCACACCAAGAGCTTCAGCTGTGATGGAAGCGCTGAAATTACTGAGCAAGGTAAAAGAACCGGCCTCAACTGTAAATAAGTCTTTCCACCCTTTAAAACCCCCATATGTATTCGGATTAAAGTGAAGGCGGATAATTTTCTGACCTGCGCTCACTTTAAATGAATATGAGAACTTGGAAGTCGAGAGGCGTGCTGTCTGGTAGGGAGTTGGATCAGCAGAGGCAGACTTTTCGATAACAGCAGTTGAGACGGTCGACTGACCATGTGTTTTCAGCCCCGAAGAAAACATTGACCGCACATCTCCGAGCCATTCCCTTCCATTGTGTGCCGAAAAAGTTCCAGTTGAGCCACAATTAATGGAGACATCGCCTGTAAAGTGAGTTGGTTTATTGCTACTGGCTGTGATTGTGATTAGGAAGCAGAGAAATAACAGAGCAACTGAAACTCGAGAGAGGTTCATGGATGATGATTGATGAGCATCCCGGCAAGAATGGAGATACAAGCCAGAATTTTAACTCTGACGAATTTCCTATTGTTTATTGGTCAAATACACATTATAATTTCATTTTCTTAGTGTTCATATCTCCTTTGAAGCTTCATTGCAACCAGGGGCGGGGCAAGGATAACGGGGCCCTGTGCAAATTCATGAAATCGGGCCTTTTCTTATAATAATACATATTACGTAAAAAAGACTTAGTACATAAATTTCATGTCGCTAACATAAAAGGTCGAAACATTCTTTAAAACGAGTAGTTATGTTTTAAAAAATACGGAGTAAAATCTTATTTTTAAATTTTTTTACAATTTTTTAAAGTATTCATTTTTTTATTTTTGAACTTCCCGGTGTTTAAACAAAAACCCACTAAATAATGTCCGAATATGAAATTCGGAGAAAGATAGAAGATGAAATTCGGAGAAAGAAAAAGATGGAAACAAAGACAAGAATATAGCAAAGCACTAATTAGAGAAAAAATAAAATAAAATATAAATATGTGCAAAGAACGAGTTAAGGTGTTAATGTAAAAAAATATATATATATATTAAGGTGGGCCCGTTGATAATATAAATAAAAAAGAATAACTAAAAAAATGGGAAAAAAATATACATATGTGCCAAAGAAAATATTAATTGGTGGGCCCCTTAATAATAGAAATAGAAAAGAATAACTATAAAAAAGAAAAAGAAAAAACGAAAATATTAATTGGTGGGACCTTAATATAAAAATAGAAAAGAAAAAAAAAAAAAAAAACACACACACACACACATTTATGTGTTAAGGAGGTCTTGAACACTCGCCATTTACATCAATTAAATTAAAATACAAAATTCCCTACCATCTGCGCTACTTACATTATAATGTTAAAAGGTTCGAAATGTGTAAATATATATGTATATATACACTGTAGACCCAAAAATTTGGGCCCCCGATTTGTCGGGGGCCCTGTGCGGTCGATCACCTTGCACATGCCGTAGAACCGCCCCTGATTGCAACTTCGCAAGTTTAGCTAATTTCTCATACATGGTCAGAGAGAGAAGACAAACCGTGTGGAGACTTTTGAGTAGAGTCTAACTCGTCTGCGACGAAATTTGCATACACTGACCCAAATTTATGTAATGTTTTTTCATAACTTGACGCCGTTTTAACTGTCAAGAGTAACCGATTCTTGTCAATTCCTAAAACGCCATCACTTTTGTGTTCGTATTTCAAGAATCACTGATAATAAACTCTAGAGATAAAACTTCTGATGTAATTTAAATCCAACACATAAAATATTACTATGATTTATGAAGTAATGTGATGTTATATTTAAAACAAAAGGTTTTGTAGAAAATAATGCAAATAAACTAACATCAAACTATAAAATTCAGATGCAAATAAACTAACATCATACTATAAAATTCAAACTTACTGGATTCATTACCTTACGTCCTTACCGCTTGTTTTTCTGGACAAAGCTGGCTTCACTGTAACAAAAAATCTACCTCCTCAGTAAATAAGGGAAAGCTCTATGTCGGTAGTGCACCCTGCATCTGCTAAACCAAAAAACCTAGTAAATCAAGAGCAAGCTTAAATTAAATTTCAAAATATCAATTACAGTACTCACTAATGCTAACTACCTTATTAATTTCCTAATTTTGCAGTCGGTTAATTCAGGTGGTAGCTTGCTATTGCCCTGGCAAACCAAGAGGGAAAACAAAGTAACTCATAGTATATGGCCTAGCTACTAGGCCCAAGCATTGAACCCAATATAATTGGGCCCCGACAGTTAAGCTCGGCCAACGCAGCTCGGCCCAACTAAAGCCCTACGCAGCTCGGCCCAGTTAGCTACAACCTACTTCAAAGAAGACTTCTACACCAAGACAACTCCTACATTGACTACAATTCAAGTTCCAAGAGATATAGAAGCTCGGTGTTTATCCAATAAAGGAGGAGATCAAGTCAAATAGTCCTAATAGGAAAAGACCTGTAATCTTAGTCGAATTCACATGTAAATACCTATAAATAGGGGTTTAGAATAGATGAAAAGGGGGAGGACAATCTTTGTACAAGCGAGACACATACTCTCAATAAAATCCATACACACTTTCGCTCCGTGGACGTAGATCTATCCCCATAGATCGAACCACGTAAATCCTTCGTGTCCCTTTTCGTGTTCATTAAATCCCAGTTTTCGTGCATTAATTACCTTGCGAAAATAAGTTCGATCACTGGCATCGTCTGTGGGAACAAAAATCTGTGAATCTCGATCAAATTTTGCAAGTTTACTAAAATCACGATGGCCGGAAAATCAACACGATCTACTACTGCTGCTGCTGCTCACAAGTCCGCCGCTGATGTTGTTGCCGCTGCTGCTAAGGAGAGGGAAGCACAGTATAAAAACACCTAGCAAACCCCTCAAGAATCCAACGAAGCCTCCAGCCAGCCGCCTAGCTCTAATCACAGACGCCCTGGGAAGGAGCCTGCGCTAACTCCAGAAGGGCATGTCGGAGATATCCCGGTGGATCAGTTCGGTAGACCACTCCACCCTAGCCAAGAAGGTCACAACAGTGGTCGTGACGAAGAGGAGGTCCCAAAGCTCCAGCCGCATGAACTTGAAGACGCAGTGAAAAATTTCCTCGCATATAAAGGCCCAGAATTCCTCCAATTCGTCAACCGACAAAAAGTTGGAAAATGAGATGGAGAACGCGGAGCTACATCC
This sequence comes from Mentha longifolia, assembly GCA_001642375.2. Classification (NCBI taxonomy): domain Eukaryota; kingdom Viridiplantae; phylum Streptophyta; class Magnoliopsida; order Lamiales; family Lamiaceae; genus Mentha; species Mentha longifolia. Next base: position 22,606,083 of record CM038117.1, read on the forward strand.
CGTTCCCAGCAGCAACACAATTCTCAAAGCGTCCAGATCGTAGGAGCACGGGACTCCGCAACCCGTCAGAGGAGGTCCAATTATGAACGCCGAGGAAACCACAGATTTTCACCTCGGCGTAGCATCACCCCACCTCGTCGTCACACTATTTCACCTCGGCGTGACGACGATTACCGAGAAGGGAGATTTACTATTTACAGTAAGATCTCTACTCCCTTCACCAACAGAATACTCTACACTCCTCTCCCGGAGAAGTATCGAGTACCTCCGATTAAGCCTTATAACGGCTCATGTGATCCGAGGAATTTTTTGTCCCAATATCAGTACAATATGATGAATCAAGGCCTCAGCGAGGATACCTATATGTGTAAGGTATTCCCCGAACTACTCGTGGATAACGCTCGTAGTTGGTTCGATAGCCTGCCTCCATGCGGTTTTTTCCAGAAAGCCGACGCGAAAACCACCCTGGCTCAGCTTCTTTCTATAAGGCAGAGACGAGGAAAGTCAATAAGTGACTTTATGACTAGGTTTAATAAGGAAAGCCTGAAAGTCGATCGCTTGACCGACGACGTCCTTATCTCGGCCTTCCAGAATGCCATCCAGTCTGGTGCTCTCTACAAGGAGATCGTCAGGGAAGAGCCTCGGACATCGAAGCAACTGTGGAATATCGCGGATCGGTTCGCACGCGTAGATAAAGTAGATAGGAAGAAGCGCGAGGCTGATAAGCCTAAACCATCCGACCGGAGGAAAGAAGAGCGCAATGACCGAAGTCAAAGCTGCCGAAGTGCCTTAGATAGACTGCAGCGAGGCCCAATTAAATCCCGACTTGGACCTCGGCAAACTCCGGAGAAGACCCAGTTTACACCACTGACAAAACCAAGGACAGAGATTTATGAGCTGCATACCAACCTATTTCGGAGACCTCAGCCCATGTCACGTGGTGGGTCGAAACGCCAATCCAAGGACAAATACTGCCAATTCCATGAGGATTACGGCCATGACACAGAGGACTGCCGGGAGCTAACTGTGGATATCGAGCACATGGTGCGCGATGGTACGTTTAGAAAGTACTAAAGTTGCGGCCAACACGATGTTCGACCCCAGGGTAGGGAAAGTGCAGAAACCGAGGAGGGAACAATTGCGCCCCCCATATCGACAAAAAGCCGAAGCCTGATGATGAGGACAGAGACGAAGATCAACCCCAGATCGACGGAATCCTCACTGCTATAACCGGGCTCCCATAAGGAGTAACGAAGTTGTCACTCAAGGCCGAGGCCAGAAGTCCCCCTGCAGACAAACCTTTACAGAAAAGGTTCAAAAAGGACGGGGCCATTACTTTCTCGAAGAAGGACCCGGTGCCACCAATGATACCTCACCAAGACGCCATTGTGATTGAGGCAGTGGTGGCTAATAAGCTCGTCCAACGAATCTTCATTGACAGTGGGGCCTCGGTAAGCGTGCTCTTTAAGGACTGCTTTGAGAAGCTAGGGGTTGAAGAAGCTCTTTTAACGCCAGCACCAATTCCCTTGAGAAGCTTCGTCCAATAAGAGACGCAAACCGAAGGGATAGTTCAACTCCCAGTGACAGTGGGTAAGCACCAATACGAACCTTGCTCGATCCGTAATTCAACACGCACGCGGAAGACAAGAACTGAATTTGTAACCGATGGATATCTCAATATACCTAAAGTCTAATCCCACAAATGATATAGAATCGGCCTAAACCCCCTATACCCCAAGTGATGATCGCTTAGTCACACGGAGACGATGTATGACACATAACGAGATTTGATTGGCTCGTTGATTCACCGATAAGAGAATTCGTCTTGGAAAAATCAAGAGGAACTCGAATAACTCTCAAGAGAGAATAAAACTCACAATTATGATTAATGATAGACTGATTTTCGTCCATTACATAGGTTCCCTATTTATAGTGCAAATAAACCTATCTAGACCTAGTCAAACTAGGAAATAACTTAAGTAAAGTCAAAGTATGGTCCAACCCACTTAATTAACATAACAAAACCGAAAAATAAAGCCTTTTAAGGCACTAAAACTTGGGCTTAAAATAAAGTGACGAAAATAATAATTAAACAACTAAAATAAACTACAAAATAATATCTTCACTCTTCAGCCCATATCATCTTTAATTCTTGGCCCATGAATTGAAATCCACGATCTACGGGCTGCATCAAGCACCCATTGTCATCCACTAAGCTCGTCAGTTTTTTTATCGTAAAGGTGAACTCCCCCTATAACATCATCCTAGGAAGAGATTGGTTGGTTGCAATGAAGGCAATATGCTCGGCGTACCACCTAACGATTAAAATTCCATCGAAAAATGGGGTAATTGTAGTTCGCGGTGACCAAAAAAGAGCAAAGGAGTGCATGCAGATTGCCCTACGAGGTGTTGGAACACCTCAGCATCCGCAGACATAGCAATTACAAAAACCCGAAGTGTTGAAAGACAATTTTGCATTGTACGAGCCAGTGGAAGTCGTTGTTGTGTACGAAAATGACCCGACCAAGGTCGTCAAAGTTGGCTTTGTTGGATGAGCCGAACTTCGCAAGCAAGTTGTCCAACTACTTCAGGAATATAAAGATGTCTTTGCTTGGTCACCGCTTGACATGACCGGAGTTTCACCAGATGTTATCACACACCGGCTGAATATTAACCCTGGAGTAAAGCCAGTCCGGCAAAAGCAGCGGGTATTCGTAGCAGACCGGAACCAGGTCATACATGACGAAGTGCACCAACTGTTAGAGGCACGAATACTCTTCGAGGTCAAGTATCTGACGTGGATTGCTAACCCGGTGATGGTGAAGAAATAAGGAGGAGGTTGGCGAATGTGTATCGACTACACCGACCTAAATAAACACTGCCCTAAAGACACCCCTCCCCAACATCGACAAGAAAGTCGAGGCTCTGGCCGGCCATAAGGTTTTCAGCTTCTTAGATCTGTATAAGGGATATCACTAAGTCTTGATGAGTGATGAAGACACACCGAAGACAGCTTTCATAACTGACTTCGGTGTCTTCGCGTATAAGAAAATGCCTTTCGGATTAAAGAATGCTGGAGCCACTTATCAAAGAATGGTGGACAAGATATTCGAGCCCCACATCGGCAAGAATGTGGAGGTATATGTGGATGACATCGTCGTCAAAAGCAAAGAGCCAGCCACCTGTGCTGACGATCTCAAGATCGTCCTCAGCCTCCTTCGGAAAGCCAACCTGAAGTTGAATCCTGAAAAGTGCATCTTTATGGTTCGATCTGGAAAAATTTTAGGATGCTGGGTTTCTCAAGAAGGATTAAAGGCCAACCAGTCTAAGGTCCGAGTTGTCCAAGAGATGAAGGTTCCGGAGAAGATTCACGACGTGCACAAATTGACGGGCTGCCTAGCTGCCCTAAGTCGGTTCCTTTCGAAAGTAGCAGAGAAGCAACTCTCGTTCTTCAAGATTCTTAAGAAGAATCTAGTTTTTAAATGGGAAGAGGAACAGAAACTAGCGTTTGTTGACCTGAAAAAGTACCTCTCCAAGCTTCCAACCTTGTCGGTCCCGCACGAAAGAGAAATTCTCTCCCTATATCTCGCGGCTTCGGATGAGACTATAAGTGCAGTCCTAGTGCGTCAAGAAAAACATCGACAACTCCCGGTCTATTTCATCAGCCGAGCACTCAAAGGACCTGAGACGGGGTACCAGCCATTAGAGAAGATCGCACTAGTGCTAGTAAACACTGCAAGGAGGGTATGACCTTATTTCCAGGCACATCCGATATAGGTCCTCACCGACCTCCCACTTCGTCAAGTGCTATTGAAACCTGAAGCTTCGGGGAGAATTGCGAAATGGGCAGTTGAACTAGGAGATCACGACATCAGCTACTGTCCACGCAGTGCTGTCAAAGGCCAAGCCTTAGCTGACTTTCTTGTGGAAACTAAGTTTACGGAAGCACCGAAGCCACCTGATACCACCTCGGATATTGCCGGAGCCGAACCTACAAGTAAACCGCCCAAACACTGTTGGAAGGTATATGTGGACGGAGCTTCTGGAAAATCAGGAAGCGGTGCAAGCATCATACTTCTCAGCCCAGACGAGCAGGAGATAACCTATGCACTTCGGTTCGAATTCCCTACCACAAACAATGAAGTGGAGTACGAAGCCTTAATTGCAGGACTTCGCCTCGCTCAAAGTCTCCAAATACGAGTTGTACAAGTCTACTGTGACTCCCAAGTCATAGTCAACCATATGATTGGCACATACGAGGCAAAGGGCGACATAATGAAGAAGTATCTCCAAAAAGCTAAGAGTCTGCAAGAAAGCTTCACTTACTTCGAGTTGGTACGAATCCCAAGAAAGGCAAACATCTGAGCTGATACTTTAAGCAAATTGGCGTCCTCATCAACAAGCTCTCCTGTGGAAGGAGTCAAATACCGAAGTATAGAGGAAGCCGAGGTCAGCCTCGTAATTGATGATGATGCGCCGAATTGGATGACTCCTCTTTGGAATTATTTGGAGAAGGGCGAGCTACCCAGCGACAAGCTTGAGGTAAGAAAGATCTTAAGCAAGTCACCAAAGTACGTTCTACAAGAAGGAATTATGTACAGAAAGTCATACCTTCAACCTCTCCTAAGATGTGTCGGACCGAACCAAACAAACTATGCGTTACGTGAAGTCCATGAAGGGTCATGTGGAAGCCATATCGGAGCTCGAGCACTATCAAAGAAGGTCATGCGCTGGGGCTACTATTGGCCCACAATGTTCCAAGACGCAGTCGAACTGGTTAAAAAGTGCCCAAAATGTCAAATCCATGGGACGGTGCCGAGATTACCTCAAACCGACTTCATAAGCATGCAAAGCCCGTGGCCGTTCGTGCAATGAGGAATTGACATCGTCGGACCATTGATAAAGCTCCTGGACAACTCCAGTTCCTTATCCATTGACTACTTCACTAAGTGGGTCGAAGCCGAACCCTTGGTAAAGATCATAAGCAAGAACGCCCTCAACTTCGTATGGAAAAATATGGTTTGCCGTTTCGGTGTACCCCACATACTCATCTCGGATAACGGAACCCAGTTCACCGATCGGACATTCAGAGAATGGTGTGAAGGACTTCACATTCACCAAAAGTTCACTTCGGTAACTCATCCTCAAGCGAACGGCCAAACCCAAGTTACGAACAAAACGATCGTCAAGGGACTCAAGACCCGCCTCGACAAAGCCAAAGGAGATTGGGCAGCAAATTTACCCCAAGTCCTATGGTCGTACCGAACCACTCCCCGGACCTCAAATGGTGAAACACCTTATAGTTTGGTGTACGGAACCGAAGCAGTGATCCCGGTAGAGATCAGCCCGCCGAGCCCACGCACTCTTAACTTTACATCCGAAGTCAATGACGAAGACCTCCGAACCGAACTGGATCTATTGGAGGAGAAACGAGAGCTCGCCTACATAAGAGAAGCCAAGTACAAACAACAAGTAGGTCGGTATTACAACCGAAGAGTGAAGTACAAACAATTCCAAGCAGGCGACCTCGTACTTCGGAACAATGAAGTCAGTAAAGCGGAAAGGCTCGGCAAGCTAGAGGCCACATGGGAAGGACCCTACCGAGTTCAAGAAGTACTCGGCAAAAGGTCGTACAAGCTCGCCCATTTATCCGGTGAGCCTTTACCCCGCACATGGCACATTACTCATTTAAAGAAATACTTTGTATAAGTGGATGAGAGTAATGTCTAGGATCAGTTCATTTAAAGTCGTAGGTGTCTAGTATCAGCTATTTTTCTTTTTGTTTTAAAATTTCAATTTTTTATCAATAAAGTTTTATTTTTCCTTTATGGTTCGTTTAATTCCTTGCATATCATATCTTGCATCTCTCTCTCCCACTTATGTTTAGTATTTTGATCTTTTAAACCAAAACCCTGACGAGGGTAACTTAATAAACCCCATATTTGGGGTAAAGTATAAACGCGCGCGTACCGACCTAACCTTGTTAAAAATAGAAGTACAATCTGCCTCAGCTTAAAACGAAGGCACCACCTTTGTTAAAAGCTAGGAAGGATTACTTTTGTTTAAAATGAGGAGGCACCACCTCGGTTAAAAACAAAGATACGGCCTTTGTTTAAAATAGAGAAGAGCCTAAACTTCGTCTTCGACGAGGTCATGCTAATTAAAGCCTAAACCTCGTCGGACGACGAGGTCGTGCTATTCAAAGCCTAAACCTCGTCGGATGACGAGGTCATGCTATTCAAAGCCTAAACCTCGTCGGATGACGAGGTCGTGCTATTCAAAGCCTAAACCTCGTCGGATGATGAGGTCGTGCTATTCAAAGTCTAAACCTTGTTGGACGATGAGGTCGTGCTAATTAAAGCCTAAACCTCGTCGGACGACGAGGTCGTGCTAATTAAAGCCTAAACTTTGTCTCTGACGAAGTCGTGCTATTCAAACCCTAAACCTCGTCTTATGATGAGGTAATGCTCATTATGGCCTACCTTTGTTTAAAACAAAGAAATATATATCTATGTTAACAATAAGGAAAAAGGCTGATATGAGTACAAAAGAATTCCGTTTTATTTCAAAAATGGAAAAATACAATACATGGTGATTAAGACGAGCTCGAAGGCTTGGGTTTGCTAAAACTAAGCCATCTTGCATCAAAATCACCGTCGGAGTTGAAATTTAAAACTTCATCTATATTGAAGCTGCCTCGACCTCGTTCACCACCACCACGCCCTCGACTCCTACCCCTACCCGATTGAAGACTCCGACCTCGTCCTCATCGAGCCAATGATTGACGTTCTTGTTCATAAAACTCCTTAGAGTGGCGCATGAATCTCATATCCGATCGACCCGAAGGAGTCGACGCCCTCGAAGGACCGGGGGTAGTAGACTAACTTAAAAGACAAGTGTCATTTCCCAACCAAGCAGCCAACTTCGGGCGCCGAGCTAAGATCACTTCATACATACCAGCTACTTGCTTCAGCTCGGCCATCTGATCTCGGAGCTACCAGGAGTCCGCCCCGTATCTTTCTTGGTAATCCTTGCGCCGGGCGGCGACCTCTGTTACCTGTGAATCAACTTCGGCAATGGTTTTCCCGCCATTTCGGCGGACGATGGCCTCGTATTAAGCGTGCTCCTCGGCGATCTTATCAGCTTCTTCCTTCAAGGCATCATACTTATCTCCAAGCTCCAGGAGCTGAGCTTCGAGCTCGTCATTTCTGATTTGAGCAGCTCTAAGTCTAACGTCAGCCTCAACCTGGATATGGCTAGCTTGGTCTTTCCAATGAAGGACTTCGACATTCTTAGCTTCAAGAGCTCGTAGTAAGTTATTGATTTGAGTTATATACGGAGATGCATCGAAAAGTTCCGGTGAAGAAGAAGACTACATAAACACGAAAGTAATTTCAATTAACACTTGATGTTTTATAGCCACTAGGGCAAAGGTGAAACGACATCCTAACGATGCCGTAGTACAAGTGCCCTACATAAAAAAAAAAAGGGGAAGGTGATCAACTGACCACTCCGGCGTTCTCTTCATTCTCACGAGGAGTCTCATAAGTAGCCGGAGCAGTTTCACCTTCACCCCTGACTTCGGCCTCCTTGTTCTCCTCGGCCTCCGTTTCTTCATCACCCACAGCCTCGGTCTCCACAGTGCGGCTGAGGCCAACAATCAGCTCCTCCAGCTCATCATCCCGGTCGACCGGGCAATTCTCCACCACCTCGGAGGTCAGGAATGTAGATGCCAAGGCCAAGTTCTCCAGCAGAGGGATACCTTAGATGCTCTTTAGTAAGGCCTCGGCATACTTGCGATATACAGCCTCATCTGACATTTCCTGATAACCGTACTTGGATTTATCCAAGTCCGGAATATCAGCAGCAATGTTGTCAATGGTGTCACTGACAGCACGAGTATTCAGAATTGAGGCCACCTGCCCGGCCAGTTCTGAAAACTTCTCAAATCGGAAGAGCCTCTCCATATACGCCCGAAGCAGCGGCCCCAGCTCGACAACCACTTCGGCTTCCCGCTGCCTCGCCGCCTCCGCCTCGGCCCTCCACGAGGCCGCCTCTGTCTTCACCGCCTCGGTAGCGGCCCGCTCCAACGTCAGTCTTTTTTCCGCCAACGCCAGTCGGTTGGCGAGGCCGCCCTTCTCATTATCCAGGTCACGGTGAACCCGGGCCATCTCATTGTAGCGGTCGACCCCGGCGGATAGAAAACCGCTCAATTCTGAGGCCAGATCACTCAGCCTCGTCACCATATCCTCGGCACCCTACATCAGCAAATATTAATGTTATAAAAAAAAAGGAGATGCCCAAGTCAGATGAAGTTACGATGCTACCTCGGGAAACGGCCGACGCTGATTCACCAGTCCTCCAGAGCCATGGCCTTCTACCCACGAGATAACCGGACTGCAGTGACAGTGCAATCCTCCTCTTCGGTTGAAGTAGCAACAGCCAACTTCTGTACTTTCTTTTTACGAACGAGGGGTCGCTCTGGAGGGGACCCCATTAATGATGTGCCTCGTCCGCCCTCTGTTCATTCCGAAGAAGCCTCAGACGCTGGCTTCTCAGTAGAGCTGGACCTTGTCCTCTTCGTACCGAGTAGTTTCACTGCAAAGAAACACATAGCGAGCCTATTATCGCCATGACATGGAACACATAAAACATGATAAAAATAGACCAAGTGGAGCCTCACCCTTCACCGGCTCAACCATGGAGTCTGGATCATAAGGGCTCATCCCCGCCCTAGCAAGATCGGCCTCGGTGAATTCTTCCTCGACGAGGCTCGTCAATACTTCCTCAAGAACACCGAACTTCTCTTCGGTGCCTTGGTTCCTCAGTTTACCCATATTCCACACGAAATGTGGGACCTCACCGAACCGGCAGAAGAAGAACTTTGACTGCCAGTTCGGGATTTTTGACTTCGTCTTAACTCGAAAGTCAAGACGGGGTGTCAAATAATACCACCCTTTGAAGGAATTAAATTGAAAAAATTTAAGGATCAGCTCTACTGACAGGCTGACCCCGTGACGACTACTGAGTGTGCCTAAACCCGTGAACTGCCTAAATGAGTTTGGCATTATTTGACATAAGGGAATGCCGAACTTCCGAAGAAGATCGGCAAAAACAGGGGCAAGAGGAAGACGAAGACCATGGTTTAAACAATCTTCGTAGATAGTTACGAATCCAATCGGAGGATTTGATGCCCTATCTTCCGGCCGAGGAACTATAAACTCTATACAGTTAGGAAATAAATAATTTTTTACAATTTTCAAAATTGCGGATAAATCTAGGGTTGAAGAAAACTTTGACACTATTCCGACTGCATCAATAGGCGAAGCAAACACTACCCTACACTTTGACAGAACGTCCGACTCTACGGTATATACATCTACATCTACATTTTCCGGCGGATAGGGTACCAGAGGCGACATAGACCTTTCACCAGAATCCCGACTACCACTACCGCTCGATTCGTGAATAAAAGAAGAGGAAGCCATGGAAACTTACTTTTTAAGTGATGGACGACTGTGGTGAAAAAGGTTTCACTGGATTCTGGCACAACAACGGCGGTAATGCTGCGAATCGTGAAGGTTGAAGGTGAATCGCCGAGATTTTTAGGGTTCCAAATTTTGAAAATGACTAATTATGGCGTATGGAAGAAGTTTTATCAACTTTCCGCCTTTTCACATTCCCTCCCATGATACGCACATGCCTACTTTATCGGGACCCCAAACGGCGCATTTAAGGTAACTGACACATCACGTGTTCGACATCACCCGCGATGCTAACTAGTGCTAGGCCACTTCTCCCAACTCTTTACTTACCTCGTAATTAAACAAGACAGCACAAAATTGACCTCATCCTAACGAGGCGGAACGCATTCCGACTTCGTCGAAATCTAATTTTTGAAGGGGCAATGCAAATTTTGATTCGAATTTGATTCGACCTTGTCCTAACGAGGCGGTACGCATTCCAACTTCGTCAAAATCTAATTTCTGAAGGGGCAATGCGAATTTTAGTTCGACCTCGTCCTAACGAGGCGGTACGCATTCCGACTTCGTCGAAATCTAATTTCCGAATGGGCAATGTGAATTTTAGTTCGACCTCATCCTAACGAGGCGGTACGCATTCCGACTTCGTCGAAATCTAATTTCCGAAGGGGCAATGCGAATTTTAGTTCAACCTCGTCCTAACGAGGCGGTATGCATTCTGACTTCGTCGAAATCTAATTTTTGAAGGGGCAATGCGAATTTTAGTTCGACCTTGTCCTAACGAGGCAGTACGCATTCCAACTTTGTCGAAATCTAATTTCCAAAGGGGCAATACAAATTTTAGTTCGACCTCGTCCTAACGAGGCGGTACGCATTCCGACTTCGTCGAAATCTAATTTCCGAAGGGGCAATGTGAATTTTAGTTCGACCTCGTCCTAACGAGGCGGTATGCATTCCGACTTCGTTGAAATCTAATTTCCGAAGGGGCAATGCGAATTTTGATTCGACCTCGTACAAATGAGGCGGTAAGCATTCCGACTTCGTCGAAATTCTAATTTTGATAGGGCAATGCACTTTCACTACTCCTACCTCAACTTTCTACCCCGACCCGCATCCTCACTTCCATATCTTTTAGGGGGGGGATGTGATAGTATATGGCCTAGCTACTAGGCCCAAGCATTGAGCCTAATATAATTGGGCCCCGACAGTTAAGTTCGGCCAACGCAGCTCGGCCCAACTAAAGCCCTATGCAGCTCGGCCCAGTCAGCTACAACCTACTTCAAAGAAGACTTCTACACCAAGACAACTCCTACATCGACTACAATTCAAGCTCCAAGAGATATAGAAGCTCGGTGTTTATCCAATAAAGGAGGAGATCAAGTCAAATAGTCCTAATAGGAAAAGACCTGTAATCTTAGTCGAATTCCACATGTAAATACCTATAAATAGGGGTTTAGAATAGATGAAAAGGGGGAGGACAATCTTTGTACAAGCGAGACACATACTCTCAATAAAATCCATACACACTTTCGCTCCGTGGACGTAGATCTATCCCCATAGATCGAACCACGTAAATCCTTCGTGTCCCTTTTCGTGTTCATTAAATCCCAGTTTTCGTGCATTAATTACCTTGCGAAAATAAGTTCGATCAGTAACTAAAAAGTAGAAGAAGAAAGCAGAAAAAATGTCAATTACAGTAATCTAACAAACTTCAACGTTAGTTTCACAACTCGATGAAACTATTTCAAAAATCAACGATGAGATGCACGGTTATATGCAGATTTAAATAAATTATGTGTATTTCCATACACTCGCTATGAGTAATGCTCCAATGCTCACCTTGGACACGCTTAATGTGCCCACAAATAATGTGACATTGGTATAAATAAAAAAGTTAATAAGAAACATATCAAAATTAATTAAACTATACTATAAAAAATTAAGCCCTACCTAAAAAAGCAAAAAAATTGCCGAAGTGGCATTGTCAGATCACCAGTGGGCACATTAAATATACCCACGGTGGGCATTGGAGCGTGTTATTACTAATTTTGAATTTAAGTGTTACTTATTTTGAATTTTAAAGTGTTATTTTGATTCTTTTGTCTTCCATTTTTTTTGTTTTTCATATGTCAACCAATACTTGATCTATACCCTATTATAAAGAGCCTTATTTTACAAAATTTGATTTGCCTATTATGCTCTTTATATAATTTTTTTAAGGATAATTTGATAATTTAAAGTGAACATAATTAATATTATTTACTTTTATAATTATAGTTATATTAGTAGTGTACTTCTATTAAAAGTCTTATAGAAATTAATTTTTGACATTAAATACACAATATCCTTACATTTGGAACGTAATTGTTTTAGCAATTTTAGTTTTTTTTTTAATTACTTCTCGACTGCAAAAAAGAGGGCATGCAATATTTATATAAACATTTGAACACAAAACTTTTATAGTTAAAGCTACTTAAACTAAAACGTTATCAACATGAAATATTAAACTTTTATTTTGACATTACTGTGATATAAATATGAATTAACTAAATTACGACACCATGAAGCATGATCTTATCACCAAGTCGTAAAAAAAATGGAATTAAATTCATACTTTTCTTTATATCAATTTTAATATATAATCTTTCTTTTTCTTGCCTATTTTTTTGTCTTTTATTTATGAGCACAATGTAATGATATAATTATAAAAACTCTAGAAAATTTAATACTCCCTCCGTCTCAAGTATTTCGACACTTTTCTTTTCGGCACGGAACTTAAGACGGGAGTATTTAGTGTGTAAAGTGTAATGTGTGTAGGGATGTGATATGGTTTATGTATTTAGACATATTTTTAAACTGGAGCATCATAGATGCATAAAAACATATCCATGTTTGGTCTTAAATGAAAGACTGTATCAAGACCTTTAATTTGGTATAAAAATCATAAAAACCGAATAACAAACGAGAAAGTTATGATAGTTTAAACTTTTAAGATTTAAATTATATTGGGATACGTGCTGAGAGGTGAGTTGATTGTGAGATATAATTAGATAATGTTAAGTGTAATAAGGGAGTATTAATTAGCTAATTATTTTCCAAAAAGGAAAGGTGTCAGAATACTTGAGACGGCCCAATAAGGAAAGAGTGTCGGAATACTTGAGACGGATGGAGTATGAAATTATATTTAGGATAATATCAATAGTGTGATACTTTCATTAGAATTATCGTCCACACGAATTGGTATTCATCTTCATCTATAAGGAGAAGAAGATTAAATTTTATAAAATTAAATTCTATTTTTTCTTGAATATATATGTATATATCTTTAATGAGAATTATGTCTACAATTATGAAATTTGTGAGGAATATAAGTATCTTTAAAGAGTAAGAGTAAATCAATTTGAATTTGCCATGCTCTTATTTATTCAATAATTAATTCTATTAAAGGTAAATGTATTTTACTACAAGAACCACCTAGGCATGTGGTAATTAGGAAGAGAGATAAATGAATATAAATAGTTTTTTCTATATTATTACTTTCACCAAACTACTTCCAAACTATGAGTAATATTTATAGAACTCTATTTTGATTCAGGGTAATTTTATAATTAATTGATGATTACTATTTACAATCATGCATCTATCCACTTAAATAATACAATATGTATTTTTTACATTTCTTTATTTTAGGTTGTTTAATTTGATTGATTTATCATAATTATGATGATGATCATCGTCAAATGATTTTTTTCAAGTTTTTAACAAAAGATAATTTTTTTCTTATACGAAAAAAAGATAAGATTTAGAAAACAAGGTTTGGTTTATCTTTTGTCTACTATTTACACCAGTTTGCTAACATTGTGTTGAAATTAATAATTCACAATCAATATTATTTTAAATTTTGAAGATTCTTTTTAACTTTAAGTATATTACTATTCAAAATAATTTTTTTAGGTAAAATAAAAAGGCATACGTGCAACGCACGTACTAGCATTTATAAATATGTCTATAGAAACATTATTACTATGTTATCCATTATGAAGCCAACCCCACCATGAAGAATGGCCGGTGTCTAATTGCACAACTATTTTTAGTATGCGGGTTAGGCAAATGTAGCCATCGCTAATTAGTGTTTGTTGAAAAATATATAACATTCTGCACACCTTGTTAGGTATCATGCACTGAGCTTTAAATTCAAGGAAATCCATACTCATAAACTACACGTTAATGTGATTTTGTAAACTCAGATCTAAAGTCTGAATCATGAAAATTTAATTTCAATCATTCAATGTTCATTACCTAATTTGCAAAGAGATGACACAGTGTTCTAATCACCATGAATATAATTACTTAACAAGATCAAGAAAATCAGAAGATGATATTAACACTATATACAGATAGAAGCCATGAATGATGTACAAATTCAAGAAAAAAGACAAAAAGGAAACACGCTAATGGTGAACTGATGAAACTAAACTTATGCAGACTTTACTACTACAAAACAGACAATCGCGAAGACGACGAACAACCTTCAAGATCGACGTCGTCCTCGTCTCCGTCACCAGCCGAAGTCCACGTACTCGCCTTCTCAAAGTTCGAAGATGATGGATCCGAGTGAGGATAATCCACGAACCCGGGGGTTGATTCTCACACCATCATCGACCCTGCTTCCACCATATTCATCCGGTGCTTCCATCTCTTCCGGTAATGGAGCTTCGCCTTCCAAATATCTTACAATCTGCCTCGAGTTAGGCCTTTTTGCAGGGGCGTTGCTCGAGCAAATCAATCCCAGTTTAATCACAAGGACAACTTCAATCTCATCATACTCCCCTTTCAATCTTGAATCAACAACATCAAGAATGTAGCCTTGTTTCCACTTATCCCACACCCAATCCACCAACACCAGCTCTTCAGGCATGGCTTTCGCCTCGATGGGCCTTCTCCCACGCACAACTTCGAGGAGCAATGCACCAAAGGCATACACATCGGAGCTTGTGGTGGGCTTGCCTGTTTTCGTTAGCTCCGGGGCTAAGTACCCTAACGTGCCCACTACCTTCGTAGTGGTTGCATTTGAACCATGATCGTATAGTTTAGCAAGTCCGAAATCTCCGAGCCTTCCATTCATTTCAGAGTCGAGTAACACATTTCCAGCTTTGATGTCTCGGTGAATCACAGTTTGTTCCCATTCTTCGTGCAAGTAAAGAAGTGCAGAAGCTACTCCTTTGATGATCTTGAACCTTTGATCCCATGTTAGTACACTTATAGGCTCATCATATATGTATTTATCTAGACTATAATTAGGCATCAACTCATAAACAAGCAACAAATCACTTCTGTGTCTACACCAACCTTGCAACGGTACAAGATTTCTATGCCTAAGGCGGCCTATGATCACGACCTCTGTCATAAACTCTTGCAACCCTTGCGTAGATTCATGGTTGATCTGCTTAACCGCGATTAGGGTGTTAGAATTAGGTAATGTTCCTCTATAAACTCTACCAAATCCACCAAATCCAATAAGCTCTTTATCTCTAAAGCCCCTAGTTGCTTTCTTGAGCTCCTTGTAAGAAAATCGATGAGGCCCTATATCGAGCTCCCAAGATTCAACGACCTCCCGATTCTTATATTTCCTGATCACATACAAGGATGTCCCAATTGCAAGAACCAAGAAAAAGGATGCACCTAAGGCTAACCACAGTCGGTTCGATTTTCGACTAGGGATTGAAGGGAGCAAAGATAGTTTAAGCGACTGTGCTCTCCCATTCACCATGAAACTCCATCCAGATATATAATGTGAACTAGCAAGTAAACCTGTTGAAGCAGAGAAGCCCACATACATATATTGCAAAAGAATTGGGGAAAGATCCACAGGGAATGAAAGAATTGGGGAACTAGGCTTTGATGATGAGAGAGAAAGTGTGACATTCAATCTCCCATCAATGGAGTCATAATCAACCCAAGCTTGAATCCTCCTACCACTCTGGAGTCTAATTACTTCCTTTCTAGAGTTATCCTCATTGAAACAGCTAGCATCAATAGAAGCATTTGAGATCATACTGTTTATATCAATCCCAACATGATTATCATTAATATCCCCAAAATCAAAATCCTTCACAGTGTCAAATTCAACTGCAAGAACATGGTTTGAGAAATTCCCAGCATCACTACCATTCATGAGCCCTAGATACTGACTAGGGAGAGCCCCACTCAAATCTTTTGATTTAGCAATTGCAAAAGCAAATCCATGGCCACCCAGTTTCTTATACTCAGGGACTATGGCAAAAGCAAAAGCTGTTGAAAAGGAGAAAGCTTTACCATTAGTGGAATTCTTGAATTTAATTGGGGTTTCATAGAAAGCACGCCCCACAAATCTTGGGCTTTCGTTTGTGAGTCTGAGCACACCATTGTGCTCAATCTCAGCAACACCGTTTAGAGTAATTCTTTTCCCAGCATCTCTGAAACCATTGAAAATGAACTCATCATCAGCCTGAGTAAAATCCCAGCTTGAAAGAAAAAGAAGAGGAATCAAGAAAAGTGCAGTTTTTGGGGCCATTTTTGTATTACATGATCAAACTGCGCTCAAGTGCATCAGCCATCAGGGAAGGGTGAAATTTTAAGGCAAATTGTTCAGTAATGTCATTGTTTTTTCTTGGAACCAGAATCTTCTTCGACATACATGGGCTGTGTTCTCTTTTTAAACATGTGAGTGAAAATTGAGAGGAAGGAGAAAGGGGGGAGATGAGGGGTTCTGCGAGTAGATTTGAGAAATGAAAAAATGTGGAAGATGAATTTCACATGCTTATACTGAGAAAAAAAAAATGAAAAATAGTGGAAAATAATGGAATCTGGTTAGAGTTCAATTAATCTAATGAGAACCGACCCACTTAAAACATGAATAGCAAAGACCATCGAGACGAATAAGATTAGTGGGGTTATAAGTGTTGTCGTTGTCATTACAAAGATTATGAGATTTGGATTTTACTTCATCATAAGAACAAAAAAAAATTGAAGAATTATTTAATTCTTCAATAGTTTATAATGAATCTCTAAAATAGTTTTAACAACTCATTTCAATTGTGTATCAAATACGTACTAAACTAAATAGTGCAGCAATATTTATTTATATTTTGTATTAACTACTACTCCTCCCTCTCATTTTACTTGTCTTATACATTGAATATACGTGTAAAGTATAAAATAATACAATAAAGAAATGAAATGGGATAGAGAAATTATTGTTTTATCTCAATACATCGTTAATAATTTTTATTTTATTTTTTTTTCCAAAAAATGGGAAAATTTTATTAGAAAGGAAGAAAAATCACACGTACCAGAGGTACCTTGGATGAACAAGAGAAGATACAAGAAATTTTTTTTAAAAAAAAAAGGACGATAGGTTATAGCTCCAATCGGCAAAGCTTAAATTAGTTGGGGCTTCGCCTCTTACCACACTCCAACTCCAAAAACGGCATTTGATCTCATCTTTAATTCTAGCAAAATTCCATTCTTTTTGGTCAATCAAAAAGGTTCGAATTGCGCCATTTCCAAAGAAACCATATAATAGAAATTCAGAGCCATCCGAGTCTTTTACGAACCTTCACTCCTCCATATGTACTAGAGAATTGCTCGAAATGGGCATGTATTGAGCAAGCCGACGCCCAGCTGACTCCAATCCAATTGTGGCCACCCTGTACCAAAGCCGCTGAACTTCAGTACAGTGAATAAATAAGTGCTCGGTTGTTTCCAGAGTGTTGGCAGCAGCAGCAATACATCTCCTCCGGCGCAAGATTGAAACGTTTTTTTAAGTTGATTTTCATCGGAAGTCGATCAAGAGCCAATCTCCAAGAAGTAATTTGTGCCTTATGAATAGCGTGAGACTTCCAAATCAGGTTGAAGCCTGTCCAATGGCGCCTCTGAACAGATCCTTCGACATTCATTCGAGTAAGAATTGTGTAGGCGCTCTTCACCGAAAACTCCCCACTCGAAGAGCCAGCCCACCTCCATTTGTCCATAGCCTCTTTTGTAACGGACAAGTTATCAAGCAAGCTGAGCAGCCCCTCCACACTTCTCCATGCCACATCCCATTTCCAGTGTTCGTCTAGCCAACGTCCCATATCTCGGACTTTCCCTTCTCTGTTAGCGCTGAGGTAGAAAAGCCTTGGAAAAAGGGCTCTCAGAGGTCTGTCACTCGCCCAGCAATCATTTCAAAAGCTTATTGAATACCATTGCAGTTTTTTCGTGAGGCTCTAGACAAAAATTAAAAAAAAAAGGAAAAAATGTAATTAAATACACCAATTTTCTCTGACATCCCGTTTTAATCATCAATTTTTAATTTTTTCTGATAATTCACCTACTTTCTTCCGAGTTCAATTTTAACACCGATCATATATTCCGGCTATTACGTGACAATAGAAAATGACGAGGCACTATACGTGGCAATGTTAATTATAATATTTACTACACGGTGATAAAACACAACGCCGTTTCTAAAGCTAAACAAACGTATAAATCCTCGTCATTTTATCACCGTATAGTAAATAAATTATTCAGAAACGTATAAATTATTCAGAAACGGCGTCGTTTTATCACTGTGTAGTAAATAATTTAATTAACATTGCCACGTATAATGTCTCGTCATTTTCTATTGTCACGTAATAGCCGGAATAGATCGGTGTTAAAATTGAGCGCGGAAGAAAGTTGGTGAATTATCAGAAAAAATTGAAAGTTGGTAATTAAAACGGGATGTCAGATAAAGTTGGTGTATTTAATTGCATTTTTTCCAAAAAAAAAAAAAACCTTCAGAAGCCAAAAGAAAATCTCTATAACTAAGTTCTCTATAACTTATAGTATGAGTTTTAGCAGTTTATAAGTAGCAAAATCATAGCCCAAAAGAAAGAAAAAAAAAACAAAACAAAAAAACAATGGTAATATTCAGAAAATCGCAGAAATTAAAATACAAATAAAATTCAGCCAAATAAAATTAGAGATAAATCAGATAAAAAAAATTAAAAAAAACCAAAAAATTATATCATGAGCAATTCAATTTCAATTTTCAATTTCCATACAAACAATCAAACCTTAACTGCTAATGTATTATAATTAAACTAAAGACAATAAACATAAACTAAAAATTATATAATCATAAAATAAAAAATAAAATAAAATGGGCCCCTAACATTTTGGGACCCTAGGCTAGTGCCTTGATAGTGGCCTGAGTTTTTGATATAGTTTGCCCCAAAACCATCCGTTGTCGGTCCTTCTCGTGGATGCCAACACCTTCGACCACCAACCAGATTTGCTGCCCCTTTCTTTCACGGCCATCTGTCCATTACTATTGAGGAGAATATCACCATGTCTAGCTTTTATGTTTCTTGACCATAAGCTCTCTTTGTTCGTAAAAAATATTCAGACCCATTTGCTGAGCAGAGTTGTAAATTCTTCACCCCAAGCCCACCTTTTTTCTTGGGTTTGCATATATCGTCACATTTCACCCAAGTAATTTTTTTTCAAATCAATGTTTGATAGGATATGGCCTAACTACTAGGCCCAAGCATCGAGCCCAATATAATTGGGCCCCGACAGTTAAGCTCGGCCTACGCAGCTCGGCCCACTTAAGAGAAACTTCTTCACCAAGGCAATCAAAACTCCTACATCGACTACAATTCAAGCTCCAAGAGATATAGAAGCTCGGTGTTTATCCAATAAAGGAGGAGATCAAGGCAAAGAGTCCTAATAGGAAAAGTCTTGTAATCCTAGTCGGATTCCATATGTAAATGCCTATAAATAGGGGTTTAGAATAGATTGAAAGGGGGGGAACAATCTTGTAATCACTACTCATACAAGCAATAAAGGTCTATACTCTTTCCGCCCGTGGACGTAGATCTATTCCAATAGATCGAACCACGTAAATCCCTTTGTGTTCCGTTTACTTTCGTGTTCGTTAATTCCTTGTCTACATGCATTAATTATCTTACGAAAATAAGTTCGATCACTGGCGCCGTCTGTGGGAAACGAAAATTTGTGATTTTCGATCAAAAGTTTTCTAGGTAATCTACAACCATGACAGGAAGACTAACGCGATCCCCCCCAAACGCGAAATCACGATTTATTCGGAGCAGCTTCTATTATTCACCAATTCCGGACTGAAATCACCACCAAATTGGACGAAACCACCCGGAAACATGTTCTACTCGTCGAGAGGATTCCAACGGTAGGTTGCCCGTCAAAAACCGATCACCGGTGTGGCAAGAATCGTGTCTGGAAGTTCATGTTGCTGCACGACTCGCGAAATCACGATTCGTTCAGAGCAGCTTCTGTTATTTGCCAATTCCGGACTGAAATCACCACCAAATCGGACGAAACTACCCGGAAACATACTCTACGCATCGAGAGGATTCCAACACGATCAATCGCTGCCGCTACCACCGCCGCTGCCGCCGCCAACAAGGAAAAGGATATTCAGCAAACCGGACAAGGTCCGACAGCAAATCCACCGGTTCAGGAAGCCGAAATCCACAAAGGCGAGGCAAGCCAGGCGTAAGATCTACACCCGGCAACATACCGGCTATCTAGGAAGGAACACGCCAAAGGCCAGACTCCGGACGGACACGTTGAGCATGTTGGATAAGCATAGCAAGATTTTCTCCAGCTCGCCAAAAAATAATACAAAGCTCAGCCATGAAAAAGGACAACCCTCACGCAAAGATGGTGGAGAGCACGAAGCTACCTCCGGATCGCGGCATCGGCAAAAGTCCCAAAGCGTCCAAATCATTGACGCACGGGACGCAACACCACGTCTAAGGAGGTTCGATGACGAATATCGGGAAGATTCCAATCGACTCTCACCCCAGTGTAATATCACCCCACCTCATCGCGATGTCGTACCACCTCGGTGTGACACCGTCTTACCTCGACACGTTGAGGACAATTACCTAGCACTTTGGAGCCATGATGGATCATAGCAGATCGGTTCGCAAGAGCCGACGAAGCTGACAGGCACAAGCGCGAAGCCGACAAGGCCGAACCTTCAGATCGGAAGAAGGATCGGAATGATCGAGGCCAAAGTCGGCGAAGTGCCTTCGACATGCTCCAGCATACACCCCTGGAATCCAGGCTCGGACCTCAGCAAAACCAGGAACGAAGCCAACTCACTCCATTGACGAGGCCGAAGCCAACTCACACCGATATGTTCGAGAAGCCTCGGCCCATGTCAAGTGGAAGGGAGAAGCGCCGATCCAAGAAGTACTGTCACGTCCATGAGAATTACGGGTGCGATATCGAGGAATGCAGAAAGCTTGCTGCGGTCATAGAGCAATTGGTGCGCGACAACACTCTCAAGAGGTACCAAAGTCGCGGCCGACGTTCTGACCAGCACGAAGCCCACACTCGAGGCAAAGCGCAATAAAGACGATGAATTCCTCTCAAGGCCGAGGCCGACCGAAGTCCCTCCAAGTCAAACTCCTAAATACTGATGAAGCCGAGGAGACATGTCCATTCTCAAGGCCGAGGCCGACCGAAGTCCCTCGAAGTCAAAGTCCTAAGTACTGATGAAGCCGAGGAGACATGTCCATTCTCAAGGCCGAGGCCGACCGAAGTCCCTCGAAGTCAAACTCCTAAGTACTGACGAAGCCGAGGAGACAGGTCCACTCTCAAGGCCGAGGCCGACCGAAGTCCCTCGAAGTCAAACTCCTAAGTACTGACGAAGCCGAGGAGACAGGTCCATTCTCAAGGCCGAGGCCGACCGAAGTCCCTCGAAGTCAAACTCCTAAGTACTGACGAAGCCGAGGAGACAGGTCCACTCTCAAGGCCGAGGCCGACCGAAGTCCATTGAAGTCAAACTCCTAAGTACTGATGAAGCCGAGGAAACAGGTCCACTCTCAAGGGCGAGGCCGACCGAAGTCTCTCAAAGTCGAACTCCTAAATACTGACGAAGCCGATGAGACATGTCTACTCTCAAGGCCGAGGCTGACCGAAGTCTCTTGAAGTCAAACTCCTAAGTACTGACGAAGCCGAGGAGACAGGTCCACTCTCAAGGCCGAGGCCGACCGAAGTCCCTCGAAGTCAAACTCCTAAGTACTGACGAAGCCGAGGAGACAGGTCCACTCTCAAGGCCGAGGCCGACCGAAGTCCCTCGAAGTCAAACTCCTAAGTACTGACGAAGCCGAGGAGACAGGTCCACTCTCAAGGCTGAGGCCGACCGAAGTATCCCGAAGTCAAACTCCTAAGTACTGACGAAGCCGAGGAGACAGGTCCACTCTCAAGGCTGAGGCCGACCGAAGTATCCCGAAGTCAAACTCCTAAGTACTGACGAAGCCGAGGAGACAGGTCCACTCTCAAGGCCGAGGCCGACTGAAGTCTCTCGAAGTCAAACTCCTAAATACTGACAAAGCCGAGGAGACAGGTCCACTCTCAAGGCCGAGGCCGACCGAAGTCTCTCGAAGTCGAACTCCTAAGTACTGACGAAGCTGAGGAGACAGGTCCACTCTCAAGGCCGAGGCCGACCAAAGTTCCCTGAAGTCAAACTCCTAAGTATTGACGAAGCCGAGGAGACAGGTCCACTCTCAAGGCCGAGGCCGACCAAAGTCCCCCGAAGTCAAACTCCTAAGTACTGACGAAGCCGAGGAGACAGGTCCACTCTCAAGGCCGAGGCCGACCGAAGTCTCTCGAAGTCAAACTCCTTAGTACTGACAAAGCCGAGGAGACAGGTCCACTCTCAAGGCCGAGGCCGACCAAAGTCCCCCGAAGTCAAACTCCTAAGTACTGACGAAGCCGAGGAGACAGGTCCACTCTCAAGGCCGAGGCCGACCGAAGTCTCTCGAAGTCAAACTCCTTAGTACTGACAAAGCCGAGGAGACAGGTCCATTCTCAAGGCCGAGGCCGACCGAAGTCCCTTGAAGTCAAACTCCTAAGTACTAACGAAGCCGAGGAGACAGGTCCACTCTCAAAGCTGAGGCCCGAAGTCCTCAAACGGACAAGCCCTCATATACACGAAGTCCACTCTCAAAGCTGAGGCCCGAAGTCCTAAAACGACCGTACCGAGTTGAAGAAGTCCTCGGCAAAGGGTCGTACAAGCTCGCCCACTTATCCGGTAAGCCAATACCCCGTGCACGGCACATTACTCATTTAAAGAGATACCTTGCACAAGTGGTTGAGAATAATGTCCAAGTTCATATAGTTCATTTAGGTCATTTAGGTCGTCTTTTTAGGGTTTTGCATACATCTTACACATCTCTCTCTACTCCACTTATGCATACTATCTCGACAAATAGGGAATGTAAAGCCATATTTAAAGCCAAACTTCGTCGAAATCCAATTTCCGAAGTGAGCTATTTAAAGCCAAACTTCGTCGAAATCCAATTTCCGAAGTGAGCTATTTAAAGCCACACTTTGTCAAAAGACGAAGTGAGCTAGTAAAACCCTGACGAGGGTACTTAATAAACTCCATAATAGGAGTAAAATTAAAACGCGCGTATTGACCTAACCTCGGTTAAAAACAAAGATACGGCCTTTGTTTAAAACGGAGAAGAGCCTAAACCTCGTCTGAAGACGAGGTCGTGCTAATTAAAGCCTAAACTTCGTCTTTGACGAAGTCGTGCTGTTCAACGCATTCTGACTTCGTCGAAATCTAATTTCCGAAGGGGCAATGTGAAATTAACCTTCACCTCGTCTTAACGAGGTGGCAAGCATTCCGACTTCGTCGAAATCCAATTTCCGAAGGGGCAATGCAAATTTTATACCCACCTCGTCTTAACTAGGTGGCAAGCATTCCGACTTCGTCGAAATCCAATTTCCGAAGGGGCAATGCAAATTTTATACCCACCTCGTCTTAACGAGGTGGCAAGCATTCCGACTTCGTCGAAATCTAATTTCCGAAGGGGCAATGCAAATTTTATACCCACCTCGTCTTAATGAGGTGGCAAGCATTCCGACTTAGTCGAAATCCAATTTCCGAAGGGGCAATGCAAATTTTATACCCACCTCGTCTTAACGAGGAGACAAGCATTCCGACTTCGTCAAAATCCAATTTCCGAAGGGGCAATGCAAATTTTATACCCACCTCGTCTTAACGAGGTGGCAAGCATTCCGACTTCGTCGAAATCCAATTTTCGAAGGGGCAATGCAAATTTTATACCCACCTCGTCTTAACGAGGTGGCAAGCATTCTGACTTCGTCGAAATCTAATTTTCAACAGGGCAATGCACTTTCAATACTCCTACTTCAACTTTCTACCCCAAGTCACACCCTCACTTTTATATCTTTTTTTTGGGGGGGGGAGGATGTGATAGGATATGGCCTAGCTACTAGGCCCAAGCATCGAGTCCAATATAATTGGGCCCCGACAGTTAAGCTCGGCCTACGCAGCTCGGCCCACTTAAGAGAAACTTCTTCACCAAGGCAATCAAAACTCCTACATCGACTACAATTCAAGCTCCAAGAGATATAGAAGCTCGGTGTTTATCCAATAAAGGAGGAGATCAAGGCAAAGAGTCCTAATAGGAAAAGACTTGTAATCCTAGTCGGATTCCATATGTAAATGCCTATAAATAGGGGTTTAGAATAGATTGAAAGGGGGGGAACAATCTTGTAATCACTACTCATACAAGCAATAAAGATCTATACTCTTTCCGCCCGTGGACGTAGATCTATTCCAATAGATCGAACCACGTAAATCCCTTTGTGTTCCGTTTACTTTCGTGTTCGTTAATTCCTTATCTACATGCATTAATTACCTTACAAAAATAAGTTCGATCAATGTTGCCTCCCCAAAGAAAGTTGCATTGAAAGGATTTGAGTTGAGTTGCTACCTTCTTTGGAAGAGGGAGAAGTGACATACAATATAGCGGCATAGCGGTTAGGATCGAGTTGACAATCATACATCTCCATCCCATGGATTGTTAGGATATTATTGTAAGGGGGAACTTTGAATCAAGTTGATAATAAAAGAAATGTTTTGATTCGATTCCAAAACCCGCGTTTTAAATAGAATATTTCCCTTATTATCTTTGATGATCCAACTCTAAGTTAAATATGTACATTTTAATGTATTAGAAGAACTCATCTATTAAGGAGTTCTAAGTATTAAAATGTAACTCTAGAGTATCTATGTAAGAGCGCTTAAAAGGATGCTGAAGCGCCTGGCTAAAGGAAAAATAGTGGAACGCTTCAAGAAGCGGAGCGTCCATGATGCGATCTCAATATGCGGAAGCTAAGAATCGAACAACGTCAGATACGAAAGATTCAATCCAAATTACAACTATGAAAAATCGAATGATAATTCCCTGAATTTCTACCCACAAATTCACTGAATAGGCGTCGACAGTAACCTAAGCAATTCAATTCCGATTAAGCTCAAATTTTAACACGAATAAAAACTTAGGGTTATGAAGAATATATCCAAAATTCAGTGAAAACGTATGGGTAGTTTTCGATTGGGCACGGTGGTTATTTTCAGGTCGAGTTAGGGAGTTAGGGTTTCAAAAAAACGGATCTAAAATTAAACAAGAGGTTTTATGAGATGGGATGGTTATGGGAACGAAGTGAATGGTTATTGATGATATAGGAACGATCAAGAATGGCTGGGAAAACGAAAAAAACACGAATTGAAGAATTAAAAAAACGGAAACAAATTGTGAATCTTACCCGAAACGAACCCCGGATCTACTTGAATCCAAAATGCGTTTATGGAGCAATCTTCGTGGCTCGACTAACCCGGATACTACGAGATATCACGAATGATTCGATGAATTCAAGTTTGAAATCGCCAATATCAAACTCTACCAAGAACTCTTCAGTTTTCGTGAGACAAGAGAATTAGCGTGAAGTTGTTTTCATTCAATCAAGTCTGTCTCAAAGTATGAACAAAAATTAACATAAACACTAATCTAATTCCTAAGCTAGGTAGGTTTTTTTCGAAATTAACAAGGCTTGGGCTTGATAATTTCGGACTCCTTCATTAAATATAATTGGGCCAATTAATCACCTAAACATGTTGTGATAATTGGACTAAACTAAATTAAAAATAAATACAAAGTTTTTTAAGCCTAAATAAAATATAAGAAAATTTGTTTTCTTGGACTTGTCTTCCTTTTCTTCAATGATGGATGCCCAAATCTTCATCTTCAACACTTGTTAAATTCACCAACTTGTATTGATGAAATTCGACTCCATCATCCTCCAATCTCTTCGGAATGTAGCATTGCAAATAACCTTGTAGCTTCTTGGCTCTCGATCTCATCACTGCTCCTCCGAGCTGCAAGTCCCTATTGATCTCTTCAATGCTAGGTTCCGTCTCATCAGTCCAGAATAGCCAGAGCGTGCTTCCAAGGACGGAGCACTTGTCAGGAAGCATGACAAAGCATAAGCGAGAGCAACAAAGTACAAGACAAGAAGCGAAGCGTCCTTAGCTTGCTGGAAGGAAAGCCGGAGCCTCACTTCCAGTACAAAGCGCTTCCAGACCAGAAGCGTGCCCTGAGAACAAAGCGTCTGCAATAAAGCCGCATGAAAGCAGAGCAACTGAACAACTCGAAGAGCGTGCTTAGTTTAAGTGTGAAGGAGCTCGCTTTCGTTACGCAAAGCCTCTCCACACTTAACCGCCTCAGCTGCAAATTCAAAGCAGATCAAAGTGTCTCTCTGATCTAGAGCGTGCATTCAGGTCATAGCAAAAGCGTCTAACAAGCAGGTGAGATGCGATAGCTGCCAGACCACGTGTCCGCCTCGCAACGCTCAAAAGAACGGTGAGCCCTCCAATCGCCGAATGCACAGACCTAGGTTCTAACAAGTCAACAACTACTCCCCTAGGACTGTGTGCTATAAAGTAAAGATTTGATTCAGATTGGACATGGTGAGGTGCACGCAATCTATCTTTCCAACTGATAGATTTGCTTTCCCTCCCTATAAATAGAAGGTTCAAAATACATAATTAAAGAGAGAGAGATTAAGTGAAATCAAGAGCACAAGAGTAGAGAGAAGGCGCTTCCAACTTTGAAAAACTTCTTTTCTTCTCTACTTTCAATATCTCCAATCCAACCTTCTAGCTCACAACTTAGGGCTTCAATCTCATTTATCCATAAGCCTTAGAGAGAAATCCAAGCCTTATACATTGTACTTCATTGTAAAAGGATTTCTCATTAGTTGGAAATATACGAACCCAAACCCAAACCCAAACCGAGTTTGAGTGTTTTGTAAAGGTTGTAAGGCTCGTGAGTGTCAATCATATAAACTCATAGGCTTGTGAGTGCCTATCGTATAAACTCACATGGTTCTTGGGGTACCTAGTTAAAACCCCAAGTTGAGTGAAGTTCCTCACCGAGTTATGGTGGGAAGAGTGGACTTAGGAGCGTAACCTCCGAACCACTATACATCTTGTCTTAAGAGTTCGTGCTTTATTTTTGAGACCAACATGGATATAGAGTTTGCATCCCAATTTCGCAACCTCCGTTTAACTTTCTCAACCACTTCTAGTCATTTATCAGCCCCGTTAACCCTTACACCATTTTTAAGCCCAAGATACGGTACAGGGAGCGAACTAGCCCGACACCTCAAGGCCTCAGCAATCTCCTCCGTTTTTTCTCAATCTAGATTGACTCCATAAACGCAGCTCTTATCGAAATTCACTTCAAGACCGGAGACGATCTCAAAATTTTTAAGAAGCCATCTGATGGTTTCAGTGTTTTCCTTGCTACCTTCAAGAATAAATAAAGTATCATCGGCACATTGCAAATGTGAAATCCTTATACCTGGATTTCCCACTGTGGCCACTTGCAAGAAACCTTCCGACGTGGCTTTTTTCATCAACAAGCTGAGGCCTTCGGCCGCAATAAAAAATAAAAATGGAGATAACATATCTCC
This sequence comes from Mentha longifolia, assembly GCA_001642375.2. Classification (NCBI taxonomy): domain Eukaryota; kingdom Viridiplantae; phylum Streptophyta; class Magnoliopsida; order Lamiales; family Lamiaceae; genus Mentha; species Mentha longifolia. The sequence continues at coordinate 22,633,412 of CM038117.1, forward strand.
CTGCCTGATCCCACGCTCCAATTTGAATTCTCCGGAAGGGCTGCCGTTTACCAAGACGTTGACTGAAGTAGTTGTTATGCAGGTTTTCATCCACTCCAACCACTTCTTCGGAAAGTTCATCATCTTCATCATATCGAGAAGATATTTCCAGTCAATCGAACTATAAGAAAAACCGCGTCTAGTGACAACAGTGTTGTCGACTGTTGTTACTATATATACGACCTGTCACTATGTTATATAGTAACAAAAACTCTCACTATATAGCATAGCGACAGGTCGTATAGTGACAACACTATAGTCACTAGACACAGTTTTTCTTGTAGTGTCGAGTCAAAGGCTTTGGCGAAGTCTGCTTAGAACACCATTAAATTCTTTTTCATTTTCCTAGCATCCTTGTTTAGTATGTTTTTGTGTGAATTTTCTAGTGTTTTGTGAGTCGTTTTTTTGTTTCTTTTGTTCGTCTTTCTTATTTATTTTCTTGTGTTTTAGGTGAAGTTGGGGTCGAGAGGAGAATTATTTAAAAGATGAGAAAAGAGGACATTTTGAAGAGAAGAAGTACATACTAAGTGAAAGAGGATGAAAGGAAGTGAAGTTCGTCGAGGAAAAGAAGAAACGAGAAGAGGAGATGAAGAAAAAGAAGCAAGAAGGCCGAAGAGACGGGCCAGCGGGCCGCTGGACCTCAGCTGGCTGCTGGGCCCGTCAGTTAAAGAAATTCACGAGAAGGATGCCCAACGGGCCGCTGGACCCTAGCGGGCCGCTGGGCCGGGCCGACCTATTATGTTATTTTCCTTATTGGTTTAGGTTTTTGAGATCTATAAATATATAAACTCTTATGAACATGAGGACATCATTCTACCTAGTTTTTTTAGCTCTAAAAATATTAGCTTTAGTTGGAGATTTGCTTAGGAGAATTTGTAATCAAGATTTAAGTTTTTGCAAGTTTTAATTCAAGTTTTCTTTTCTCTTTAATTCTTCATTCTTCGTTCGTCAAGTGTTTAGTAAGCGTAGTTTAAATTCTTAGATTCAATTTTAAGTGTTTTTCATGTTCTTTGTTTTTCTTATTTATTTTCTAAGATTCAATTATTTGCTTGATTTCTCTAGATTTAATTTCATAAGCATGTCTAGATTTATTTGCACTAGGGTAGTTTTATTTGCTTTCTTCATTACTTTCTTTCCATTCATGTCTAGGTAGATTTATTGCTTTTAATCTAGTTTTTTAAGTTAAGTCTAGGTTTAATTGTTCTTATTGTTTATTTGATTTAAATTGCTTTCAAGCCTAGAATAGATTTAATTGTTTTCTTTTATTTGTTTTATGCCTAGGATTTAATCAAACTTCAAATCACCAATTTTTACTTACTGGTAGAATATCACATAATTAATTTCCCTGTTAAGTATTCATTGAGAATCGACTTTGGTTTTACTTGTTAAGTACTACGATAGACCTAATTATCACTTTTTGGGTGAAACAATCCTCAATGACCACGCTAAGAACAACAGCTCCATCCAGTATGTATCTTCATTTGAGGAAAGCCGATTGATTCTCGCCTATGATCTTGCCCATCACTAATTTCGGTCTTGTTGCTAGCACTTTCGAGATAACCTTGTAGAGGCTGCCTATAAGCGAAAAGGGCTTGAAATGCTTGAGGTTGCAAGCTCCTTCCTTCTTGGGGATAAGGGCGATGAATGAGGAATTGCATCCTCATGTAAGAGAGCTATTAGCGTGGAATTCTCTTAGAACTCGAAGGAGATCGTCTTTGATTATTGACTAGCAACACCTGAAAAAGAGGAAATTAAACACCATCAGAGCCTGGACTTTTGGAACCATCGCACTACGGATCTCCTTCTCAAAAAAAGGGTTAGTAAGAAAGGCTCCATCAGCCTCATCAAGTTTGGAGTTGACGACGTCTGATGGAAAATCCACGCATCCCAATGCTTTCCCTTTGGAACAGTTGATGGAAGTGATGCACAATGGCCTTGTGTAGGCTCTTCCGTTCATACACCCTCTCCAAGCCAAAGAAACCATTTGATAGACGCCGCGCGCTTTTGTAGCCTTGTGGAATAATTTGTTGTTGACATCAACAATATTGTTACTAGTTCAACAATGTTTAGAGTAGGGCAGTCTAAATGGTTTGGTTCGATTAACCGGACTGAAGATTAACCAAACTGAAAAGTTCCCTAAACATGGAATCAAGAATCGGACCAAAATAAATTTTGATTAACCGGAACCGAATCGGTCTAAACCGGTTCGATTCTGGTTAACCGAAAAGAACAAAAAAAATTACCCTTTTTAAAAAATGTATGTTTCACCGTTCAAAATTATAGAATACAAGTTATATTTCAATTTCAAAATAAAAACAGGTATTTGAATTTCAAAATAAAAACAGGTATTCAAACTTCAAAATAAATATATCCTAGTTGCAATCATCAATAAAATATCAAAACAATTCTTTTTTTCATCAAAATTTATATCATTGATTCATAAAAAAAAATCATCGATGCATTATCATCAATTCATCACCATCAATACAAGATAATAAAACAAACTAGCAATAGCATGTGTCATCATCAATTAATCACAAGTTAATTCAAAGAAAATGCTTGTTGAAAGTATAAAAAATATGAGTAACGCTCCAATGTTCACCGTGGGCCGATAGATGACGTGACAATATTTTAAATAAGGAACTTAATTTAAATATATACCATAAGAATTAAACCCTATCAAAAAAAACTAAACCCCAAATGAAAAAGATTAACAACGTGGCATTGCGACATAAACGACGAACACATTAAGTATGCCCACCGTGGGTTGGGGAGCGGTTAAAAATATAAATTAGAAGTATTGAAAGTATTTGAATATGTGATATATAAAAATGTAGTAAGAGTTGAAAGCATCAATAATATATTAATATATAATAAATAATAGCATATAAAATTATGGGATAAGGTATATATACCCCCCTAACGTTTATACAAAAAACAAATACCCCTAACGTTTATTTTGGTACAGAAAGGTCCCTAATCTTCATTTTTGGGAACAAATCACCCCACCAACTAACGGAAACTCACGCCCATCTGCTCCGATACATTTTCTTTCCCTTTTTTTTTAAACTAATATTTTGGTAATTCGTTTTGCATATTACGTCATTAACTCTCCCACACTTAGGCTTAATGTCACAACCTCCCTTAGCTAATCGATAGCTAAGCTTGGTAATTTCTGACTATAATACATGAATATGAATAATGGGTAAAAATGAATGTCTTTGGACTTGAACTCATGAAATGACTTCATTACTTAGGCAAACTGACACTTATCTTGTTTAAAGTACGATACCACTTGTCAACTTAGAATACAATCAATGAAAAATAACGTAAGAATATCAGAGTGTATACAGCGAAAATATGGTTATAAATACATGTATGAAGACATGTATTACCAAGAGTTATCAATAACTAAATCTTTACTAAATTGACAAAAGCTCCGCCGATCACTCCGCTTCAACCTGCTCAACCTGCACATTAAAAACAATGTACAAGGCTAAGTACAAATTGTACTCAGTGAACACATTGCCCAAAACTGATTTTATTGTCATCCATATACAGAGTGAAACATAAGGTTTTGCTTAAAAGTCTATGTTCACTAAAATCTCTTAGTTCTCAAAAGTGACTGCAGTCAAATTCTTGTTGTAATCTACCATATCTGATATGTGGTGCCCGAAGAGGTGGCCACCTCACTTGTCACCTGATCGATCGCCACACTAAACGAGTCGACCACTTGTGTACACTACTCCAAGTATAGTAGTTCGCCATACAAGGACCCGAATTCGATTCTTATAAGATTGGCATAGCCAATAACAGATAGGCAAAAATCAAAACATTTTATGACATGACAATCTTTAAAAGAGCTATATCAACTAATAAAACATGCTTTGTTTTAAAAGAAAGCCCACCTCTTTCACTTTGCTTAAGTGCTATTAAATTCTAGCTTCGCCTCGGTGATTGCTCCTTCTCCACTCGACCTTGAAGAAAGAATATCGTAAGATTCTTAACTCGAACGATAGAAGCTTATTGAATAATCTTAGCTCTATAGCTTCTCGTAGATTATTCTAAATTTTAAGTGACATCGTCACTGTTTTCTAAGCTCGATTTATTAATCGTATTATACGAATAGTTTATTCGATTGTTTCTTAATAAATTTAGATTAATTTAGAGGCTTCCCAATAATTAATGCTAATTGTATAATTGATTAGCTTAATCAATAAATTCTGATTATTAATTCTTAGTTAATAAGTTTATCTCTTGTTTAATAACTTGTCCTATAAGTTAAATCTTTCACTCTTCGGAAATAATTCTCTCGGGAATTATTAATCTCTAAATTATTAATCGGGGTATCAGAATAATTTGATCGGTGATTCTTATGATTTTTTTTTTTTTGTATTGGGATTATAGATTAATTATCTGAATTAATGAAGCCCAAGAATTTAAATGGATCAGCCCAGGCTTTTAGATAGGCCGGCCCAATTCTCGGCCCATCTGAAACAAGTGGATTGGCCCAGCTCTTTCGGCCCAGGGATTCAATCCGGCCCAGCACCTCTCAGCCCGGGGTCCATCTTCTGCTGGGTCCAGCTTGGCCCGTCTTTTAGCAGGACCGGGCCCGAAACCTGAACCCAGCCCGGCTGAACTAAAATCTACCCCAGACCCTAATTTCTTGCCATTTTTCTGACTCTTGATCGAAATTGATCTTCTCTTCTCTCTGAACCCTCTCTCCTGCAACTGCGATTTGTCTCCATCATTATCCGGCCCGATAATCCACTCCGCCTCCGGTCATTGCTTCCGGTCACGGCATCGTGCGACCCGTGGTCGCTGATTTCTTCTCGTCCTTTCGTCCCTTCGATTTCCGACGGCGGCACTGGTTTCGTGGCCGCTGTCGTCGGCTTGGTCGTTCTCGCTATTTTTTGTTGCCTTTGTTTTTCTCCCTTTCTCTCTCGGCTTTGATTCTCAAATCGAAAGTTTAACCGAGTTGAGGAATCGGGGCTGAGCTGATTCTGCGGCCGATCTCCGGTGATGTTTCTCTTATCTGTGGGTTCTCGCACGCACGGTGAGATGGCGTCGTCATTGCTCGGAATTTGGTAACCTCTAATTTGCCGGCGTGTGCTCCTTGCCTCCGGCAGACACCTTTTCGATCGACGCAACTCCCGTTGCTACAGCGGCTCCTCCCTCTTTTTTTTTTTCGGATTTCGACCCCTAAATTAAAAGCCTGCTCTCTGAGTTTAGGCGACATTCTCTTCCTCCTTTCTCGGCTGAAATTCGATGGCGTGATGATTCTCTCGCCCTCTCTTTCATGATTAAATCTTTTAATGAGTTTTAAATTCTGATTTTCTATTTGAAAGAACTGATTCGTTTCTCTGACTTTGCAGGCTCGGCGACGGCTGCGACTTTGAGGTGCTGCAGCGAGGCTTCGGCCAACTTCCGTTGCTCGCCGTTGCGGCTTCACCGTCGGGGTCACGACCTCGACGGATGTTAATTTCTCCTAACCTCCTCATTATTTATGTGAATGAGTTTTAATTGCTACTAGGGGGCATAGGTGTTTCAAGCTTTGATCTTCTTAGGTTTTGATCAGTGAATCTAATTCTATTAAGGACATATGCGTATGAATTAAACCTCAGATTTGCTTCTCTTTCTCATTGTATGAATATTGCAAAACTGCATGGTATATAAGTTTTCTGTTGTGATTCTAACTTTGGATTTTAGTCTAGGTATACATAGACTAAAATTTCAAAGTTTATGAGTGCTGCTTCTTAGTTTTAGGCCTGATAGCATGTGATTATTTTGCTAGAACAAGAAGGTTATAGTCTTAGGTTTTAATCCTTAGAATTTATTCATGCTTGGATCTGTGGTTGTTCTCTTGGAATATACTTAGTTTCATGCTGAAATTATACTTAACATGCTTGTTCTTCTTATTTCCAACTGGACAATCATTGAAATGTGCTAGGATGATTAAGAACTGTTAGTTAGGTTGTAATTCTACTAACTTATTCTTGAACTCCTAAGGAAAATAGTAGCATGATAATGGAGCTTTGGGTTGTTACCTTACTGAAAGGGGAGGAAAGTGCTAGGGGCTGTGGCTGAGGGAGGAGAGGGTGGAGCTCTGCTCTGTCTTTCCTTGCGTCTTCTCAGCTGCAGCTCCTCCTCTCTTCTTCCGAGCTACAGTTCCTCATTCTTTCTTCTTTTCTTTCTATGTGTCTGAATACGTGTGTGTGTGGAGATGGAGTGGGGTAGTCTGTGGACTGAAGTAGGGCTTGTATATATATATATATGTATTATCCTTAGGCCCTTGTATTCAATTATCAGTCTGGAAATTAGTTTTATCTGTTGGATATTACCCTCACGATCTCATAGCTGATCCTCTCTTCTACTTTTGCAGGTGTTGGATGGCTCAAGGACTGTTGCAGGGCTGAGAGGATGGAAGGGACGGCTGATGTTGCTGCTAGGGCTGAAAGGTAGTGGTTGGAGGGATTTTCAGAAGTAGGAGTGTAGATTTGGTGTTCCCCTTTTTTTTCTTAGATTCAGCCAAGACATCATGTAGTAGCTAGCTTAGTACACACACTTTTGACTAGGTTTATGTAACTTAATGTACGAAATAGTGTTTCTATTTGTAGTAAGAAAAGTATACTACTGAATATACATAATAATTATTGTTGCTCTCTTTTATTTAATTTGGGTTTGGCCCAATATCTTGAGTGTGTAACGGGCTTGTCTCTTCAATTAGTAATTTGGGCTCGGCCCATTTCTGTATTTGATTAATGGGTCTGGCCCAATATTAAAGAATTAACGACACTCTCGTTATTAGTTGCTAAAACTATACTTAAATCAATTCATTCTTAGCTATGAATAATTCAATCAAGCAGCTAATCGATTAATCGTTGATTACTAATAGATAACTAGCAATTAAGTTGCTATTTAATTCTACTCCAGAATACTTTAATCGAAATATAAATATCGACTAAGAGTGGATGTTGGTCCCGAAAGTAGCGAGTCACATACGTAGAAGGGGGGGGTGAATACGTGTGTAGAGAAGTGTTTAACTTCTCTTTGATTTTTCGGCCTCTTGCGAAGCGTGACGCTTTGAAAGTGTTTCACGCTTTCAAAGCTTCTTGCTAGGCGAGTGGTGCGGTGCGGAATGTGGTGAGCTATTATACTCGCTTTAGTTATCTTGCACTTAAAATAGTTTATCACTTAGAGTGAGTGTGTGTGTGTTATGGATAATCAAAGCATAAAGAATGTAAAGCGCATAACACAAGAGTTATAGTGGTTCGGAGGTTACGCTCATACATCCACTCTTACCACCTTCACTCGGTGATGAACTTCACTCTCATCACCTTCACTCAGTGATGGAACTTCACTCAAAGCTTGGGGTTTACAACGGGCACCCAAGAGCCTATGTGAGTTTATGCGATAGGCACTCATGAGCCTTACAACCTTTACAAACTAAACTCTCAAACTCGATTTGAGTTTGGGTTTGGGTTTGGGTTCGTATAGTTTCCAACTAATGAGAAATCCTTTTACAATGAAGCATAATGTAGAAGGCTAGGATTTCTCTCTAAGGCTTATGGATATAGAAGTTGAAGTCTTATGGATAAACTAGAAGGTTGAGATCCGAAGATCTTTTTGGGAGAGATGTAGGATGCTTGCTACTTTATTTGCTTGCTCTCTCATCCACACTTCTATGTAGCTTGAACCTTCTATTTATAGTAAGGGACACTAATCTATCCGTTGGAGAGATAGAGTGTGTGTTTCTTACTTGTCTAATCCGAATTTGAATTCTTCCTTTACAGAGCACAGTCCTAGGAAGATAGCCGTTGACTAGTGGAGTCTAGCCCTGCAAATTCAGCGATTAGAGATATCACAGTCCGTTGAGAAATCCTGAGCGGACACGTGGCCTGGCAGCTGTCGCTTCTCACCTGCTTGTCAGACGCTCTCGCTCAAGCTGGAAGCTCGCTCTGGCCCTGAGACTGGAAGCGCGCTCTGGAAGAGAGGTGCTTTGAACTTTGGAAGCGCGCTTCGGACTTGGAAGGTGCTTTGAACTTTGGAAGCGCGCTCTGGCCATGAGAGGTGCTTTGACTGGAAGCGCGCTCTGGTCCTGAGAAGCGCTTTGAACTTTGGAAGCGCGCTCTGGACCTGGAAGGCTCTTTGAACTTTGGAAGCGCGCTTCGAACCTGGAAGGTGCTTTGAACTTCAAAGCGCGCTCTGGCCTTTCCTTTGGTCAGGCGCTCTGGCTTTCCTTTAGAGAGGCGCTCCGGCTTTCCTTCAGAGCCGCTCCGGTATTCTTTCAAAGAGGCTCCGACTTTGCTTCAGAACCGCTCCGGCTTTTCTTCAGAGGCGCTCCGGCTTTGGTTCTGAGCCACTCCGGCTTTCCTTCAGAGGCACTCCGGCTTTGCTTCAGAAAGGCACTCTCACCTGGACACTCTAAAGTTACATTTCAATAAAGAGCTCTCTAACAAGTGAGCTCTTCTAATATATTAAAATATACATTGTAACTTGAGCTAGATCATCAAAGATAATTAGGGAAATATTCTATGAGGGTTTTGGAATCCAATCAAAACACAATTGAATCCAAGTTCCCCCTTAACATAATATCCCAACAGTAGAATTTAATTGCTATAACTTGGAATTCTTTTCCTTAACTAGGGATTTAATTCATAAAGTAGGAATAAATTTTACGGGACGTTACATCCTCCCCCTCTTAAAAGAAATTTCATCCCGAAATTTGCATACCTCAAACGAAAAGCTCGGGGTATTTCTCTTTCATCTTATCCTCCAACTCGCACATGGCTTCTCCTTGCCCGTGATGCTCCCATAAAACCTTAACCGAAGTGATCAATTTATTTCTGAGCTGTTGAACCTTTCAATCCAAAATCGCTTCTGGTTTATTCTCAAAACTTAAATCTGGATTAAATTATACCTCGTCTTGGTGAATCACGTGCTTCGGATCATGCAGGTACGTCCAGAGCTGTGAAACGGACATGTTATGAACATTTCTGAGGCTTGGCGGTAACGCCAATCTATATGCTACCGGGCCTATTCTTTCTAGTATTCCGTATACCCTAATGAAACAGGGTCTTAGCTTGCCTTTGACTCCGAACCTTACTATCCCTTGGAAGTAGGTACTTTCAAAAACACTTTGTCTCTTATCTCAAACTGAATCTTAGTTCGTCGATTATCTGCATAAGATTTCTGTCTATCTTAAGCCTCTTTGATCCTTTCTCTGATTTGACGCATGATCTCGATCATGTCACCTATCGCTTCTGGGACTAGTATCTTTCTCTCACATACTTCATCTCAATAAAGTGGTGATCTAAATTTCCTCCCCTACAATGCCTCATATGGCGCCATGTCTATGGTTGCTTGATAGTTGTTGTTGTACGCAAATTTGATCAGGGGCAACACTGGCTCCCAGTGGCCGCCTCGATCGAGCACAACTGTTCTCAGCATATCCTCGAGTGTATGAATCGTTCTTTTCTGATTGTCTGTTTGTCTGAGGGTGAAAAGCGGTACTAAAATTCAACCTAGTGCCCTATTCCTTTTGTAGGCTTATCCCAAAATCTCGATGTGGATTTCGAATCTCGATCTGACGTGATCGAAACTGGCACACCATGCAACCGTGCGATTTCTCATACGTATAGTTGCGCCAACTTCTCCGATGTGTGAGTTATCGGAATTGGAATAAAGTGAGCACTCTTGGTCAAACGGTCTATAATTACCAAAATGGTTGTGTTCCCTCGCCTTGCTTGGGTAATGCCGTCACAAAATCCATGGCTATATGCTCCTATTTCCACTGTGGAATTTCTATAGGTTGCAACTTGCCATATGGTCGTTGGTGCAAAGCTTTCAGTGGTTGACAAGCGAGGCACCTTCTGACAAACGAAGTTATATCCCTTTTCATTCCGTCCCACCAGAGTTTCTGCTTTAGGTCTTGATACATCTTTGTACTTCCGGGATGGGCTATGTACGGTGTATCGTGAGCCTCGCTCAGAATTTCATTTCTGAGCTCCTCATTGGATGGACTATATATTCTTCATTCGATTGTAATCGCATGGTTTGCTTCCTCGTGATAATCTCCGAGCTTTCCCGTTCTTATCTTCAAGCGTATCTTTTCTAGCGCGTCATCTTTCCTTTGGGCATCAATGATTCGACTCCTCAAGTCAGGTTCTATTGTCATGGTAGCTATAATCCTTTCCACTATCTCTGGTGGTGGTATTATTTCCAAGTTCATCTCGCTGAACTCTCGCATCAGGGACTCTTTACTAGTGAGTAGAAATGCTAAGTTTGAGTGAGTCTTTCGACTCAAGGCATTTGCCATTAAGTTGGCTCTACCTGGATGGTAGTTGATTCCAAAATCGTAGTCATTGACTAATTTTAGCCACCTTCTCTGTCTCATGTTAAGGTCTCGTTGCTCGAAGAAGTATTTGAGGTTCTTGTGGTCCGTGAAAATTTCACATCGAACTCTGTAGAGATGATGTTTTCAAATTTTCAGGTCATGCACAACTGCTGCTAGTTCTAGATCGTGAGTTGGATAATTGAGTTCGTAGGGTCTGAGCCGTCTAGACGCGTAGGTTATTATTTTTTTTCTTCTTTTATCAATACATAACCAAGTCCATTCTTTGACGCATCAGTGTAAACTACGTACTCCTTCTCTGGTGTTGGAACTGCCAGAATTGGTGCGGTGGTCAGTTTTGCTTTCAACTGTTGAAAGTTTGACTCGCATTCCGGAGTCCACTGATATTTGATTCCCTTTTGCAATAGTTGTGTTAGTGGCCTTGCTATCTTGGAGAATCCTTCTATGAACCTCCGATAATAACCAACTAATCCTAAGAAATTACAAATCCCATTCGACATTAATGGGGATTTCCAGTTTTGCACTGCTTCAACTTTGTGGGATTGGCTTTGATTCCTTCGGATGACACGATGTGTCCCAAAATGCTACTTTCTTTAGCCAAAACTCACACTTGCTGAATTTGACATAGAGTTTCTCTGCTCTCAATGTTTCTAACACCGTCCTCAAGTGTTCCTCGTGCTCTATTTTGCTCTTCGAATAAATCAAGACGTCGTCTATGAATACTAGCATGAATTTATCTAAGTAGGGGTGAAAACACGATTCATGAGATCCATGAATACTGTTGGTGCGTTGGTTAATCCGAATAGCACAACTACGAACTCGTATTAGCCATATCTCGTCTAGTAAGCTGTCTTGGGTATGTCCTCTGGTCGAATCTTTAGCTAATGGTACCCAAATTTCAAATCTATCTTCGAAAACATGCTTGCTCCCTTGAGTTGATCGAACAGATCGTCGATTCAAGGTAGAGGTTATTTGTTCTTGAGAGTGAGCTAGTTCAATTCTTGATAATCTATGCACATTCTCATGGAGCCGTCCTTCTTCTTCACAAATAGTACAAGCGCTCCCCATGGTGACACGCTCGGTCTTACAAACCCTAGGTACACTAATTCCTGAAGTTGCACTTTCAGTTCTTTGAGTTCCTTTGGCGCCTCCTATAAGGTGCTTTGGATACCGGAGCTGATCCAGGTTACAAGTCGATGGTGAATTCTATCTTCCTGTCGGGCGGTAGCCCTGGTGGTACTTCGGGAAATTCTCGAACGATTTCCACGTCTTCCACCCTCATTTCCTTTCTGTCTTTCGTTTCTTCATTTAGGTAGACAAGGTGACCTGGGTACCCTTTCCTCATCATGGTTGTTGCTTAGAGGGCGAAGACGATCTGCTTCCGATTATTCATAGTAATTCGGTGAAAGATCGTAGGCTCATCTCCTAGAATTTTAAAAGAAATTTGTTTCTCCTCGCATAGGATGGTGGCACAATTTTCAGCTAGCCAATCCATTCCTAAGATGATATCTACGTCCTCCATCGGTATAATGCTTAAGATTTCTTGCCAGGAGCTTATGTGAACCTATATCGAGTTCTGGTTTGGACAACGATGTATAAGAGTGATAGTTCCTTCTACAGGTGACGTGATCCTCAGATCTACTCCTGCTTGTTCCGTTCTTAACCTTATGTCATCTATACATGCTTTGGCAATTTAACGAATGAGAAGCCCCCGTATTGAATAAAACTTATAACAGGTATATCGTGGGCACGCCCATACCTGCTAAGTTTCCTTGATTCTTGGCGGGCTGTCTCTGCTTCATCGCATAGGCCTTTGCCTTCTGCTTTCGCTTGTACAAAAACCCATTGTTGGTTCTAAGGTGGAAGTTGGGGTGGTGGTGGGGAAAAGTTGTCGTGGCGTTTCCCTTTCTCCTTTTAATGGAAGGTTACTTGGACCAAAATGCTTTCTCACTTTGTATTGTTCTCAATGATTTTGTCTACCTTGAGGTTCTTGTTGATCTTCTTAGATTAGAATATCAATCCCTCCTTTAGTTAATGCCCCTTTTAAGCTTCTTTTAATCGTTATTCCTCACCTAGGACATCTTAGTTTTGTTTCTGAACATATGGTGGCTACCCTCATCTCATTTTATGTTGTACTTTATTTCTAGTTCTCGGTACTTATCATGTCTCTACATCTCCACTCCCTTGGTGTTTAAGTGCTGGCACCCGTTCTTATTTCTTAAGAACATTTTACTATTCTCAACTTACTTCCTTTATGAGAGCAGAATAAATTCTACCTTGAATTGAATGGACACGCTTACCGGCCCTTTTCCTTCGAAACAAGGGAAATTCTCAACTAGACGTTCCGATTTATCATATGTTACCCGCATTTCCTCTGCTACTTCCGTGGATTCTAATTCATGAATTATAATTTGTCTCCTCAACATGACCATGATTTCCTTCATATGGTTATGATATTTCACCACTTTTTATCCAGAGAACTCAAAACTCCTCATACAGAATTAACCCATTTGATTTAACTCATCTGCTTACTCGATCTAGTTTAAATCACATCTCAATGCTACCGATTTAAGAACTTTTCTAACTCGTGAGTATGCTGCCTTCAATACTTGAGCTCAATAGATTCTCACTTTTAATTGGTCTCCATTACTAAGTAAGTAAACGTATTAGTTCCATTGATTAACTTGTTCCATGTGTCTTTAAAACTAATTCCTGTACTGATATAGGTCGTAATACTTGTATCCACCTCTCCTGCTTCTTCGTTTGGGACGATCCTCTTAAGGGGTCTTTAAGGTCCTTCACAACTCCATACCAACTCAAATCTCTTTTCAATATTTCTTAATTATCTATGTATCCTTAGGGTACTGGGTCTCGATCCTTTCTATTCTAGGTCTTAATTTCTCTTTATTCTGATCTAGTCACCAACCTTTGGCATTCCCAAAAGGGCACTATGCTTTTGTCATACCCCGAACTTTCGGGTGGCTAAATTCTTACATCTCATTAGTTTCAAAAGGAAGACAATACGGAACGAAATAACTTGTGAAGTGATACTAGGAGGTAATTCCATAGGAATAGTATTTCAATTCCGGCATGATATTCAATCAGATGGTTTCCTCAATAAATTTTCAGACTAATGTGGAAAGCATAGTCAGAGGATAGAAACGAAATGACAAGGGATCAAAGATAAGGACCCTCTTGCAGATACCCATCTGAATTCTGGTCTACGGATGATGTTACTGAGATTGAGATTACATGGGGTGGCCAATTCCACATAAGCGCCTCCTCAGTAGGGGACCATCCGTCGTACTTTGGTGGCTTTGTCAACAAATGATGAAAAAAATAAGATTTTTAAGGTTTGGAAGACTTTTGTTTTACCTCAAAACTTTCTCAGCTTGTAGTTTTTCAGGAAACAAATAGACTTATTGGCTTCAAGGGGATCAAAATGGTATATGCCACATCATGAGACATTAGTACGTAAGGTTATCCATTAAATTACTATCTCCATAATTCCATCGACTCTCCGATTAAGTAATTCTAGATATAGGAGATTTGATATTCATTAACTTCTCACGGGAACTAACTGACAAAGGGGACATATTATTGTTGCTAACGACGCATATCGCATGTGGAGATAATCTCTCCAATTTATTTCCTTTTCTAGCAACATCTCGATGATCGATCATTATGGCTTGGAAAAATCTAGCGGAGTAGGATGCAAGATTATCCCAGATATGGCTTAACCATCTTAAGAGAACAACTCTTCTTCAGATATCTATTTCTCATAAAAGTTGCAAATTGGGTTGCAACATTCTAGTGAATTTGTTATTTGCTGTAAATAGCATTACGCCATAATTCTCACTACTATATCTAATAGTATATGAACTTATCTCGTCTTAGAGATTTAGTTATCTTTCTTATTAACTTATGTTTTTCTGTCCAAGAATGAAGTAACATCCTTGGGGTTTGGAGTGGACTTATATATTTTGCCATTGTGTATATTATTCTAACTTTAGCGTTGGTGTATGCTCAATTTGAAGGTGTTATAAACCTTAGGTTATTCGATCGCCTCAGGAAATGGATAACAATCTCTTCGACTGAATTACTACTTGATTCACGTCGTACTTCTTGCCTTGACTCCTTTTGCTTATTGCAATACTCTCCATCTCTTCTTCTTGATCATTAGGAAAAGAAAACCTCGTTTCGAGTCCTAAATTCAAGCATGCTTACTCAAGTACGTGACTAAGCAACTATGTTCTCTTATGGAATCTCTTTTCTCTCTAATTGATCAAAGAACAAGTTTCTACTAAGTTCTTTTAAAAATAGAGTTTCTAACTTTCATTCACCTTGAAGAAAACATTTACCTTTTCCTCGTTGAGCGTGATGAATCGGAGTGCCGAGCTTTTGTTAAATGACTCTACTAAGTCTAGCGATTCAAGTCTAGACTTTACTTTGAAGAAGACTCTTGGATTTCAGAGCAACCTAGTGCTCTGATACCACTCTGTCATGACCTCCCTTAGCTAATCGATAGCTAAGCTTGGTAATTTCGTGACTATAAAGCATGAATATGAATAATGGGTAAAAAGGAATGTTTTTGGACTTGAGCTCATGAAATGACTTCATTACTCGGGCAAACTGACACTTATCTTGTTTAAAGTATGATACCACTTGTCAACTTAGAATACAACCAATTCAAAATAACGTAAGAGTATCAGAGTGTACAGAGCGGAAATATGGTTATAAATACATGTATTACCAAGAGTTATCAACAACTAAATCTTCACTAAATTGACAAAAGCTCTGCCGATCATTCCGCTTCAACCTGCTCAACCTGCACATTAAAAACAATGTACAGGGCTAAGTACAAATTGTACTCAGTGAACACATTGCCCAAAACTGATTTTATTGTCATCCATATACAGAGTGAAGCATAGTTTTGCTTAAAAGTCTATGTTCACTAAAATCTCTTAGTTCTCAAAAGTGACTGCAGTCAAATTTCTGTTGTAATCTACCATATCTGATCTGTGGTGCCCGAGGAGGTGGCCACCTCACTCGTCCCCTGATCGATCACCACACTAAGCGAGTCGACCACTTGTGTACACTAGCCAAGTATAGTAGTTCGCCATACAATGACCCTAATTCGATTCTTATAAGATTGGCATAGCCAATAACAGATAGGCATCATACAAAAATCAAAACATTTTATGACATGACAATCTTTAAAAGAGCTATATCAACTAATAAAACTTGCTTTGTTTTAAAAGAAAGCCCATCACTTTGCTTAAGTGCTATTAAATTCTAGCTTCGCCTCAGTGATTGTTCCTTCTCCACTCGACCTTGAATAAAGAATATCGTAAGATTCTTAACTCGAACGATAGAAGCTTATTGAATAATCCTAGCTCTATAGCTTCTCGTAGATTAATATGTGACATCGTAACTGTTTTCTAAGCTCGATTTACTAATCGAGTTATACGAATTGTTTATTCGATCGTTTCTTAATAAATCAATTAATTGATTTATTATCTAGGGATTAGATTAATTTAGAGGCTTCCCAATAATTAATTCTAATTGTATAATTGATTAGCTTAATCAATAAATTCTGATTATTAATTCTTAGTTAATAAGTTTATCTCTTGTTTAATAACTTATCCTATGAGTTAAATCTTTCACTCTTCATAAAATAATTCTCTCCGGAATTATTAATCTCTAAATTATTAATCGGGGTATCAGAATAATTTGATCGGTGATTCTTATGATTTTTTTTTGTATTGGGCTTATAGATTAATTATCTGAATTAATGCAGAAATGGATCAGCCTAGGCTTTTAGATAGGCCGGCCCAATTCTCGGCCCATCTGAAACAAGTGGATTGGCCCAGCTCTTTCGGCCCAGGGATTTGATCCGGCCCAGCACCTCTCAGCCCGGGGTCCATCTTCTACTTGGTCCAGCTCAGCCCGTCTTTGAGCAGGACCCGGCCCGAAACTTGAACCCGGCCCGGATGAACTAAAATCTACCCCAGACCCTAATTTCTTGCCATTTCTGACTCTTGATCGAAATCGATCTTCTCTTCTCTCTGAACCCTCTCTCCTGCAACTGCGATTCGTCTCCATCATTATCCGGCCCGATAATCCACTCCGCCTCCGGTCATTACTTCCGGTCACGGCGTCGTGCGACCCGTCATCGCTGATTTCTTCTCGTCCTTTCGTCCCTTCGATTTCCGACCGGCGGCACTGGTTTCGTGGCCGCCGTCGTCGGCTCGGTCACTCTCGCTATCTCTTGTTGCCTTTGTTTTTCTCCCTTTCTCTCTCCGCTTTGATTTCTCAAATCGAAAGCCTAACCGAGTAGAGGAATCGGGGCTGAGCTGATTCTGCGGCTGATCTCCGGTGATGTTTCTCTTATCTGTGGGTTCTCGCGCGCACGGTGAGATGGCGTCATCGTTGCTCGGAATTTGGCAACCTCTAATTTGCCGGCGTGTGCTCCTTGCCTCCGGCAGACCCCTTTTCGATCGACGCAACTCCCGTTGCTGCAGCGGCTCCTCCCTTTTTTTTCGGATTTCGACCCCTAAATTAAAAGCCTGATCTCTGAGTTTAGGCGACATTCTCTTCCTCCTTTCTCGGCTGAAATTCGATGGTGTGATGATGCCCTCGCCCTCCCTTTCATATTTAAATCTTTTAATAAGTTTTAAATTCTGATTTTCTATTTGAAATAACTGATTCGTTTCTCTGACTTTGCAGGCTCGGCGACGGCTGCGACTTCGAGGTGCTGGAGCGAGGCTTCGGCCAACTTCCGTCGCTCGCCGCTGCAGCTTCACCGTCGAGGTCATGACCTCGACGGAGGTTAATTTCTCCTAACCCCCTCATTATTTATGTGATTGGGTTTTAACTGCTACTAGGGGGCATAGGTGTTTCAAGCTTTGATGAATTCTTAGGTTTTGATCGGTGAATCTAATTCTATTAAGGACATATGCGTATGAATTAAACCTCAGATTTGCTTCTCATTCTCATTGTATGAATATTGCAAAACTGCATGGTATATAAGTTTTCTGTTGTGATTCTAACTTTGGATTTTAGTCTAGGTATACATAGCTATGTATGATTACAATTTCAGAAATATATGAGTGCTGCTTCTTAGTTTTAGGCCTGATAGCATGTGAGTATTTTGCTAGAACAAGAAGGCTATAGTCTTAGGTTTTAGTCCTTAGAATTTATTCATGCTTGGATCTGTGGTTGTTCTCTTGGAATATACTTAGTTTCATGCTGAAATTATACTTAGCATGCTTGTTCTTCTTATTTCCAACTGGAAAAACATTGAAATGTGCTAGGTTGATTAAGAACTGTTTAGTTAGGTTGTAATTCTACTAACTTATTCTTGAACTCCTAAGGAAAATAGTAGCATGATAATGGAGCTTTGGGTTGTTACCTTACTGAAAGGGGAGGAAAGTGCTAGGGGCTGTGGCTGAGGGAGGAGAGGGTGGAGCTCTGCTCTGTCTTTCCTTGCGTCTTCTCAGCTGCAGCTCCTCCTCTCTTCTTCCGAGCTGCAATTCCTCATTCTTTCTTCTTTTCTTTCTATGTGTCTGAATACATGTGTGTGTGTGGAGATGGAGTGGGGTAGTCTGTGGACTGAAGTAGGGCTTGTATATATATGTATTATCCTTAGGCCCTTGTATTCAGTTATCAGTCTGGAAATTGGTTTTATTTGTCGGATATTATCCTCACGATCTCATAGCTGATTCTCTCTTCTAGTTTTGCAGATGTTGGATGGCTCAAGGACTGTTGCAGGGCTGAGAGGATGGACGGGACGACTGATGTTGCTGCTAGGGCTGAAAGGTAGTGGTTGGAGGGATTTTCAGAAGTAGGAGTGTAGATTTGGTGTTCCCCTTTTTTTTTCTTAGATTCAGCCAAGACATCATGTAGTAGCTAGCTTAGTACACACACTTTTGACTTGGTTTATGTAACTTAGTGTACGAAATAGTGTTTCTATTTGTACTAAGAAAAGTATACTACTGAATATACGAAATATCTTGAGTGTGTAACGGGCTTGTCTCTTCAATTAGTAATTGGGGCTCGTCCCATTTCTGTATTCAATTAATGGGTCTGGCCCAATATTAAAGAATTAACAACACTCTCGTCATTAGTTGCTAAAACTATACTTAAATCGATTCATTCTTAGCTCCGAATAATTCAATTAAGCAGCTAATCGATTAATCGTCGATTACTAATAGATAACTAGCAATTAAGTTGCTACTTAATTCTACTCAAGAATACTTTAATCGAAATATAAATATAGACTAAGAGTGGAATTGAATTGCTATAACTTGGAATTCTTTTCCTTAACTAGGGATTTAATTCATAAAGTAGGAATAAATTTTATGGGAAGTTACACTTAAAGATTGAAATTCATATTACCTTCTCTATATTGTTTCAAAAAATTTACCTCCAACTAATCATCCAAATTAGGCTTTGCAGATTACAATAATACAAACTTCAGGGGTGGAGCCAAAGCACATAGAAAGAACCAAAAAACAGCTACAATAAGTATGCCCACAAGGTGTTCGTCAAAAGTTCAAAGAGAAAGTCTGAAAATAGCAGCTGAAACTTAAAGCCCGCTAGTGCTCGATAGAAATCCTGACTCGAAAATAACCTCATTAACTCTCCCACACTTCAATAACTTCATTTTCACAACATTCTTTTGCTGAATTCCACTTCATCTATGTCGCCGATTTGTCGGAGAACAACTCAATCGGTCGGAGAAGAGAATATGCTCTTCGAGACCTCAGCTCTTCGATTCCTCAAAACTCCTGAGTCATCTCTCATGAAAAACCATGAAGCGATTTTTGTTTTATTTTTTTTGGGAGAAGAAGAGTTTTAGTCTGTGAGTGAGAAAGAAATGTAATAGATCGTTCCAAATTCAAAAAAGAAAAAGAAAATGTATTGGAGAAGATGACCGTCAGTTTCCATTAGTTAGTGGGTGATTTGTTCACAAAAATGAAGATTAGGGACCTTTCTGATAAGGAGTAGACATGCCTAATGCCAGCTGGCAGACGGAATAACAGATCACCCATTACAAAGGTAGATCCCAGTACGGGCTCCGTTTCGGAAAATAGGAATAGAAAGAGAGATCTGTAATAGACCATGCAGATCCTCTTTCTCTAAGTAAAACCCTATAAACCTAAATACCAACTGACTTTGGGTCCTGCACCGGCAACAATCTTAATGGAAAATATGCCATCATGACAGCAGATCTCTCCGAGGGATCTGCTCAGTAGCAGAACCAAAAAGAGGGACCTACACTAAAGTCAACAGATCCTTTCTCACTTCTTAGAACCCGGTAATTCATGCGAAAAACATGAACCTAGACCCCACACGTGGGGACCATCCTGTTAATAATCACACCATAAGTTGATAGAGGGTATCAACCGCCTTGTCCCCCTTTAAAATACTATTTTACCCTCTCCTAAATTATGAAAATTGCCTTACCAACCAACCTCTCTACATTACTATAAATATGTGAGCTTCACACTGGAAAAGGTACGTCTTCATTGCTCTACACATCCTTGCTACGAGCTTTGCTTGAGCGAACACACACTCACTATCTTCACTGAGATTCTTCATTTGTTCTCGGACGTCGGACTGACTTGAGCGTCGGAGGTTCTTCCAGAGAACCCCTCCCCCCCCCTCACTCCTCCGGTATTATTTTGCAGGATTATCTGCATCCTAGTTGAGAAGAAGACGGAATCAAGGTATACAATCAAGAGCACGACGAGTTCAACCCTTTTACAAATCTCTATTCGCTGCTATTCTTTTATTTTGTTGATGATCCCCAACCCGGATCTATCAACTGGCGCCGTCTGTGGGAAAAATTGGCTAAGAGGTCGATTTCTCTAAAATATATATATATATATATATATATATATATATATATGTTTTCTCATTCAAATATTACTAAGATTATCATTCGTTTTCCAAGACATCAACCCTTTTTCTCTTTGGTCGTTTTAAATCATCTAATGAAATTGCCTGCCCTGAATAGTTGTTAGCCTATTAATGGGTAAATCATGATTGATATTTTCTGAATTTATCTGTAGATTCAGGGAAGAACAACCACTGCATCTTCAAAGAAGAGGTTAACTCCCAGGAGTTCGCACTCTTGAAGTATGTATTTGGGAAAATTGATTAAAAATATGTAGATATTCATTTTTTAGGAGAATCTAACTGAAAAATTCTTTCTGGGATATCCCCTGGTTTTTAGAGAATACAAGGAAGAAAGTAAGAAATTTCATCATCAAGGAAAAACTTCGGAAAGAGAAGAACCTGCACAAGACATCTGGTGAGTAAAAATATTCACTAGATAGTCAAAATAAAAATAAAAAGGATTTTTGACTAAGAAGCGCGATAAACGGACGGTAAGCCCTGGCAAAAGATCCAGGCTCAAGAAGCTATCACGGTTCGGTCAAATCTTCAACAATATGCAGTAGGTAAAGAATAAAAAGCCTAAAGCTATTGGATGTAACCTATTTAAAGCATATGGGATCCAGGCTTATTGGCATAAGTCTCACCCCTATTATAAAAGCCCTAATTTAAAAGCATTAGGTATCTGGAACACTAAATTAATAAGGAAATTGTTCATATCCTTTTTCAGATCTCGAACTATGGAGCAGAACTCCGAAATAGGTCAGATGCTAGGGTCCCAACATCACGAGCAAACTGATACCCCCTACCAGGGTTTAATATATACCCTGGATCTACATTGGCCACCCAAGGGAGTGGCAATATAGGACCTGCATTCTCACCACTTATGCTTCAACAAATGAAAAACATGATTGACGGAGCTCTCGAAGGAGCTATTGACAGGCGTCTGACAGCTATGGGAGTTAACCTAACAACTCCCACGAGCCATCTTAATCCGTTCTCCCTGAAAGGAGACAAAGGAGCCCAAGGAAAGGGAAAATATAAAAATATTGATAAAGCTACAGATCTAAAGATCCTCCAGGATCTAGCGACCAAACTACCACAGATCTAAGAGGAGGGAAGATTCACGGACTGTGAGTCATCTGATGATGATATTCAGGGAGATGCTCCCGAAATAGAGGCCAACCTCACTGATACGCTCAAAAAGCAAATTTAAGACCAATAAGAACATATGAGAATCATGGCTGCAGAATTAGAAGAGCTGCGCAGAGCACACCATGCTTCTGAAAAAAAGAGTATGGGTGAATCCATTCCCCACATGGATGGGTTGGGGGAGGTTTCTGTCACTAAAGTTGGCAAAGAGAGTAAATTCGAGTATGGTCAGAATTATATTAATGAGAATAGCCCTTTCTCAGCCGACATACAAACAAACCCGATCCCGAAAAATTTCAAGTCAGTGTCTTGTGATTACAAGGGACAAGGTGATCCAGAAGAACACCTTATGAAGTTTGAGAGCCTGTGCCTCCTGCACCAATATTCGGAAGGAGTCAAATCCCGGGTTTTCTTAACTACTCTGTCAGGACCTGTACAACAATGGTTCCAACAGTTGCCCAGATCCTCCATTCATTCCTTTAGGGATTTGAGGGAGATTTTCTTACACCATTTCGTGAGTTCTAAGAAATCCACCAAGAATTCGCTATATCTAACAATGGTTAAACAAGGAGTCAATGAAAGTTTGAGAGACTACATGACTCGCTTTAATGAGACGATCTTGGAGATCCCAGGGGTGGAAGCTACCTTGAAGATACACTCCTTTGTGGAAGGGCTAAGGCCAGGCCACTTTTTTGCTTCTCTAATGAAGAAGCCAGCAGAGACGTTCGATGAACTATTGGCCAGGGTGCAAAAATACATTAACATGGAAGAGGCGATGACAGCCAAAAAAACTGATACTACCTTTAAAAGGGAAAAGAAGCCTGAAGAAAAGAAAATGAGTGCTGCAGAAGCTAGGAAACCTGAACGAAATGAAAAATTCCAGAGGTCTTTCACTCCTCTCATAAGGTCACCAGCCGACCTCTTAGAAATCGTGATGAAGAAGCCTGGGATACAGATTTCTCCTAATAGGGAACAGCCTCCTAAGAGGCCACAGTCAGACAAATTCTGCAGATTCCATAATGATTATGGGCACACGATGAATGACTGTCGAAATTTGAAGATCGCAATCGAAAAATTGATCTAAGAAGGGGAATTACTAGAGTATGTTCGGCAAGAATCAGGGCAATCCAAAAGACGAAAAGAGGACAGAGATCCCAAAAATGCTGGTAATGAACAATCAAGAGAGGCTCGTGGAAAGAGGGGGGTCATAGAAATGATTTATGGAGGTCCCACAGAGGGAGATTCCAACAGAAGCCGAAAGGCTCGTGTCCGGGAAATCCAGATGCTAGATTGGCATGGGATGTTCTAGATCGAGAAAGGACCACCACTCCCCGAAATATCCTTCGGGCCTCAGGATGATAGATCCTTAGCACATCCCCATGATGATGCATTGGTTATATCGGTTGAAATAGAACAATATGATGTCAAAAGAGTATTTATAGATACATGAGCAGCTATCAATGTAATATTTGAAGACTGCTTCAACCAGATGGCCATCCAAAAACCATTGAATGGGGTCATGACGGATTTACACGGCTTTGCTGGAGGCACTGTCATGTCCCTGAGATTTGTGGATCTCATGCTAACTTTAGGCGATGGAGATCTGTGGGTATCCAAGCCCGTTACTTTTCTGGTGGTTAGACAAAAATCATCGTACAATGTCATATTGGGCAGAACAACTTTAAGTCTCTTCCAAGTGGTAGTACCTACTTATCATCTTATGATGAAATTCCCAGTCGGGGGCAAAGTCGGACATGCCTCAGGCGATGTTATCCAGGTGCTCTCCAGGCAATGTTATATGCAATCAGTAAAAGCCGGGGAAGCCAAAAAGAGGGTTATGCCTGAATCAGAAAATTTCAAAAGTGGTCCTGAGAAAGAGGAAAAGAAATGCAAGCTAGCAGATCCCGATGGGAAAGAAGCTTCATACCAGATGCAACCTGCGAAAGAATTGTTGCAGGTGGAATTGTTCCTCAATAAAATGGGATTCACCACTAGGATAGGCACTCAGATGCCAGATCCCATAGCCAAGCTCGCTGTTTAAGGCAAAATGTAGATGTCTTTGCATTCTCCTCAGGTGACCTAGTAGGGGTCAAACCGGAGGTAGCATTACATTGCTTAAATGCAGATCCCAATGTGAAACCTGTCAAGCAAAAATTAAGGCAATTCGGACCTGAAAAGGACAAGGTCATACGAGAAGAAGTAGCAAAGCTACTGGAGGCAGGGTATATACGGGAAGTCCAGTTCCCAGAATGATTGTCTAACGCAGTAATGGTGCCCAAATGAAGTACTGGAATGTGACGTATGTGTATAGATTTTCACGATCTGAACAAAGCCTGTCCAAAAGACCACTATCCTTTACCAAGGATAGATCAGTTGGTGGACTCCACATCAGGGTATGAGCTGTTGTCACTAATGGATGCTTACCAAGGGTACCATCAGGTGAAGATGAATCCCTCAGATATCCCAAAGGCTACCTTTGGAATGTGTGCGGGAACCTTCAGGTTTTAAAGCATGCCTTTTGGCTTGAAAAATGCAGGGGCTACATATCAAAGGATGATGGATAAAATATTTAAAGCCAGATCGGGAGAAATACGGAGGTATATGTGGATGATATTTTGGCCAAAAGCGTAAAAGCAATAGACCATGTACAGGACCTGCAGGAGGTCTTCGCGGTAGCCAGATCCTACCACCTGAAATTAAATCTGGCAAAGTGCTCCTTTGGGGTACAGTCAGGGAAAATTTTAGGGTACATGGTAATGATCCGCCCTCACTTTTGAAGGTGAGGTAGATGCAATAATAATTGATTGAGTAATCGAGTCGAACCACAAGGAATGCTATGGCGTGAGAATTTCAACTAGTAATCTAGCTATTTAACTACTATCCAAGCTACCGAATGTCATGTTTTTATGTTTTCTATAAGCTAATAATCAAATGAAATGACAATTAATCAAGAAACAAACAAGTAACAAACGATTGAAATCAATAAGAGAAAGTATGGTTCCAAATATAATCCGACTTTCACTAGAGAAATAGGTTTTGGAATTTGCAAGGATAAACCGATTTAATCTAATTCATACGGGAGTTCTTTATAAGATATACACCAACTCTTTTCTCAAGCAATCAATGTAAGTAGATTAACCTATGACATCTATCTCCGCTAGGTCTCAAGATGCATAAATCAACTCCAAATAGCTCAATTAATATCTAGAATCTCCTATTAGCAAAATTTACTAATATATGTTGTGATTTGATGCCAAATATTATGAACTAAAGCCTACTAAGCATTTAATCAAACACCTTATATGCACTCAATGATGCCCAATCAATCATGCAATAAAATCAAGTCTCAAACCACAAGACATATGAATTAGAAGGTAAATCCAACTACATATCCAAAAACCTATTAATCTAGATCATGTCTTCATATATTTGAAACCAAAGGAAATTTAGCTAGACATAATTAAAGGAAATAAACCATGGAAAACATATGAAATCATGCTTAAAAGAAAAGGAATTAAATAAGGAAGAAAAAGATGGTCTTCAATTGCAAATCCAACCAATGTAACTTCAACAATCTTCAAAATACTAGAAAGGAAAGAGGGAAATGTTTCTAGGGTTCTAGGATATTAAGGTGTAAAAGTTACATCAAAAGGGGAAGAATTTGGGGTTAAATACATTGAAAATCGTGTTTGGGAGGTTTCTCGCGCAACCGGCGGTCCATGGGACGAACCAGGGCAAAACGGTGCGAACCGGGAGCTTTCTCGCACAACCGGCGGTCCATGGGAGGGGCACCGGCGGTCCAGTGGACCGCCGGTCTGGATCGCCGGTGGCTCTGTGGTAAACGGCGGTTCAGGGGTGATGAACCGGCGGCCCAATGGACCGCCGGTTTGGGTCGCCGGTTTGGTGCCCATCCGTCCTCTCTTGCGCAATATTTTTGTTTTCGCTCGTTCTCTCTCGTCCGAACTCCGATTCTCGATCTACTTTTTGCTACGGCTTCCTAACGAACTCCTATTCAACATGGAATGATCAAAGTTGCCAAATGAGTTCTTCATAAACCTGCAAAAAGACACAAAGAGACTCGAGAGAACGAGGAAAACATAAACGAACTTGAACTAGTGAAAACCTAACTTTATAAATTCAAATTCCACATTCTTAACCCTAGGTTTCACCCTAATTAAGCTCGATTCTTCCTCGTTTCTAGCCCCCAATCCTTAGCCACATGAATGCTCTTTTCAAATTCTTACAAAAATGGATCAAAAACCGAAAAGAAATGAGAAAAGTAGAATGTATGCTACAAGTTAGGAAACCCTAGCATTTCTAACCTTTAAGCACATGAATCAAGACTTAAACACAAGCAAAACACACTCAACATGCACATAAAATACGTGTTAATCAGGTAACCCCTAGGGGCATAGAGGTTAATCAAGCAAAGTCCAAGATGTCTTGGACATGACACCACCAAGATATATAAGAGAAATACAAAGGTTAAATGGTCGGATTACGGCTTTAAGTCATTTCATATCCAGGTCTGCGGACAGAAGCCTCCCGTTCTTCAAAATACTGAGAAAGGGTAGTAAATTCGATTAGACGGAAGAATGCTGAGAGGCATTCGAGGATCTGAAAATGCATCTAGCCTCGCTACCCCTATTAACCAAACCCCTACCTACGGAAGTATTGTATTTATACTTTGCAGTAGGAAAGGAGGCCCTGAGTTCTGTGCTTATCAGGGAAGAAGGATCTACCCAGAAGCCAATATACTATACTAGCAGAATGATCTAGGGACCTGAAACTAGGTACACAGATATTGAGAAGGTTGCACTAACTGTCATAACAACAGCTAGGAAACTGAGATCCTATTTTCTCTCCCATTGAGTAATAATACGGACGAATGTGCCGCTGAAGCAGGTATTGGGAAAGCCTGATTTATCGGGGAGAATGGTAAAGTGGGCTATAGAGCTCAGTGAATATGATGTAGATTTTGAGCCCAGAACAGCTATAAAAGCCCAAGCTCTGGCCGATTTCATACAGGAAACTACCCGGGTGGAACAAGAAGAACCCGACTTGTAGAAGGCTTATGTAGATGGGTCGGTAACAAAAGAAGGAGTTAAAGTGGGCATATATACAATCCCCAGTCTAGCAAGAACATCGCTTTGCGATTAAGCTCAACTTCTCTGTCTCTAACAACGAGGCTGAGTATGAAGCTCTGATCAGGTGCCTGTATATCTTGATAGATATGGAAGCCGGTCATGCTAACTCTCAACTTGTCACCCACCAGGTGTTAGGGACCTGTGATAAAAAGGAAAAAAGGATGGTAGTATACGCCAACATTGTAACTGAGTTACTCCCTCCGTCCCCTTTGATTTGGCCATATTGCTTTTTGCACTGTTTTTAAGAAAACTTTAATTAAGAATAAAAAATGTGTTTGACTTCAAATTAAGAGGGAATAAAGCCTAATCCCAAGAAGAAGAGAAAGAGAGGAGCACATGCTATAATTATTTATAATGCTAAACAAGGTTTTGTCTGGCCCAAATAGGAAAGTGGCCAAATGGGTTGGGACAGCCCGATTTAGAAATGTAGCCAAATCAAAGGGGACGGAGGGAGTATTAAAGAAATTGGTAAAGGTGGAAATAAGGCAGATCCCCAGAGAGGAAAATATCGAGGCTGATCACCTTGCGAGAATAGCCAGTGCGGTGGAAGGAACCTGGGAAGGTGATCTGACACTACTGAACACAGATGCCCGATCTGGAGCACTAGATATTTACACCATAACAGAGATAAAAGATTGGAGAGTACCCATCATTCAAATCCTAAAATCAAGTGATAAGAATAAAAGCCCTAACAGTTCGGCAGAAAAAAGGCATAAGAATTAAATTCTTCTTGATGGGAGGTTTCCTATACAGGAGATCGTTCACTCATCCTTACCTCAGATGCTTATCTGAACAAGAAGGGGATTATATTCTCCGTGAAATTCATGAGGGAGAAGCAGGAGCCCATACTGGATTTAAAGATCTAGCTAGAAAAGTGTTGAGAGCCGGATTCTTCTGGCCAACTATTGAAAAAGATGCAAAGGAGTTGGTCAAGCGATGTGACCATTGCCAGAAGCATGGCCGATTGATTCATAAACCTGCTGAAGAGATGGGAGCAATGTTCTCCCCTTGTCCTTTTGATAAATGGGGGATTGATATAGTAGGAAAATTCCCCACAGCTCCTGGAGGACGGGTATTCCTCACTGTGGCTATAGATTATTTCACTAAATGGGTTGAAGCAGAGGTGGTAACCAAAATTACTGAGCAGGTGATAAGACGATTCCTATGGAAAAACATTTGTTGCAGATTTGGAGTACCCTGAATCCTAGTATCGGATAATGGCACTCAATTCACATGATCCCTTGTGCGCACCTGGTGTTGGGAAATGAATATTGAGCAACGTTTCATTGCTGTAGCCTATCCATAAGCCAACGGTCAAGTAGAAGTCACAAATAGAACTATTGTGGCTGGCATCAAGGCAAGGTTGGGAAAAGCTAAAGGGAACTGGGCAGACGAGCTGGAATCGGTCTTATGGGCCTATCGCACTAGCACTAAAATGGCCACAGGAGAGGCACCTTTCAACTTGGTGTACGGATCCACAGCAGTAATACCCGCGGAAATAGAGCTCGAATCACACTGAATCCTTACTTATGAGGAAAACCAGAAATTGGGTTTGCTAAAAGAAAACCTGGATCTGATTGGGGAATTAAGGGCGGATGTCAAACGCAGGACAGAGCGCAATAAACAGCAGATCCGAGATGCCTACAATAAGAAGGTGCAGGTGCTCAGATTCCTAAAAGGGGATCTGGTGTTGAAAAGAGCAGATGCTCTCAAGCCAACAGGAAAGTTAGATCCTAATTGGGAAGGACCATACATTATAGCAGATGTGCTCAAGGGAGGAGCTTATGAACTCAAAGATGCAGAAGGAAAAATCCTGCCAAGGCCATGGAACGCCAACAACTTAAAAAAATATTACGCATAGAAGATTTTCTTTGTTGTTGTTTTATCTGTTACCAAAAACAAGTTGCTTTGCGACTAGTTTTATAATGTTGATCAATGAAGTCTTATTTACTCGTCCCGTTAATGAATTATAATTCATTCGTATTCTTATAATTCACTTGGGGGGGGGGGAGTAGGGGTATACCCCCACTACCCATCAACCTCAAAGTAAGTATCTATTTGGGAAAATTGATTCTTTTTTGAAAAAATAAAGTGTATATATATATATATATATCTATATATATATATATTAATAATGGGCCAAGGGAAAATAATAAAAGAAAATTATTATCCAGAAACAAAACAAAAATGAAAAAAGTAAGTTGTTCATGGTAACACCAAAAAATAATTACTTGTGGAGCCGATCCCACAACATGGCCAAGAGAATATCGGCTATTCATGGGACTCATCTTCGCCTCCAGGGGTTGAATCGTAGGGTCCCAGCCCTCCGCCAAGAGCTGAAATAACAGACTGGACGGGGATTGGAGGAAGCTCATCGCCAGAGGGCACGTCCTCCACCGCGGCCTCGGAAAGATCGCCCAAAGCGTGAGCCTCGCCCCCCGGGAAGAATAGAGGGGATTGGAAGGACTGGAACGGTGGAGGAGATCCTGACCATCGGCCACCTGAGATGGGGATGAATTCGTCTGGCCTAGAGTCGGAATTTGAACTGGTAGTTCTGACTGGGGAACGGGATCCGACTGCCTCGATGGCCCACCTAGCTCGAAGGTTGAGTTGTTGCTCAAGCGCCCATCCAATATGATCCCTTGCGGGGACCGAAGAAAAGATGCTTCCACCGACACCTGTATATCCTTTATCCTTTGCAAGGAATCTCCCGTCTGCAAGAAGGAAATAAATCAGTAACAAAACTAGAAAAAGCAGGGAAAAGTGAGGCAAGGGAAAGATGTTCCTTTACCTGCTGCCTGTATAAAAAAGACATTGCATAAGGATTTTAAAAAAAAAAAAAAGAAAAAAAAAAAGAGGAGATAGAGAAGGACTGAGGAAGAAAGGAAGCATACCGCTGTGAAAGCCTCCTCTAGCAATCCATACATGCCCGCATGAGCAGGGATAATGGAATAGGAGAACTTCTCCCATTCCAGCAAATCACCAGTATACTCTCCAGGCTTGTAGAGGATCTGGGCAGCTGCCTTTAAGCATTCCATGAACCAGGGGTTGTTTTCATTGACCCGGGGATCCTGCTCCAATGTAGGAGCCTCTCTCTCCATGATATCCAAGATGGGATCAATGTTAATCTCCGACATGCGATCCTTTTGTTGGATCTGGCCCAACACCTCTTCAACAATAGCCCCCACCCAGAACGCCATCAGAGCTCTCATGCGATCCCAAAAATCGGGAGAGTGCAGATAAGCCTCGGGCAAACCGCGAATGATGGCATCAATGAAAGCCTGGTCATGGGGAGTCATCAGCACG
>CM038117.1:22663412-22676163 GCA_001642375.2 Mentha longifolia
TTAAAATATAAATCAAACTATAGTATCAGCTGCAAATTGAACACATAAGACATAATTTTTTTCTATTTTTTTTATAATTCGCTTTACAATATTTAAATTTATTTAATTCGAGGTATAATTAAATTAAGTGTTGAATTGAAGGGATTGCTGCTAATAGAATAATAGATAGATTAAGCAATCCTTTCAGATGTAATATTTCAAAACACAATTTTTAGTTTTGGAATTTCTGAAAGAAATTAATCACAAACATTTTGAAATAAGGAAAATGGGTGTATTTTGAAATTAATTAGATTGAGGAATTGTTTGTACTCCCTCGTCCTTAATTTACTGACTCTGTTTTAGATAATTTTAAAGCTTTGTGATGATGTATTTAAAATCGAATTTTTGGAGTTTAGTTTTTTTTACAAGGTACTACGAGTGTTGTAGTATCGTGTAAAAAAATTAATCTCAAAAAAATCAATTTAAAATCCATCATCACGAAGCTCCAAAATCATCTAAAGAGTCAACATGGTCAGTAAATCGAGGACAGAGAGAGTATTACATGTTAAAATAATAGTAGTTTTTACATAAATGCTCCACTACTCACCATAGACACGCTTAATTAGGGGTGTCTAAATGAGATCGAGTATTTGGGTATGTTCCAAAATACCCGACCTGAACGGGTATTTTGGATACAAACGGGTATTTTGGATACCCGAATCTGCCCTAATCGGGTATCAGGACAGGTTACGGATGAATTTTTAAATTTTTTTCGAGTATTCGGGTACCCGATCGTATACCCGATTAATTTCGAATAATAATTAATAGTATTATTTTATATCCTAAATATTACACATAACAAAGAATGATAAATTAAAAATACTAGTGAGATTGAGAAATAACTGTGCATCAAACAACAAATATAACAAGAACCGTATAGCACATACAATCATTGACTTCATTTTGTTTCTTATTAAGTTATATTTGAAATTAAAATATTTTTTTGTCATAAATTAAAAAGGCAAAAAAATATTTTATATATTTAATTTTGTAAATTGGCAAATTTGGATACCGAATTTCGGGTATCGGGTACCCGAATTATCCGTTTAGGTCGGGAGACGGAATAGATTTTTTTTTATTTGGGATCAGGTACCCGACTGATTAACACGTATTTTATGTGCATGTCAAGTGTATTTTGTATGTGTTTGAGTCTCGATTTAGGTGCTTAAATGGTAGAAATGCTAGGGTTTTTATACTTATAGCATACTTTACATTTCTCTCGTTTTCTCTCGGTTTTCAATCTATTTTTGTAAGAATTGGAGAGCATTCATGTGGCTAAGGGTAGAAGGCCAGAAACAAGGAAGAATCGAGCATAATTAGAGTGAAACTTGTGTTTAAAAATGTGGAACTTCAAGTTATAGAGTTAGGGTTTCACAAGTTTAACTTTGTTTATGTTTTCCTCGTTCTCTCGAGTCTTTTTATGCTTTTTTCAGGAATAATGAAGAACTTGTTTGGCCAATTAAATTACTCCATGTCGAAGAGGAGTTCGTTACATGTCCATAGCAAAAAGCGGATCGAGAATCGGAGTTCGGACGAGAGAGAACGAACGAAAACGGAAAAGTCGCGCAAGGAGACGAAGTTTACCGGTCAAGAGGCGCTTGACCGGCGGCCCAGATCGGCAGGCCACCAGACCGCCGGTCAGGTGACCCCTGGACCGCCGTGGACCACAGAGAGACCGGCGACCTGGACCGGCAGTCCACCAGGCCGCCGGTGGTCCGGCCATGGGCCGCCGGTCGCGCGAAAATGCAACTAAAACTCGCCCGAACTCGTCCCGACTCGCACTGATTCACTCCAACTCGACCCAAATCTGATTTTTAATGTATTTAACCCCAAATTCTTCCCTTTTTCATGGATCTTTTCATACTTTAACACCCCAAGAACCCTAATTAGACTTTATACTTTCCTCATTAGTATTTTCATGATTGTTTGAGCTACACTTGTTGGAATTTAAATTCAAGCATAGATTCTTCTTCCTTATTCAATTCTCTTTCTTTTCCTTATGATTTCATCTATTTTTATGGTTTAATTTCTTCAATTATGTCTAGCTAAATTTCCCTTTGGTTCCAATATATGAAGCTATGATCTAGAGAACTAGGTTTTTTGGATTTATTGTTGGATTTACCTTCTAAGTCATATGTCATGTGGTTTGGGACTTGTTTATATTGCATGATTGATTGGCATCATTGAGTGCATACAAGGTGTTTGGTTAAATGCTTAGGAGGCTTTAATTCATAACACTTGGCATCAAATCACACCATATTAGTAATTCTTGCTAGTAGGAGCTTCTAGATAACTAATTGAGCTATTTGGAGTTAATTTATGCATCTTGAAACCTAGCGGAGATAGATGTCATAGGTTAATCCACTAATATTGATTGCTTCGAGAGAAGAATTGATGTTTACTATATATAGAACTCCCACATGAATTAGATTAAAATGGATTATCGGATTATATTTGGAACCAAACTCTTTCCTATTGATTTTTAATCGCTTGTTATTAGTTGTTGTTATCTAGTTGCTTACTTTTCATTGTTATTTAGTTTATTTGATCATTGAAAGGAAAAACCCAAAATCATGTTATTCGGTAGCTTGGATAGTAGTTAGATAATCGGATTACTAGTTGAAATTCCTACGCCATAGCATTCCCTGTGGATTCGACTCGATTATACACATCGATTATTATTGCATCACCCTCACCCTCAAAAGTGAGAGCGATCAATTTTTGGCGTTGTTGCCGGGGAATGCTTAGTTTGAGTTTCAATAGTCGATTTGGTTATTGAGTTACTAATTCAAGCATTTGTTCTTTTTATTTTTATTTTATAGGTATGGAGGCTCTTATGAAAGTAATGGAGGAGTTTAGAGCATGGAAGGATGAGCAAGAAAGGAGGGCAAATGAG
This sequence comes from Mentha longifolia, assembly GCA_001642375.2. Lineage (NCBI taxonomy): Eukaryota > Viridiplantae > Streptophyta > Magnoliopsida > Lamiales > Lamiaceae > Mentha > Mentha longifolia. Next base: position 22,666,348 of record CM038117.1, read on the forward strand.
GCTCAACCACCTCCTCTCAATCATATGTTCCCATCTCCAACGGAACAATTTCAAGGAGGAGAATGGGGGACGATCAATGTAAATAATTTTGAGCTCAAATCCGGTCTTATTCAAATGGTTAAAGACGAGCAATTTGGTGGAAATCCTATGGAGGATCCGAACACCTATCTTAGCACATTTATTGATATTTGCGACACCATTAAGCTAAATGGAGTCTCAAATGATGTTATTCGCATGCGAATGTTTGGGTTTTCTCTACGGGATCGGGCCAAAGATTGGTACAAAGGATTGAACAAGACCAACATTCACACTTGGGATGATTTGTGCAAAGCCTTCCTCTCCAAGTACTTTCCACCCTCCAAAGCTCAAAGACTCATCTCCGACATCTCACATTTTTCTCAACAAGGTGACGAAACCTTGTGTGAAGCATGGGAACGATATAGGGAGCTTCGAAGGAAGTGTCCTCAATATGGCTTCAATGAGGGTCAACAAATAACCAATTATTATAGTGGGCTAACACCTCATACACGAAGCATTGTAGATGCTATTTCCGGTGGGTGCCTTCTCAACCGAAATGCAAAGGAAGCTTTGAGAATCATTGAAGAGATAGCGGTTAATAGCTATCAATGGCCAATGGAGAGGGACCCTTCTAGAAAGGTTGCTTCGATTGAGGATGAGAGGTATGAGGCATTAGCATTAGAGCTTGCTATTATGAAGAGAAAGTATGAAGATGAAAGAAAAGCTCAAATTCAAAGGGTTCAATCTCAAGAGAATTGAGAGTTCAATGGAAGGGAAGAAGTGAGTTTTGTGGATCAAAGAGCCTATGGGAATTATAATAGGCAAGGGTACCAAGGAAATTTCCAAGGAGGCCATTCTTATGGAAATCAAGGGGGTGACTCGTCTTACTACCCTAAGAATAGGAATCAACTCAATCTTTCCTATGGAAATCCGAACAATGCTCAAATTGCACCTTCCGGATTCTCCGTCTCTCAAAGGGATAGAAGAGTCTAAGAAGACATCTCCTTCTATAGAGCAATTGATGCAACAATTGGTGAGTAATCAAGGTCAAATGGTTACTCAATAACAAAATTTCATAGCTCAAACCAGCCAAAAGATGAATGCATTAGAGAATTTGGTGTCAACAATTGCTACTTCGGTGACTACTCTTTCTAAGCAAGTAATGATGCTTGAAGGACAAGTGAATACGAAGCAACAATGCAACGCCATTCATGTGGTAAGTGAAATTTCTTCAACACCTTCAAATATACCTTGTGAGAAATCTCCAAATCTTGCTAAGAGCAACCTTGTGGAAATTGATGAATCCGATCCAAGAATCATAGATCTTTATCCAATTATCCCATCTATAGAAGATTGAACAAAATTAGAATATTCATGATTACTATTCAAGAATGAGGATTTCCAAGGTAATTCCCTTTGATGAGCATCTTGATACGCTAAAAGATCTACAAAGAAGGAAGGATGCTTATGAAGCTTCAAAAGTGAAGAGTAAACTTGGTGCTCTAGAACCTATAGAGAAGGAGAGTGCTCACAAGAATCAAAAAGGTACCCCTTCTGCTCCTAAAGTTTCTCAAGAGCATGTTGAGTTGAATAGCATGGATAGTCTAGCATCTCCTTTTGAGTTGATTGATGAGAATTTGCATAAGAGGAAGGGTGATTTGTTGGATGCATTCAAGAAACTAGATATAAATGCCTCTTTGATTGGTTTGTTGAGTGAGATGCCGGATCATGAGAAGTTCTTGGATGATGTGATTCATAGGAAGGTGAAGTTGGATGATCTAGAAAATATTGTGTTGTCGGAAGAATGTAGTGCTCGTTTACAAGAGAAGATTCTGAATAAGAAGAATGATCCCGGAAAATTCACAATACCTTGTAAGATTGGCAGTTGGACGTTTAGCAAAAATTTGTGTGATTTAGGCTCAAGTGTGAATTTGATGCCCGTTTCCGTATACAATCGTTTGAGGATTGGTAAATTCAAGCCTACTTCATTATCACTCCAAATGGCGGACCGCTCAATCACACATCCAAGAGAGATTGTAGAAGATGTGCTTATCAAGGTCGGGAAGTTCATTTTTCCGGTGGGTTTCATTATCCTTGACATGCCGGAGGATTGGGAGACTCCACCCATTCTTGGACGGCCATTTCTTGCAACAAGTCGAGCTTTAGTTGATGTGCTTGAAGGGAGTCTCATTCTTCGAGTAAATGAAGAAAATGAGACATTCTATATGTCAAATGGTTCGAGTGAGGTCAAGAAGCCAAGCAAGGTTGGAGAGTAAAGTGAGAGGTCGATGCTTGATCGAGGAGGGACTTCATTCAAAGTCCCTTGAAAGGGCAAAGAGGTATCGTCGAGCTAACGACGTTAAACTAAGCGCTCGTTGGGAGACACCCCAACAACTATCCTTTTCTTTTTCATTTTAGTTAGTTTTTTAGTTTGATTTTGGTTTTTGTTTCTTATTTTTGATTTAATCATTTCTTCTACTTTTCCTTATTTCTATGCTAATACTTCTTATTTTTAAGTTCATTTCTACTTCACAAGTTCCATGTGTTTCATTGTCAATCCATGAGATCGAATCATGATCGGAACGAGTGAAGGAAGAGAATCAAATCAATCGAGCAAGCAAAGGATTGAATGGCTTTCAAAACCACCTTCAACATAGCTTTGGACCTTTGTGAGTGTAATTTAAATTTCTTATTATTCTTCCCTCCAAACTCATTTTAGAATTTATTTTCCAAAATAAGTTTGGGGGAGGGGGTAGGATAAGGAATTTAAATTACTTTACTCTTGGTTTTTCAATTTCCTAGGTGATGTGGTATCATTATGATTTCATTGATTATATGCTTAGACTTGCTTGATGATTGTGGTTGATTTGGGGTTAAATGAATGATTCTTGGTTGTTTTGGTTTGGTGATGAGTTTGGGTCGATGAGCTTAATAGATGGAAATTCCTTCTTTGGTTGTTTGTTTTGTTGTTTGAAGTTTTATTGGAGCTTACACGGAGAATATTGGTGAGGATGATTTGGTTGATTGATTGGAGCTTGAGTGCAAAATTTTTGGAAAATTATAAAGTTTTTAAGTTGAATAATGAATGAATGCTTGCATGTGTGAATGTGAAAAACGTGTTTAATTGCTCAAGTGCATTTGGGTGAGATGCCAATGATTGATGCTAAAATGGTGACATTTTTTGAAATTTCTCAAGTATGAGTCAAGCATGATATTTCACTTGAATAGCTTGGAAGGATTGATCTTAGGCACGTAGGCTCTAGACAAAAAGCTTGAGAGGATTTTGAGCCTTAAACTATGCATTTTATATAGTTAATATCCTTTCTTGAGAGCTTGATCTTGCATTGTATTCTCTTTACTAGAACTTGCCTTGATACTCTTGTTAGAAGTACTACTTGTGTGTATAATTAGGAGATGATCTTAGACCATCATTGCATAGCCCATTTTCCCTAAACTCTAACCTATCTTTTATTACCATTGTCGTCCCATTTTGAGTCTTGAATAGAGTCTTTTCTTCTTGAACCGGATGATAGGGGGTGAAGGATGGTTAAGGGAACCTTGGTGAAAGTTGAAAATTCATGAAAAATGATGGGTGATGGTGAATGGTCTTGAGATTGGTTTTGAGTTGAAAGAACACTCCTATAAGCTCAAAATTAGAAAAGGAAAGAATAAGAACAAAGTTCTTATGAAAAAAAAAAGTGTAGTAAAAACAAAGTTCTTACAAGAAAAAGAGAAGAATAAGAGCATAAAGGAGTGTTTCTTTAAATGTTTGGTAGAAGCTTGGGTTAATTTGATAAAAAGGGATTGGATAAGGTGGAAGATGAAGAAATTCATACTTAGAGAGGTGAAAAAAGGAGGTGAAGGAGCTTGGATAAAAATTTAAGTCACTTAGCCTAAAATTCCCTACCTTAACCAATGTCCCTACATTACAAGCTCAAGAAAGACCTTTTTGATCTTAATTCGTGCATGCATTGTAGGGAAACTTGAGTTGATAGGCAAGTTTATGGTTAAAGTGATGTATGGTATGATTTCGATGAGTGCTTACCTTTCCTATATAATGAGTGCTTGAGTGATACACACTTCTTGTGAGGTATAGAGTTGAATGTGCTTGAGTGATTGAGTTCTAAGTTAGGATAGTGTTTGATCTTATGAATGTTTGGCTTGAATTGAGAATTTCTTTGAATTAAAATGGTTTTTGAGGTGATATGAGGTATCGAAGAACTCAAAATGCACATCTCATACGTATTAAGTGTTTTGATTGTACGTTTCATTGTTCGGGACGAACAATGGCTTAAGTTTGGGGGAATGATTAACACGTATTTTATGTGCATGTCGAGTGTATTTTGTATGTGTTTGAGTCTCGATTTAGGTGCTTCAATGGTAAAAATGCTAGGGTTTTTATACTTATAGCTTACTTTACATTTCTCTCGTTTCTCTCGGTTTTCAATCTATTTTTGTAAGAATTGGAGAGCATTCATGTGGCTAAGGGTTGAAGGCCAAAACAAGGAAGAATCGAGCATAATTAGAGTGAAACTTGTGTTTAAAAATGTGGAACTTCAAGTTATAGAGTTAGGGTTTCACAAGTTTAACTTTGTTTATATTTTTTCTCGTTCTCTCGAGTCTTTTTATGCTTTTTGCATGAATAATGAAGAACTTTTTTGGCCAATTAAATTACTCCATGTCGAAGAGGAGTTCGTTAGAAGTCCATAGCAAAAAGCGGATCGAGAATCGGAGTTCGGACGAGAGAGAACGAGCGAAAATGAAAAAGTCGCACAAGGAGACGAAGTTGACCGGTCAAGAGGCGCTTGACCGGCGGCCCAGACCGGCAGGCCACCAGACCGCCGGTCAGGCGACCCCTAGACCGCCGTAGACCACAGAGAGACCGGCGACTTGGACCGGCAGCCCTCCAGGCCGCCGGTCGCGCGAAAATGCAACTAAAACTCGCCCGAACTCGTCCCGACTCGCACCGATTCACTCCAACTCGACCCAAATCTGATTTTTAATGTATTTAACCCCAAATTCTTCCCTTTTTCATGGCTCTTTTCATACTTAACACCCAAGAACCCTAATTAGATTTTATACTTTCCTCTTTAGTTTTGATTGTTTGAGCTACACTTGTTGGAATTTAAATTCAAGCATAGATTCTTCTTCCTTATTCAATTCTCTTTCTTTTCTTTATGATTTCATCTATTTTCATGGTTTAATTCCTTCAATTATGTCTAGCTAAATTTCCCTTTGGTTCCAATATAGAAGCTATGATCTAGAGAACTAGGTTTTTTGGATTTTATTGTTGGATTTACCTTCTAATTCATATGTCATGTGGTTTGGGCCTTGTTTACATTGCATGATTGATTGGCCATCATTGAGTGCATACAAGGTGTTTGGTTAAATGCTTAGGAGGCTTTAATTCATAACACTTGGCATCAAATCACACCATATTAGTAATTCTTGCTAGTAGGAGCTTCTAGATAATTAATTGAGCTATTTGGAGTTAATTTATGCATCTTGAAACCTAGCGGAGATAGATGTCATAGGTTAATCCACTAATATTGATTTCTTGGAGAGAAGAATTGATGTTTACTATATATAGAACTCCCACATGAATTAGATTAAAATGGCTAATCCATGCAAATCTTTAAACCTAGGCTTCTAGTGATTATCGGATATATTTGGAACCAAACTCTTTCCTATTGATTTTTAATCACTTGTTATTAGTTGTTGTTATCTAGTTGCTTACTTTCATTGTTATTTAGTTTATTTGATCATTGAAAGGAAAAACCCAAAATCATGTTATTCGGTAGCTTGGATAGTAGTTAGATAATCGGATTACTAGTTGAAATTCCTACGCCATAGCATTCCCTGTGGATTCTACGCGATTATACACATCGATTATTATTGCATCACCCCACCCTCAAAAGTGAGAGCGATCACCGACAAAGATGGGTGGGTATCCCGTCCCAACCCGTTTTGACACCCCTACGCTTAGACTAAGTTTAACAACACAATATCCCAACCCAACCTTCCCACCTTTATATGATAAATTCATTTATCTCTTCTATAAATTTACAATCCTCCTACCCAACCACCTCTATTTTTATAAGTTTATTAGTGACCTCATTCTCAACCCAACCTTCTCACCTATATATTAGGATAATAACCTTGAGAGGAGGTAAATCTTGGTAATTTGAGTAGGGATTATTGGGATCCATTGAAAGATAAACACAAAAAATAGATGTGTTGGGATATTATATTAAGGGGGAACTTGAATCAAGTTAATAAACAATTTGTTTTGATTTGATTCCAAAACCCTCTTTAGAATATTTCCCTTATTATTTTGTGATGAATTAGACAAGTTCTACTTAGCAAAGCTTGCATGTTAGGAAGCTTTTATTTTAGTCTAAAAGCGCTAAAGTTGAAGCAGTTAGAGTTCGCGAAGCGTCAGGAAGCGAAGCAGCTCTAGCAGTGAAAGCGTCAGGAGTAAAGTTTGACAAAGCGTCACTAAAACACTTTAGGTAAAGATGCTTAGAGCAAGCTTTGTTCAGCTGAAGCGAAGCGCTCTCAAGTCAGCTCAACCAAAGCGTCTCTGATATGGAGTTGTACTTAAAGCGTCTATGTTGTCAGTATGATACGTTGAGTCACCAACCCTCCAGTTTGAATTTCAAACTCTAACGTGCGCCGCAGTTGCAGTCCACGTGTAATCACGTTATTGCTCAACGGAGCGGTTTGTAGAAAAGTCATGATAAGGTGCAGACCGCCATACCTTGATTCAACCACCATGCAGTGTCTTTCCCAATATTGTAGGCGATGATAAAGCACCTGACAAATAGCAACTTTCCCATAATTCACGGGAAAGTAAGGAGCACGCGCCACTTCTCTCCAACGGGAAGTAGGGTTCCTATTGCTATAAATAGAAGAAGTTGCACACACAATAAAACTAATGCACGTACAAACGATTCAAGCATACTACTCGAAGGAACTGAGGCAAATCTTCATTTACATTCCTTTAGTTCTTTCGAAGAGACTTCTATTAGTGTCTCCTCAAGAAAGAATTTTTCTTGAGTATTGCAACTACTTTCTTTCTAGGTTCAACCTCATATTTCCATAACCTAGCTTCAAGAATCCTTATCCCTTTACCTTGATCTTCATCATAAAGGATTCTCATTACGAAAACCCAAAAACCCCAAAACCAAGTCTATTGTGTTAGATTGAGTTATAAGGTTGTAAAGTTTTTGTAGAAAGATTTGTTGTTGTAAGGCTTCTCGAGAGCCCGGGAATCACTGAGGATTCAAGTGCAAGTTTGTTACTAGCCTTGAATCACTTCCCCTTGGAAGTATTAAACAAGGGATACCAAGTGAAGGTATTCATCCGTCGTGGATAGAGTGGACGTAGGAGAGGTGCTCCGAACCACTATAAATTGTTGGTGTCTCTTTACTTTAAGCTATTTGCCGCTTTAATTATTTACATACACACACACGCCTTAAATATTAAGTTGGTTTTAATTGCACTAGCATTTGAAGCGTCTACTCGGCAAAAAGGCTGAAAAACGAAAGAGAAGTTAAATGCTTCTCAACACACGTATTCAACCCCCCCCCTCTACGTGTGTTAGTCACTTTTGGGACCAACAAGTGGTATCAGAGCAGGGGTTCTAACTGACCTCTGTTTCTGTATACTGATAGCGCGAAAGCGTTATAGTAGGTCTACCTGAACCGATCTTTTTAAAAATCTTGCATTAAAATCTCACTCACTGCATATTGCATTTTTCTAACTTCTTCTTAAAGATGTCTTCCTCAGCACAGCTTCCTCAGTTCTCGATTGAGGGCTACACCATGGGAGCTTCCGTGTGGAGTCCCATCTCACTTCACTTCATGACCACATGCATGAAGTGATAGAGAAAGGACCCATCGTCATTGTGAAGTATGCCATGAGAAACAGAGAAAAGGAGAAAGCAGTAGACCTAGACGGCAACACAGTTGACGAGGATGAAAGCGTTTCCACTGATGTTTATATCGTGAAGCCAAGAAATGAGTACACGGCCAACAATTTCAAAGTTGACAATCTAGATCGTGTGGCATGCAACGTGATCCAGTCAACCATCTCCGATGCCTATCTCCCAAGAATAATGAAATGCAAATCGGCTAAAGAGATGTGGGAAACTCTTGCCCTTATCTCACAGAGCACGGAGAAAATAAAAGAAACAAACAAACTCTCTGTACTAATGCAGGAGTTTGATGCTCTCACAATGAGGAGCAACGAGAGCATGGAGTCTTTCGAGACTCGAGTTTTGGGAATCACCACAACTGTGGCTTCCCTTGGGAAAGATCTCACCTCCAAAGAGATCAATCGAAAGGTGGTTCGCACTCTGTCTGGAAAATGGCAGACGATGAATGAGCTTTTCCTTTCACAAAATGAACTAGGAGACATGTCTCCAGAAATGATGTTCTTCAAGCTTAAAGCGATAAAATTTGACCTAGTCAAGAAAGCCACTCGTGAGGATGAGGAGGAGCTTCCAGCGAAATCAAAGAGTCTGGCTTTCAAAGCCGCTGAGGAAACCACTGATAACTCTTGAATAAGAGTTATTTTACATACTTTTAATCTTGAATTTAATTAAAAATAGTGTTTGATGCTTGCTTATTTGAGTCTTTTTGTATAGTTTTGCTTTGTTTTAGTTTGTCGTTCATTTTTGGTCTTCATGTCTATTAATAATGTGCATAATAATGCCTGAGAATCTGGACCTTATAAATCGTGGACTTACACAAGGTGACCTAATTAACACTAAATCTGGTACCAGGAAACTCGTAAGTCACAGATTCACAAAAGAGGATCTGCGTATTATAAGATCTGAAAATACAGGGCCTAAAAACGATAAATCCTTCATAAAGTAGATCTGCACAATGCGGATCTGGGGAAGTGAGGCTCGGGAGTCGCATATCCCTTTACCAAAATGGGTATAAAAAAAATAAAAAATAAAAATCAATCATCATCATTATCATCATCGTCAAAAAATCGATTGAAAAATTCGTCGACAAGAATAAGTACGAGATGTCACTCCCGTTATGCTTCTACAGAAGCATGAAATGGCAAATGCTATATAGATATTTAAGAAATAAAATCGTGATATGTAAGAATTTCGCGACAGAAGCAAAATAGGATGTCACTCCAATAAGTGCTTTTGGAAATAGATAACATAAAATGTATCAGATGTCACTCTGATGAAAAAAAAAAAGAGAGAAAGAAGTAATGAGCCTCAGAAAGTTTCAATTGTTCATTCAGGAAGAATGAATATTGACAAGAAAGGATCATCATAGGCCCAAAAGAACGGAACACAGCCTCTGTTAAAGCATAACATTTCTATCATCACAGTACCTCTTAAATAAAGATGACTGTTCAAAGGATGACATTACTCTACTGATCAAAGAGGAACATCCATGGCTGCAAAATATAATCTCCTTTCTCGTCGAAGAAGATGACCGGACGATGAGGGGAATCTTCTATATTTATAGCGAAGGAAATAGTGGGAAGAATAGACGGTTTAGATGGAGCTTGATAAAATCAAAGGTCTAAAAATTGGAGACGTTTCGGCTTCCCAAGGCAAAGCTATCATTACACCTCGAGGGTGATGAGGCGGATGTCAGCTGCAAGAAAGTTTCCCTCTCTTAGCGTATTAAAGAAGCTAACCAGGACTTGGAACGCTCAGAAGTCATTCCAAGGACCTGGGGGGGGGGGGAGTAGCTGATAGGGAATAATCTGTCAGCTCCTAACATGCCTCTGAAACACAAGAGAGAAAAGGAACAGATGTCT
>CM038117.1:22676263-22950561 GCA_001642375.2 Mentha longifolia
ACCTTATCTAAATGGTCCAATCGGAGCAATTTGGTGAGAGGCCAAACGAGGATCCGAATGCATACTTGAGAATATTCTTGGAGATTTGTGACACGGTGAAACACAATGGAGTACCGGAGGATGCTATAAGGATGAAGCTTTTCAACTTTTGTTTGAGGGATCGTGCAAAGGAGTGGTTCAAAAACCTTGACAAGAGTGAGATCACTACTTGGGAAAAGTTATGCAAAGCTTTCCTCGCCAAGTATTTCCCTCATTCAAAGGCTCAAAAGCTTATATCGAAGATTTCTCATTTCTCCCAACATGGTGATGAGTCATTATTTGAGGCTTGGGAAAGGTATAGGGACTTGCTACGCAAGTGCCCTCAACATGGCTTTAGCAAGGCGCAACAAATTGTGAACTTCTATAGTGGTCTCTCTCCCCATACAAGAAGTATAGTTGATGCGACTTCTGGTGGTTGTCTTGTGAACCGGAATGCTAAAGAAGCTTTAAGGATTATAGAAGAAATGACGGCCAATAGTTATCAATGGCCAATGAAAAGGGGCCCTACGAAGAGGGTGAACTCGGTTCTTGAGGATGCAAGGTATGAGGCATTAGCATTGGAGCTTGGTAATATGAAGAGAAAATATAAAGATGAAAGAAAAGTTCAAATTCAAAGGGTTCAATCTCAAGAGAATTGGGAGTTTAATGGAAGGGAAGAAATGAGTTTTGTGGATCAAAGAGCCTATGAGAATTACAACAAGCAAGGTTTCCAAGGACCTCAAGGAGGATTCCAAGGAAACAACCAAGGGGGATTCCAAGGGAATTACCAAAGTAGATATTCTTCTGGCAATCAAGTTGGTAACCCGGCTTACCACCCCAACACTAGGAATCCTCCCAATCCCTTTTATAGAAATCCTAGCAATGCTCAAGTTTCACATTCCGGATTCTCCTTTTCTCAAGGGATAATTGAGGAACCTAAGAAGACATCCCCTTCCCTTGAGCAAATCGTTCAACAAATGGCCAATCAACAAAGCTCTTTTATCATTCAAACCGGCCAAAAGGTCAATGCCTTGGAGAATTCACTCACTTCATTGTCAAAGCAAGTCAAGATGATGGAAGGACAAATTAGTCAAATGGCTAACCAAGTTACCACTCAATACAAGTTCGGAAAATCCTCTAGTAAGGCTCAAGAAAATCCAAAGTAACAATGAAACGCAATCCATGTGGTGAGTGAGGTATCTTCCAAACCCTCACAAGAGATCTAAGAGGATAAAAAGCCATATATGCCATTTTATATGAGGAAAAAGTGGGGTGATCAAAGCGTCCCTCATTGGGATATGTATCACGATCATAGCCTTTATGAGAAGGAATGGACACGAAAGAGTTTTGCTAATGATATATACTCCGTGACGGTCCCGGATTATTGGCCTCCTTTGGAAGACATTGAAAGCAAGTCAAAGGAAGAGATACATGAATATCATAAAAGAATGAAGCTCAACAATGGAATTCCGGGGTCGGAGGACAAGAATTTGATGGAAAGAAGAAGAAGTGCTTATTATGTTTCCGAGATAAAGAAGTTACTTGGAGAAGATAAGTTTAATGAGAAGGTAAATTTCTACAAGAAACCACAAGGTACTACTCCTACTCCAACTCCTAAAGCTTGTCAAGAGCATGTTGAGTCGAATTGTTAGAAAGATTTAGAATTGCCTCTTGATTCGGATGATGAGAACTTGTATGAGAGGAAGGGTAGTAATGCCATCATATTGAGGAGTGTGAGAGCTTATGAAAATCAAGCCACATCCGGAAGAAAAGAAGAGAAAGTTCTTGTGGAAAATATACCCTATGAAGAGCCTCCAACCAATGATGAGAAATCAAGGAAACAAGTTCGAAAAGAGGCTCCAAAAGAAGTGTTGGTTGAAGCTCCTCTTCCCACCAAGGATGTGATCACAAAGGTTCAATTCCCTTATCATCTAGCAAAGCCAAAGGTTGATGAAAAGATGAAGAGGTTATTGGATATCTTCAACAAGGTACAAATCAACCTACCTTTACTTAATGCACTTAGTAAAATGCCAGGTTATATGAAGTTCCTTAAACATGCCGTAGCTAATAAGAGGAAATTTGGTTCTTTTGAGACCATTAATCTTACGGAGGAAGTTAGTACGGTTATCTAAAGGAAATTACCCTTGAAGCAAAAGGATCCGAGAAGTTTTACTATTGCATGTGAAATTGGGGGGAAAACATTTGGTAGAGCTTTGTGCGATCTTGGTGCTAGCATTAACTTGATGCCTTTGTCTATTTTTCAGAAGTTGAATATTGGTGAAATTAAGCGTACCACTATTTGTCTTCAAATGGCCGATCGTTCAATTTCTTATGCTAGAGGAATAGTGGAAGATGTTTTAGTAAAAGTTGATAAGTTTGTCTTCTCGGTCGACTTTGTGATCTTGGATATGCCGGATGACAAGCATATGCCACTCATCCTTGAAAGACCTTTCTTAGCAACCGGTCGAACTCTCATCGATGTACAAGAGGGAAATCTCACTTTTAGAGTGAATGATGAGAGTCTCACCATCTCAATCTTTGATGCAATGAACGGAGTGGATAAACCGGAGGTTGAAGAGTTTGATGAAGAGTTGGTGCTTGATCAAGGAGGGACTTCATTCAAAGTCCCTTGAAAAGGGCAAAATAGGTATCGTCGAGCTAACGACGTTAAACTAAGCGCTAGTTGGGAGGCACTCCAACAACTATCCTTTTCTTTTTCATTTTTGTTAGTTTATTTAGTTTGAATTTGCTTTTTTGTTTCTTATTTTTGATTTAGTTGTTTTTCTTAATTTTTCCTTATCTCTATGTTAATACTTCCTATTCTTAAATTCATATCTACTTCACAAATTCCATGTGTTTCATTGTCATTGCACGAGGTTGAATCGTGATGGGAATAAGTGAAGGAGGGAAATCAAACCAATCAAGCAAGCAAAGGATTGAATGGCTTTCAAAACCACCGTCAACATAGCTTTGGACCTTTGTAAGTGTAATTTAAATTTCTTATTATTCTTCCCTCCAAACTTATGTTAGATCAAAGTTTGGGGGACGGGGGTAGGATAAGGAATTTAAATTACGTTACTCTTGGGTTTTCAAGTTTTTATTTGATGTGGTATCATTGTGATTTCATTGATTATATGTTTAGGCTTGCTTGATGATTGTGGTTGATTAGGGGTTAAATGAAGAATGTTTGTTTGAATGATGTTTGTTTGTTGATGAGTTTGGGTTGATGATCTTAATTGATGAAAATTCTTTCTTTGGTTTGTTGGTTTGGGATGTGAGCTTATAATGGAGAATCTTTGTTGTGGATGATTTTGTTGTTGATTTGAGCTTGAATGCAAAAATTTTGGAAAATTGAAAAGTTTTTGAGTTGAATAATGAATGTATGCTTGTATGCTTGAGTGCGAAAGTACGTGTTTGTCATTCCATTGTGCATAAGAGTGAAATGTCTATGATGAAATATGGAAAATGTGGAAGTATTTTGAGATTTTTCAAGTTAAAGTCAAGCATGATTAGGTCACTTCACTTGAATAGCTTGGAATGATTGATCTTAGGCACTTGGCAAAAAGCTTGGGAGGATTTTGAGCCTTAAACTATGCAGCTTACATAGTTAATATCCTTTCATGTGAGCTTGATCTTGCATCGCATTTTCTTTACTAGAACTTGCCTTGATACTCATGCTAGAAGTGCTACAAGTGTATATAATTAGGAGATGATCTTAGGCCATCATTGTATAGCCTGTTTTCCCTAAACACTAACCTATCTTTCATTACCATTGTTGTCCCATTTTGAGCCTTATAGAGTCTTTTCTTCTAAAACCGGATGATAGGGGGTGAAGGATGGTTAAGGGAACCTTGGTGAAAGTTGAAAATTTATGAGAAATGGTGGGTGATGGTGAAGGGTCTTATTGATTTGTTTTAAGTTGAAAGAATATTCCTATAAGCTTAAATGTTAGAAAAGGAAATAGTAAGAACAAAGTTCTAAAAAAAAAAAAGAGAGAGTAAGAACAAAGTTCTTACAAGAAAAAAAGAAAAGAAAAAGAAAGAATAAGAGCATAAAGGAGTGTTTCTTTTGATGTGATTAGATTGATAGAAGCTTGGGGTTTCATTTGATAAAAAGGGTTGGATAAGGTGGAAGATGAAGAAATTCATACTTTAGAAAGGTGAAGAAAGGGGGCAAGGGTGCTTGGATGAAAATTTAAGTCACTTAGCCTAAAAATTCCCTACCTTAACCAACGTCCCTACATTACAAGCTTGAGAAAGACCTTTTTGATCCTATTTTGTGCATGCATTGTAGTATTGGAAACTTGAGTTGATAGGTAAGTTTATGGACTATGGTTAAAGTGATGTATTGCATGATTTCGATGAGTGCTTACCTTTCCTATATATTGAGTGCTTGAGTGATACACAGTTCTTGTGAGGTCTAGAGTTGAATGTGCTTGAGTGATTGAGTTCTAAGTTAGGATAGTGTTTGATCTTATGAATGTTTGGCTAGACTTGAGATACTATAAATGAAAATGATCACTTTTTGTTCCTGACGACAATATCTCTTTGTCCAGGCCTGTGCATGATATGCTTTAAATTTTGTAACACTTATTCTCATGCAGTTGGCTGGACATCAAACCTTTCAAAACTTCTAAGCTAAAATGTAAAGTGTGGGTTTCGGCATTATCAAAAAGGGGGACATTATTGAGAACCCTTTGAAACTTAGTTTTGATAATGTTATTAGAAACCACACTTAGATATAAGTTTTTAATTGGAACAGGCTGATCTCCGTGTTAGGATCAGTCAAGCCTAACCGGACAGGTTGCCATGTAAAGGTCAAGGTTGGTAGTGCAACCTTGTACCTAGTCTACTCAAACCTGTCATACTGTTCCACTAGGTAGCCTGTCTATGTAACCTGCATGGACACTTGTCTGAAAACTGTTAGCCACTTTCACAGTTTGCATGGACACTTGTCTGAACTAAAGTTTTCTTTGAAAACTGTTTTGACACCTGTTAGCCAACCTTTCCACCAAACTTCCGCACGCAGGTTAGTTTTGCAAGCTCAGCAGTTTACTGTCTGAGCTGGAAAAACTAAACTGCTCTGATAAACTGAGTGACGACTCAGTAAGATCAAATCATTTTGAAAAGTCAAAACTGTTGGCTAATTGGTGTATTCCCCCCCCATACACCAATAAATACTTATCGAGACCTACAGGCTCAAAATCCTCCCAAGCTTTTTGCCTAAAGTTTAAGTTCATCCTTAGCACCGGATTTCTTACTTCATTCGACTTGGAATACTTGGATCGATACCCCTCTTCCGAATTTGGCACAAGCTTGTTCCAAATGGCCTTTACATCGAACACTCTATCAACGAGTTGGTCTCCTCCATGGGGCACACCAAAAGCATTGTCAATTTCCTCATAGGTCATCATATGCTTGCTTCCAAAGAGTTGAAACTCAATGCTCCTCATGACATCCATATGTGAGGTGTCCAATGTGCTCAACATCTCAAGAACAACTTTGGAGTATGTCCTTCGGTCTTGAATATTATCATCAAGAAAATTCCCCCATCCTATATTGTCGAAAAGAGCTTTCACATTTTCATAAAACCCTAGTTCATCCAACACCTCACGAGATGGAAATCTCATTTCTTCAATTCCCTTGGTAACTCGAGTAGCAAAGACCGCCCTTTCTCCACAAGTTCTCAAGTATAAGTTGTGGGTTTCCGGAACTTTCGGATCCATTGTTCTTGAGGTGGTTTCTGATGGTTGAGATGAAGAGGACCCATCTTTTCGCCTCTTGTTGGAATAGGTTACCAATGCCTTGGATGGTGCCTTAGAAGGTCCTTTTCCTTTAGCTCCTTTATCCCTATACCAAGTGAAAAATCCAAAGTAAGATTCAAGGAATTAATCACTAGATTTCCACTTAAACAATCACATTTGTTTCAAACCATCACCCCCCATTTTGCATTTAAACATTCAAGAAGTGAATTCTCAAGCCAAATCAAGCATTTCATCATTAAAGCCCCATAAATCCAAGAAAAATTCATCACAATTCATTCATGCATTTCCAAGTGAAAATGAATTCAAATGCATATTGAAATTCAATTCAAGAGGCTTAAACAATGAATTCTCATATTTCAAACTCAAGAATTTATAAATCATAACCTCTTCAAGCAATGAACATTCAAGAAATGAATTTTCTATCCAAGAATCCATCATATCTATTCATCCATTCATCAAGAAATCAAAAATATTCCAAATTCATTCCAAGTATGCTCAAGTGCAAAAGAGACATGGTTCATAAAAGAATGCAAATTTCAAAGACTAGATATAGCATAAATCTTAAAGGAAAGAATTAATGCTATCCAATTCATGCCAAATTTCACATTCTTCATTCAAGAATTTCTAAAATTTAAGAAAAACCCTAGCAAGAATATCTACCTATTTTCATGAATGTGATAAGCAAAACATACATACCAATTCATATCAAACAAGTTGAAACACATAAAAGCAAGGATATAGAACTCATTACCTCATTATCTTGAAGAAACTTGAAGAAATTAACCTCTTTCAAAATAAAAATGAATTTTCGTTTTTTGTAAAAGAGGGGTAAAAAATATGATTTCTTTGGTTCAAAATGCAAGTTTTGTGATGGGTAATGAACCTATGGAAGGATTAAGCTTGATTCAAAGTGATTTGAGAGTAATTGGGAGATTAAAATTGAAGTTTTGGAGAGAAAATGGGGGATGTTCTTCAAGGTTTAAGTTTAAAAGTGAAAGAAAATGAAAATGAAATGCTCACAACACAAAAATAGAAATAGGGGAGGAGAGAAGGGGAACCGGCGGTCTGGGAGGTCGTCGGCGGTCTGGCAGACTGCCGGCCCAGACTGCCAAAATGTCTGCAATTGGCGGCAACCTGAAGCTGATTCCCGGCGGTCTAGCAGGCCGCCGGTTTCTTCCGGCTGGATTTTGGGCTGTTTTTCGGCCCTTCTAACGAGAGGGGCCGACTCCCGACTCTCTATCAAGAACCCCTAAATATGTTTTAATTTTTTTTTTATTTTTTATTTTTTTAATTTTCTATTTTTTTATGGTTTTTCCTAATTGAAATGAAAAGTGAAACAAAAATCGAAAATAAAATTTAAACTAAACTAAAATGAAAAATAAAAGGATACGTGTTGAGGTGCCTCTCAACGAGCGCTTTGTTTTACATTGTTAGCTCGACGTTACCTCCTTCTTCAAGGGTCGTTGAGGTAGAAGACCGACTCCTCACGAGTCTTCTCCAACTTGAAGTAGGGGGTTTGAGAGAATGGCCATTGACAAGGAACTTGGAACCATCTTCCTTCAAGAGCTCGAAGGTGCCATTGTTGTTAGCTTTGTAGATGACGTAAGGCCCGATCCATCGAGACTTAAGTTTTCCCGGAAAAACATGAAGTTTAGAATTAAAGAGCAACACCTCATCTCCGGGACCAAGTTCCTTCCTCCGGATGCCCATATCATGGAATCTCTTCACCCTTTCCTTATAGATTCGAGAATTCTCATAGGCCTCGTTTCTCCATTCCTCCAACTCAACAAGATGATCAATGCGACTATATCCGGCTCTTTTGAAATCAAAATTGATGGCTCGAGTAGCTCAATATGTTTGATGCTCAATTTCCAAAGGTAAATGACAAGATTTCCCAAATACGAGTTGAAAAGGAGACATACCAATGGGAGTCTTGTACGCCGTCCTATAAGCCCACAACGCATCATCAAGCTTGTTTGCCCAATCTTTTCTAGTGGTGACCGTCTTCTCCAAGATTTGCTTGATCTCTCGATTTGTGAGCTCGGCTTGACCATTAGCTTGAGGGTGATAAGGTGAAGTGACTTTGTGCTTCACTCCATACTTGGCAAGCACGCTTCCCAACCATTTGTTGTTGAAATGGGACCTCCCATTGCTAAGCAATGCTCTCGGAGTTCCAAACCGAGTCAAAATGTTATTTTTGAGAAACTTGATAACCACTTTTGCATCATTTATCGAGGTTGGAATGGCCTCGACCCATCTAGACACATATTAGATGGCAAGAAGAATATAGGAAAATCCACATGAAGTTGGAAAAGGACCATAAAGTTAATTCCCCACACATCAAATAACTCTACCTCAATCATGACATTTTGGGGCATTTCATCTTTCTTAGAGATGTTTCCTATCCTTTGGCAATGATCACACGTCTTGACATATACTTGACAATCCCTAAATATCGAAGGCCAATAAAAACCACTTTGCAAAATCTTCATGGCCATTCTATTGGCTCCAAAATCTCCATCACTTGGTCCATTGTGGTATTCCTTGACGATCTTTTGCCAATCAATCTCCATAACACATCTCCGGATCACACTATCGGCACATCTTCTCCACAAATGAGGATCACTCTAATAATAGAAATTTACTTCATGAAGAAACTTATTCTTATCATAATCCATAGTGAGATTTGGAGGTAACTCATGAAGAACCAAGTAATTTGCATAATCGGCAAACCAACATTTGTGAACTTTCAAAGCAAAGATTGTTAAGCAAAAGAACTTTTCATCGGGAAAACACTCACCAATTTCTAACTTGCCATCTTCACCTTCAATTGGATCTTCAAGACGAGATAGATGATCCGCTATGACATTTTCACAGCCTCTTCGATCTCGAATCTCCACATCAAACTCTTGTAGAAGAAGAATCTAACGAATAAGGCGAGGTTTAGCATCCTTCTTGGCCATGAGTTGACGAATGGCCGTGTGATCCGAATACACAACAGTTTTGTTTCCAACAAGATATGCCTGAAACTTGTTAAATGCAAAGACAATAGCCAAGAATTCTCGTTCCGTAGTTGTGTAGTTTCTTTAGACCCGATCCAAGGTCTTACTAGCATAATGAATAACTCGAAATACCTTGTCCCGGATTTGGCCCAACACAACCCCCAACGCCCAATCACTAGCATCACACATCAATATGAAAGGTCACTCCAACATGGGGTAATCAAGATAGGAGTTGATATTAAAGCCTTCTTTAGAGTCTCAAATTCTTTCAAACACTTGTCATCAAACTCAAACTTAGCATCATTCTCCAAAAGAGAACATAGCGGTTTTATGATCTTCGAGAAATTCCTTATGAATCTTCGATAAAACCCGGCATGACCAAGAAAACTTCGAATAGATTTCACACTTGTAGGAGGTGGCAACTTCTCAATAGCAACAATTTTCACTCGATCAACTTCCAACCCTTCTCTTGAAACCTTGTGGCCCAATACTACTCCCTTTCTAACCATAAAGTGACATTTTTCCCAATTAAGAACTAGGGAAGTTTCTTGACACCTTTGCAACCCTTAGTTAAGTTCTCCAAACAATGATCAAAAGAAGTCCCAAATACGGAGAAATTATCCATAATTACCTCCATGATGTTTCCAATCAAACTATGGAAGATATCCATCATGCATCTTTGGAATGTGGCGGGGGCATTGCACAATCCAAAAGACATTCTCCGAAATGCAAACACACTATATGGGCAAGTGAATGCCGTCTTATGTTGATCTTCCGAGGTGATCATCACTTGATTGTATCCGGAGTAGCCATCCAAGTAGCAATAGTACCCGTATCCGGCTAACCGATCAAGCATTTGATTAATAAAGGGTAATGAGAAGTGATCTTTTCTCGTAGCGGAGTTCAAGGCTCGATAGTCTATACAAACTCTCCAACCTGTTGCTACTCTAGTGGTGATCAACTCATCCTTATCATCCTTCACCACCGTAATACCTCCTTTCTTAGGAACAACTTGGGTGGGACTTACCCACTCTCTATCTGAAATAGCATAGATCATCCCGGCATCTAACAATTTCAAGATCTATTTCCGAACAACCTCTTGCAATACGGGGTTCAACCTCATTTGAGGTTGAACCTTAGGACGAAAACCATCCTCCATCAATATTCTATGCATACAAACCGATGGGCAAATTCCCTTAATATCATCAATGGTCCAACCAATCACATTCTTATACCTTCTAAGCACTCTCAACAATTTATTAACTTCGGATGTAGAAAGATGTTGTGATATGATAACCGAAAAGGAGTCTTTATCACTAAGGAAAGCATACCTTAAGTGATCCGGAAGAGGTTTCAAGTCATGGTTTGAATGTGAAGTGTTTGGAGATGGTTCCTCTTGAGTTGAACTTCCAACTTCCCCCGGTTTGTTGATATCAAGGTACTTTACTTCATTATTTGGAGAGCCTTGGTTAGCATCCATCATTGCAAGTGATTCAAGTAGATCATCACAAACATCCTCCAAATCGGAATAGGTATAGATAGAATTGGAGATGACATGTTCCACCGGATCCTTAGCCATAGATGTAGGCAAGGTAATGATCATCTTACATTCTTCAAAATGAGAATCATCGACCTTCTTCATAGCATCGAATATGGAAAGGGTAAGTAGGGCTTCAATCGAGCCGAGCCGAACACCGTCGTGCTCAAGTTTGGCTCGTTTATTATCGAGCCGAGTATTGAACTTTGTTTACCGAATACTTTGAGTCTCACGAGCTTATTCGAGCCCTAATCGAGCCAAAATAGACTTTCTAAATTTGGATTTATATTTAAAATATTAAGTATTTCTTTGAAAATAGATGATTTTATTCACATTAATAAGATAATATTAATCATGTTGTATAATAAATAGAGTTAATAAGATAATTAGTACTAATCATAGTATATAATACAAGTCATAATTTACTAATAATTTTATATTTTCATACTAAATCAGTTAACGAACATGTTCACGAGCTAACGAGCCGAATACTCTCATGCTCAAGCTCGGCTCGTTTAATTGACGAGCTTTACTAAATGATCTCGAACAAACTTTTATCAAGCCGAACTCCGAATACCTCACGAGTAGTTCGGCTTGTTTGCAGCCCTAAGGGTAAGTGATTCATCCATTGACTCTAAAAGTGAGGTTGCCTTCTTGTACATTAATAAAGGCCCTTCCCGTTGCAAGAAATGGCCGACCAAGGATGAGAGGCATGTTCTTGTCCTCCGACATATCTAGAACTACAAAGTCGACCAGGAATATGAAATCTTCTACTTTCACAAGGACATCTTCTACAACACCATTTGCATAAGTGATAGATATATCCGCCATTTGAAGAGCTATGGCTATAGGTTTGATATTACCTATTTCCAACCTCTTGAAAATGGATAGCGGCATTAGATTTATACTTGCTCCCAAATCACACAAAACATTTCCAAATTTGGAACCTCCAATCAAACAAGCTATTGTGAAACTTCCGGGTTCCTTTTGCTTTGAAGGCATATCCTTCTTTTGCAAGATTGCACTATATTCCTCCAACAAGTTTATAGGCTTAAATTGACCAAACTTCCTTTTGTTGGCAACTGCCTCTTTCAAGAACTTAGCATAGCTAGGCATATCCCTCAATGCATCAAGTAAAGGGATGTTTAGATGTACCTTGTTGAAAATCTCTAAAAATCTCTTCATATTCTCATCCACCTTTGCCTTGGTCAAATGATGAGGGAAAGGAGCTTTAGTAATCACATCTTTGGTAGGAATTAGTGCCTCTACCAAATCATCCTCTTGAAATTTTTCTTGAAGAGTGACTTTCTTTGAACCTTCATCCTCTGCACACGGAGCTTGAACCTCTATTGGTAATTTCTCTTCATGCTTTGAAGATTCTTCTTCATAAGGTATATCTTCAACTAGCACCTTCTCTTTCCCACTTCCAGATGCAACATGGTTCTCATACCTTTTCCCACTTCTCAACGTGATAACATTGCATCCTTTAGGGTTCACTTCCGTATTACTTGGAAATTTGCCCGGAGTATGTTGAGTGGCGGCATAATTTACCATTTGACTTAGTTGCCCTTCCAACATCTTCACTTGTTTAGACAATGAAGTTATAGTGTTCTCCAAGGTAGTCACCTTTTGTCCGGTTTGTTAGATGAAAGTGCTTTGTTGATTCGCCATTTGAGTTTGTTGGTTGGCCATGTTGTTTTGTTGAGTAGTCATTTGTCCTTGATTTGCAACAAGTTGTTGAAGCAATTGCTCCATAGAAGAAGGTGTCTTCCTTTGCTCTTCAACATTCCCTTGAGAATTAGATAATCCCGGAGGCAGATTTTGAGCATTATTTGGATTCCCATAAGGTAAGTTGGGATAAGGATGATTGTTGGAATGATAGGCTAAGTTCCTTCCTTGATTTCCATAAGAATGGTCTCCTTGATAGTTTCCTTGAGTGTTTCCTTGAAACCCGTGCCTATAATTTCCATAACTTATTTGATTCACAAAATTTGCAACCTCAATCACCTCGGATTCTAACATCTCTTGAGTTTGAACAACTTTAAGTTGAGCTTGTGCTTCATCTTACTTCTTCTTCATATTAGCCAACTCCTTTGCCATGACATCGTACTTTTCATCAACAATAGAAGAAACTTTCCTCGAATGAGCCATTTCCATTGGCCATTGGTAGCTATTAGCTACCATTTCCTCGATTATCCTCAAAGCTTCCCTTGCATTCCGGTTCACCAAACATCCTCCGGAAGTCGCATCCACTATGCTCCTTGTGTGAGGAGTCAACCCATTATAAAAATTAGTGATTTGTTGACCCTCGTTGAAACCATATTGGGGACACTTCCTCAAGAGCTCCCTATAACGCTCCCAAGCTTCAAACAATGATTTATCGCCTTGTTGAGAAAAGTGAGATATTTCGGATATAAGCTTTTGCGCCTTGGAAGGAGGAAAGTATTTGTTGAGAAACGCCTTGCATAACTCATCCCATGTGTGAATATCCACCTTATTCAAACTCTTATACCAATCTTTGGCTCGATCTCTCAATGAGAAGCCAAACATCCTCATCCTTATTGCATCGTTGGAGACACCATTGAGCTTCACGGTGTCACACATATCTAAGAATATGCTAAGGTGAGTGTTTGGGTCTTCCATAGGTGATCCTCCAAATTGCTCACTCTTTATCATTTGAATAAGCCCGGATTTTAACTCGAAGTTGTTAGCATTTATCATTCCCCACTCACCTCCTTGAAATTGTTGAGTAGGAGGCTTAAACATTTGGTTGAGTGGAGGTTGTTGTGCCTCATTGGATCTCCTCTCTTGATCTTCCTTCCAAGCACGAAATTCTTCCATCTCTTTCATAAGAGCTTCCATGTTTTGATTGTTGCCTTCCATAGCTTCTTCTTCAATAGAATTCCGTCTTCTATGTCTTCTTTCAAAGTGCAAAATCAAAGGCTCTACAAATCTTCCCTTAGACCTTGTGTGCATAAACCTACAAAACAAAAATCAAAAGAATAAATGCTTGAATTAGTAACTCAATAACCAAATCGACTATTGAAACTCAAACTAAACATTCCCCGGCTACGGCGCCAAAAATTGATCACCCTACTTTTAAGGGTAGAGGATGCAATGATAATCGAATAGTATATTCGAGTCAAACCTCAAGGAATGCTTTGGCATAAAAGTTTCAACTAGTAATCTAGCTATTTAACTACTATCCAAGCTACTGAATATCATGTTTTTGTGTTTTCTAATAACTTTAAGATCAAATGAAATGACAATTAATTAACTAACAAATAAGTGACAAATGATTAAAATCAATAAGAGAAAGTATGGTTCCAAATATAATCCAACAATCACTAGAAGCATAGGTTTTGGGATTTGCAAGAATTAACCAATTTAATCTAAATCAAATGGGAGTTCTCTATATGATATACATTAATTCTTTTCTCAAAGTAACTATGTAAGTAGATTAACCTATGACATCTATCTCCGCTAGGTCTCAAGATGCATAAATCAACTCCAAATAGCACATTTTATATCTAGAATCTCCTATTAACAAGAATTACTAATATGTTGTGATTTGATGCTAAGTGTTATGAATTAAAAGCCTCCTAAGCATTTAACCAAACACCTTGTATGCATTCAATGGTGTCCAATCAATCATGCAATATAATTCAAGACCCAAACCACAAGACCCTTGAAATAGAAGGCAAATTCAACTACAATAACCAAAAACCTATTAATCTAGCTCATGTCTTCATATATTTGAAACCAAAAGAAGCTTAGCTAGACATAATTAAAGAGAATAAACCATAAAAAGTAAATGAAATCATGCTTTAAAGATAGAGAATTCAATAAGGAAGAAGAAGATGGTCTTGAATTTCAAATCCACAAAGTAATGCTCCAACAATCTTCAAATTACTAAAGTAGAAAGAGGGAAAAACTATTTAGGGTTTTAAGAATTTTAAAGTATGAAAAGATATACAAATGGGGTGAATTTAAAGATTAAATACATTAAAAACCAAGTTTGGGATGAGTTGGGGCGAATCGGAACGAACTGGGATGAGTTTGGGCGAGCCGAACTTGCCCCTTTTAATGAAGAAAAGTGCTTGACCGGCGGTCTGGCAGACCGCGATTATCTCTGAACTCGGCGGCGACCTAGCGGGCTTGTCCGGCGTTAGGGCAGACCGCTGGTCAGGCCGCTGGCCCTCCTTTCTTGACCAGTCCACTCTTTGACTTCTTCACGCAACCTTTCTGTTTTCGCTCGTTCTCTCTCGTACGAACTCTGATTCTTGATCTGCTTTCTTCTACGGCTTCCTAACGAGCTCCTCTTCAACATGGAGTGATTAGATTGGCCAAACAAGTTCTCCATTATTGCTGAAAAAGCATAAAAAGTCTCGAGAGAACGAGGAAAACATAAATGAAATCAAACTAGTGAAACCCTAGCTGTATAACTCAAAATTCCACATTGTTACGCATGAGTTTCTCACTCTAATTAAGCTCATCATGCACACAAAATATGTGTTAATCAGAAACCTAACACTTTACAAGGATTCCTATAGCTGAAAGTTTAAATCTAGGAGCAGTATAGGAAACATTATAAAAGAACATATACAAGAAAAGCTAAAGGCGATAGCCTAGACAAAGAGGTATTGTCATCAGATCAAAGGTGATCTTGTTTTCATTAAGGTATCAGAGCAGATGATAGTTACAAGTATTACAACTCGATATAATCAAAAGGACAAAATGAAATACAGATCATCTCTTGAACTTCCTCCTTGCTTCAGCTTCTTCCAATTTCTTTTCATTTAAGACTAGGTTCACATTGGAATACACACCATCTCGAATCCGTCTGTAGGCAGCATTCTCTCCAACTGGAATGCCAAAATGTTGAGCCATTGCAATGGCATATTCATTAATCTTAGTTCTATCTGGGTGTTTTCCATATGAGAGCAGGGGAGGGGTGAAAAATTCTTTTGCAAGGGCCTAAATCGAGAAGCCTGCATCATCAGCCCATTACACACCCTTAAGATGAAGTCTTGATCATGGTGATCATTGAGGTATTGCCTGAAAATGACTTCAGTGTCTCCTTGGCTCTCTGGAATTTCCAAAAAGTAGTGCTCTAAGATAAAGCAGATGTTGAGAACATTCCATCTGTTGGCATCTTCTAGACTGAGCCAAGCGGTAGGAGGTTGAGGTTCCGTTTTCTCTTGACAGAATACCCTGGTTCGATCTGACCATTCCTTGATCTCTCTTAGTCTTCTGTCCTTGTTTGCTTGATCCTTTGTGAATTGACGTACTAACTCCGGATTTGAGATATCTTCCATGGAGTAACCTTGTTGGGTCATTTGCGAGATCATGAAAGATCGAGCCTTGTCTGTCTTTTTAGCTGTATCCTCGTCAACCTGTTTACGAGGAACAAATGAGGAAGGGCGAAGCAGACTGAGTTGAGTGGACAGATTGAGTTTTAGGCTTGGAAATAGGTGTGGGCTGCACTTTTGATTTTTCAGCTTGAACAGATTTCCCTTTCCCTATGACTTTCATCTCTTTTCGCTTACTGCCCTCTTCTTTCCCTTTTTTGACATCATCAAATAGGGTCTGGATCGACAGTGTAAGAGAGGCATTCTCACTCTTCAACTTCTCTATTTCTGCGAAGGCTGATTCCTTGAAGTGTAGGAGAGCATTGATGTCCTGTTGAATGACATCGACAGAGGACTGAGAAGCGGATGCCTTTTGTGCATATTTGGCCACAAAGGTAGAGTGCACTTCTTCCATCTCCGTGCATCTGTCCTATACCTTCTCAACTTCACTGAGA
The DNA here is from genome assembly GCA_001642375.2 of Mentha longifolia. Taxonomy (NCBI): domain Eukaryota; kingdom Viridiplantae; phylum Streptophyta; class Magnoliopsida; order Lamiales; family Lamiaceae; genus Mentha; species Mentha longifolia. The sequence continues at coordinate 22,692,391 of CM038117.1, forward strand.
GTGGCAATACTGAAATTGTCGATCTGTTTGGGAAAGAGATTGGAGACATGAGAGCTAAGCTGAGTCTTGACAAAATCTGTCAGTTGAGTTTCAAAGAACTCTTTCATAATCTGCTTCAAATCACCGGCCTTAAATTCTTGGAGGTGGGCTTTGATCTTGTCTTCAGCTTTGATCAAGATTCCAGTGTCTTGTAGTTTAACTACCTCTCCAATGGATTTAGTAAAGTCAGAGATATTGGTGCATAGAGTGGAGAGTTGATCATAAGATTCAAGGAATTCATCCATGTTGTTCCTCACTTGAATCTTAAGGAAATTGAGTTGCTGATTCAATTGCTGGGACAGATCTTCTTGGAACAACTTGAGAGCTGCAGATCTAGAAGAGATTGCTTCCAAGGAGAAGTCCTTCAGCTGGTTTTCAACTAAGGAAGTCACAAGGGACTTGACTTCCTCCTTGGAAAGAGATCTGCCTGCAGATGAAGAAGATGCAGATTCGGTCGAAGGAAACATATAGCCAGCGAGGGGCAGTTCCCTGAGTGTAAATTTCTTCATCCGGCTTAGAAAAGCGAAGACGCAGATCAGGAAAATGAAATCCAACAGTCCTGCAAGGCTCGGACTGTGTAAGATAAAAAGCGCCCTTTCTGTTCCAGAATTAAATGCTTCCTCATTTGGCAGGAAATCCTTTGACGTACTGTGGACTAGTGTATGGAATGTCTCTTTTGTGTCAGTAAAGTCCAATCAACCTTGAAAAGATTGAAAGTTAATTAAATAGAGAAACACATAGATCAATAAATATTAATCATTGAATTTAAAGCGTATAGGAGAAGATATGTTCTGAGATCGATACAGAATCTCCGAATTCCCCCTGAATTTATGATTAGTTTCTCAAGGGCAGGTTGACCGAATAGGTTGTGACTACAGGCTAGTCTAATTTATCAGATTAGCAATGACATATAAATCATGATCTGTTTGCGACAGATCAGATCACACCTATTCCGATATTGGTGTACTGAGCATTCCTAGCTTTCCACATAGCATTTTGAACATTTCCTCTTGCAAAGGTTTGTTAGGATATCAACGTGTTGAATAGCGGTACGAATCTTTTCTACCACCACATCTTCTTTTTTAACATGATCACAAATAAAATGATGCCCCGCATCAATATATTTGCATCTAGTGTAGTGAACTGGATTCAGTGTGATTGCGATTGTGCTAGTGTTATCACAGAAGATGGGAACTTTGTTAATTGTGATTTCGTAATCCTTAAGCTGTTGCTTTAACCATAAGATCTGAGCACTGCAGCTTCCTGCGGCCATGTATTCAGCTTCAGTGGTTGATATGGCTACTGATGTTTGCTTCTTGAAAAACCAAGAAATCATTTTACTGCCTAGAAACTAACAGGTTCCTGAAGTGTATTTTAGATCCATTTTGCAACCACCATAATCTGAATCAGAGTAACATGTTAATTCCAGGTTATTATCACAGGGGTACCATAACCCATAGTTAGGAGTTCCCTTAAGGTAGCGAAGAATTTTCTTGGCAGCTTCCAAGTGTGATTCTTTAGGTGCAGCTTGAAAGCGAGCACACACTCCTACTGCAAAAGAGATATCAGGTCGACTAGCAATTAAATAGAGTAAAGAGCCAATGATTCCCATGTACTGAGTTATGTTGGCTGGTTTTCCATCAACATCTGGATCAATGTTCCCATTTGTAAGCATAGGAATTTTGACAGGTTTGCCATCTTTGACCCCAAACTTGTCAATTAGTTCATGTGTATATTTGGTTTGGCAGATGAATATCCATTCACTATACTGCTTGACCTGCAATCCTAGAAAGAAATTCATTTCTCCCATCATGGGCATTTTATATTTATCTTGCATTAGTTTCCAATCTATCACAAAACTGTGATTTGATCAAGATAATATCATCAACATAAACTTGTACTAAAAGGATATGGTCTTTCCATTTGATTGAGAACAACGTTTTGTCGACTTTTCCTCTTTTGAATCCTGATTCAATTAGGAATTTCGCCAAGGTTTCATACTAAGCTCGAGGAGCTTGCTTAAGGCCATAGACTGCTTTGTGCAATCTGTAGACTTTGGAATGATCTCCTTTTTTAAAACCAGGAGGTTGTTCCACATAGACTTCTTCTTTCAGTTTACCATTCAAAAAGGCACGTTTGACATCCATTTGATAGACGGTGAATTTGTTGTGAGCAGCATAGGCCAGGAATAGTCTGATTGTTTCCAGTCTAGCAACAGGGGCAAACGTTTCTTCATAATCTATTCCTTCCTATTGAAACTAGCCTTTTGCACTAGTCTAGCTTTGTTTCGAACAACTTCATAGTCCCATCTTTCTTGTTCTTAAAAATCCATTTTACTCCAATTACACCTTGATGACTTGGTCAATCTACAAAGCTCCAGAGTTCGTTTCTTTCAAATTCATTGAGCTCTTCTTGCATGGCAATGGTCCAATCACCATTTGCAAGAGCTTCATTTACGTAAGTTGGTTCTTTATAAGATAGGTAACAACTTAGAAGGCAGTTTTCTCCAATCTGACATCTTGTCCTCACGCCTTCATTTGGGTTCCCAACAATGAGCTCTTCAGGATGAGCATCAACCCATCGTCTTCGACAAGCTATTTCTTCTTTGGAAATTATAAGTTCGGGCTCATCTACTGGGTCATCAAACTCTGGATGGGGTTGAGGTGAGAATAGATTGAGCTGTTCGAGCTGTTCTGTTATTTGATCGACACTGGCCTGTTGAATGGTGACAGACTGATCTGAGGTCTGTCTGACAGGTGACTGGTTTGGAGTAGACTGTGGATCCAGGTTAGGAGACATAGGTTGTGATTGCTCAGGTTGACTGGTTCCCCATTGCTGTGAGCTTGGGTTAGAGTTGACTTGAGCAGAATTTGTTTCCTCTTTTTCTGGATCGTTAGGTCCCCAGCTTAAGATTTCTTCCAAAAATTGATCCTGTGAGCTGGTCTGACCTGTTACTTGACCTATAGTTTGATTTGTAGATTGATTGGATGGTAGGATTTCCCTGTGCACACAGATAGATTCATCAAACACAACATGAGGTGTTACCTCCAAAGTCATGGTAGACTTATTAAAAATTCTGAAAGCATTACCTCCTAAGAATATTCCGGGATCAGCTACTATCAAAGGTCTATAATTGAGTTTTCCCATTGTTATGGATGTAACACAAGCAACCAAATGCTTTAAGATATTTAAGTTTAGGCAATTTGTTTCTCTAAAATTCGTAGAGGGTTTTCCCATGGCGAACTGTGACGACGGATCTGTTCTGTGTATAGCAGGCCGTGTTGATGGCTTCAGCCCAAAACTTCTTGGGAAGTTTGGTCTCATTTAGTATTGTATGAGCTGCTTCCTTGAGTGATCTGTTACGTCATTCTACTACACCATTTTATTGAGGTGTACGGGCTGCTGAAGTTTGATGGAGAATTCCTTTTTGTGAACAGAATGATCCTATCACCTGGTTGATGAACTCAGTTCCTCGATCAGATCGAATGGTCTGAACATTTGAATTCTTCTCATTGCACAATCTGGTGATCAGCTCTGGCAGCTTCTCTAAGGTCTCCTTCTTTTTGTACATGAAAATAACCCACGTAAATCTAGAAAAATCATCTATGACTACGAGAGTATATTTTCTACTGTTAAGGCTTCGAGGAGTGACTGGACCGAACAGATCCAGATGGATAATTTCTTGAATTCGAGTTGATGATTGAGCTGCAATAGATTGGAAGGACGCCCTGGTCTTCTTTCCTGCTTGGCAAGCTTCGCAAACATGATCTCTATGAAATACTTGATCTGGTATTCCGTGAGCCAGTTTGTTGCGAGCAAGATGAGTGATGGATTTGAAATTCAGGTGACTTAGTCTCTTGTGCCACAACCAGCTCAGCTCATTTGCAGGTTTGGAGACAAGGCGGGTTTCCTGTTCACTGTTCCATTTGACTATATATATATTATCCTGCAGAACACTGGTAAGAAGAATTTCTTCTCCTTCCTTGTTTCTCACCAAACATTTGTTAGCAGTGAATTCGACTCTTTTGCCACTTGAACATAATTGACTTACGGAGAAGAGGCTATGATTTAGGCCTTCTACATAAGTGACATCATCAATTGATGTTTTACCAACAAGAATTTTACCGTAACCTTTTGTCTTTCCTTTGTCATTTCCTCTAAAGGTGACATCAGGTCCTTCAAGTTCGATCAGATCAGAGAGGAGATGTTTAAATCCAGTCATGTGTTTGGTGCATCCACTATCGATGATCCAGATAGGTCCGCCTACAGCTACCTTCCTCCTTTCATGCTTTCCACCCTGCAATTAAACATATTTAGCAACCTATACGAACTGGGGTGCCTTGCTAGCAGGTTGAGGTTCCTTTGCAGATTTGAGAGACTTCTTCTTCTTTGTCCTCTTCCTGTAAGTTTAAGGTGCATGTTGATACTGATCTGCATAGAAGAATGGGTCCTCATAATATCCGGAAGGATGGAATGGTTGGAGACCCAAGCAGCAGTAATCTTGATACATAGGTTGCTCATACTGCTTATAGTTGTACCACTGATCTGGACATTCAAACTGTGGAGCATTCTGATAGAAGTTGGGGTAGCCATATGATGGATAATTTTGTTGATGGTTATAGTGGGGCTCATGATTCCACTGTTCATGATAACCATGATCTGGATAAAAGTGCTACTGCTCATATTGAGCCTGTCTTTGACGGACGTGTTGTTTCCTTTTCAGCTTGAGAGCAAGTTGACTCTTATTTTTCATCACATGCTTTCTTTTTACAGGTTCAACCTTATTTGTCCTTTTCGGAGTTGACTTTCTGAAGTTGAGACATTGTGTTCCTTGATCAGTATAGCTTGAGGTTGTCTGGCGGGATTCTTCAGTTCCACTCTTTTGTCAGGTAATGATTGATGAACTGGCTTTGCTTCCTGCTTGCCTTGGGCTTAGACAAACAAGATCCGGTAGTCATCAGCTTGATTCTTTTCCCTTTTATGGCCTGTGAATCCAAGTCCAGTCTTGATGATTGGATTCCTTTGAACTGATTGAATTTCCTCCAGTTTCTCCTTTCCTTTGATCATGCAATCTATCTTTTGTTGAAGAATGGCCAGCTATTGGGAAAGATCAAGAATATCTTTATCTCTATTTGTGAGCATTTCCTTCAGATGCTCTTCCTTTAAGATAGCTTGATCAAGTTGAGATTTTAGGGTTTTTACTTCCTTTTCTTTGACTGCATCATATGGTGCGAACTGTTCCTTCATTGTCAATTTGTATTTCTCATTTTCTTCCTCCAGTTCTTTTCCGACCAACACCAGTTCTTTGAACATGGTTGCAAGCTTTTTATAGTCAGACATTTGTTGATTGAATTCCTCCCAAGACGGCATCTCAGGGGAATCTTCGCCTGCATTTTTATCGTCAGAAATAATTGAAAAAGAGGATTGAGAGTCTACCTTGGGTGTCTCAATTTTATCTTCGAGACCCATGCAACATTCTTCTTCATCACCATCTCATCAACTTCATCGGCGAGATATGCATATCCGAGAGTGAAATCTTCATTATCAGAGTCCATATCTGCGATGTAATCTTCTTCTGATGAAGTGTCAGAGAACGAAGGTTCTTTCTTGGATGCTTTTTCAGCAAGTAGAGCTTCCCTTCTCTCTTTCAGTTTGCGATCCCTCTTTGCTCGTAGTGTATCACGCTCTTCTTGTGTCAGGTCAGGACAGTCTGTCTTGTAATGACCTGTCTCACCACATTGAAAGCAACCTCCTGATGGAGTATTAGTGGAATTTTCATTTGAAGAGTTAGTGTTACCTTGACCTTTCTTGTCGTTTAGCGGTGGAGTCTGATTTCTGAAATTACTCTTGGAGTCTTTATAGAATTTTCTAAATTTGTTCATTCTGGACTCCATTCTTTCATTTTGACGAGCAAGTAGTGAAAAATCTTGAATCAGTTGCTCTATCCCAGTTTGATCTGACTTGGCGGTTTGAACAGCAGATAAGATCTCAGCTTTGAAATCAGCTTCACTTTCTTTCTTCTCTGTTATTAGTTTGCTTAAACTTGCAATAGGTTGATTTGATCCATGAAGACGAATCATCTCATATTCATTTCCAACAAGGAGATCAAAGAGATCATCAGTTTGCAGGTCATTGAAATCAGGTCGGCCTGGGTGATAAGCAGTGTACACTTTTTGGTTCAGTTCACGCTGAGAGTATTTGTTAGGTCTGATGGCTGCAATCTCTAGAGTGATCTCAATGAAGCGATTCTTCATCTGATCTATTGTTTCTTTAGGGAGCATCTTAAAATCATCAAGCTTGCTGCATGCAATAGATAATTTGTTTTCAAGCATTTCTTCGGACCCTTGACTAATTGATTTCAAGGTATCCCATATTTCTTTAGTAGTCTTGAGATTTCTATTCTTGGCAAGGTGAACTCCTTTCACCGTACTAGAGATCAGGCCTTTTGCGAAACTGTCAAGGCCAACTTCATTTCTTTCCTCAGCAGTATAGGATCGAGGATCCTTCAACTTTGGTACATACTCAGATTTGTCAGTGACAGTAGTGTCATGAGGAATGTAGATTGGTGTGGGTCCATTTTCAATGACATCCTACATCAGCACATGATGAGCTTCAAGGCACATTTTGATCCTAAAGCTCCAGTCTTCATATCCCTGGATGGAAAAGTCCTCGCAGACTCTAAGAAGAGATGCTTCCATGATGACAGGTAGTAAAAGAATTAATGGAAAAAAAAAATTCTCAGATCTAGTCCAATTTGACCAAAACTTTTTGAAAAGTTTTCAGTATGCAGAGGCGATGGTCAAAAGAACCATTGCTCTGATACCACTTGTTGGTCCCAGAAAGAGTAATTTGGTGTATGGGGGGGGTGATACACTAATTGCCAACAGTTTTGACTTCCAAAACTAATCTACGACCTGATTGACTTGTAAGGTCAACAAAGATCAGAGAGTGACGATATGTTAATTAAGACAAGGTTCAGTTGAGAACAGGTTCACTTAAGTCAACAGGTTGTCAATGCAGTGCGGAAGTTGGTGAGTGGAGTTAGCTACTCTTTTTTTTTTTGAAAAACAAAATTTTTCCTTTTTAAAACACAGCAGGTCACAAAGTTATATGAAGGGTGAATGTTATGAATGCTTATGAATGCAAGTTAGAGAACAAATAATGAATCAACTGAAGTAAATGACTAATCAACTGAAGTAAATGAAGTAGAGATAGAAATAGTCGATTTTATCGTGGTTCGGGATAACCGTCGTAGCTGAAATTCCTTGCTTCTCTTCTTGTTTAGACTGACTGAGAATCAGCTTCAGTTCTCGTCGAACTTGACAAAAAACTGAACACGAAATCTGGGTCGTGACCCTTACAAACTTCTCTAGAATAGAGATTACAAACTTGACATTCACTAGCTATTCAGAACTTGCTAAGCTAATTTAGACTTAACAATTTGAGAATCAGCTTTCTAAACTTCTTCACTATTACAGACTTTAAGAGACTTAAATATGAAGAAATCTAAGATGTTCTTAAACAGCAGTGAATGCTTAAGAACAGACAATCCAAAATCAGAAATTTGAATATCTTAACACTTGGGAAATCTTCTTGATTCGAGTGTTAAGTGATGCGTTGAGCTTCAGAGATTTTTGCAGAGTTTTGGCTTGAATATTCAATTTCCCGTGCTTGATTCTGGAGAGGCTTGAAGTATTTATAGGCTAAGATTTGAAATCTAGCCGTTGGCGTTGTCAGTGATGGCAGAGAGGCCGTACTGCTGACTCACTTCTAGCTGTTGGGAGATTTTGTTCTAGCTGGCAAACAAGTATACCAGAGGACAGTTTAGACTCGTGAAGGCGATCTGCTTGACCTTCGATTTGTAGAACTCCAGCGATCTTGAAATCTTCATAGCAGGTTAGCTGAACTTCTACTACAGGTTGACTGGAAAATAATAAGAGCAGGTTGAAGGTAGGTCGTTAAACATGAATTGTTCTCTACAATGATTCAACCTGTAAAAGGACTAAGGAGACGACCTGTGAAAACAGAGCAGGTGCACTTATCAATCCTAACTAGAAATGAAAGAATAAGGCTAAGTGTGGTTTCGAAAAATATCATCAAAATCAAACTGCAGGGGTTCCTAACAAAATATATATAATATGAATGTATATATATTTTTATTAATTTTAACATGTGTTTCTTAAATTTTTATGAACCTATACCATATAAATCATGAAATTTTTGATATATATATATAATAGATATTTTTATTAATTTATTTATTAAAAGGTTCAACCATTCGAACCATGACCCAAAAAATGCTTCAATATTGAGGGCGTTTTTGCTACTCTTCCCAAAATAGAAAAAAGAAAGGAAAGAAAGAAAAAGTAAATATTTTGGCTCGAGCTATTTTCAATTTCAGTTGATCAAAATAAACTGTTTTTGATTTACAATATTTTGGCTCTGACAACATTTCAATTTTGAGGTGGCATGTTCAAAAGATTTTTGATATTCTTTTAGTTTGTATCAATAACTACAATTGACAAATTTTTGTAAAGAAAAATATATTTTAAATTTTTAAACACAAAATCGATTTTGAGGTGGCCCATTGGCCAATAAATTTTCTAAATTCTTTTGGTAAGTATGGATAGCTATGATTGTCAAATTTTTGTAACAAAAAATATATTTTTAATTTAAAACAATTGACAATAATTAGACACAAAATGAGCTTCGTGGGCTATTTTCAATTCGCATTGGCTATTATTTTTTTGTTAAAATATTTTGGCCCTAATACTACATTGATTTTGAGGTGGCCCATTGACCAATAAATTTACTAAATTCTTTTAGTATGTATGAATAGATATGATTGTCGAATTTTTGTAACAAACAATATATTTGTAATTTAAAACAATTGACAATAATTAAAACGACCTTCATGGGCTATTTTCAATTCGGATTAGCTAATTTTTTTTTTTTTTGGTGTTAAAATATTTTGGCCCTAATACTATATTGATTTTGAGGTGGCCCATTGGCCATGAAAAATTCCATAATGAAGATTTCCTTCATTGATTTGATTTTTTTTATTAATACGTATAAATAGAGTACAACTACTCAATAGTGGAGTACACCCCATTAAACTATTTTTTAAATAAAATTTAATGCGGCTTTGTAACACATATTATTTACTAAATTATCATAATACTGTTTTTCAATTTGGGTTGGTCATGCTAAATTGATTTTTAGTAAAAAAATATTTTTGCTCTAACACTATTTCGGTATTGAGGTGGCTCGTTGACTAAGAAGTTTTTGAATTTTTTTGGCTTTGATAATATTTTGATTTTGAGGTGGCCTGTTGGCCAAAAAGATTTTAAAATGCTCTTATGTATTGCAGCATTGAGTCCAAATTAAGTTGAGGCGCTTACGGGTCAAGGATCTGTCGTCTGCGCTAGCCGCTACCGAAGAGTTGGTGGACTTGAAGGCAAGTGGCTCTTCCGAGCCCGAACATGGGAATGCAGGACGTGTTAAGGACAAGGGAAAAGGTTGGAAGAAGAAGGCTTTCAACGACCCAGTGGTGGTGGTGTGGCGAGTCACGCTTCGGGAGCGGGGACAAGCTTCGCGGGTGCTTCATATGTGAGGGATACCACCGGATATGGGATTGTCCGAAGCGGAAGGCTAATGTTGGGGGAAGTTGAATGCTGTGGTCGCTGAATCCGTAGAGGATGAGGCTCGGGTCAACACGATGCAGTACATTTTGGGTATGCAAATGTTAGATGAGGGTCAGGACATGCCAAAAGTGGGCCGTGGGAAGCTTGGGAAAGACATGACGATGAAACAACCAAGTGTGGGTTGTGGTGTGCTCACGTATGCAAACATGCTTGAGCCAATTAATCCTAACATGCTTGAAAATAAATCTAAGAAACTAGAAAGCAATTAAATCTAATCTTAGCAAATTAATCTAAACTAATGAAAGCAATTAATCAAAGCAAGTAAAGAAAGCAAGTAAAATTAATCTAAGAGCACAAATTAAACTTACGAAACGAAAACGAAAGAAAGAACGGAGAACTTGAATAAATCTTGAATTAAAACTTGAATCAAAAAACTCCAATCTTCAATGCATAAACTAAAACTAAATCTAAGCTAATACTAGAGTTCTAAGGCTGAAAATAAGAGAGGAGAAGTGTCACGACCGCACTTTGCTAAGGATAGCTAAGACGGGAAACCGTGACTAGGGGTTGGATATAAGAAGTGGGAAAGAAAGGGGAAATGACTTATAACTCGGTAATTAGCAAAATGAACAATTGAATAGACTCGATCAATGGATAAATAGAAGGCAAATGAAGATATGAAAAAGCCCATGACTCAAATATAATATAGTTATCCATGAGAAGAAACCGGTTGAACGTAATCCAATTTCATGAAGGAATACGAGTAGAGTAGTTCTCGATTTACTGGTTCATGAAGCCAGTTAAACATAATTATCTAAATAAGATAATAGAAGCATACAGCGGAAGTCTTTAACCAAATAGATACATATATGAAGATATGTATCTCTTTCTGAACCAAATTCAAAAGATGAACGAATCTCCTCTCAACACTGCCGCCCTTGCCACCTCGCTCAACCTGCAAGTTTTTGAAAACACGAGCAGGGCTGAGTACTTGATGTACTTCGTGAGGTTATGCCCAAAAATAATTTTCAGTAAAATAATCACCAATCATGCATTTCACAGTTATCACAAGGTTTTATCAAAATACTTGTGTAACTAAAACCACTTTATTTCCATAAACAATTGGAGTGCACTCCCCGTTTTCTTCCACATCTGTATTATCCATATCTGTAAGTACGCCGGCAAGGTGGCCACCTCACCGGACGTTTCCATGCATAACCGGCCCACCTTTGGAGCACACAGTCACGACTTCGTGTACACATCACCTGGCTAGCGACCTTTGTCTAACTCAGGCTCGATCGATATAACGTTGGCAATCCAACACAGATAGGCATCACACATAAAACCAAAAACATTTTATGCATGAAAGGGTTTTGAGTCAACTTGCTTTATTTTCAAAACATGCTTCATTATAGAAACAATATAATTTTCTTTGTTAGAACGCCCACCTGATTGCAAAAGTGATTGAGCGATTCCTGGTTCTTCTTCACGTTCCTCGACCCTCGCCACTTGCTTGATCTTTAGGGAAAAATCTCATTTCAGTAGATATTCTAATTTTTCCAAATACGGATTTTTACGGCTATTACAATACTACCCCCTTAAAAAGAATTTCGTCCCCGAAATTCGTACCCTCTAATGTACACACTAGGGTAGGTCACTCATACCCGTCCTTAAACTTCCGTTGTAGTTCTTCGTAGCACCGTTGTGCGTCCATCACCATTCATCTAGCAGTTGCGTTTGGTCCTGAGTCATGCTTGGCACATTTTTCTTGTTAATCAGGGATACATTCTCGCTTTTCTTGTTGCCGTCGATAATCTAAGCTTTTCAGCTTCGTGCTAGGATTGATCATTTTCTTGTTGCTATTAGCAAATCTGAGATTCGGCAATCTAAATTCTATGACACCGCGCTAACAGTTACTTCTTCGTAGCGATAAACATTTCCTCTATACGCGTATAATTTAATCGTGTGGTCGACTTTTCTAACATTAATCGCTTGGCGGGATAGTGAAATTCTCATGCATACTTCTGATCATTTGCCTCGCATTCTAGCTGACTTCGTGTTGTAGTGGAAACATCGTGCTAAGAGTTGATCGTGCTCACTTCTTGTTATCTTGCCTTGGCGTGGTGCTTCTCGTACCCTCGTTCATTAGGATCATCATTGGTTCACCCGGGACTAGCTACTTGTTCGCTTCTAGTCTAGCGTCGTGTTTCGATTTGATCATCTCAATACTCGAAAGGTGAGAACACCTTGTTAGTAGTAAACTAACATATACGTGGCACTACCCCCTTAAAAAGAGTACGTCATATCGTTGTTGTAGACTCATTTCAAACAAAGTAGGGAACTTCGTATCCTGACCAGATGCTGATGACGTTGGTACACCGCATAATCGAACAGTCTTTCATACATAAGTCTAGTCAGCCTGTCGACTCCATGTACCTCGTGATCCGTATCGTAATGAACATCATCATTGTTGGCTTCTCGACTATCACTTGATAGCCATAATTTGCTAGTACGTCGATCATCATTCTAAAGTAGATATACTTCGTATTTATCGTCTATTGCACCGATAGCAGTACATACATCATAACGTTTTCGACCATCATATTCGATAGCCGTACTCATCTTGCAACGTTATCGACTATCACATTCGATAGCCGTATATCTTCTCGTATCTTATGATAGCTAATCATAAAACATATCGTGGCATGGCTTCATTTTTACTAGTTTTCTTCTTGAAGAAAACAAAATCGGGAATCACGAATGCTTTCTTAGTTCTCATTCTCTTAGTTACAAAGATAACACTCTTGTGAAGCTTTCGAACATCCTCGCCAAGGCAGCTGGGAAACTCAATTCGTATTGTCTTCTCGATATATGAGCAATGAGAAAATAAGGAATTCCTAAAGCTCTTCTATGTTCTCGTTACGCAAACTTGTGAGTCAATCACAATCTATCATCCTTCTTTGGTAAACATTTAACTATGATGCCATTTCAAAACTCATGCAATTTCAAGCATTGGAAATAAAATATAAGAACTTCACTTCATCATATACTTCCCGCATAAATATCATGCAACTCATGCTTCTTCAACTCATGAACTTTAACAACATATGCAAATCTCAAAACTTTAAAAATATGGTACCTTATGTCCTATCGAGCGTGGCACGGAGGCGTGTTGAGAGTTACCACCAAATTTCTAACTAGTCTAGTGAATCTAACTAGACTATACTCGAAGAAATTTTAGTTCAGAGCGAATAAAATGCTCTGATACCACTCTGTCACGACCGCACTTTGCTAAGGATAGCTAAGACGGGAAACCGTGACTAGGGGTTGGATATAAGAAGTGGGAAAGAAAGGGGAAATGACTTATAACTCGGTAATTAGCAAAATGAACAATTGAATAGACTCGATCAATGGATAAATAGAAGGCAAATGAAGATATGAAAAAGCCCATGACTCAAATATAATATAGTTATCCATGAGAAGAAACCGGTTGAACGTAATCCAATTTCATGAAGGAATACGAGTAGAGTAGTTCTCGATTTACTGGTTCATGAAGCCAGTTAAACATAATTATCTAAATAAGATAATAGAAGCATACAGCGGAAGTCTTTAACCAAATAGATACATATATGAAGATATGTATCTCTTTCTGAACCAAATTCAAAAGATGAACGAATCTCCTCTCAACACTGCCGCCCTTGCCACCTCGCTCAACCTGCAAGTTTTTGAAAACACGAGCAGGGCTGAGTACTTGATGTACTCCGTGAGGTTATGCCCAAAAATAATTTTCAGTAAAATAATCACCAATCATGCATTTCACAGTTATCACAAGGTTTTATCAAAATACTTGTGTAACTAAAACCACTTTATTTCCATAAACAATTGGAGTGCACTCCCCGTTTTCTTCCACATCTGTATTATCCATATCTGTAAGTACGCCGGCAAGGTGGCCACCTCACCGGACGTTTCCATGCATAACCGGCCCACCTTTGGAGCACACAGTCACGACTTCGTGTACACATCACCTGGCTAGCGACCTTTGTCTAACTCAGGCTCGATCGATATAACGTTGGCAATCCAACACAGATAGGCATCACACATAAAACCAAAAACATTTTATGCATGAAAGGGTTTTGAGTCAACTTGCTTTATTTTCAAAACATGCTTCATTATAGCAACAATATAATTTTCTTTGTTAGAACGCCCACCTGATTGCAAAAGTGATTGAGCGATTCCTGGTTCTTCTTCACGTTCCTCGACCCTCGCCACTTGCTTGATCTTTAGGGAAAAATCTCATTTCAGTAGATATTCTAATTTTAGAGGAATATATTAATCGAGAAGATAGAAAAATCCACCCGGAAAATTCGACATGGCCTCAACGTTCGATAAGTCTACTCGATAATTCTAAATTATCTAAAATCAGCTAAAGTCGACTAGTTCAAATGAGAACTCTGTTTCTCCATTTAAACTAGTCCCAAGACTCGATCAAGACGCTTGACAAAGCAGTAGAAGGTCCATCACATGAAAAACACAAGTTCAACATTCTAAGAGAATTTAGAAATTCTGCGACCCTCTAGGAAAATAATTGTTTCTCGCTCATTATAAATCGAAACAGGGCATATGATATTGATTTGGAAAGATAACACATAGGGCTACAACATGTTTAAATTTCAGAATTTTCCCATGAGTGAGCTGGGAGTTTGAAGCATTTATTCCCAGAACTCGAAATCTGAAAATCGGGAATTTGGCAGATTTTGGTACTAACTTTGAGTGATGATTTCTCACTCGTTTCTTAATGGATTCGAATGAATGAGCTATGAAAACTGAAGTTCAGAAAACAAGGAACAACTTTCTAGTTATACTATTTTTCATTCGACCAAAGGAAAGTGGTCAAAACGTGGTTGGAAAAACGGGACAGAAGTTGTTCGTCGGAATTTCCAGATTGGAGATACAAACTTTGAAAAATCATAGTAAATTCATACGAACTCCGTTTTGAGTAAACGAGATATGTATAGAACGCTAATGGTACGTACTTCGACATGGACAAAGAATAAATGTCGAATTTCAAACGGGCTGTTCTCAGTTTAGCCCGCAAGTGGGCTGTTTTCCAGATTTCAAAAGAAATGAGATGCGAATTTCAATTTGTCATAACCGATGCATATGAACTCGGATCAAGACGAAATTTTAGCTACGGATAGCTGAGAACATGAGCTAAAACTTTCATTTAGGACTCGAAATAAGATAGAGTCGGGAAAGGGTTCGAAAATGCTGAACAAAATGTGCACGCCAACTGTTCGATAAAAGGCCCGAATCAAAAACGTGAAGAAATGCTTACGGGTTCGGCTCTAGCTCATCTTAAAACATCATTTGAGCTCAAGAACATGAAGAATAACCAACTTAGAGACTTATACATGCTAGAACGAAAAAGATCTTCATCTATTACTCCTAATCATGCTTGAACCAACAAGAAAAGAGAAGATTACCTCAAAGAAGAGAAAAGAAACCGAAGTGGGTTCTTCGAGCTTGTAAACCGAAGCTTCCATGTCCTACTTGCAGCTCTTGAATCATGATTTCGACCTCAGATTCTTGTTCTATGGGTCGAAATATGGGGGAGGGCGAACTTTGGGAGTGATCGGAGGCCGGAGGAGTCGCCGGCGGCAGCTCGAAAGTGGCGGCCATTCTCGCATGCGGGAATGGTGATGAAGAGAGAAGGGAGAGCTTATCTCTCTCTCACTAAGTCTGGGGTGGTGAGTTATGATGAGGGTGGTGTGGGTGTGTGGTGGTAATGGTGGTGATGAGTGCTAAGTATGATTGTGAGGTAGGAGAGAGGACAACACCCTCTTCTCTCTCTCTCTCTCTCTCTCTCTACACGTAACACACACACACAACACAATTTCTTCCCTCTTTTCTTTTTAATTCCTCCCACTTGCACTATTATAAATATATGTAGTCTTTTACTACTAAGTCACACATCTCATCTTATTTCCGTAAAGTATTTACAGAATAACATTCTCCGAAATCATTTCGGGTAATTTCTTGCCTTGCCAAAATTCCTTCATTCTCAAAAATTCTCGAGATTCATTGGAAAAAAATTCCAACATATTATAAAAATTCCCATATGCTCATTTTCGTCCGTGCTCGATCTCAAATACTCGAAAAATTTTATTTCCTCCTTCGAAATTCTAATTTTTCCAAATACGGATTTTTACGGCTATTACAAGAAGTTCTTTTCTCGTTCCCTATTTATTACATATATATAGATGTCCAAAACCTACTTTTAAAAGGAAAGAAATCACAAAAATCCGGCAGGCCGTTGCGGTCGCAAGGGTCGAGTTGCTGTCCGCTGCTCATAATTTTTTTATTTTGGTCATATCTCCCTCGTCCGAACTCAGAATTGACCGCCGTTTTTTCCTACGCGCTCCTATCAAATCCATCTTCGATGTTATGCTTTTAAATCATCCTCACTTCATATCCACTTTTTGCTCATTTCTTCATTGTTGTGCTCATTTTCTCTCTTCTCTTCTTCATCCTCTCATATTCATCAAATCCACCTAAACACACAAGAAAACAAATAAAATAGAACAAAAACACAATAAAATAGACTCACACTAGACCTTAAAAACCTAACAAAAACACACTAAACACACCTGAGAATATATTAAACATAAAATCGATTTTGAGGTGGCTCATTAGTATGTATCGATAGCTATAATTGTTAAATTTTTGTGACAAAAGTGTATATTTTTAATTTAAGACACTTCACAATAAATTAGAAATAAAATGAGAATTGTTTCAACAAATTATCATAATACTACTATTTTAATAAATATACAATAAAATGATACCCCATCGAATTTCGACGGGATACAAACTAGTAACTTTAAGAAGCATTACATTTACAGCAACCATGATTTTTTATTACAGCTCAACACTCATTTACCCAACATGATCGAATCCCAATTTTTATTAGTTGGAGAAGAATCGTATTTACCACTCAATTATAATTATGCTTCGTGGTCAATTAGATTAAAATCATCAACAATCTAAATTCTAGGTCGTGGGAATACGACAAATAATGAGATTAAAAAAAAATAGAAAAATGCATTTAGTTGGACGACCCGATTGTTCTAGCGACCCAAGTCATAACTTGGATTATCCAATTGGTTGTTGCCATGTGTCTACAAAATGATTGGACCATTGGATTTTGACAAAATAATTCTTATTATCGCAATATTACATATAAATATATATTGAAAAATAAAAAAATACACCATAATTTAAGTTTTCCAATTCTCTATAAATAGAGACTCATATTGCTATACTTTCAACCACACAAAAAAAAAAAAGACTCTTTGTTCATTTTTCTTGTACCATTTCTGAATAAATTTGTTCTTTTTTTTTTTTTTGAAAATATGACTAAAAAAATTATAAATTTAGCATAATATATATATATATATATATATATATATAAATATAATTTTAAATATAAAAAAAGTTAATAATATAAACTTCATAATATCCAAAAATAATATGTAAAATAAATTATATTGTATATTAGGTTGGGTCATTGATAAAGTATATATGTTGTGAAATTGAATTGAGTTGTAGAATGTATAGGAGGATGCGTGGGAAGTTAATATTTTATTTGTAGGTTGTTGATGAATATAGTCTTATAAAGCCAAGTTTGTAGCAATAAAAAATATCCCTAATTCTTTTTCAGCAGAGGAATGTTGTTCCAATAGTAAAAGGCCATACAAGAAAATGTAGTTTCAGCTGTTCACGTTTCATGAACAAGAAGGGGCATGGTAAACAACTACGGAAGAACGTAACACGTGATGATTTAATCTCAACGCTCTAAACTTCATATATTCAATTTGCAAATTATGATGAACATTATGATTTTTTACTCCAACTATCCCTTCTTATAGTTATAACTTTGTGTGAAAAAAGGAATATAACTTTGTTGCATCTGGAGGGAGAGAAAACATATTTATTACTCCTATTTCATAAGTAAATGCTAAATTTTGGGTTTGTAACTTTTTAAGTTATTGACGTCTCTAGTAAAATAATAGGAGTATATGTATTTTAACTAATTTTGGTGCTTTTTGGAGAAAATAAGAAAGTAATAAGAGAATTGACCATGATCTTTAGCTCAAACCATCACTTGTTAGAATCCCTTCAAACAAATAAACGCACATTAATGACTCCATGATTTATATTCTTCTGAATATGCTGCTTAGTAACTCATTAATTTTCTTGATTAATATCTAAAAGTATACATTTCGATGTTACCGAGCTTTTATAACAAATTTGGAATCCAATCAAAATATTTATCTGATCAGATTTCCTTTTAACATTATATTACAACATTCTATTAAGATAATACTGCGTATAAGTGTACAAATTTATCCTCATCCCAGATAAAAAATCGTAGTTACCAAATTTTAATCCTTATTTTGGCTAATCATCTAGAACCGCGCGTTAATAATAAAATATGCATGATTAAGATTTTCACGTAGCTAGGGATCGACTTATATCTATATTACCCATTCTATATAGTATATGTTAAATTTAATGAAATCTTAAAAATAAAAAAAAATAGTCCACATTAAGTAGTGCCTGATCAAACTCGATATTGAATAGTACTTCGTACTACATATGTTAAGTTTAATTTGGTCAATTAATATTAGGAAAAAAAATTGATATTAGGGATTTATAAAATTGACCATATTTCGCTGTTCCCTCGACGGCAATTGTAATGCGTGGACCTCAGAATTGGCTCTTGCAACTTGTCTTCTTGTCTTTCTAGCCAAGCAATTAGTAAAATGTTTATTTTGGTATATTGACTTTAATCTTTTGTACTAATTATTTAAACCGACAATTTGCCCAAATGCACACGCATCATTCCGTTTGATTGTTTTTTTCTTTACTGTATAATATTTTCTTTCATGGTAATTCTTTATTCGAGTCGTAACAAATTGAGCTTTGATTTTAACATATTTTGTAAATTTAATAATTCTAATATTAATTTCTAAGGTATTACTCCTTCCGTCTCGTTGACTTCGTCCTGTTTCTTGAATATGTGAGATATAAAATAATGAAACAGGACGAAGTCAACGAGACGGAGGGAGTAGAATATAAAGCAATTAAAAAATCAAACAAAATAATCCTGAAGTGAGCAAACGACGATCGATGCCCACAAAAGTACTCACAGTTGGGCTCCGGCATATCATTCCTGTTATACAATTGTCTCTTTTAGTCATTTGCTTTTAAGAGATATTTTATTTACGGTAGCAAAATTTAACTTCCAAAAAAAAGAAACAACCACTTTCCAGATATATTCAGCCTTGGGTCGAATCACGATATAATTCCCTTACTAATTGAAAATAGATTTTTCTCTGGCATTACTAAATACAAATATTATTTTAGGTGATGAATATTATTGTCATAATAAAGTGAGGAAAAATAATGTGTATCACAATTAATGAAAATGGTATCATGATTATTACCCTCTTTCGATCATG
The DNA here is from genome assembly GCA_001642375.2 of Mentha longifolia. NCBI lineage: Eukaryota > Viridiplantae > Streptophyta > Magnoliopsida > Lamiales > Lamiaceae > Mentha > Mentha longifolia. Next base: position 22,711,598 of record CM038117.1, read on the forward strand.
ATATATTTTTTATATTTCATATTTTTTGTGAATTTGACTTTATTTTTGGTATGGGAACAATTTGTGGTAAATATCATACATATTTACAATTTTACAGTTGTATTGTATGTGTGTATTTTGGTTTGGTTCAAAGAAAGTGGGCACTTTTTCTATGTTTAGACTTTAGAGCAATAATTGAGGTTGGAAAATTGAGAGAGCTGAAAGGCGTGTTTATTTATTTATTTTTTTATTTATCTAATTCATTGGGATGGAGATGAATTATTCATTTTTGTTTTGTATATATACATGCAATACCAATTTGATTATAGACAAAGTTGTTGAGATTTTTGCTTTCATTAGGGAACAAAGTTGGCCAATAGTGATACCAACTCTAATAAGTCTGGTGAGTTTTTCCTTTTCCTCAGTTTGTTTCTAATGGTTATTTTTCTTTTCTTTTTTGTGTAAATTAAAAGGTAATCTTGATTGCGTCTTTCATACAACTTTTAGTATTCAGAAGAGGATATATATATCCTTCTCCTTTTTATAGTTGCCCCTTTCTTTTATGTAACTTTAGTGTGGTATCAGGAAAATTCGAATTTATTTGTATATTCTCCCTCCATTATTTATTTAGTCATGTCACAAAATATTCAAGAAAACTGCCATCAAATCCTGAAGAAGTTGAACCACTTCTTCAAATTAAACTTCAGACAAGATTACATGATGTTTCCGAAGATAAGATATTGGAGGAGTTGAAGCCCTCTCACCGTACCATTGCTGTTAAGGTTCATGATATGATGGAGACAACAGCTCTCAAGGTCATAGGGAATGTCTGGTAATAATGTTTTCTCTCAGCTAGCTTTTATTACTACCTCCATCCCATATAGTTAGTCATTTTGCTTTATTGACTTTTCCGGCACGCGTTTTCACCGAAATCTAGTACGATTTTAAAATATAATTTTGAAGTATCGTTTTTTTACGAGATACTATGACACTTATAGTATCCCGTAAAAAAAACGATACAAAATTATATTTTAAAACCCGTGCTAGGTTTCGGTAGAAACGAGTGCCGAAAAAGTCAATAAAGCAAAGTGGACTAACTATATGGGATGGAGGTAGTATATACTTGTGGTATGGTAATGGTATGGTATATATATACTGAACTTTGATACTATTAAGTACTATATTGTAGGCAGAGAGGTGATATTTTCTCTTCCAAATATAATCTAGTGAAGTTGATTGGATACTGCTGCGAAGACCAACACTATTCGGGTTCTAATATACGATTACATGCCTCGGGGCAGTGTTGTTGAAATCTTTATATATGGCTTCCTTTAATTCTCAGTTTGTTTGTTGGCTTTCTTGTTCTTTTTTAATTAATATAATAATAATGTTGGTGTGCATGCAGTGCAGATGCAGGAGTGCTGCTCCCTCTGCCTCTGTCTACTAGGATGAAGATAGATAGCTTTTGGTGCACGAAGCAGAGAAGAAGCCTGCGATTTTAAGACATCCAATCCAACATCGGTTAGTTGTTGCCAATTGCCATTGGTAGCTCTTTAATCTAATTTCTTAAATAACCAACAAACAACAACTCTCTCACTCTAACATACCCAATTTCTTTTTTTTCTTGAGAAACTAACATACCCAATTTTGATACTAACGTATATGTGTACCGAGCTACAATATTGGGAAATACTTATGAAAATTTGTGTATATATGTGCAATACAATCATTATGATATTATGTGTGTGTATGTGGAAATTAGGTGTGTATGTGGAAATTAGGTCCCGATTTATGAGTTGTATTTTTTCTTTAAATATCAATTAATAGGTAGATAAAAATACACACATAGTGCATATTAAATCATTCATCACAATAACAGTAATATGTTACCATTATTGGCCAACTTTGCTCCACAATGAAAGCAAAAATCTCAACAACGTAACTTTGTCTATAATCAAATTGGTATTGCATGTATATTATACTGTACAAAACAAAAACTCGCCTCTCAAATCTCAACTCTCAACTCTCACAATTTTCCAACCTCAATTATTGGTCTGAATAGAACGTAGAGAAAGTGCCCCTCACTTTCTTTGAACCAAACCAAACGCAAACATACAACTGTAAAATTGTAAATTTGTAGTATGATATTTTTTCACAAATTGTACCCATTTAATTTTCGCGTAGTAAATTAACTAAATTGTCCTTCAAAATTGAAAGTGGTGGTTGAGAAATGATGTAAGCTTAAAAAAAAATACTCCAAAAAAGTCTCTTTAAAATCCATCATCACGATGCATTAAAACGCGTGCAAAAAAAATGAGTCACAATTTCCGTGGGCGGAGAAAGTATGATTTTTATGCAAGTAAAAATGATGAAAACATGTATAAAAAATTGGTTCATATATTTTAATTTGTTGTTCATGAAATCATCTTATTTTCAGTAGTTGAAAATTGAGGCCAAGTGGCCAACTATTAAAATATTCATTTTACGATAGTAAAAGTAAATAATACTGTACTTAGATAAGAATAAATAGTCATTCTTACCTTAATATCCTTGTCCTTTCGGAATTCATGAATTCGAAATCAGAAAATTTACAAATTCACGAATACAATAAGTAAATTTAATTAATCGTTTAAAGTGCCTGAAATCACGAATTTATGAATCTAACTGGGGAATTAGTGCCGAAAAGGAAGCAAATCGTGATTTTTTTTTCTTTATATATTCAACTGTATTTGTAATTGACGATCTAAATTCGTGCATTGAAAAACAAACAATAAAAAATAGAAAAAAAAAATGTATGGGTAACATGCATGTGTTTGTGGTAGCGGAAAAGGGGATGGCGACGGCGAGGCTCGCCGGAGAAAGAGAGAGAGAGAGAAGTGTGTGACGTGCGTGTCTTATGTGTGCGAGTGTTGTGTGTTGTGTACGTTGTGCGTGAGGAGTGTGTTTTGACTTTTGTGGATGGGTTTGTTCTGACATCTGGGGATTTTATTTAATTAAAATTCATTATAGATAGTACTCCCTCCGTCCCAAACCAACATGCCTATTTCTTTTGGGCACGAGATTTTAGGAGAGTGTGTGTAGAGATAAAGTGTAATGTTTAATATTTTAATGCAATTTCCATTGTTTCAAAACTAGACCATCATAGATGAATAAAAACATATTGATATCTGATCTTAAATGAAAGATCGTATCAAGACCTTTAATTTGGTATAAAAATTAAAAAAATTAGAAAAAAAACGAGCAAGTTATGATAATTTAAAATTTTAGGATATAACTTATATTGAGATACATACTAAGAGGTGAGTGAATGATGAGATGATTAATGGTTAATTTGATGGCTAATTCTTTCCATTTTAGGAAACATGTCAATTAGTGTGGGACGACCCAATATAGTATACATGCTTATTGGTGTGGGACGGAGGGTGTAAGATATTTGAACTTAAAAAGTGGGTTTTTTTATTTTTTTATTTTTTATTTTTAAACTAAGTGATTACTTTATAAAAATGACTAGTTGCCTATTTCCCTGCTTATTGTTTATTTTGTTGCTCATATTTTTTGGAATCGTCTCATTTTTAGCAGCTGAAAAACAATTATTTGTATACTTAATTTTTTATTTTGTTGTTTGTATTTTTTGAAATCCTCTATCATAGTCAGAAAATATATCATCATCGAAAGTGGGAAGTAATCATGATACCATTTTCATTAATTGTGATACACATTTTTTTATTCACTTTATTATGACAATATTCAACACCTAAAATAATATTTATATTTAGTGATGCCAAAAAAAAAATCTAAATTCTGGAAGTGGTTCATATTTTTGGTAGTTAAATTTTGCTACCATAAATAAAATATCTCCTAAAAGCAAATGACTAAAAGAGACAATTGTAAACAATATCATAAAATAAAACATTTTTTTTTCCTTTTCTTTTTTTTGTTGACTTAAATAAGGCACAAACTCAATGATCACTCGGGTGGAGGTCGGGACAAAACCCTAGCGCTCAAGTACAAGAGGCGGCGCTTGACAGTTTCCGGCGCTGGTGTCGGAGAGCAGCCTATTCGACATTGTGAAGGCGTTTGCCGCGGACATGATTCTCTGACCGGATTCATCCACGTCCTGCCCGATGCCGTTGAGAACTTGACGTCGCCATTTTGCCGGAGCACTCGTGGGGGGATTTCTATTCACCGGGTTTGTTGCGATGGTGGTGGCGTTTGGGGAGCTCATGGTAAATACCTACGCCACTTCATACTATGAGCGGCGGTCAACAATGATGTCCTCCAAGCATTCGGAGATGAGCATGCCGAAAGAGTCGGAAGCATGCTGGTAAATTCGGTTGCCAAAATACTTCCTGCTGCGAATGCCTTGACCATGATAATGAAGCTCCACTCCGGATGGAAGGCCAGGATGGAATGCGTGACAAACAACAAGCAAACCCCGATCATGCTTGTCACCAGAATGGAGATGATGGCGATGATCTTCAACCAAAGAGCTTTCTTCTTGTCAGTGCATATCTTTTGCCACGCCACCGCTGCCGCAATCAGACACCATAGATTCAACTATGAGGATGGAGTTTGCCGGAACGATGAAGAGGGTGAATATAGTTGAAGTTTTGGGAAATCATGATTATTTGCTTGTGCTATATTTTGGCGTTTTCAATTTCTACTCTATCGTTTTCTTTTTAACTCTATGGTTTTGAATATATATAGTAGTAATAGAGTAGGGTATCGTCTCACCCTAATTCTTAGCATCACATTAGAAACAAATTAAATTACAAATCTACATCTTTCATCTTTCATCACATTAGAGGCCTCATTAATTGCATCGATTTGGCTAACAAAAAGGGCAAATGGAGATGTTGGAGAGCCAGGCGTCGGCACATTCTAGATGAAAGCCATGGTTGCAACCGGCAACCATCCTAGCCAGTTGCCTGCTCTCGATTTCGTCCAAGCAGATGGCGGAGTCGGTGCCCAGAACCAATTCTTTGCTGGTCACCGTCGGAAGTTTCTGGAGATCAGAGGCAGAGAGTCCCCGGTTCTGGCAGGGCTTTACCAGTGCACAAAAGTCATTGCTGGAGGGCGCATAGTAGCATAGAAGGCAGAAATATTGAACAACAATGAGCACCGGAATGAGCGCCATTTTTCGGGTGTATATCTACCTCCTCTGCTACTCTGCGCGTTCCAGCAATGATTTTTGTGCGCCGGTAGAACCCTACCAGAACTGGGCCCCTCCAACTCCGATTTCAAGAAACTTCCGACAGTGATCGACATAGAGTTAGTGTTGGGCACCGACTGCCCATTTGCTCGGACGATATCGAGAGCGGGCAACTGGCTAGAATGGTTTCCAGTTGCAACCATGGCTTTTATCTAGAATGCGCTAACGTGTGGCTTTCCAACAACTCTATTTGCCCCTTTTATAGAGCCAAAATTGACGCATTTAGTCAGGCCTCTAATGTGATGAAAGATGAAAGATGTTGATTTGTAATAGAATCTGTTTCTCATGTGATGCTAAGAATTAGGGTTAGACGGTACCCCATTCTATTACTACTATATATTCAAACCCATAGAGTGAAAAAAAAAAAAAAAAAAAAAACCAATAGAGTTGAAATTAAGAACGCCAAAACACAGCAAAAGAAAATAATCATGAATTTTCCAAAAACTTCAACAGTATTCACCCTCTTCATAGTTCTGGCAAACTCCATCCTCATGGCTAGATCTGTGGTGTATGCTTGTGGCAACGGTGGCCTGGCAAAAGATAATTACATTGACAAGAAGAAAGCTCTTTGGTTGAAGATCATCGCTATCATCTCCATTCTGGTGACAAGCATGCATGATTGGGGTTTGCTTGCCGTTTGTCATGCATTCCATCCCGGCCTTCAATCCGGAGCACAACTTCTTTATCGTGGTCAAGGTATTCGTAGCAAGAATTATTCTGGCAACCGGATTTACCCACGTGTTTCCGGACTCTTTCGGCAAACTCAACTCCGAATGCTTGGAGGAGCGCTTGACCGCTGCTCGTAGTATGAAGTGGCATAAGTATCCACCATAAGCACCCCATTCGCCACCACCATCGTAACAACCCGGTGAATGGATAATCCCCCCACGGGTGCTCTGGCAAACATGGTGACGTCAAACTCTCAAAGGCATCCAGTGCACGAGGATAAATCCAGTTGACAGAATCACACCGGCAGCAAACGCCTTCACAACATAGAAGAGGCTGCTCCCCGGCACCAGCGCCGGAAATCGCCTCACTGCCAAGGGTAGGCACACACTTGCCACACTCACAGGCAGAATCGCCGCCAGCGCTGCCCCTTATATCCTTCTCCTCCGCCTACCACGTCTAGCCGTTGAGAACTGCCGCTGGAAATGAAATCATGTGGGCGAGGAACGACAGAAGAAATGATTTCGCAATTTGAGTGAGCTAGAGGTGTTTGATGAAATGGCGGAATTAGAGGCAAAAGTGGTGTCTAAGTTTCAATCAAATGGGGCGCCATTGCGTCAATATTTACAACACATTAGCGGATTCTGTTATTCTGTTAAAGAGTGTGATGTTTGCTTTCTATCTACTTTTGAGTCTTTGGACCACGTCGCCACCGTCGACGAACACCGCCAGAAAAGGAAGTGAGAAGCACGGCAAAGATTCGTAAATTCGATCAATTATTAAATAAGAATTAGAGATAAATACGCAAAAGAATATAAATTTTTATACGAGTATCATTTTGTTTACTTATTCTATTTTTTTATTTGATGTAAAAATAAATTCATGATCCCATAAATTTATTTGAACGAATAGACTTAAATATCACTCTCTTTGTCCTGCTAAATTTGTCACGTTTGTCGGCCACTTTGGCTAAATTTGGCATATATTTTTTTTTCAGCACAAGAATTAAATTCTTTAAAAAAAATAAAAAAATGCACACTATTTAAAAAAAAAAGATTTTGTGAAAAGAAAACCCACTATCATTCATAAATTACTAACTCGTTCTGCAAATTATAATATATTTTAATCAGCCTGTATGTGCACTTATAAGCTATTTTTTTTAATAAGATATGAATTATTATTATTATTATTTTATTTTTGTTTTTGAAATTCTCAATAGATATACAAATCAACAAATACATAATTATTTATTAATTATTCACATTCTAGAATGCTCTTTACAAACATAATTTTAACTTGGGCCTTAAATCAGTCATATAGTTAAGAGTAAATACCCCAAAATAGCCATTTTAATAAAACAATATGTACATTTTAGCCACTTTTATTATTTAATAATATAATTGTCCTTATGCCTTTATTTTTGTTGTTCTTTTCCTTTATTCATGTTTCATAATATCTAATAAATTCAAAAAATAAGAACATAATGAACAGTACATCAGCAGTAGACCAATAATAATCATCTAAAAATATTGGAGGAGTGGCGCCGGTGATTAGGGGTGAGTGAGCGGCAGTGGCGCGGCAGCGGCGAGGCGGCGACACGGCTGCAATGTAATTTTTTCTATCTTCCATTTTGAAATTGTGTAGTTCAATGTTTTCAAACTTTTATTTCAATAATTGTATTATTTCATATACGTTTTTGTTTTCAATTTTCAGTTTTGAAATGGATTTTAAAGATTCATTTTAATTTACGTTTTTTTTTTTCAATTTTCAGATTTGAAACGGGTTTTAAAGATTCTTTTGAGTTTCTTTGTATGTTTGTTCAATCACTAAATGTAATGGTGATATGCTCTTATATGTATGCTTATATGCTTATAAGATCAATTTATTGATTAATAATACTCCAGATTATGCTTAAGATTGTAAAAATCGAAGTTAGGTTATTCTTTTGGGTTCTTAAATACATAGCCACGACGATTATATGACCACTCCTCGTGTAAATGTGGTTGTGTATTTCAATGGTTTGTCAACAAGAGGGCCAACATGCTATGTAGGGTAATACACGACGCACTTAAACGACCAAATTGATCGTGCAATAGTGGTCGTGTATTCTGACAGTCACATGTTTGTGCTGCACGGCCGAGAATAACACGACCGGGTGGTCGTGTATTTGTTGTGCAAATTTTTGTTGTTGTTTTTTTAAATATTTATGTTTTATTAATTATTCTTTTATTTTTTTTTTATACTTTTTGCAAATCAAAATGAAATCAGTTATTCTTTCTTTCGGAGGAAAATGGTTAAATGACATGTATGTTGGAGACGAACAAAGATTTCTGCTTTTGAATGATATTGAACTCAGATTCATGAGCTTCATACGTCAAGTTCAAGATGTTGTTGTGGTTGATACAAATAGCTACAATTATTTGATTAGCATGTACATTCAATTACCTAATAATGAGAACGTAAGAATGTATATTAGAAATGATGTTGAGCTTGATTTTGTGTTGAAGAAATATAACGTGCCAACAATTTTTGTTACACTTTCTCCAACAACAGTTGGTTCTTCTTCATGTTTGTTGCATTCACCTATTATGCAAACTAGTTTGTGGCTCTGTTGAATGAACAAAATGCACTTCCTCACGATGCTCAAATGGTTGATGTTAGTTCTAAAAGTGTTTCGGAACTTTCTGGAAATTGTGATTCAAACGAAGTTTTGCTTGAAGATGATCATGTTGGGGAGGATGTTGATGAAGATGTAGAACGTGATTGTCTTGTTGATGATGATGATGATGATGTTGATCCTTGTGGTATGGATGATGAGCAAGTTCCTATTCACTTGCGTGCAACGGACAAACATGTGGTGCCACCTTTGTGCTCATCATTAATGGCTGAAAGTTATGAAGTAGCAAGTGAAGAAATTAGACATCCTGCTTCTCGACAATGGGTGATTCCTGCATATCAAACATCACTTCCCGTTGATTATGACAGTCCAACACGAGAAATATTCACTTGATAAACTTTCGGTTGGTGCTCTATTCACAAGCAAAGATGCTATGGTGATTGCTCTTGGTTTATACCATATATATATATATATTTATATATTTATCGATTATTAGCTCAATGATTCACAAAGTAGCTATGTTGGCTATTTAAGGAATTCAAGCTCGCACTACAAGAAAAACGCTAATAGACAATGGGGATTCCCTATTGTCTATAACAAAATTCCGTGTTGACTATGGCGTTGTTGTCTATTACGTGCGCTTATAAACAACGGGAATTCCATGTTGTCTATTACACTATAGACAACGCGGAATTCCCCGTTGTCTATAAGGTGTAGTTTGTACTATTATAGACAACACGGTATCCGACCGTTGTCTCTTGATAATAAATATAGATTTTTTTTTTAATTTTATATATATATTTACTACATATTTTACCTGTTATAATTTTTTTTTCAAATAATCGCAAAAAATTAAATATATAATAAATACTAAAAAAATTCACGCAACAATCTCTCAATATATATAATGATAAATATACATCAATCTTAGAATGTACTGTATGAAACTATAACAAATGTCTAACGAGCTAAATTAGATTTCTCCAAAAAAAAAGAGTATGCATATACTATTCTCCTACCTAAAAATATTCAATGTTGCCTGTCTTCCATTCACCAACACAACTTCTTACTCTCTAAAAGCTTGGAGTATCTTTCCGCTTTTGAGGAATCTCAATCCGCTGCTGGACCTGTACACCAAGTAAAAGCAATAAAAATAAGTGTTTCATCTACTAATTTCTCGTGCATAATATAACCATGCCAAATTGCTAGAACTCTGATACACACTTCTTACCCTCAAGTAATCATGATTTTCTTCAGTTTTCAAAGAACCATAAACCGGGACTTGACATGCACTTTTTTCCAGATATGATCCAAGTAGTTTGCTGAATCTTTGACTACAGAAATACAGAGCTCAGTTAAATCATTGTTTTGTAAGCTTTAACTTTGGAATATTTATCAAGAAATCAGCTGTAGGTGTTACCACCGCAGATTATAATTCAAAGAAAAAACGACAATAACTATATAATTATCAATTTTTGGGTAGTTAATCCACTCATTGAACAGCAGAAATGAAGAAAATTTTAGTGAAGTTTTGATGTTCTTACATCAAATCCAAGAAAGCTTCTCTCTCCAACCAAGCCCAAATACTAAAGAGCTATGCTCCCACTATCCACAGTAATCACTGCAAATCACATACATATATTTCAGCAACAAACCAACAATCTCAAATCACACCCACAAAAACACACAGAACAAGAACACACACCTTTGCAGCAAGAAATATCAAGAAAAAATCTCAAGAAAAAACAATACAGCAAAGAGATGCCACAATTTACAACTCAAACTGCAACACAGAAAAGAGTTAGTTATACAAGAGTATCATGAAAAAGAGATGGAAAAAAAATGAAAATAGGTGTATGATCGATCTTGTTTTCCAAGGGCGATTAATGCACGTAGACAAGGAATTAATGAACACGAAAATAAAAGGACACGAAGGATTTACGTGGTTTGATCTATTGGAATAGATCTACGTCCACGGGCGGAAAGAGTATGAATCTTTATTGCTTGTGTGAGTAGTGATTACAAGATTGTTCTCCCCTCTCAATCTATTCTAAGCCCCTATTTATAGATATTTACATGGAGTTCGATTATAATACGAATTCTTCTCCTATTTGGACTATTTGGCTTGATCTCCTCCTTTATGAATAAACACCGAGCTTCTATATCTCTCTTATAGCTTGAGTTGTAGTCGATGTAGGAGTCTTGGTTGCCTTGGTGATGAAGTCTCTTATCTTCAATTGGACCGAGCTGTTTGGGCCGAGCTTAACTGCCGAGGCCCAATTATATTGGGCCTGATGCTTTGGGCCTAGGTGTTGGGCCATATCCTATCACATCCCCCCCTAAAAAGATGTAGAAGCAAGGGTGTGATTTAGGGGAAATAGCTGAGGTAGGAGTGATGTCAAATGCATTGCCCCATCAAAAATAGAATTGACGAAGTTAATCACGTACCGCCTCGTTAAGACGAGGTCGGCGAAAAGTAGCTTGCCCCGTCAAAAAATTAATTGGAAGAAGTCAAGGTCTACAGTCTTGCCGAAGCCGAACACAGAGTGTCAGTTACTTTAATTAATGCGCTGGTGGGAATCCCGATAAAGTAGGGCACGTTGAGCGTCATGCCGAATGTGAAAAGGCAGAAGTTATAAAACTTTTTCAATACGCCATTTCTATCACTTTCCCCAAATTTGAATATGTCTTCTGGAATTCCTCCACCGCTATTTTCTCGCCGTTCAACGATATCGTCCAAGTCGCCGTAGGAGTTTTATCCAATCGACAGTTACAAGTAAGTTATTACTATTTTGTTGTTTACCATGGCCTTTTCTTCTAGAGTGGATGATAGCGATAGCGAAACCTTAGAAGTGTGTGTCTCGCCACTAGGTTCTCCGGCGGCGGCGTCTGTCCCGTCGCCTTTTATAAATGTCGAATGTTTTACAGCTGATTCTGACTTCCCTAGTGTCCATAGGGCTCTTTATTCACCCTTAGATAAGGATTTTGGCAATGTGCTTGAATATCCCTCAACTTTGAATGCCTCCATGGTTAGGGATATTGCAAGGAAATACCTGTTTCCTCGTTCCGTCCTCCTCGTAGTGCCGGGCCCAGAGGATAGGGCATGTTCATCTCCGGGAGGTTTTGTGACTGTGTACGAGGACTGCCTAGGTTGCGGTCTTCGTTTTCCCTTCCTTCCGGTGTTTGACGAGCTATTACGGAAGTTCAGCATGGCCCTTGGGCAAGTTATGCCGAACTCGTTTAAATAGCTCGTCGGTCTGGGTATCGAGGCCGGACGCCGAGGTCACTCCTTAACCTTAGGTTTGATCCTTAGGTGTTTTTCATTTCAAGTCTAGCTCGGGTTGGTTCTACCTGTCCCCCAACAGCAATTTTAGAATCTAAACGAAGTCCAAGAATCTGAACTGGCAAAGTAAATATTTTTTCTGTCGTGTTGACGACGTGTCGAAGTTCATTTGGAAAACGGACAAATTAAGAGATCAGAGCACTGAAAAGAGGTTCGGTGATCTAGAAACATCTTTGAACGAGCTCGACCTCGTTACTGAAATATATAGCAAAGCCGAGCTCGCCAAATATGAGCTGAGCCCATATGATCCAATTTTTATGAAGGATCCGGGTGAGGTTTCGGTTTATCTTGCATGAGTTTGTGTCCTCATTTTCCTCCATGTATTCTGATCTTTAGTCCTTTGTAGTGAACTTTGAGACCAGCCTTAAATCCAGGAAGAGGTCGAGGTCTGCTGCTGTTGCGGAGAAGGCAACGTCGGGAGCCTCTTCTGAGAGGACCTTGGAGTTGACGGGCTCTAGGTCAGTGAGCTCTCAGATGGGCTCTCCTCGTGTGAGCTCTCCGCCACCTCATATGACGATGCGCCAACCAAAAGAGGCACGAGTAGCAATTGCACCGGCCATGAGGGAGGTTAACGTCATTACAATTGACTAGGCCTCTGACCCATTGTTGGCTCAGGAAAAATCCTTCCCCGAGGTAATTGTTTCCACTTCGGTTCTAGTGATGTACTCATTCATTTTAAATCTGACCAGTGTTATTACAGGAGGCCGAACTGGCTATTGCCGAGCTGACGAGCTTGGCGAACTTCGTATCTAGCGGAGTCGCCAAGTACCAGAAGCTGGTTCGGGACTCTGAGCTAGCCAAGGAAGATTTGGCGGCGAAGGTTGTCGCTACCGAACTGAGGGCGAAGGAGGCAGCCGACCAGGAGGCCTCAGCACTGTCCACGGCCGAAGTGGCGAAGACCGAAGTGGCCCTGTTAAAAACTGAGGTTGCCTCGGAAAGAGAGAAGGCGGCGACTGTGCACGCCGAAGTGACCGCCTCGCAGGAGGCCGTGCTCCGTGCTTTTGCGGAGCGGATCTTCCATTCCGGGCAGTTCTCAAAGCTCGTTGGCGAGCTGGCTGCCCTTGTGAACATTTTTGTTGTGTCTGGCATCCTTGATGCCATCGCTGAGGACTAACCAGATCTTGACAAAGTCAAGTATGGGTACGAGGTGGCACCGGAAGGGTCGGTACTTCGCTCTTATGCGGAGACGCTGGTGGAGTATACGACGACTTTCCCTATAGTGGATAAGCTGACATCACGATCCACCGTGCTTTCCACGGAGGCCATCCGGAACTGCCCCTATGATAGGGACACAATGCTGTTGGAGGGGGTTATCGCCAGTCTGACCACCGAAGCTGATCAACCGGTGAACGAGCCGGAGGTGGAGGCTGCCGATGGCAGGCAGGGAGACGCTGGGGCTGAGGAGGAGGTCAGCGCTGGTCAAGAGAGACCCCGCCCAGAAGGAGAAGAGCTTGAAAGGGTCAGTTGATCCTTTTCAAGTGTTCTCTCTTATTTTTATTTTATTTTTTATTTATATATATATAGATCGTTGTATTACGTCGTCACTAGGACGACGCTATTTCTTTTTGCCGAAGTGGCTTTAATGAAATTCCAAGTTATTGAAATTTCTTTTATTTGCTTTTGTGTAGTCTTCTTCTCCCCAACTTTTTGATGCATCTACATTGGTTGCCCAAATATCCGAACTGACTCGGGCTCTTGAGGTGAAAGAGGCCGAAGTCTTACATTGGAAAGGCCAGGTCCAACATGTTCACACCGAGGCCGAAGTTAAGCTTGTCGCGGCCCAGGAGAAGTATGACGAGCTGTAGGCTCGGTTTTTAGAGCTTGAGGAGAAGCTTGAAATCGTAAAGGAAGAAGCCGAGCTGGTCCGTGAAGAACACGCAGAATACGAAGCGATTATCAGCCGAGTTGGAGGACTCACCATTTCCGAAGTGGAAGAGAAGGTGAAAGAGTCTCTGGCTTGATGTAAAGATTACAAGAAGCAATATAGAGCTAGCTCTTGGGAGCTTCAGGAACAAGTGGATGAGCTGAAGCGAATAGCCGGGGTTTATAAGATAACCCTAGTTCGCTGACCAAAATTAGCTCGACTTATTCCTGCTGAGGGTGAGCCTTCGAGTTCGTCTGATCCAGGGTGTAGTCCGAGTTTTGTCGATCGCCATTCTCGGGAATTCTTATATCAAGAGCGGCAGTTGGCAAATGTACGAGGCCGAAGTCGAGGGACTCAAGTTACCTGAGGTCGGGCTCCAATTAGCTGAGGTAGAGGTAGGGGTAGGATTAGTATAGACGACCTCTTAAATAGAGATTTTGCCAGAAATTGGTTTAGTAAAGTCAGCTTAAGCCTCCGGGCTCTTCGTCTTCTTAATGCAATTGTACTTTTTCCTTTTTATACGAAATAAAATGGAATTTTATGTACTTCTTATGTTTAAACTTTCATTTCCGTTTTTAACTAAGGTAATTTCCCTTATTTTAAACGAAGGTAAGCTTTAGGTAGCTTGTCCTCGTCATAAGACAAGGATTGGCTTTAAATAGCTTGACCTCATCACAAGATGAGGTTTTGGCTTTAGATGGCTCACTTCGTCGTAAGACGAAGTTTGGCTTTAGATAGCTCACTTCGTTGTAAGACGAAGTTCGGCTTTAGATAGCTCGACCTCGTCATAAGATGAGGTTTAGGCTTTAAATAGCACGACCTCATCATACGACGAGGTTCAGCTCGTCTTCATTTTAAACAAAGGTAAGTCATCCTTGCTTTTAACGAAGGTAGTGCCTCTTTGTTTTAAACAAAGGTAGTTCGTCCTTGTTTTTAACTAAGGTAGGCTCGAAGTTCCTTATTTGTCGAATTTATCGATAGGGCTGGTCCCCTTACACGCTTTTGAATGCTACTCCAACTTTGGAGTTTATTTATCCTTAAAAGGATATTAAATTACCCTCTTCAGGGTTTTAAATGAAAAGGGCGAGATAATATGCATAAGTGGAGTAGCGATATTGATAAATGCAAATTAAGATATGTAAGACCAAACAAATTAAAGGAAAAATAAAGAATTTATTAATATGAAAATTGAAGTTAAAATATGATAAAAAGAACATGACGACCTGATTCATGACCTAGACGAACTAAATGACTTGAACATTACTCTCAGCCACTTATGCAAAGTATATCTTCAAATGCGTAATGTGCCATGTACGAGGTATTGGCTCACCAGATAAGTAGGCGAACATGTACGACCCTTTGCCGAGGACTTCTTCAACTTGGTAAGGTCCTTCCCATGTGGCTTCCAACTTGCCAAGCCTTTCCTCTTTACTGACCTCATTATTTCGAAGTATGAGGTCGCCTATTTGGAATTGCTGATACTTTACTCTTTGGTTGTAGTACCGAGCCACTTGTTGCTTGTACTTGGCTTCCTTTATGTAGGCGAGCTCTCGCTTTTCCTCTAATAAATCCAGATTAGTTCGGAGGCCTTCTTCATTGTATTCGGCTGAGAAGTTGATAGTGCGGGGGCTCGGCAGGCCGATCTCTACCGGGATCACTGTTTCGGTTCGTACACCAAATTATAGTGCGTTTCACCGTTCGAGGTCCGGGGAGTTGTTCGGTATGACCATAGGACTTGGGGTAAGTTCGCTGCCCAATCTCCTTTGGCTTTACCTAGGCGAGTTTTAAGTCCCTTGACGATCGTCCGGTTGGTGACTTCGGTTTGGCCATTTGCTTGAGGATGAGCTACCGAAGTGAACTTCTATTGAATATGAAGCCCTTCACACTATTCCCTGAATGTCCTATCTGTGAACTGCATCCCATTATCCGAGACTAAGATATGAGTTACACCGAAATGGCAAACCACGTTCTTCCAGATGAAGTTAAGGGCATTCTTGCTCGTGATCTTCGCCAAGGGTTCAGCCTCGACCCACTTAGTGAAGTAGTCGATGGCTACGATGAGGAACTGGAGCTGTCCGGGAGCTTTGTCTAATGGGCCGATGATGTCTATCCCCCATTGCATGAACGGCCAAGGGCGTTGCATGCTTGTGAGGTCGGTTTGGGGTAGCCTCGGCACTGTCCCATGAATTTGGCATTTCGGACACTTCTTCATGAGGTCGACTGCATCTTGGAACATTGTGGGCCAGTAGTATCCCCACCTCATTACCGTCTTTGACAATGCTTGAGCTCCTATGTGACTTCCGCACGATCCTTCATGCACTTCTCGCAATGCGTAGTTCGCTTGGTTCGGCCCAACGCATCTTAGGAGAGACTGAAGATATGATTTCCTGTACAACACTCCTTGCTCTAGAGTGTACTTCAGAGACTTACTTGAGATCTTCCTAGCCTCGAGCTTATCACTGGGTAGTTCGCCCTTCTCCAAATATGCTCGAAAGGGGGTCATCCAGTTCGGCTCGTCGTCAATTACTAGGTTGACCTCGGTTTCATCTATGCTTCAGCACTTGACTTTTTCCATGGGCGAGCTTGTAGATAATGACACTAATTTTCTTAAAGCATCG
Source organism: Mentha longifolia (assembly GCA_001642375.2). Classification (NCBI taxonomy): domain Eukaryota; kingdom Viridiplantae; phylum Streptophyta; class Magnoliopsida; order Lamiales; family Lamiaceae; genus Mentha; species Mentha longifolia. The sequence continues at coordinate 22,727,897 of CM038117.1, forward strand.
GCTCGGTTGTTTTCCCCCCTTGGAATTCGAACCAACTCGAAATATGAAAAGCCTTGTTGCAAACTTTTGGCTTTGTGGAGGTACTTTTTCATCCTTTTGCCTTTGGCCTCGTACTTTCCTAGCATATGGCTCACTATGACTTGAGAGTCGCTGTGGACTTGAACAGCTCGTATCTGGAGGGCCTGAGCTAGACGAAGTCCGGCGATTAGAGCTTCGTACTCCACCTCGTTATTTGTTGTTGGGAAGTCGAATCGAAGTGCATAAGTAGTCTCTTGTCCTTCTGGGCTGTGGAGTATGGCACCTGCTCTGCTTCCCGAATGTCCTAAAGCCCCATCCACGTAGACTTTCTAGCAATCTTTCGGTGGTTCGGTTAGAGCTTCGGCATCGGTTTTGCTTGGGGAGGATTCGGTCGGCTTAGGAACTTCTGTGAATTTCGCCTCTACTAGAAAATACGCTAAGGCTTGACCTTTGATGGCTTGACGTGGGCAAAAAGAGATGGTGTGCTCGCCGAGCTCGACTGCCCACTTTGCAATCCTTCCCGATTCTTCTAGTTTGGTCAGCACTTGTCGAAGTGGCAGGTCGGTCAGGACTTGTATGGAGTGCGCATGAAAGTAAGGTCGCAATCTCCTTGCATCATTTACCAATGCGAGCGCAACTTTCTCAAGTGGTTGGTACCTCATCTCCGGCCCTTTCAGTGCTCGGCTGATGAAGTAGACTGGCAGCTGATGACATCCTTCCTCCCGAACTAGCACCGCGCCTATGGCCTCGTCTGAGGCTGTGAGGTTTAGGGAAAGGACTTATCCCTCCTTTGGAACGGATAAGGTCGGGAGATTAGCTAGGCACTTCTTGAGCTCCTCGAATGCCGACCTGTGCTCATCTTTCCATTCGAAGTCCGGTGCCTTTTTCAAAATCTTGAAGAAAGGGAGTTGTTTTTCGGCGGCTTTAGACAAGAAACGACTTAGCGCGGCCAAGCAGCCCTTTAATTTGTGCACATCATGAATAGTTTTTGGCACCTTCATTTCTTGGACGGCTTGGACTTTGAATGGATTGGCTTTCAACCCCTCTTGAGAAACCCAGCACCCCAGAAATTTTCCTGATCGGACCATAAAGGTACACTTCTCGGGGTTTAGCTTCAGGTTCACCTTGCGAATGAGGCTGAAGACGACCTTGAGGTCGTCAACACAAGTGGTCGGCTCTTTACTTTTGATGATGATGTCATCCACATATACCTCTACGTTCTTGCCGATGTGAGGCTCGAATATTTTGTCGACCATTCTTTGATAGGTCGCTCCAGCATTCTTGAGTTCGAAAGGTATCTTCTTGTACGCATAAATGCCGAAGTCCGTAATGAAGGCTGTTTTCGGCGCATCCTCGTCACGAGGACTTGGTGGTAGCCCTTGTACAGATCTAGGAAGCTGAAGACCTTATGGCCGACGAGGGCTTCGACTTTCTTGTCGATGTTGGGGAGAGGATAACAGTCCTTGGGGCAGTGTTTGTTGAGATCGGTGTAGTCAATACATATCCGCCACCCCCCTCCTTGCTTTTTGACCATCACCAGATTTGCTATCCACGTCGGATATTTGACCTCGAAGAGTATCTGCGTCTTCAAGAGTTGATGCACCTCGTCATAGATAACTTGGTTCCGCTCTGCTACGAACACTCGCTGCTTTTGCCGAACTGGTTTTACTCGGTGCCACCCTCGTTGGTGACCAAGCAAAGACATCTCTGTATTCCCGAAGAAGTTGGACGATCTGCTTTCGGAGTTCAGCTCTGCCCGCAAAGCTTACTTTGATGACCTTAGACAGGTCGTCTTCATAGAGAGCGATGTTTTCTACTGGCTCGTTAGATGCGGATGACGTCGTTCTCCTCGCCAACTCTTCGGGTTTCCTTAGTTTCTATGCTTGTGGATGCTGAGGTGTCCCCACACCTCGTAGGGTGACCTGCATGCATTCTTTAGCTCGCTTCTAATCCCCCCGAATTATGATCACCCCGCCCCTCGACCGAATTTTGATCGTTAAGTGGTATGCCGAGCAGATTGCTTTCACCGCCACCAACCAATCTCTTCATAGGATGATGTTGTAGGGAGAACTGGCTTTCATGACGAATAAGTTTATCAATTTGGTGGAGGACAATGGATGCTTCCCCACGGTAATGGGGAGTTGAATGATCCTCTCTGTTTGTGTCTCTTGCTGGACGAAGCTTTTTAGGGGGATCGGCGCTGGTGTAAGGCGTGCTTCTTTGACCCCTAGCTTCTCGAAGAAATCTTTGAAGAGTACGCTTACCGAGGCTCCACTGTCGATGAATACTCGTTGAACAAGCTTGTTGGCCACCATGACTTCGATGCCAGTCTTGGTGAGGTATGATCACCGGCACCGGATCTTTGTCGGAGAATGTAATGGCCTCATCCTTTTTGAACCTTTTTTGTGAAGGTTCGTCAGTCTGGGGACTTCGGGCCTCGGCCTTAAGTGATGACTTCGTGGCTCCTTGAGGGAGCCCGGTGATGGGTGTCATGATTCCGTCAAACTGAGGTTGGTCCTTGTCTTCATCTTCATCCTCATGCTTCGGCTTCTTATCCACATGGGGACCACAGTTATTCCCCCCTCTATTCTTGCGTTTTCCCTTGCCCTGAGGTCGGGCTTCGTTTTGGCCGTGACTTTGGTACTTTTTAAGAGTACCATTGCGCACCAAGTGCTCAATATCTTCAGCTAGGTTCCTGCAGTCCTCCGTGTCGTGGCCGTAATCCTCATGAAATTGGCAATACTTATCCTTAGATCGACATTTCGACCCTCCTCGCGACATAGGCTGAGGCTTCTCGAACAAGTTGGTATGGAGCTCATAGATTTCTATCCTTAGCTTCGTCAGTGAGGTGAACTGGCTCTTTTCCAGGCTCTGCCGAGGTCCAAGCCTAGATTCAATCAGTCCCCGCTGGAGTCTGTCGAGAGCGTTTCGCCGACCTTGGCCTTGGTCATTGAGATCTTCCTTCTTCTGATCTGACGGTTTAGCCTTGTCAGCTTTGCGTTTGCACCTGTCAGCTTCGTCAGCTATTGCGAACTGATCAGCTATGCTCCATAATTGCCTCGCAGTGCGGGGCTCGCTCCTTACGAGCTCCTTGTATAGGGCGCCCGATTGGATAGCGTTTTGGAAAGCCGAGATAAGGACCTCATCAGTTAGGCGATCAACTTTTAGACTTTCTTCATTAAACCTAGTCATAAAGTCACTGATGGACTTGCCTCGCCTCTGCCTTATAGTGAGTAAATACGCTCAGTGGTTTTAGCCTCGGCTTTTTGGACAAATCTCCGCTCGAAGGCTTCCATCAGCTCGTCGTACGACCTAATACTGCGAGGTGGTAGACTGTCGAACCACATGCGGGCATTATCAATCAACAGCTCCGGGAACACTTTGCACATGTAGATGTCACGCTAAGCCTCTAGTTGACCATGTTGTACTGGTACTGTGACACAAAATTCTGCGGGTCGGATGATCCGTTATACGGCTTAACAGGTGGAACCTTATACGAAGAGGGGAGAGGTGTGTAAAGTATTCGATTGGTGAAAGGTGTAGAGATTCTCCTAAATACGCCGAACCTCCCTTCTCGGTAGTTTTCCTCGTTGCGCCGAGGTGAGTCAGCATGGCGACAAGGTGAGATTACATCTCGCCGAGGTGAGATGCGATTATAGTTCCCTTGGCGATCATTAACAAATCGCTTAGGAGAAAACTCGGTGTCCCGTGCATCTAGGATCCTGACGCTTAGGGACTTTTGCCGGTGCCTCGATTCGGACGCAGCTTCGTACTCCCTTCCTTGGATATGAGCTCTCTGCTGCTCGACGAACTTTAGGAAATCTTGCTGATTGTGAGCCAGATACGCTTTTACAGCATCATCGAACTGTTGCTGGAAGTTGGCAAGGTCGCCTTCCTTGCTGCTGTCACTACCTTCTCTGTCACGGTGGATCGGGTTGCCAAATTTGTCCAACGGGACATGATCGACGTAACCCTCGGGGGTTCGGTCTCTCACATGTTCCTTCCCGGGTCGTTTATTTGCTACAAGATTCTGATCTTGCACTTGGCTTGCTTCAACCTCACTGATCGGTGGATTTGTTACCGGATCTTGTCTGATTTGCTGAATCTCTTTTTCCTTGGCAGCGGCAGCTGATCGTGTAGGTCTCCCCGTCATTGTGATGCGTTGCCTTGAAAACTTTGATCGAAATTCACAAATTTTTGATTTCCCACAAACGGCGCCAGTGATCGATCTTGTTTTCCAAGGGCGATTAATGCACGTAGATAAGGAATTAATGAACACAAAAATAAAAGGACACGAAGGATTTACAGTGGTTCGATCTATTAGAATAGATCTACGTCCACGGGTGGAAAGAGTATGGATCTTTATTGCTTGTGTGAGTAGTAATTACAAGATTGTTCTCCCCTCTCAATCTATTCTAAGCCTCTATTTATAGATAGTTACATGGAGTTCGATTATAATACGAATTCTTCTCCTATTTGGACTCTTTGGCTTGATCTCCTCCTTTATGGATTAACACCGAGCTTCTATATCTCTCTTAGAGCTTGAGTTGTAGTCGATGTAGGAGTCTTGGTTGCCTTTGTAATAAAGTCTCTTATCTTCAATTGGGCCGAGCTGCCTGGGCCGAGCTTAACTGCTGATGCCCAATTATATTGGGTCTGATGCTTTGGGCCTAGGTGCTGGGCCATATCCTATCAGTGTAGAAACAATTAAAATATGTCTTCTTGAAAGACTTGCAGTCCAGCAACACGTGAAAGAAATAAGCTGAGGATGGAAGGAGTAGTTAAAATATTTTGAAAAAATTTCAACTCCCAATCATTTACAATATCAAGATGAACTTGCTTTCAACCAGTAGCATACTTCATTTATTTTCGCAGAACCAGAATTTTGTATGAACACATAATCGTCGGCAATTTAACACATAAAACTAGCAAACAAAACAGACACAAAGTACTCAAGCAATAGGCCATTATAGAGAAAGGAGAGAGAAACATAATACCAAGAGAGTGAAAGAAGAGTACAACCCCAAGAAATTGCACCCTCTGAGCATCCACCAGTGACAAAATCCACCGCAATAGCTCCGCTGGAATATTCCTCTACTCTGTGATTCTCACAATCCCTAAATCTTTCTTATAGCCAAAGATAGCAAAATTCAGATTTTGTTCCATAATAAACTCCCAAACCCAAAAGACAGAAGAAAAGAATACCTAATCCCGAAAATAAGCCAGAGACACGGTGGCCGCTGTAGACTTGAAGATGGAGGACTAAAGTGGCGGATGCTGGATGCAGGCAAATTTTTAATATCTCCAGAAATTAGGCGCCGGATTTGTGAGGAAGAGGGCAAAAAACATTTTGGGGGTTTTACGGTAGAGAATAGCCCTAAATATTTCTAACAGCCAAAGCTAGCAAAATTCAGATTTTATTCCGTAATAAACTCACAAAATCCCCAAATAGAGAAGAAGAAATGACCCAACCCAAAAATAAGCAGGAAACGATGGGACTGCTGTAGACTTGAAGATGGAGGAGAGAAGTGGCCGGTGCTGCAAGCCGACTGTAATAGGCAGCAGAGTTTTTGATTTCTAAGAAAAAAGTAGGCGGCATAGTTTTAATTTTTAATTTCTAAGATCCGCATAATTTATAGCGGCTATAGACGACACACCTATTAATCTATTTATATAAAAAGGCGGTGATAGAAAACGGGCTTTGGCTAGCTGTTGTCTATACTAACATAGACAACGGGGTCTTGGTCCGTTGAGAGCTCAATATGTAGCGAAATGGAATTAGAGACAACGGGTTTAGGCTAATCCGTTGTCCATGACATAACAGACAACACGAGATTCAAACCCGTGTTCTATATTATGTTGTCTATTAGCATTTTTCTTGTAGTGTCGATAAGTATTCTAAGCAACCTTATGCTATTTCGACCTATTATGATTATTATTATTAATATCTAATTAGCCAATTATTATTTATGAGCTCGATAATAAGTTAAGCATTATTAATCCGGAAATAAAGAATATAGTAATCTTACGATGCCTTCCGGAGTTAGCTTAATTAGAGCCTTAGCATGATTACTTGAGGCTAATAAAGTAAGATAAGAGAGCTCGTACAAGCATTAGCTTAAGATTTAATTATGTGTATGAATGCTCGATCATACGATGTGTGATTATGTGATTAACTATGTGCTTAATCAAATAGTGTATAATTATTTATACACCATATGTATTTTTATACATCAATAAGGGAAAGATTAGATATATAAAATATTATTGGGACTAGTATACATCGAAGGGGACGTGATTAAATCCATGAAAAAGATTATTATACACGCATGAGTGTGTAATGAGTAAGAATAAGTAGGAGAAAAATACACAATATGTATGTGTGTACCAGGGGCGGTTCTAGGCCTGTGCGGGGTGGGCGGCCGCACAGGGCCCCCGACGAATTAGGGCCCCAAAATCCAAGTTCCACACAGTATACGTATATATATTTAATTTTCATTCTAATGAATATATGCTAAGGTAGCGCAGTTGGCAAAACTCCATAGGCTATTGTAGATAATTCGGGTTCGTACCCTCCCAACCACATATTTATCTATTTTTGTCTTGGGCCTTGTTTTTTTTCTATCTGTTTAAGTTTTTTTTTTTTTTTTTTAATCTATTTTTGTCTTGGGCCTTTTTTTTCTATTGTTTAAGTTTTTTTTGTTCCCTATTGTGTTTAAGTTTCTTTTTTACCCTATTTTTTTAAATCTATTTTTGGCTTGGGGCCTTTTTTGTCTATCTGTTTAAGTTCTTTTTTTTTCCTATTCTGTTTAAGTTCCTTTTTTTTACCCCATTTTTATATATTTTTGACTTGGGGCCTTTTTTTTTTCCTATTCTTTTTAAGTTCTTTTTTTTTCTATTTTGTTTAAGTTCATTTTTTTTCTATTCTGTTTAAGTTTCTTTTTATGAGTAGTATTTTTTTACACTATACGATAAGGGCTCAATTTTTATTACATTATACGATGTTACTTTGTAAATCTAAATTTTATTTTTATTAATGCTAAAAAAATGGTAAAAAAATGGCCTAATTTTAAATTTCGCAGAGGGCCCCAGTTTTTCTTTGCACTGCCCCTGGTGTGTGTGTGTCGCAGGAAAGATTGATAGATGACTTTGATTCTCAAATATGTTAGTCTTCTCAACACTAGATGAATAATGATGGGTATATTGTTGTAAACTCTCCTTTGATCCTTCATAATCGACACCCCCAGACTTGAACAAGATGTTCTTGTTGAGTAATCCTCGTGTTCTAGCTACCAAATGATAGATCACATCATGTTTGAGTCGAATTTCATAAACATTAGTTTCGTTTCTGGTTCGGGCATTTTATCGAGCATGTTGTGTGCGTATTCTGTACGGCGATTTTGAGCCACCTCCTCATGTTTTTTGCACACGGATTCTATATGAAAGTTGTAGCTTATCTTTCTAGATATCCATAGCTAAAATTTCACTTTGATCCGAATTTGTATGCGTTTTGGGTGATGATTTGAAGTTCATACATTAATCTGCGAATTTCCAGAAATGTGTTCATCAACCATTTTGATCCCCGCTTGTAATGTTTCCCTGCTCAAACCCAGAACCTTAAAACACGAAGTTGTTCCTTGTTATGTGAGCTTTCCGTTGATATGTGGTACATCGAAAATTGTTAAGAATTGAAAGAGTTATCCAAGCTCAAATTTGGCATATCAACCAAACTGTTCTGCCAAGAATTTTACAAGTATGAAAAGTTATTTCACCAACGATTTTGACCCTTCTTTTTGAACATGTTCCGTTACTTGAATCTATGATGTATAAACATGAAAATGTTCCTTGATGCACCGGCTTTGCATCCGTAGCTCACACTTTGCAAATGATTAAGTATCGAACAAGTTATACTTACTCAAAGTTAGCATGATGATCAACCAAACTCTGCCCCAATTTATCCCAAGTCTGGGGACAGCCTTGCCAACAGTTGTGATCTTTGATTTTGAACATGTTCCTCAACTCGAATCAATAAGATTATAATGTGAAAGTTGTTCCTTGATGCCTTCATTCACTTCAATCCATCAAGAATTGAGTGAGATGCTCAAAGCACCCATGTTGACATTGTTTCATGATTTGAGTTCAGAACTTGTTCTTGATTGCGAGATTAATAGTACTAAAATCATGAAATTCATATGGATACAAGTCTTATGTCATATCTTCAAGTATCCATAGTCATTGCCCTGTTTCGACTTCACATGAATGAGTTTCGAGTCCTTCATCAAAATTGCTCTCGATTATGTTCTTATTCCTTGAAGTGCTAAAGATTGATGTATAGTTCATGACTTAGCCAATTCCAAATGGGTCCAGCCATATCAGTTGAAAGCTAATTATGTTGACGTCACATCCATGTCCCATGTTTTCGATTGAAGACTTATGTACTCAAGTTATGCATCATTCTTGAACCACAACCTTCATTCATGTTATGTAATCGATCTTAGAAGATCAAAGTATTGCGATCAAATGACATGCTCCAATTCATTGGATCCTTTTCACTATTCAAGTCAAGTTCTTATTTAGAATTCAAATATCATCACTTAACTATCAATTGAAGCATGTATGGTTATTCCTTCGAAGCATGTCAAGTCTGTCAATTGGCTAAGTATATGAGCTTGTGTTCCTAGTTCATTGATTAAACTTGAACCCTCATCCTCAATGTTCCTTGGCTTCTTGTCATCCATTTTGCACCCTTAATTGATAAGATATAAGAATATGAGGACAACAGAAACAAGACATGATAAAGCTAAGCTATTAAGAGGTTAAGTATAATAAGGATAAGGAAAATGATAAGTATAAGCATAAGTACAAGTATAAAGTATATAAAGTTATGAGCTAGTATTGATGTGTTATATGTGAATAGGTTACTAGCTCGGGAGGTGGGGTGACAAGGAAGGCCGGAGTTTATTGCTTGCCTGACTGCTTGTGCTTATTGAAACTGTGACCTTTACTTTCTATATAATCAAATGTTTTCCAAACACTTGCATGTTTTGAACTTCATGGAAGCATGTTTATAAATGTTAGACTTGCCAATTTTTTGCATGTATCTACCAGTCTACTTGCAGCTGATGAAGGTATCTGTTGTCATGAACGATATCGGCCCTCTTGATGAAGGTATCAGTTAGGTGTGCGCACAAGAACGGTTGTTTAGTGTATTCTTTTGTGTTTTTCATAGTCTTGTGTGAGTTCATTTTAGTTTGTTTTGTTCGTTTTTCTCGTTTGTTTTGTTTGTTTTAGGTAAGTTAGGGTTGTGTGCTTTTGTCGAAGGGAAATGGCGAAAAAGAGTATCTGAGCTAAAGAAAATGTGAGAAACGAGAAGAAGTGAAGAATCGAGAAAGGAGGAGTCGAGAAGGAAGAGAAATAACTAAAACTCGTAGCATTAAGGTCGCAGCTTCGCGACCGCGAAGGTCGACTGCATTGGACCCCTCGCGACCGCGAGCCTCGACGGATTTTTAGAGTCTATTTCCTTCTTGGTTTAGGTTTTCCTAAACATATATATATATATATATATATATATATATATATATATATATATATAATTGCTTGGAACGAAAAGACATCTTTTGCACTTTTGTTTTCTCTAGCTTTAGCACTAAAAACCCTAGTTTTAAGTTTAGATTTTGATGAGACGGGACCTAGCATTGAAGAAATCAATCGGGACTTGCAGCTCGGGGGACCAGTGACGAGATCAAGAGCCAAGAAGCTGCAAGGATATTTGCAATGCTACATTCCGAAGAGATTGGAAGATGAAGGAACTGGATGTCATCAATACAAATTGGTGAATTTTACAAGTGTAGAAGATGATATTTCGGAGGCCCATTAAGAGGAAATGAAACTGAACTTATAATTATTTTATTTTAGGCCCAATTATCACAATATATTTAGGTGATTAATTGGGCTGTTTTTCTTAGGCCCATTACTTGGTATTTTCGGCCCTCTTAGATTAGTATTTATGTTTAATTTTTATTCATACTCTTCAGACTTGATTGAATGAAAACAGCTTTTACGCTATTCTCTCGTCTCACAAAAACTGAAGGTTCTTGGTAGGGTTTGTTGTTGGCACTTCAAACTTGAATTCAATCAACTCGTTCATGATATCTTGTAGTATCCGGGTTAGTCAAGCCACGGAGATTGCTTGATAATTGCGTTTCGGATCCTTGTAGATTCGAGGTTTGGTTCTGGTAATTTTCATCCCTTTTAATTTCGAATTTTGTTAATCCTTGGTTTGATTTTCGTTCTCAGACATTTCTCATCTTTCATACATCACAAATATCCCTTACCCATCGTTTGTATAACCATCCGATCCCAGAAAACCCTTAGGTTAATTCTAGATCCGTTTTTGAGCCCTAAATCTGACCCGAAAATACCCACCGTGCCAAATACAAAAATACTCGTGCGTTTTTGCTGAATTTTGGATATGTTCTTCATAACCCTAAGTCGTGACTTGTGTTAAAATTTGAGCTTAATAAGACTTGAATAGCTTAGGTTTCTGACGACACCTATTCAGTGTATTTTCGGTAGGTTTTTGAGTATAGTTGGATAGATTGGATTTAGATTGGGAATATTTTGGGAGTTTCGGTTCATAGTATAATTAGGAGTCATAATTTTAGTCATATCTTTGGGTCGAGTCTTTTCGTAACTGTCGTTGTTCGTGTCCTTAGCTTCTGCGTATATTGTGTTCGTTTCAGATTTTGTCTTTAAAGATTGAAGCTTTGGATCCAAGGTTTCTTTCAAGTTCAATTCAGGATTCTCGTGTATTTTCTTGTTCGTCTTTCATATTTACTTTCCGTAAATTTAATTTAAATTCATAGATTCGTTTTGCTTTCTTTGCTTGTTCTTTGATTTAAGTTTGCATATTTAAGATCGAATCATTCGCTTTAATTTATTTAGATTGATTTTCTCAAGCATGTTTAGATTTAATTGCATTAGCTTAGTTTTAATTGCTTTCTTCCTTGCTTTCCTTTCAATTTTTGCCTAGGTAGATTTATTGATTTTAATTTTAGTTATAAGTATAAGTCTAGGTTTATTTGCTTTTAATTGTTCTTATTTGTTTACTTGCTTTAATTTGATTTTAAGTCTAGAATAGATTTATTTGCTTTCTTTTATTTAAGTCTAGGTATTAGCAATAAATCCAAAAATCCCTAAATATTTAATTGCTTTTGTAGAGTGTTTAGTGCGTGCGTACACATAATTGATCTCCCTATTAAGCTTCCCTTGAGATTTGACATTTATGTTTTACTTGTTAGTACGATAGGCCTAGTTCTATTGCTAGCACTATTTTAGGTGAAACAAATTTTGTAGCCATTTTCGGGGATCGCTTTAGGTGATTAATTGTGTGATTTAAATTTGTGTTTTATTTTTTTTTTGTTAATTAAAAAAATTATATTTATTTCTTGTTCTATTTTCTTTTTTCCTATTGGTGTGTTTTAATTTGTTTGTTGAGTGTTGTGCATGCATGGTCGTCGAAGTCTCCAAGGAGAACTCTCACCATTTATAGACAACATCAACCGCAAGAAGGCGATTCTGGCAAGTCGTAAGGAAAGAGAGAAGATTGAAAGTTCAGAGAGCGGCTTAAGCTTCATTGCATCACCAGTCTTTGAGAAGCTGTGTAGTCCAGAATCTTTGGCGCTAAGTTCGATTCAAGCGCTAGAGAAAATTGAAGTAGAAAGTCAAGACGAACAGTCTTCGAACAACCAAGGATCATGGCAGAGCAATCACTAAATCAGTATGGCCACCCCACTGTCACCGACTCTACTTCAGCGATTGTCATGACCAAAGAGGTCAGGGATCATGAACTCAAACCGCAACACCAACAGCTGTTGCCCTCTTATCATGGCATGGCGAATGAAGATGCCCTCAATTTCATCCAAGAGTTATGTTCGATATTTTAGAATTTTCCATTGGGGAACATAAGTGAAGACCAATTGAGGATGAAGTGTTTTTCTTTCGCTTTGAAGGATCGTGCAAGGATGTGGTACCGTTCTCTCTCAGCCGGATCAATGACTACATGGAAGCAAGTCTGTGAGAAGTTTATGTTGAAGTATTACCCTAATCGGAAGATGCAAGAGGTTCGATCGAAGATCACGCACTTTGTACAAGATTCTGATGAGTTGTTTCATGAAGCCTGGGATAGATTCCAGTATCTGTTGCAGCAGTGCCCGCACCACCAATTTACCAGTGCGATGTAATAGCAATTCTTTTATGATGGGCTTCATTCATCAAATCAAACCTTGGTGGACAATACTGCATGAGGAGATCTAGGATCAAAGACAACAATTGAATCAAAGGTGATTTTTGAGACTGCTGCGGCAACCTCGCAACACAAGTTGTCTCGACCCCAATTGAAAGAGGCTGGTGCAGTTAGTGCTAGTTCGAAGATGAAAAACCAATTGGCAGATGTAATGAGGAAATTGTAAGAAATCGAGATGAAAGCAGAGGCACCTTCTTCCACTCCTCCGGTCAAAGTGCTCAAATGACAACAAGTTCAAGTTTAAACCCAAGAGAGCGAACTGGAGGTTTGTGAGATCTATCAAGAGCCCGGCCATTATGTTGATAGTTGTCCGAACATGGGGGATTTCACATATGAAGGAGGAGCTGAAGTGTATGCCGCCTAAGGATATCTACCCCAATCCTCGCCTCAACAAAACTTCACTTGGAGAAATCAACAAGGCATGGGGTACAGGCCTCAACAAGGCCGTGGAGTAGGTACGAACTATCCATCTCGTTGGCCACCTCCTCAAAATTCTCAATATCCTCCCCAATATTTTTATCTTGCCTACTCCATCCTCTGTAACCACCATAGACATCTTCATCAACTTTGAGGTTTGTATGCTCCTCATCATAATCAAACTCTGGAGCTCTGTGTGGAATATAACTAATGGAGTCCAAGATTCGTTAATTCAAGATCCCGTTCGTGTTCCAAGTGGGCCGGTGACAAGAGTTCGAGCTAAGAAGTTCAAGGAAGTGATCACCACTTTTTAGGAGTGGAGATGCAATAATATCAAATAAGTATTCGAGTCGAATCCACAAAGAATGTTAAGATGTAAGAATTTCAAGTAGTCACCTAGCTACTAATATTCACTATCTAAGCTACAACTAAGCATGTTGTTGGTTTTTTTTTTTTTTTTTTGTTTCACTACTAACAAGAAAGTAAATCAAATTCAAATTCTAACAAATGATCAAACTAACAAGCAAAAGTTTCAAATTCAATAATAGACAAAAGTGATCCCAATTATACTTCAATTAGGTTTAGGTGATGGGGATATAGAACTCTAATTAGAACTATCCATTTTAATCTAACTTCATATGGGAAACCTCCTAATTATGATTCATTCAATTCTTATTGCAACAAAATCAAGTTGATTAATGAAATACATAATTCCGACTAGGACATCAAGTAATTCATTAACTCCCAGTTAATGAGTTCCTTATCACTACTATCTCTAGCATGCAATTCTCTTGTTTCATAGCATCTAATCTAAGCCTCCTAAGCATTAGATCAAACACTTGATATGCAACTATGGTGATCAAGCATAAATGCATAATAAAACATAGCTCCAAGAGAAATGAACATGAAGATAGAAGGTAAATTCAACAATTAAAGCTTAATCCATCACTTAACCCTAATCTACATATAATTGGAATCACAAAGGAAATTAGCTAGACTTGATTAAGGAAAATAAACCATAGAAAATAGATGAAATCAACGGCTGCCTAGCCATCTCCACGGCAGTTTGCGCGGCGGCCTGCCAGGCCGCTGTCCAGGCTGCCGTGCCTCATTCTCCAGCCCGGTTCTTTGCCCTTTCGGTTCTTTCCTCGCTTCTTTCTTTCCTTCTTTCGAACTGGCTTTTAACACTTAATTTCCAACGACTCTTGTCTCATGTATCTCTCATTATCGGCTTCTGATCCTTAGCTCGATTATTGCCCTTCAAATCCCTACAAAATGAATCGAAAACCGAAAGAAATGAGAAATGTATAGAATATGCTGAAAGTCGATAAACCCTAGCATTTCTATAATTAAGCACACAAATCAAGACTCAAACACATATGAAATGAACTCAACATGCACATAAAATACGTGTTTATCAACTTCCCAAAACTTAAGCCATTGTTCGTCTAGAATAATGGAACGAACAATCAAAATACTTAACATGTATGGAGTGTGCAATTGAGATCAACGATGCCTCAAAATTCTTAAACAAAAACCATTTTCCGAATTTTCAAAGCATATCAAACACACTCTTTACCTCCTCACATGAATCATTAGCAAAAGAACTTCTCTCAATCATCAAGCATATGAACCTCACAAGAAGTGTATTGCTCAAAACTTAAGTGTATAAAGGGTAACACTCGAAAAATCAATGCAATGCAACTCATTTACCATAAGCTTTCCTCTTATCTACCATCTCCATCGCTTAAGCATGTGCAAAGAACTAGGATCAAAAAGGACTTTATCAAACTTGTAATGTCGGGACGTTGGTGAAGGTAGGGAGTTTTTAGGTTAAGTGACTCAAATTTTCATCTAAGTACATTCACCTTATAACTTCTCCCTTCTAAGCATGTATTTCTTCATCTTCTACCTTATCCCACCCTATTTTTCCAATGAAACCTCAAGCTTTTATTAAAACTCATCATATGACAAGAACTATTCCTTTATGCTCTTCATTCAACAACTTTCTTTATTCTATTTTTTATAAGAACTTTGTTCTTAAGCTTTTTTTTCTTTTCTTTTTTTTTTCTCTTCTAAACATGAGCTTATAGGAGCATTCTTTCAAGACAAATTAATTCCCAAAAACTTTCAAATTCACCCATCATTTTCAACAACTTTTCAACTCTCCACAAGATTCCCTTAACCATCCTTTACCCCCTATCCTCCGGTTTTTGAATGAAAGGCTTTATAAGGCTCAAACGGGGACCGCAAGGGTAATGAAATATAGGTTAGTGATCACTCTACTTTTGAGGTAGATGATGCAATGATAATCGATTTAGTATAATCGAGTTGAATCCACAAGGAATGTTTTGGCGTTAGAATTTCAAGTAGTAACCTAGATATCTAATCACTATTCAAGCTACCAACTAACATGTTTTTGTGTTTTTGATTAACTAATGACAATGAAAGTAAGTAACAAACTTAAAGTTCAACTAAACAATTAACAAGTAATCAAATTACAAAAACTCAACATAGAATGAAAGTGACTCCAATTATACTTCGATTAGGTCTAAGTGATAGGGACGTAAGAATCTAACTAGAATTAACCATTTTAAGCTAACTTCATGTGGAAAACATCCTAAGTATGATTCATTCAATTCACATTGCAACTAAATCTAGTAGATTAATGAAATACCTAATTCTGACTAGGACATCAAGTATATCATTAACTCCCAAAAGCACATTGAGTTCTTCAGCCCTACTATCTCAAGCATGCAATTCTCTTGTTTCCTAGCATCTAATCCAAGCCTCCTAAGCATTATATTAAACACTTCATATGCAATTATGGTGATCAAGTACCAAGAGAATTGAATATAAAATTAGAAGGTAAATTCATAGATCAAAGCCTAATCCCATCACTTATCCATAATCTACATATAATTGGAATTACAAGGAAATCTAGCTAGACATTATTAATGAAAATAAACCATGAACAATAGATGAAATCATAATAGAAAGATAGAGAATTCAGTAAGGAAGAAGAATATGGTCTTGAATTTCAAATCCACCAAGTGTAGCTCCACAAATCTTGAAAATACTAAAGTAGAAAGTATGAATCTCAATTAGGGTTCTAAGAAAGTGTTGGAAGGTAAAGATACTCAAATGGGGAATATTTAGGGTTAATATACATGAAAAATGGGTTTGGAGCCGAGTTGGACCGAGTTTGGACGGACCAAACTCGGTCCTTAAGTGAAGTGAGGCGGTCCGGCGGCGGTTTGGGAGGAGGGATGGCGGTCTATCAAACCACCATGACAGACCGCCGAATTCTCTATGAACAGTAGCCGGAATTCCGGGGTTTGAGGGAGGATTTCCGGCGGTTTGCCAAACCGCCGGTCTTCCTTCTCTTGCGCAACTTCGCCATTTTCACTCATTCTCTCTTGTCTGAACTTCGATTCTCGATCCGCTTTTTGCTATGGCTTCCTAACGAACTCTTCTTCGATATGGAATAGTTTAATTGGCTAAATAAGTTCTTCATTTTCCTGCAAAAAGCATAACAAGACTCGAGAAAATGAGGAAAATATGAATGCGAGCTAGTGAAACCCTAGTCATATCACTTGAAACTCCACATATTTAAACATGAATTTCACTCTAATTAAACTCAACATGCACATAAAATACATGTTAATCAGTTAGTGTTTAGGGATAATGGGTTACAAAATGATGGCCTAAAATCATCTCTTATTTCTATGCACAAATATAGCAATCTTGAATAAGAACCAAGACAAGTTCTAGAAATGAAGAGGCATGCATGATAACTCTCAACAAGGAACATTAATTATATGCAATGTATAGTAATGGCTCAAGTCCTCACTAGTTAATGTTCAATGCCCCACAATCAAGTTTCATTATTCACTAACAATTCATGCAACTTGATAAAGAGATATATGTTCAATCATGCTTCTCAAATTCAAAACAATTTCATATTTTTCACGTTTCCTCTTAGGCATCTCCCTCAAAGGCACATAAGAATGACAAAAACGTGCTTTCGCACTCAAGCATGCATTTCATTTATTCAAAATTCAAATCAAATTATTTTCAAAAATTTTCAAAATTTTGCAATCAAGTTCATCAACAACCAAACATCATCCAAACAAAGATTCTCCATGCAAGCTCCAATCAAACTTCAAACCATCCACAAAATTCCCACATTCTCCATACCAAGAAAACTTTCGCACATCAACAATTTACATCCAATTACTCCCAATCAACAACCAACATGCACTCATCCCAAGAGAATCATCCCAAGCACACAAACACAACTAATCACTACAAAAGATCACATAACTAGCACCAAAGCAAAATAAGCAAAATAAATACAAGTAAAGAAATGGAAAAGACATGGAAATGTAAGTAATTTAAATTCCTTATCCTACCCCTGTCCCCCAAACTTATTTTAGAAAATAAATTCTAAAATAAGTTTGGAGGGAAAGATATATAAGAAATTTAAATTATACTCACAAAGATCCAAGCTAAGATGGAGGTGCCCGGGGACAAGTCACCCCTTGACCGATTTGGTAATCTCAAAAACTCTCCAAAAGCTCCATCATCGAAGTAGCTTGTTCTTCCATTCTTTCACTCTGTTTTACTTCCTCAAGTTGAGTAACTCTCCTCATCACAGTGATTTGTGCATCAAGAGATTTAAATCCCCTTTCCATGTGTGCCATGCGATTCTCAAGGGCTTCGAATCTCGCTTCATTGAAGCTTCCACTTAAAATATGTTCTACTCTTGAAACATGTTCTCCTCTTGTCGAATCCTCCATTTCTTCATCCTCTACATCCATATGCACTCCTTCACCTCCATGGCCAATGGTGTACTTATCCTCTTCACCATGCTTAAAGATGTGATTCTCCATTATTAACTTATGCATTGGTGAGTTCAAAATGCCAATTTGCCCATTCATGAAGATCGATGACTACGATGTTCATGGCATTTGGAAGAGGGTACATCTCACCATTATCTTGAAGAAAGTAATAAGGAGATGCTTTTGAGGCAAGAAATCTCAAGTACCTTAGCTTCTCAAAGTCCATAAGGTACGAATCTCTCATCGGAGGGTAACCACCAAGGTCTTTCTTGATCTTCTTAGCAATAGGAGTAAGCATTCCACCGATGTTAATCTTCCCGGCATTCACTCTTGCTTGCTTCATCAATTAAGGAACAAAGAGGTAACTAAAGCTAATCCTCCTCTTGGTTAACATAGCATGAAGAATGAAGAGGTCATCAATTTGGACCGAGGTGTTCTCCTTTCTAGCAAGGACGGTGTGAGCAAGGATTTTTAACACCATTCTTAGCACCGGGTTTCTCACCTCATTTGACTTTGAATACCCTGCCTTGAAGCCCTCCGGTGAGAATGGAACAAGCTTGTTCCAAATGATGTAGTGTTCAAAAGCCCTCTCTATCAACACATCACCCCCATGTGGCACTCCAAAAGCATCATCTATATCCTCCAAACTTAGCTCATGCCGTTCACCAAACAATTGAAAATGTATACCTTGCATAAGATGAATGTTTTCGGCCTCCAATGTGCTCATAACTTCAAGAACCACCTTCATGTATATCTTCCGATCCTCAAGAGTATCATCAAGGATGCTTCCCCAACCTATGTTGTCAAAGAGGGTCTTTACATTGTCGTAAAGCTCTAACTTTACCAAAACCTCCTTAGACGGGAACCTTGTCAGTACAATGCCTTTTGTCACAAGAGTGGCAAATGTGGCTCTTTCCTCATGGGTATCCAACCAAATGGCATGAGCTTCCGGCGTCTTAGGATCCTTGCTTGTTGGTTGTGAGGAAGAAGAAGCATCCTTTCTTCTCTTGTTGGTAAGAGAAGAAATCAATTCCTTAGAAGTCATTTTTTATGTTCCTTTCCCTTTAAGGTACTTGTTCCTACAAATCATGAAAAATTCCAAGTAAGATTCAAGAGGATAGACAAGGGATTTCCAATTTGTAAGCAACAATTCTCATAATCTCATGACCCCCTTGAGCATTCATGCTTTCAAGAAATGAATTTTTAACCAACATCAAGCATATTATTTCTCAACATGTTCTCCATAAGTTCAAAAATTCATCTAACCTCATTCATGTATGCTCAAGTGGAAAGAGGTACAAATTCACATGAAAATTCAATTCAAGAACATATAGCATAATTCATAATTGAAAGAATTAATGCTAGTCAATGCATGTTCATTCCAATATTCCAAATTTAAAAATTTCTCCAAGATTCAAGAAAAACCCTAAGCTAGAAATTCTACTCAAACTATCAAAAATGATAGGCAAAATACATACCAATTCATAGAATGAATGTAGAAATCCCATAGAGCAAAGGTTTAGAACATATTACCTCATTTTCTTGAAGAAACTTGAAGAACTTCACAACTTTGAATAAGAAACTCAAATTTTCGTTTTTAAAGTTATAGTGGGTGAAAAAGTGATTTCTTGGGCTTAAAATGTAGCTTATGTGATGGGTAATGAGCCTATGGAGGGATTTAACAAGATTCCAAGTGGTTTGGGAGTAATTAGAACAAGAAATTTGAAGTTTTTAGTGAGAGAAAGTGAGAAACAAAAAGGTTTGTTCTTAGAAAATAGGGTGGAAAACATAAAATGAGAAAAATAGGGGAAAAAAAATCAAAAAATAGAAATTAGAGGAGGAACGGCGGCCTGCCAGCGCCAAAAATTGATCGCCCACTTTTTAGGAATGGAGATGCAATAATATCGAATAAGTATTCGAGTCGAATCCACAAGGAATGTTACGACGTAAGAATTTCAAGTAGTCACCTAGCTGCTAATACTCATTATCCAAGCTACAACTAAGCATGTTTTTGGTTTTTTTTTTTTTTTGTTTTTGTTTTTTTGTTTAACTACTAACAAGAAAGTAAATCAAATTCTAATTCTAACAAATGATCAAACTAACAAGCAAAAGTTTCAAATTCAATAATAGACAAAAGTGATCCCAATTATACTTCAATTAGGTTTAGGTGATGGGGATATAGAACTCTAATTAGAACTAACCATTTTAATATAACTTCATGTGGGAAACCTCCAAATTATGATTCATTCAATTCTCATTGCAACGAAATCAAGTTGATTAATAAAATACCTAATTCCAACTAGGACATCAAGTAAATCATTAACTCCCAATAGCATAATGAGTTCCTTATCCCTAGGGGTGAAAACGGATCGGATACGAATGGATAGTGCTTGTACCATATCCTAAACCATATTTTCTTATCGAATTCGGAGTCGGATGCGGAAAAGCCGGATTCGGATACGAATTTGGAATATTCGGTATATGGATACGGGACGGATATGGGACGAATTCGGGCCAGATTCGAATAAATATAATCGGAAAATATATTTCATACGAAAATCATCAAGATGTGATTGAAAAACACATAAAAAAAAAACTACCTACGAAGTTGACTATGAATCGGGAATCAACTATGGAGGTGTTTGAGTAAGAGCTTATAAGATGTTGGAATGTTTAGATAATTAAGCTTATAAGATGATAAATTGTTTTCTAGTATAAACTAATTTTATTTTGTAAAAGTATATCATTTTTTCACTAATATTTCCAATTATATAAATATGTTTATTTCAACGTTATATATCTATTGATGAAAAAAATTCAAACGAAAATTTTATTGTAAATAGATGATAAAAAAAAGATTTACGCAGTAAAACAAATTTGAAAAGAGAAAGAGAAAGATAAAGATAAAGAGAAAAATAAATAAAATTAAAAACTCTCTATCTCTCTCTCATCGAATCTCTCCTCTCATTTTCTTCTTTAATTTCTAAATTCCGGCGAACCACCTCCCTGATCTCTCGCTCTCCAGTTCTTCTTTCTAAATTCTGGCGAACCGCCTCCCTCCTCCCCCGCCGGCGCAGCTCTTCGCCGCCATGAATCTGTCGCTGCATTATCCTTCTTGTTCTTCGCAACATCAGTTTTTATTTTTGGAAAAAATTTCACAGATCTCCGTCATGAATCTATCGCCGCATGTTCCTAATCGTGCCCCCTTCTCCTTCTATTTCCGGCAAGTCTATCGCCTCAAACCTCGACAGCAATGGCGGGCAGAGAAGCCTCCTCTGCCCTCTTACTCTCCCTTTCGTTTCTCCGGAAGAAAGGAATGGCCGCCGCGCTCGAGCCGTTGGATCTCCATCGCCGCGCCTCCGTTTCGTTGGATCTCGTGGATAATAACATTGTGCAGCGTTGTGGTGGTCGGTTGCGCTCGTCGGCTGCCGGTGACTTGAACGAAGGAAGATAGAAGAAGATAGAGAGGGAGGAAGGCGGTGGTATAGGAGAAAAAAAATATATTAAAATAATGTTAATAAAAAAAATAATATAAAATATAAAATAAAATATATTAAAAAATCCGGATATCCTGATAATATCCGATAAAATATGAGAAAATTCAGATACAGTCGGATATTATATCGATCGATTCCGAATCCGAAGTCAACTATCCGTATCCGAATCCGTATCCGCCCGGATACTAATTTTTTGTACCGAATTCGATACCGACCGGATACGGCTTCGGATCGGTCGGGAAATATCCGATCCGTTTTCACACCTACTTATCCCTACTATCTCTAGCATGCAATTCTCTTGTTTCCTAGCATCTAATCTAAGCCTCCTAAGCATTAGATCAAATACTTGATATGCAACTATGGTGATCAAGCATAAATGCATAATAAAATATAGCCCCAAGAGAAATGAACATGAAGATAGAAGGTAAATTTAACAATTAAAGCCTAATCCATCACTTAACCCTAATCTATATATAATTGGAATCACAAAGGAAATTAGCTAGACATGATTAAGGAAAATAAACCATAGAAAATAGATAAATCATGCTTTAATGAAAGCGAATAAGATAAAGGAATAGAAATATGGTCTTCAATCTTCAATCTTCGATCTCCAAAGTAAATCTTCAACAATCTTCCAATTACTCAAAGTAGCTAAAGAGAAATGAAATTAGGGTTCTAAGGTTGTCTTGGGTGCTAAGAATACCCAATTGGGTCTAATTTAGAAGTTAAATACATCAAAATAGGTTAATGGGTCGAGTTAGGCCGAGTTACACGAGCTAACTCGGCCGTTTAAGTGAGAGTGGGCGCCCAGACGGTGGCCTGGCCATCTCCATGGCGCTCTGGCAGGCCGCCGTCCTGGCCGTCGTGCCTCCTTCTTCGGCTCAGTTCTTCGCCCTTTCAGTTCTTTCCTTGGTTCTTTCTTTCCTTCCTTCGAACCGGCTTTCAACACTTGATTCCGACGACTCTCATCTCATGTATCTCTCGTTTCTGGTTTTCGATCCTTAGCTCGATTATTGCCCTTCAAATCCCTACAAAATGAATTAAAAACCGAAAGAAATGAGAAATGTATAGAATATGCTAAAAGTCGATAAACCTTAGCATTTCTATCAATTAAGCACACAAATCAAGACTCAAACACATATGAAATGAACTCAACATGTACATAAAATACATGTTTATCAGGAAGCTTTGCAATAATTGATTCAAGAAGGTTGGGCTCAAGAGTTGATGAAGAAACCCATTGGAGATGGCGAACCGGACAGCCCGCGAGTTATCAATCTTATCAAGTGTGATCGGGCTGAAGATTGAAGACTTAGTTATTCTTTTCGTCACTTTATTTTTAACCCACGTTTTTGTGTCCTTAAAGGCTTTGTTTATGGGCTTTGTTATGTTAATTAATGGGTTGGACCATACCTTTGACTATACTTAAGTTATTTCCTATTTATATTAGGTTTAGATAAGTTTTTAGCACTATATATATAGACCTTATGTGATGTCCGAAAATTACCTTTGATCAATAATATTTTGTGAGTTTTTATTATCTCTTGAGAGTTTTCAAATTCATCTTGATTATTCCAAGACAAATTCTTATCCGGCGAATAAATCGAGTTCATCACCCTCGTTTGTGTGTCATTCATCACCTCCGTGTGACTTCGGCAATCGTCTCTTTGGGTATAGGGAGATAATCTCACTTATATCATTTTAGGGGGTTCATTCGTCTGTATATTGGGGTTTCCATTGTTCGAATTTTTATCCTTCCGCGTGCGTGAGTTTTACGGATCCATCAAGGTTCGTATCAATAACCTCGACCTCTGCCATTACCTCTGCCTCTATCACCTCGTCCTCCTCTACCCTTGAGGAGACTCAAATTGCTTGTTCTGTTCCAACTCATTGATTCTCTCATCCATTTCTTCCTTATGAGCTGTGAACATCTTGTTGAACTGACTACACAACTCCTCGTACAAGTACTTGACTTATGGATCATTTTGTGGTTGATCCTTCAGCATCTCATTACCAGAATCACTCTTCTTCGAACCTGTCATACCCGCAAATATATTTTTTTTAAACATAAAAAATGAGAAAGGTTGGTGAAAATAGAAACATCACCACCTCACAAGCACTCGTGTATCACTCAAGGATGATTCACTCAAGGCTAGTGTATCACTCTATATCAATGGTTTTTATCCTCTAATAGTCTCACCTCTCTTGCCTTTTTTACTCAATTCTCTCTTAAGCACTCAAATCATCTCAATCTACCACTGAACTCTTACCAACAAACCAAAGAGCAAAAAATAGGAAGAAATAAAATTGGAAAAATGCTACATAGAAACTGAACAGAATGACTCTATACGACTCAAGGAAATCAGAAACGAAGACCACACGTAGCCATTTTTCAGAAACGTGCTATGCAGAACCTATCCCAAAACGATCAGTACGACACAAGGAACCCAAAAAACACAATTCCCCACAAGCATTTTTTCCGGTAATTACCTTGGTAGATTTTCTTCTTTTTTTCCTTTTTTTTTAATCTACCTTAGTAGACTACGAAAATCACATGAACGAGACGAAAAACAAACTCGGAATAGGTGTGTAGGCGTATAAGAGTGTATGGTAAGGAATTATGTGCTGAATATGGAAGGGTGTCAATTTATGGTAACAAATCTGTGACAAAGGAAACAACTCGACTATTCCTCTAAAGCACACTGAACTAATCGGAATATGAATCCTTAAGCATGAAAAACGAATCTAAATATTTTTTTTATACGACACAAACAAGGACGAAACAAATCTGAACCACCAAGCACAAATCGAAGAGTACATCAATTACGACACTATGAACCCCAGATATGCTAGAATATATAATCTAACTTGTTGCTTCTTTTTTGTGACGCTTATGACCAAAATACGAAGAACGAGTAAATGACTCGATCAATCACAACGAACGACACAAGAAACGAAAGCAACAAAAATTGATGAGACTTAATTTGACGCAACAACGAAAACTGGATGAATAGACACAAACGAAATAACGAAAGGATAGATACGAAAAACCTGAACGCCCGAAAGATGACCTGGCTCTGGTGCCAAATGATACGATCCTTCGCCAATAGATTGGAATTGACGCCGAATCGACCCTCAACACGCAACAGAAACACGAACATAATTGGAACCAAAGGAATATCCCAATACACATATGGACTAAACCTTCTAAATTATATAGGAATGTCGAAACAACCTATATCCCAAAGAGACGGTCGCCGAGTCACACGGGGATGCTGAATGACACACAACGAGGGATGATGAACTCGTAATGACACACAACGAGGGATGATGAACTCGTATGATTCGCCGGATAAAGAATTCGTCTTGGAATAATCAAGATGAATTCGAGAACTCTCAAGAGAGAATAAAAACTCACAAAATATTATTTGATCAAAGGTGTATGAAATGCGTCCATCTCATGCCCTATATATAAGGTGATGATAAAGACCTACTTAAACCTAACCAAACTAGGAAATAACTTAACTATAGTCAAAGCATGGGTCAAGCCCACTAATTAATAAATAAAGCCCGAAAATAAAGCCTTATAGGCACAAAACGTGGGCTGCATAAAGTAACTAACAAAAATAATGCAAAGTTATTAATCTTCAGTCCGATCACACACGATCAAATTAATAACTCGAGGGTTGTCCGATCCGTCTTCTCCAATGTGCTTCTTCATCAAATCTTGAGCCCAAACTTCTTGAATTAATCCATGCAAAGCTTCCTTAAACTTCTTAGCTCGAGCTCTTGTCACCGGCCCACTTGGAACACGAATGGGATCTTGAAGTAACGATCCTTGGACTCCATCAGAATGTCATCCAATAAGTCAATCCCATAGTGGCAGTTGGGATTTACTTTACAGTTGATATAATGTGGTCGACGGTATATCGTGGTTCGGGCATGACCTATAAAAAATAGTACTAGAAAAGTATTAACTCTATGTGATTCTTCATAAATCGCATAAATAGACATATTACATTAACTAGTGAAACTAATTAAACCTGAAACATGCAATGTATACGAAAAAATACAAAACAATCATATAATTATTATAATCGAAATAATTAGACTAACCTAATTCACAAGCAATGAACTAGTGATTCGAAGGCTCGTATACTTCCTTTTTTTCTCAAGATTTAACAATTACTCCTATTTATGCTTTTCCACACTCTATAACATTTCCTGATTGACCTTAACACTTACTTAACTAGATCTTTCCGATCAACATTTCTCCACAGTTGATGATAAATCATTGAATTTAAAAAGCTAAAACTATAGCAATCTTCGATTGAAATAGTATCATTATTCAGAAAAATACAACCTCAACAACCAAAGGCTCGAATCAGCATTATTTCAACCAAAATAGAAAATATTAAAAAAAAAATGAACACTCCACCCCCCCCCCCCCCACCTCTCTCGCCGGCATCACATTGTCGGCAGCGGTGAACGTTTCCGGCAAGAGAGGTTGATACGCATATTAATTAATGTTATTTATATTATTTCTATTTAGTAGTTTAGTTAATAAATAATTGTCTAAACGGGTACTGCGATGTTTATCGGCCTGTTATTGAGTCGAGCCCATCAGGGTGCGTCTAGTTTACTATTTAAAGAGTTCTAAGTTAGGGTTATTATTCAATAAATGAATATATGAATTAGGTTCTTCTCGAAAGTTGAGGGAAATAGGAGTAGGCACAGGCTAGAAGTTGTGCGACCGATACTATCCTGGAGCAGGGTCGTACCAATTGGTGCTTTAATTGACAGATTTCAGAGCGAGATCTATCTTTAGAGGTATCAAATCTTTCTTTATCCCTTATTGTTGTTTTGAAAAAAAGAAAAAAAAGTTGTCTGCAAAGAAGTTTGTTCGTGGTCCTCGTTTGCTTCAATTGTTGGAGATTTGTAGAGAAAAAGAAGGGGTCACAACAAAGAATTGAATCTGGGGTTCAACAACAGAAGCCATATCATGGAGGCACATGTTTCAACTTGTTGGTAGCAAAGGGTGGACGTTGTGATTGAGAAGCTGGAGAAAATTATGCAGAATCAACAGAAATCATTCGGTAATTCTTCTCTTGATGCTCAATGTAAGTTATCCCAACTGTCTCAAGTAAGTTCTGTTTTAGATTATCAAATTGAATTTGAGAAATTGAGCAGTAAAGTCACGGAGACGCATGAATTGATATTAGTTAGTCTCTTTATTTCTGGTTGGAAACCTGAGATCCGTTGGGAATTGCAACTCAATCGTCCGTCTACGTTGAAAAACGCTTTTGTCTCTGCTTGATATCATGAATCTAGATTAGAAGGTTTGAAGCTTGTGATGAATAAAGTTGATAATGAGGCATCAAGTTTTGAATCGGGAGAAGAAACTAAGGAGGTTGGCTACGAGCTGACTATCCCTATTGGAGAAACAAAAACTAATGAAATCATTGTTGATGATTCTAAGTTGCAACTTGATGTTGTTGAGGTATTAGTACCTATAGAGGAATATATTGTTGGTGATTCGCCTCTTCCAATGGAGTTATTTGTTGGTGTTACTTGTGGTAGAGAAGACAAAATTGTTGAGAAACTTGTTGATTTTCCACAATTGGTCACAACAGTTGTTGATGAAAGAGTTGGATGGTTTATGAGATGCATTAAACATGAAATCATATTTCTAGCCTTTGTTCGCGGAAGGATTTTGATAGCTAGAAGAATGATTTTTCTCAAGTGATACGAGCTCAAGGAAGTCTATCAAGAGTCATATGATCTCCACCTTGAGGGCAAGGTGGTTTTGAAGGAGTCGGGAATGATACGCATATTAATTAGTGTTATTTATATTATTTCTATTTAGTAGTTTAGTTAATAAATAATTGTCTAAACAGGTACTGCGATTTTTATCGGCCCGTTATTGAGTCGAGCCCATCAAGGCTAGTTTACTATTTAAAGAGTTGTAAGTTAGGGTTATTATTCAATGAATGAATATATGAATTAGGTTCTTCTCGAAAGTTGAGGGAAATAGGAGTAGGCACAGGTTCGAAGTTGTGCGACCGATACTATCCTGGAGCAGGGTCGTATCAGAGGTGGGGCGGTGGGGTGTTCAAATTTCTTCTTTTTTAACTAACTAAACTTAATTAAACTAATCTTAATTAAAATGATTAAATAATATTAATCTAATTAAATGGAAAAAATTCGGATGCTAAAAATTAATTAAACTAATTAAACTAAACTAATTACAATAATTAACATCAAAAATTTAATTAACATGTAGAAACCCAATGAACATGATTAAATTTAATTAAACGAAGGAGTGTTTTGTTTAAAAAAAAAATTAAACCTAATGTTAACATGCTAAACCTAAATTAATCACCGTAAATCATCATATATACGAACTAAACTAATTAACACAGCTACACATAATTTATCAAAATAGGAAATATAAAAAAAATTGAAAAATAATGAGCAATCCACCGCCCCACCTCCATTGCCGGAAACGTCCCACCGCCGGCGTCACACAGTTGCTGGAAGTGGGACATTTCCGGCAACGGAGGTAGAACGGTGGAGGGCTCAATTGTTTCACCTAAAGTGCTAGCAATAGAACTAGATCTATCGTAGAACAAGCAAGTAAAAACCAATGTCGAATCTCAAGGAAGACTTAGCAGGGTAATCAATTATGTGGCAACAAAAAAAAACGTAAAATCTACTCTAAGAAAGCAAGTAAAGAATTTGGGGTTTCGAGTTTTTATTATTAATCCTAGACTTAATGAAAAGAAAGAAAGTAAACTGATCTAGACTTAAAAATAATTAAAAGCAAGTAGAAAGCACTCTCGTTTGTCACCCGGGATAATAAATTAAACTAGAAGAAAGCAGTAAATCTACCTAGGCATGAATTGAAAAGAAAGCAATTAAATCTAAGCTAGAGAAAATAAATTTTAACATGGATCTAAGGTAAATTTAAAGCAAATAAATTTAAACTAAATAAAGCGAATAGAGAAAGCAAGTAAAATTAATCTAAGAGCACAAATTAAACTTACGAATCAAAGATGAAAGAAAGAACACAGAACTTGAATTAAATCTTGAATCTAAAGCTATAATCTTCAAAGCAATATCTAAAGAGGCAAAAATGATAATACCCTAAAAACATAACAAAAATCAAAATCTATCCCAGACATAACAAAACACACTACATTTCAAATTCATTCATATATTACCCTTACTTTTACTTTTTCTTACACTCTCTCTCTTCCCACTTTTCTCTCTCTCATCCATTTTTATTCTCTCACCTACCACACATTCTCTCTCTCACACACACACATTCTCTCTATTATGTTTCTCTTTCACTCTCTCCTTTTTTTTTTTTTTGAGAGACTCATTTCTTATTTTTTATTTTTATTTTTTTCTATCTTTTCTTTTCTCTTTTTTTTCAGTATTCATTCTCTTTTTTTCTTTTCTTGATTTCGGTTTTTTTTTCTTATATTTTTGTTTCTTTTTCGATTTTTTACACTGTAAGGAGCTACAAATAAAATAAAATAAAATATCTTAACTTATCAAACTAACTCGATAAGAAATTGTTAAGTTCTTATCTCCTCCAAGTCATTTTGTAAGAATTTGATAATTTTTATATTCTCATTAATTCACATGCTAATAATTTGCAAAGAATTTGTCAATTTCTTATCTCCTCCAACTCATCTAGTAAGAATTTGATAATTTATTACAAATTATCTTTGAATACGTTCTACCAAATAACTTGCACGCTTTTGATGATGTAAGAATTTTACACATTCTTACCAAGTAGATCATAAGAATTCACCAAGTTGATCATAAGAATTTACTAAATTCTTACAAATTCACATGAATAAATCATTAGTTTATTACAAATTCGCACAAAACTACCAAATATGAGGTAACATAAGATTTTGCCCAAACAAATCAAAAACTAAGAACATTGAACTTGAATCCACCATTAAAATCCCCAAACCAATTCAAAATTTTCAAAAACTAGAAAGGGTGAAATCCAAAAAACTAGAAAAGAAGAAGAAGAAGAAAAAACGAGGCATCTTCTCATCTTTCCTGTCTCATAGTTGTCGCCGGCCGAACACTTCATACAATAAGTTCCAGCAAAAAACTTTGCAAAATTCCCATGAACCTGCGAGAGGAAAGAAAATGCTTTAGATAATGTAAGAATTTTTCTTATTCTTACCAAATCAATCATAAAAATTTGTAGACCGTAAGAAATGTAAGAAACAAATAATTTCTTACCGAACGTTTCATAGATTCTTATCATAATGGTAATCAATTTACGATTTCTTACCAAACTCTTTAGATAGAGTAAGAAATTTACAAATTCTTATCAAGTCGATTTCTTACATTTGACTCAGTAAGAATTTGTCAATGTCACTCAGTAAGAATTTGTCAAATTCTTACATCTCTAAATCGTTTGGTTAGAATAACAAAGATCAAATCAAAGATCCTGAATGTGCTGATTTTGAAAGATACATAAAATGAGAAACACCAAAATCAAACTTCCTAAGAAAAATCAAAACATAGATCCTAATTTCAATCAAAGAAAAATGAATCCAAAACAATTCTAGAGAAAGGTAAGAAATAAATAATTTCTTACCGAACTAGTCACAAACAGTAAGAATTTGAAAAAATCTTATAATATAAGATTTTGCTAAATTCTTACAGATTCGCACAGAAAATCATTAGTTTCAAAGCTATGAATTTTGCTAAATCTTCGAATTCTTACTAAAAAGAAGCATTAAAGCCATACATGAAACATATCAAACCTAATTCAAGCATTAAACCCTAAAAATTCAAAATATGTTATAGTAAAATCACATATATAAAAAACTCAAAAATTTCTCACCTCTGCAACCTAAAAAAAGAGGGGAAGAAATAAGAAAAAATTGGGTAAGGTAAATGAGTTTGTTCCAGCCCCTAATTTTTAGAGAGAGAAAAATTGACAGGAGGCTGGAACAACAAGGGCGGTGGCGGTATAATCTCTTATTCAGTTGGAGGTCGGAGCCATCAGCAGCGGCCATCGGCATACATAAAAAAAAAAACCCTAGATTTACGGAAAAAAAAAAAAAAAAAACCAAATTAGAAAGAGAGAGAAAGAGAGAGGAGAGGCGACGGCGGGGAAGGCTGCGGAGGGTGGGAGGGGCGGCGTCCTCGACCTCATCTACACTGAGAGAAGCCGCATCACCGGCAAAAATGGCGCCGGAGAAGTAAATCGATAGAGGAGCTGCTATGGCTTAGAGAGAGAGAGAGAGAGAGAGATGATTGAAATGGGGAAATAGAAATGGGTGGAGCGGGGGTGGGGTTTGAGAGAAAAAAATGGGAAAGAATTTGGGAGATAGAAAGGGGCATTTTTGTCCTACTAGGTAAAAAGGGGGTAAAATTTAAGTTTTTTTAAATTTTGGACAACTATTGATTTACACTAAGAGTTTGGGGTATAATGCTATATTTCCTCATAACTAAAAGCTAATATAAACTAATCTAGAATTTTAAGGGCTAAAAAATAAGAGAGGAGAAGTATATTTTTGTTCCCCAAAGATTACATATATATAGGACCTTAAAAACCTAATTAAACAAGGAAAGAAATCACTAAACTTGGCAGGGCTCGCGGCC
The DNA here is from genome assembly GCA_001642375.2 of Mentha longifolia. Taxonomy (NCBI): domain Eukaryota; kingdom Viridiplantae; phylum Streptophyta; class Magnoliopsida; order Lamiales; family Lamiaceae; genus Mentha; species Mentha longifolia. Next base: position 22,758,622 of record CM038117.1, read on the forward strand.
GCTTACGTCGCGAGGGGTAAGCTGCAGTCCGCTGCGCACGACCTTTTTGTTTCGGCGTATCTCCCTCGTCCGAACTCAAAATTGACCCCCATTTTTTTTCTAGGCGCTCTATCGAACTCCTCTTCGATATTATGCTTTTATTTCATCCAAACTTGATCTCTACTTTTCGCTCATTTTTTCATTCTTTTGCTCCTTTTCTCAATTCTCTTTCAAAACTCTTCAAGAACTCGACTTTGACTAAAACACACAAAATACACACATTAACGAATAAACACATATAAACTCACACAAAACTATAAAAACCACACAAAAACACACTAAACAAATCCTCCACACTTAATCATTTGCTTGTCCTCAAGCAAACAATCCAATACCAACAACAAACATGGTCTATGAAGTGACAATGAATTAGGCTTCAGAATTTTTTCAAACAAAAGATAGTTCAAGCAAAACACACCACTCATCAACAAGCATTTCATAGCAAACTTCAACATTCAACCTCTTCGAACAAGAATCCTCATGATATGGATAAGCATATGAGTGAACCCTCAACTATCAAGTGTATAGAATGGGAAAAATATATATCTCAATTCAAAACACACACAATGTCTACTATAAGCTTGCAAATCGTCTAACATCTCCATTGCTACGGTGTGTGCTTATAATAAAGATCAAAAAGGACTTTGCTTTTGGTTGTAATGTAGGCTCTTTGATAGGTTGGGAGATTTTGGCTAACTGAGCTTAAAACCCAATGATATTTCTTTCAAAAAGACTCTTCTCACACTCTCCTTTTAACTTTGAATCTCATTCCCCCACACTACTTCAAACCATATCAACACTTTCAATTCCAACAACCCTTTTATGGATATTTCACTTTCTACCCACTTATACTCAATCTTTTTTTTTTTTACACTTAGAGAATTTTTCTCTACTTTTTTTATTATTATTATTTTTATCTAGAGCTTATATGGGTAGAAAACACTAACTCTTGAATCCCTTCACTTTTTTCTAAATCTATCCCTTCTTTCCACTTATGAATCTATCAAAGTGAGCACTTCTCAACCAAAATCACAAATTCCCATATTTGTTATCCCTCATCCCAAGGCTTAATCAAGAAAATGGTTATATAGGCTCAAAGGGGCTAACTATGATTATATCAAATGATTTGGACAAGGTAAAAAGGGAAAAGAAAGGCTAAGAAAGATGGCCTAAGATCATCTCTTCATCATTAAGCACACTAAAGCAACCTTAAGGAAGAAACCAAAGCAAGTTCTAGAGACAATTATGCATGTTTGAACAATCACACTCAACGAAAGAAATAAGACTATGATAATGCAATAGTCAAAGGCTCAAATCTCACAAAAATAGGCTCAAATGTGATTCAAGTTCTTAGAGGCCAAAAGTTTAGATTCACCAATCATACTCATCAAATTATGACATGCTTCACAAGTAGTTATTTTCCAAAACAAATAAAAAAATACTCATCATTAGCCTCATCATCACAACTATCATCCATGCTTATCATTTTCACAAATAATTGAGGAACTCATAAAAGGATTAGGCATGCTAACACACAAAACACAAACATCAAAATAAATAAATAAATAAAACACTAAACACAAATAATTTTAAACACCCCCCATACTTGAACCAAGCAATGTCCCTATTGCTTCAAAATAAATAAAATGGATAAAGAAAATGCCCTTAAAAATGAAACAACCGGCAACGAACTCGAAATCCATGAAGAACTCCAAATCCAAAAACTTACACAAACAAAGAAAAACAAGTATAATACCCACTAATATAAAAACATAAAATGAAACACAAAACAAAAAGAAAGTACCACACTACAAAGTCGGGTCAGAGTAAGACGAACCGGGGAAATCACCATCGAAAATAACAGGGGACGCGACCGCGACCACCTTCGCAATCGCGAGGGTGAGGCTGCAGTACCTCTTGCCGAATTTTTCTCCTCCCTTTTTTTTTTTAAATATAACCTGCATAACAAAAACGAAAAAATTAGTTAAAAATAAAAATTAAAAAGAAAATTATGAAAATAATAAAAGCGTGGGTTGCCTCCCACGAAGCGCTGGTTTAACGTCGTTAGCTTGACAAATGTGGAATTCTCAACCAATTCCCGTTGCAGCTAGCGACGTGTCTCTATTAGCAGCAACAACCCAGAAGAATTCATTAAACATTCTTGACCTAATTTTGGCTTTTCCTCCTCATCGGCTCTAAAATTGAGAATCGACTCATCATCAGCACCCATCTCCTTCACACTTATTTGAGACTCAGCATCAAACATCTCATGATCTAGCCCTTCAAGCAATGACTCTTCCTCTATGCGAATGTCGGTCGCCTTGAGATTCTTTGAACTCATCTTCTCAAAATTAGAATGGGGCCTCAAGTTCACCGGTCCTTCCAAATCCATCAATCCCAAAACTTTTTCTCCACTATCCAGAACCATATCCAATTAAAAACTTTTAGGATCACTTCGGTTGGGTTTGGACTGAAGATTACCAACTAACTCGTGAACTTGCTTCTCCTTCTTCAATCTACCCGGAAAGGGAATAGGTGGAACATAAGGTTTTGAAGCCTTGTGGAGTTGAGACTTCAAATCATCATTGACAACGTCTTTCTCCTCTAATTCAGTTAGGGATTGCAGTCGCATGTGTTGGCCTTCTGTCTCGGCTTGCGACCGCAAGACCCTTGCGACCGCAAGGGTGCTGTTGTTGCCGAGTTCAGATTTCGATGCATTTTGAACTCTGGAATCTCCACTCCATTATCGACTGTCTTTTCACTCTTAAGAACTATAACCGCTTGAGCTTGATGCGGTTGGAGACCTTGGGCCACAAGCTTTCCGGGTTGTGTTCCTTGTTGTATTTGATTTAATGTGCCAGAAATCTGCCCAAGTGCCTTCTCAAGTCGCTTCATGGTCGCTTCTTGATTTTCTTGCCTTAGAAGAACAACCACCAATGGATCTTGAGGTTGGGTGGGGGGGGGCAGAAGGGCAAGTACAGCTGGTGGATTGGGTAAAGCAAATGGTTCATGTTAAGGTTGTGGAGCTTGCTGTGGCGGATATTGTGGTGGAGGGTAATATGGTGATGGAGATGGTGGGTAGTGTGGTTCTTGTGGAGGTGGTTAATATGGTTGATTAGATGGTGGGTAGTATTGTGATGGAGGGTCATAAGGTGATGGTTGAGGTGAGAAATATGGTGATGGTGGAGGGTAGTAAGGTTGATTTGGTGGTGGTTGAGATGGTGGTGCATATAGTTCATTTTGAGGAGGATAGTAGGGTGATTGTGGTGGATAGTAAGGTTGATATGGTGGGTATTGAGGAAAGAATTGAGATTCCGGCGGATAGTACACTGGCAGCGACGGTGAGTAGTAGGTGGAAGTGGTGAATGTGGGACAGGCATAATCGTCCATAACCATTGTCATGCCCTCTAACTCTTCAATTAACAAGACTAAACCATAGTCTTGAAACTCGATCTCTTCTTCCCTTTTCACTATAAGGACTCAACAAACAGATTAAACGTACCAATGAGAGAGAAGAATAATCGAGCAAAAATAAAATAAAATAAAAGAAAAAGAAAAATAAAAGAAAAAGAAACACAGAAAATAAAACCACACAATCAATTGCCTAAAGCCTTCCCCGGCAACAACAGCCAAAATTTGTTTCACCTAAAGTGCTAGCTATAGAACTAGATCTATCGTAGAACAAGCAAATAAAACCCAATGTCGAATCTCAAGGAAGACTTAGCAGGGTAATCAATTATGTGGCAACAAAAAAAACAAGTAAAATCTACTTTAAGAAAGCAAGTAAAGAATTTGGGATTTCGATTTTTTATTATTAATCCTAGACTTAATGAAAAGAAAGCAAGTAAACTGAACTAGACTTGAAAATAATTAAAAGCAAGTAGAAAGCACTCCCGTCTGTCACCCGGGATAATAAATTAAACTAGAAGAAAGTAGTAAATCTACCTAGGCATGAATTGAAAAGAAAGTAATAAAGAAAGCAATTAAATCTAAGCTAGAGAAAATAAATCTTAACATGGATCTAAGGTAAATTTAAAGCAAATAAGTTTAAACTAAATAAAGCGATTAGAGAAAGCAAGTAAACTTAATCTAAGAGCACAAATTAAACTTACGAATCAAAGATGAATGAAAGAACAAAGAACTTGAATTAAATCTTGAATCCAAAGCTATAATCTTCAAAGCAATAACTAAAAGCTAATATAAATTAATCTAGAGTTTTAAGGGCTGAAAAATAAGAGAGTAGAAGTGTATTTTCGTTCCCCAAAGATTATATATATATAGGACCTTAAAAACCTAATTAACCAAGGAAAGAAATCACTAAAATTGGCAGGGCTCGCGGCCGCGTAGACCCTCGCGGTCGCGAGGGGTAAGCTGCAGTCCGCTGCGCGCGACCTTTTTGTTTCGGTCGTATCTCCATCGTCCGAACTCGAAATTGACCCCCGTTTTTTCCTAGGCGCTCCTATCGAACTCCTCTTCGATATTATGCTTTTATTTCATCCAAACTTGATCTACACTTTTCACTCATTTTTTCATTCTTTTGCTCCTTTTCTCTATTATCTTTCAAAACTCTTCACTAACTCGACTTTGACTAAAACACACAAAACACACACATAAAAATGAATAAAACACATATAAAAAAACTCATACAAAGTTATAAAAACCACAAAAAAACACACTAAACAATTGCCATTGTGCTTTCCGATGAAAAATACTCCGGCCTTCTATTGAAAAAATCTCCGGCGAGGGTGAGTAGATTCCGGCGATGTTCAGTGGACTCGTCAGCACTGGAATAAAAAATATATATATAAGTGTCGGAGATACACAAGTATGAAAATGATATGTTTATATCATGCCTTTCGATTCATGTTACTTCGAAGTCGCCGGAAGTGAGCACATTCTGGCGAGAAAGGTGCGGCGGTGCTGGTAAACGGGGGTGTCTCAGCGGTGGATGGGTTCCCGCCGTGACTGCCGAAGGCCGAGAAGTTGGAAGGAAGGAGATACCGCGTTGGAGGTGGGGCAACGGTGGTGATACTGCGTCGGAGGTGGGGCAACGATGATGGTGGTGGTGGTGGTGGTTAGTGGAGGCTAGGTCAACAACATTATCCTCGGTTGGCAGTAGAGCTGATAACGTCGCCGTACGTCGTGGTGGAGCTGAAGTGTGGAGATGGGGGATGATCGATCTTATTTTCGCAAGATAGTTAATGCACGAAAACTGGGATTTAATGAATACGAAAAGAGGACACAAAGGATTTACGTGGTTCGATCTATCGGAATAGATCTACGTCCACGGAGCGAAAGAGAGTATGAGTATTATTGCTGATATGCGTATAGTTTTTACAAAGATTGTTCTCCCCCCTTTCAACATATTCTAAACCCCTATTTATAAGTGTTTTCATATGGAATTCCACTAGGATTATAAGTATTTTCCTATTAGGACTCTTTGGCTTGATCTCCTCCTTTATTGGATAAACACCGAGCTTCTATATCTCTTGTGGAGCTTGAATTGTAGTCGATGTAGGAGTTGCCTTGGTGTAGAGGTTCCTTTGAGGTGGGCCGAAGTGGACTCGGCCTAGGTAGGCTGTTTGGGCCGAGCCAAGTAAGGCTCTTAAGTGGGCCGAGTTGCAATAGGCCGAGCTTGACAGTCGGAGCCCAATTATATTGGGCTCGATGCTTGGGCCTAGTAGCTAGGCCATATCCTATCAGGGGCAAATACTTTGATGTCATCGATGGGGATGGGAGTAACTTAGGGTTTTTTGTTTTTATGTATTTGTTTTTTTTCCTCTAATTCCACATATTCCTTTCAGTCAGTCAAACACAATAAATAATAAAATGTTTCTCAAAAAAAAAAAAAAAAAAAAAATTGATTCCTCCAACCCAATTTTCAAGGCACGAGTCATGTGAAAAAATGGGCTCCACCCTCATTATTTTAAGAAAATGGTAGTTTTTGCATGAATATTATGTTATTTCAAAATTGACATTTAAAACTTTCACCTTATAATAAATCTCATCTGTTATGAGAAAACAATAAACTCAATAAATAGTCAATTTCTATATGTTTGAGAATAGAATAATTTATTATCGTAGATAAAATCTATTATCTATTTTCTATACAAAAGTAAAATAGTCGATTTAACTTTTCCGTTCACAGTTACTTTACCTAGATTACTTTTTCATTAATTAGAATTCAACAATTTCAAAAAAATATTCAATTTTGTCTCGGATTCTTATGCATACATTACAAAAGATTGAAGAATATTATTGGCAGAATAATTTCAATTCGGTTAATTTGAAAATTATTACAAAAGATTGAAGAATATTATTGGCAGAATTATTTCAATTTGGTTAATTTGAAAATTTATTTTGTTCGTATAATTAGAATGTTAATATATATATATATATATATATATATATATATATATATATATATAATAGCAAAATAAACGTCGATCAATCACGATTTTTCTTGATTATTTGCTAATTTCTCATAATTTTGTCCAATTAATCAACATTTTAATATGATTAATATGTATCTTCATGGAATTTTAATTTGAATAGAATTTTCATAATTTAAATCACCTATATATACTCGATTATGTATGCTCAATCATTTTTTATATAAATATGCATATATTTAATTGTTATTAGATCCATATAATACTACCGATTTATATCTATTTTTGCTTTGATGTATTCATGTACGTATATGCTCATTAAATTAATATGTGTAACGTTATTTGGTTTTCAAATTTTCACATATATATTTCTATTCATTTCAGGGAAGATTAAAGAAAAAGCATTTACGGAATTCTTTATAGGAAAATGAAAACAAAACAGAGAACTAATAGGGCTATCATTTTAAATTCTAAACTTAATGCAAAATAAGTGTTAATCTGTCATTAATTTTATTTAGTTTCAACTATCTCACATCTATTATTTAAACTCCACAAAAAATTAACTAATATAAAAGATTAGAAACGCTCCCCTACCGACGGTGGGTATATATTTAAATTAGTTTTTATCTATAGTATTTGTAGCATTACTCTATAAAAGATACACCACACTTTTGAAATTAATTGTCTCCAATTAAAATTAAAAATCTTGAAAATCTTTATTTGTTTTTTTACTTTTTTTTAATAATAACGACTAAGAATTTGGTCATATGCATGTACAAATATTATCCTACATAAACATATGCATTAGTTCTAGCCATAATAATTTCAATGATTTTATTTGATTTGCTATATTATTTTATTTTTATGAGAAAAATTTACAAATATCATTCTTAAAAATCAATTGGAATACACACCTATATATTTTTTTAATCAAAATCTCGATTTCAAAGCGAGTACAACTACTTGAAGAATGTCATGGGCCCATTTTCAATAACATCGAACAACGGGGCGCTTAACATTTAAATTGAATTAAACTACTCGAGAAATGACATATTTTCTTGACCTAATTTCTTTTTTTATGTAAACAACGAGTGACTTCAGAAATATTATATCTCTTGGCCTATTTTTGTATTTCGATAATCAACGGGCGGCATAACATTTTAAATTAAGTACAACTTTTAATTTTATTTTTTTAAGTTATACTTCTTTACAATTAAATTAATGATCTTTTTTAACATATATGTCTCCTACAATAAACACTGAAACAACGGGCAAATTGCCAATTAAAATGAGTGCAACTATCCGGAAAATCTCCTTGACCTATTTTTAAGTATTTTGAACAACGAACTACTTAAGATTTAAATTGAATTAAACTACTTGACAAATGACATAATTTTTCAACCTAAGATTTTGTTAACTTGACATATTTATAAATGTTATTTCTCTTGACCCTATTTTTGTTTTTTGATATTAAGTGAGCGGCTGACATTTAAATCGAGTACAACTTTCTACCAAAATTAAGTTTCTCTTTAACCTATTTATAAGTACATCGAATAACGAGCTACTTAGCATTTAAGTTGAATTAAACTATCTGAGAAATGACATATTTTTTTCTTGGACTTATTTTTTTTATTAATATGTGACTTTAGAAAGAGGAAATACATGTTTTTGCCCTCCTAGAGCATAAAAAAATAAATTTTGCCCATACTATAATTTTACACAATTTTTGCCCATTTTTTACACATTGTTCCTCTTTTACCCTCTTCTCTCTTCTCTCTCCTCTCTCCTCTCTCATTTCTCATATCTTCCTTTTCTTTCGGGCACATCTCTTATTTTCTCTCTCTCTTTCTCTCTCTAAGTTTCAGACCTCTCCCCTCTCTCTCTCTAAAAACCCTTCTTCTTCAGCACTCCACCGACGACGACGAAGACGCAGCCACGAACCCGACCCGATGCCGACGTAGAGAGAGGATGATATTTGCTTGGTTTCTCCCCCCACCTTATGCGATTTGTTCTCCTTTCTTCCCCTCTCTCTCTCTCTTTTTTTTTTTTTTTTTACATGTGCTTTATTTTTTTTCTTCTTTCTTTTGATTGTGCTTTTATTTTGTTGGTTTTCTAGGTTTGGAAGCTTTAGATGCAATTAGAAAATTTTAGGGTTTGTTTGTTTTTAAGGAATTTATTTGCAAATCTTGCTCCATGTTTTTGAAATTTTTGTGCACATAATTTTAGAGAGAGAGAGAGAGAGAGAAGAAGAAGAAGAAGAAGAAGAAGAAGAAGAAGAAGAAGAAGAAGAAGAAGAAGGTGGGCTTTGTGAATCTTAAGATTTTTGAAATTTAGGATTTTTGTTCAACCTTTCTTCATTTCTGCATAATTTTAGTTTTGGTATTTTGTATTGTTGGTTGAAGAGTAAAATGGGCTGCTTTAAACGATTCTTAACTGGAAATGATGATTGTGTTGCTAAAAATGTATTAGGAATTTGAATTTTACTTCAAAAAAGTTGATTAAAATTATATATTATGGTTAGAATTTTGCACACGTTGATCAGAAGAACTAACATTTCTGATAACCTGAAGGACGTTGGTTAGAATTAGTTGTTTGTTTGCTTGGTCGTTGGTTAGAATTCTGAAATTGAAAAATTGGGTTGCATTTTGGTTAGAATATTGTGTTTTGGTTAGTATTTTGCACATTATAGTTAGAAAATCTACATCTCTGCCAATATGTAATTTTGTTTACTATAATGAGATGGACACTTCTTAGATGTTTGATTAAACTTTTGGTTAGAATTATGCATATGTTGGATAGAAAATCTATATTTCTGACAATCTGGAATATGGTTTCCTATAATCAATAATCATTTCTTAGATGTTGGTTAGAATTTGTAAATTTGTGTATTTCTTACTAGTTGGTTAGAATTTATGAAAATTCAACATGTTGGTTAGAATATATACATTACTGACAATAGGTAATGTGGATTTCTGACAATGAATGTTCATCTAAAACTAATAATAGTGCTTTAAAGGACGTTGGTTAGAATCAGATGTTTGTTTGCTTTGTTGTTGGTTAGAATTCTGAAATTGAAAAATTGGTAAAAATATATCAAATAGACTTGGTAAGAATATGAAACTCGTCAAAAAACAGATAAAGAAAAGTAGAAAAAAGCGAAAAGATTAAAAAGAGAAGTAGGAAATTATCAGATTCTTAGAAAGCGAGCTGAAGAAAGTAAGAAACTGACGATTTCTTACGAAGTATTTGGTTGAACGAAATTTAAAAAAATCTGTAAGAAATTCACAAATTCTGTAAGAAATGACCATTGATTTTATTAAATTATATTACAGAACGTCAGAAATGTATAATTTCTAACAAAAATGTGCAAAATTCTAACCAACACACAAAATTCTTACCAAGTTTACTTGGTAGAACGAAATCAAACAAATGTGTAGCTGCTTAAAAGAGAGCAAAAATTGAAATATAAAAGAGAGCAAAAATTGAAAAAAAAAAAAATACAAAAATAAACGAGAAAAGGAAAAAAGAAGAAATTTTGAAATAAAAGAAAAAAAAGTAAAAGAAAAAAAAATGGAGAGTGAATGTGTGTTTCTTAGAAAGCAAAAAAAAATGGAAAGTGAGTGTGTGTGTATGTGTGTGTCAGGTGTGTGTGTGTGTGAGAGAGAAGAAAGAAAAGAGAGAGAAAGAAGTGAGAAGTGCACGTGTCTGTGTGTGTGTAAGGTGAGCATCAAGAGAGAGGAGAGAGGAGAGAGGAGAGAGAGTGAGAAAAAGTAAGGTTAATTTTGAAAAAAATTAGATTTGTTGGGCAAAATTTATGTAAAATTATATAATGGGCAAATTTTGATTTTTTATCTTCTTAAAGAGCATATTTGTTGTTCACTCTAGAAATATTATCTTTCTTTACACTATTTTTAGTTTTTTGATAATAAACGGGCAGCTTGACATGTAATTAACATTTAAATTGAATTAAACTATCGAGAATTGACATATTTTTCTGACCTAATATTTTGTTAACGTAAACAATGAGTGAATTTATAAATATTATCTCTTTTGACACTATTTTTATTTTTTTACAATAAACGGGCGGCTTTACATTTAAATCGATAACAACTTTTACCTAATTTTTCTAATTCTATTATTATTTTCCATGAGAAGTGAGCCCCATCGAATTTCGACGGGCACAAAACTAGTTCAATTATAAGAAAAGGGGCTCTCAGCCACTTTCCGGTGGGAAGGGGCTCTCCCCCGATTTCATCTCCAGCCGAGAGCCCCTCCCCCCGAGCTTTCTCAATTTTAATATATTATTTTTAATTCTTTTTTTAATCGATTTTCGATTTCATTTTTTTAGTTCGATTTTCATCTCTATTTTAATTATTTATTTAATTCTCTATTTTTAATTCATTTTTTATTCAATTTTCGATTTGTTTTTTAATTCAATTTTATTTATTTAATTAATTCTATTTTCAATTAAAAAATAACACAAGTTTTGGCATTTTTTTATTTGATTCAAATATTATTTTTATTTTTGTTATGATCGTAATTTTATTTATTTTTTTTACACATCAAATGTTGGAAATGGAAAGAATTTTGTATACTAGTTGTTGGTTATCTCTTTGTCCCACATTGAAAAAATGAAGAAAAACGGGAGGAGTTGGAGCATTATATATGGCTTCCTTGTCCCACATCGAAAAAATGAGGAAAAATGGGAGAAGTTGGAGCATTATACTGCTTCCTTGTCCTACATCGAAAAAATGAGAAAAATTTAAGATGGAGTATTCTATAAATTTTTTCTTCCACCTCCTTCTCACACCCAAAAAGGATAATTCACAATAGATTTATCCTATTTTTATTTTAAAATTAATTAATATTTAAAAAAACTTGAATTTAAAAAAAAATCAATTTTTTTTTTTCTATAAAGCTAGCTGACGTCAAAATGACGTCAGCATAGCATAAGGAAGGGGTGCGAGCCGGGCTCCCAATTGCGAGCCGGACTCGCCGGAAGAGGGGCTCGCCAGTGCGGCCCGGGCTCGCACGCGAGCGCGAGCCCCCCTCCTCCGGCCCGCTGAAGATGCTCTAAATCAACGTGAGCTAAGCCAAGACTTCCCAAATTTTTTACCACATATACCTCCCGACTTGTGAAACTTGAAAGTTGAAAACTCTCAACCCAAAAATCAAAAATTCTTTTTTGTTACTTCCTCTGTTTCAAGATTATTGACACGTTTCTTTTCCTTTCTTTTTGACACATATTTCCACGATTCTCGATGATAGATTTTAAAATATTTTTTTGAAGTATTTTTTTATTTACGGGATACTAAAATACACGTAATATCTCGTAAAAGAAAATATACTTTAAAAATTTATTTTAAAATCCATTATTAAGAAGTGTGAAAATATATGTCAAAAAGAAAGAAAAAGAAACGTGTCAACAATCAGAGATAAAGTATTTTAAAAAGCAAATAAACAAAAACCAAACCCAGTCATCTCCATATTCTTTTCTATTCCTATTCTGCAAATTCCTCGATGGTTACCACATAATAACTCGAGATCTACAAATCCCACATCAAAATCGACCACGTGCTGCTGATCTATCCCTATGGCGCAGTACACGCAACAATTCCTCAACAGCGTCCTCTCCCAGCGTGGCCCGGCGGCGCTGCCGTACGCGGAGGACATGAAGTGGCACATCCGGCAGCACCTGATGCAGCTGGTGGAGGCGTACCCCTCCCTTCAGCCCAAGACCGCCGTCTTCACCCACAACGACGGCCGCACCGTCAACCTCCTCCAGGCCGACGGCACCGTTCCGATGTCGTTTCAGGGCGTCACCTACAACATCCCCGTCATCATCTGGCTCATGGAGTCCTACCCCCGCCACGCCCCCCTCGTCTTCGTCAACCCCACGCGCGACATGATCATCAAGCGCCCCCACCCCTTCGTCTCCCCCAACGGCGTCGTCTCCATCCCCTACATCCACTCCTGGCTCTTCCCCTCCTCCAATTTGGTCGAATTGTCCCGGAATCTCAGCCACTTCTTCGCCCGTGATCCGCCGCTCTACTCGCAGAGGAAGCCGTCGAGCCCTAGCCCGAACCCTAACCCTAATTTGAATTCCGGCTATGGTAGCATGAATTCGTCCCTTGGGTCTCCTGCGGCGCGGCCGGCCATACCGCCGAGGGAGTATTCGCCGTCGCCGACTCCGCCGCCGCCGTACGGGAGTGGCAGGATGGAGGATCCGGCTGAGGTGTACAGGAAGAACGCGATTAATAAGCTTGTGGAGAATCTGAATGGTGATATTAGGGAGATGAGGAAGGGGAGCGAAGGGCAGATGGAAGGTTTGTTCGGGGCTCAGGCGGTGCTGCGGCGGCGCGAGGAGGAGCTGAGGCATGGGGTGAAGGAAATGCAGGATGAGAAGGAAGCGTTGGAGCAGCAGCTACAGATGGTTTTGATGAATACTGACGTTTTGGAAGGATGGTTGAGGGATAATGAGGGGAAATTGGAGGGTAATAAGGTCGACAATCTCGATGTAGACAAGGCGTTCGAGCCCTGTGATGCATTGTCGAAGCAGATGTTGGAATGCACAGCTTCGGACATGGCGTTGGAGGATACTATATATGCATTGGATAAGGCAGTTCAAGAAGGGGCGATTCCCTTTGATCAGTACTTGAGGAATGTGAGGCTCTTATCGAGGGAGCAATTCTTTCATCGAGCTACAGCTTCGAAGGTGAGGGCTGTGCAAATGCAGGCTCAGGTGGCTAGTATGGCTTCAAGACCGTCTCCGCAATATGCTTTCTGATGAGGTCTGCTCTGTAAGCTCAGGTATGGTGGTGGTGAAATGGCTTAATGGATTATATTTTTTACACTCTGGTAATGTTAGTTCATGTATACATCTTATTGCATCTGACTGCTGAATTTGATGTTCGTCGAATGCAAAACTTGTGATGGTCTGTCTGTATTTACTGAGACGGGCAATAATTTCAATGTGCTGCTCAAACAAACTGATATACGATACAATATATTCATGCATTTTTTGTAGGATTGCGGGTCTTTTAGAAGTTGGTGTCATGATTTGTGACTTTGGGGCACATGAGTCGTTGTTCAGAAGTTTTGTTGTGTTTTGATCTTGTTGAATATGTTATGATGTTAGTCTTGATCATCCGTTCAGTACTAATGAGATGATATACTACATTATTTAAGGAATAAAATAATCTCTATTGAACTAGCACTTGATGCTTCAGACCGACTAGTCTAGATGGATCATTTTGGTGGTTTGATGGGAATTGAATGCATAGACACTCTCGTATTTATTTGAAGGGATATGTTGAAGTTCTTTAGTTTATTGAGTTATACCTCTTTTCTTTCATGCCAAATCTGAGACTAGAAGTAAGGACTCATCAATTGTTGTTTACATGAACTCTGCAAATAGATGAAAATCTAGTAACAGTGATGTCAAGGGTAAAAGAGCATTGTTTAGGTACGCATCTCTCGTGCTACAAATGAAATGAAAATTATGTGGTTTCATTGTTCTTCGCATGAGCAGGAATTCTAGAAGAATTTCAATTTAAATGCTGGTTACCTTTGAATTTCAGGTTTAGGTGAGCTTGTATGCTCCTCGAAACATCTTAGTTCTATAAAATATTGCTATAGAGTTTGTGATATTTTTGAAGCGAGAGGTTGTGAACTTTTGAAGTCAGGTATTGATAGGTAAGATGTCAACTATACCTCCTCCTCTTATCATAATAGTTACATTGATGTTATTAGTCTCTCATATCATTAAAATAAAGTTAGCCCAACACCATGAGAATTCTCTCGTCCCCTTCAATATATATGTCTCTGTTTCTGATGGTAATGTTTAAATTTGCCTTTGTCTCAATTTGAATTAGAAAAATAACATAATCAATTGCTTATCACACTACATAAATTGCCTAATCTATTAGTATTTCTCCCCCTAAGCCAGTCTGCCCTTAATACTGATCCTCCCTCTAATATCAATTAGAATACCGCTGCTTTTCGACTTTGTTTCTGGAAAATCGATCACTAAGGAGGAAGGATGCCGGACATATGAATGAAGGAAGCTAAGGTGGTTTATGATCTCTTAGTTGGGATAATAGGGTGTGTTGTTGTGTGCCTGTGATCCAATTTTTACCTTTGAGATATTGAAAACAGAGTAAATTCCATGTTGGCTCCTGATCCATAAATCTAGATCCGGGATCATCATCTACATCATCTACTGCATTTCCGTGTGGCATATCGTATTAGTATTACTATTACATCAACGAATGTCTGTCCATGTTGTTCAATTGCTCATTAAACTATTTAACCATTGGTGATTTTCGAAATATTCATTAACGCATGGCACTAATTTGTTCATGTAATAGGAGATGTCAAATGAAAATGAAATAGAATTATCCAAAGATTGGTCTTTGTCAAAGCATCAATTCATATTGTAATTTGTATAGATAAATTAAAAAATATATATATTTAATACTTTTTCCGAAATGATAGCAATGTGGAAAAGTAGTTTAATTAGAATATACTCCGTATTGTAGTTAATCTAGGGATTCAAATATGTTTCTACAAAACAATGAAAATAAGTACATCACCTCTTTTTTATTGTACGTTTGTACTCGTCATTTATTAACATTCATTTCTTGATATATTTTTGCTAAAAAAATTTTGGAGTCTGTGGACTGGGAAGAAATTATATCTTTGAAGTAACTCCATCTTTTATATGTTGCCAGAGAGAGAAAATAAAGGGAAATCTCCCTTAATAAAGTAGAAATCTATACACTATTTTCTAGAAATCACAATTAAATTAAATTGAATACAAATAAAAATATTCAAAGCCAACATTAAAACAGGAAGGATTCGAAAGTTGCATCGGTACAATCACAATTTGTATAACACAAGTCCATATATATACACGTATATAAAAGAAATCACTATGTAATTCAGTAATTGCGTTGGTGGAATGAAGATTAACGTACTACATTTACACAGTTTTCCTTCATAAGTCCGACCTTATAACCTATAATTAAATCAATTAACTCATATGAATACAATGAACTTAGAACCAAGAAAAATTTGAATGAAAACAAAGCCCCCCGACGCAATGCCTATTTTTGTTGAGATTTCATCAAGGGTTTTTTTTTTTTTGTGTTAAATCTCACCTCCTCTTGGTTCTGGCAATAGACGTAGTCTGGTAGGTTAGATGAAGACTATTACTTCTAAGATCCTCTTCTTGTAAGACATTTTGAAATAGCTCTAGTGTTTCTTAATTCCGAAATTGAACATACAATTGAAGAGTCACTTCCTTCACTCTCTTGTGCCACCTCTATATCCATTGCTGAAACCGCAACAGATATGCTACTGCAATCTCTTATTTGAATACGTTTTAAGTGTTGGTATATCTCCGATCTCAGAAGGGATCTCACTCAATTCAGGTACATTCTCAAGGAGAAGAGCCTCGAGGATTGGAAAATTGGAGTTGTCTGCATTCAAGTAAGTTAAATCATTGCAGCCACGAATCTCCAGGATTTTTAGGCAATCGAAATCCCTCCCCATCAAGGTTCCACTCGGATCCATGCACTGCACTCAATCGTAGAGATCCAAGATGAGGCAAGGATTCGGCCATCATTGTCACATCTTCCCAATGAAGATGACAATTCTCTAAATCCAACTCCTCAAGTGAAGTCGGGAACGTGAAGCTCAAAACAACCTCGTGCCACTTGGAATTATCACCAGTTAGTTTACATGTTAGTGATTTCAGCTTACGAAAACGGCCGAGATTGTGAAGGTAGTAATCACCACAAGAATTATCATATACAAGAGACAAATCCTTGATGTTGGGAATTCTTTCGCAAACCTCCTCTGTTATTCTCAAATTCTTTACTCCTTTAAGTGTCTGTAGGTTTCGCAAAACAATGCGTTCTTTTTTGTTTGGTCCCTCATCCAGAACAGGATCAGGAAGACAGACTCGAAAGAACTGGAGATGCCTAAGCTCTGGCATCTCCCAAACTTCACACGGCAAATCAGTACTCATTTGATCGTGGAAAGTCATTTGTTCGTCGAAATTCTCCACTATTAGTGTTTGCAAATTCCAAAATGCGGATATTGGTAAATAAGTATAGTATGGTACCTTTAAAGAAAGAAATCTCAAGTTCACTTGCTGAAAAGGAACATAGTTTGTATCATTGACATATGTCAATACTCTCAATAATCTGAAGTCAACTTGAATCACATTTGACAACATATACCCTCCCTGGTATATAAGAGAACGTAACAATGGTGCTGACTGCAGGCCACCAATATTTTTAGAATTAAGCGTATTCCCTTCAGGATTTACAATACGCCGTTTCAAGCACCCTTGTGTTGCGGTATCATTGACCATACCCACGAACTTCTCTTTCTCGCCTACCTTTAGGCACAACTCTCTCACTACATCGTGAATGCCACAAGATCTGACTTTTCCATTCCACCTTTCTCGAACTAAAATGAGATTTCTCCCAATTAGGTCTGTCAAATAATTCTCTCCTAACTCTTCCAAACTTAGATTGTCATTTGGTTTTAGAAATCCTTCGCCAATCCAAAGTTGGAAGAGTTCAGAGGTATGAATTAGTTTGTCTTCCTTGAAAATTCCCATGTACAAGAAACATGACTTTAGATAAGCAGGGAGGTGCTCATAACTCAACCTTAATACCTCCAACTTCTTCTCCTAAACTCGAATTGGGTTCATATAATTTGAAACACTTTCCCAGTATTCGATCGCCCTTGATGATCTTCTAAAATGCCCCCCAATCACAACTATTGATAGTGGAAGTCCTTTGCATCTTTTCGCTATCTTCTTTCCAATTTCTTCTAATTCAGCAGGACAATGTTCTTCTCCAAATGCATTTCCACAAAATAGTCTCCAACTCTCATTGTTATCTAAAAACTTCATATCGAAAGGAGAAGAGCTAAGAGGTTTAGCCAAGTTTGATAGTCAAGTTGTTATACTAATGCGACTTCCATTCCCATTATCTGGCAAAAACATGTGTATCTCGTCCCAAGCTTCCACACTCCACATATCATCTAACACAATTAAGTACCTCCTACCCCATAACTTCTTATGCAATTCTTCCTTTAAATCACTAACAGTTTTATCAGTGTTGGATTCTCTTCTTCTAGAAAGAAGTTCATTTAGAATATTTTCAGCACTATATTTCTGAGATATTGTAGCCCAAAAATGAACATCAAAGCGGTGTTCAACATAAGAATGGTCATAAACATTTCTGGTAAGAGTAGTCTTACCTATTCCTCCCATGCCCACAATTGGGACGACTAATCACTGATTTGAAGGCTCTCCCGTTAGAATTTCCAAAAGTCGAAGAACGACTTCATCAAATCCAACCAAAACATTCTTCAGATGTTCCGATGCAATAGATGTTGATGGTGCTGAATATGTGGGGTGCTCCGCCTTCGATCCACTTTTCGCTTTAAACTGCATCGCCTTTCTCTTGACAAACTCCATGCTGTCAATTACTTTATGTAGATCCATAAAGAAATACGATCCGACTTTCCGATCAGCTGCAAGAGTGGATCCAGCATGAATTTGATCGACGACGTGGGATTCTATCACATTGTGAGCTGCATGAGCAGTAGTAGTGATTTGACTCTCCAATACTTCGACAGATTCTCTGCTGCATCCATGAGAATCGTAGGTTTCCATGAAGTCGATCAAGAATTTGACAGTTTGGGAAAGGGAAGTGATCTGTTTATCATCAAAAGAAAATGAATGGATGGGATGACTAGGAATGAGCTCCAAATCATTGATAAGAGAAACAAGAGCTCCGTAAGCTGCCATGGACTCTAATTTCTGACAACTTTTGAAAGATAAATTAAAGAAGGTAGAAAGGGTGATAGTTGCTTTGTGTGGGAGGGAGGTGGAGCGAAGATGGTGATTTGCAACTTGCCTCAATTATTTTAATCTAGTTAATTAATTTGAGACAGACGCGTTTTGATTTATGTTCCAATTAATGTATATCCATATACACCCTATTATAAGGGGCTCATTTTACAAAATTCGGTTTACATATTTTGTTCCTGTTATATAATTTTAATGTATCATATTATTATACACGAATTTATAGAAAGGGGAAAAAAAAAAAAAACAAACAAACAAACATGGTTTACCTCATTATAATTAGATATATACACCAGCACGTATTTACAAAACTAAAAGTTAAATTTTATATAATTTTATTCAACAATTCTACTTTGATCATTATTCTAATTTAGTTTAAGGTCAGTCAATAAGGGTGCCTCCAACCTTGAACCTAGAATTTCAGTTTTTAAAATGTCACATCAGCTTTGGAACCCAACTATATTTTTCTCTTTTATTTCCTCCAATAATAAACTCAGTTTCTAACTTTTTATGGGTCTCATTATAATATTCAATCATTTTAAATATTCTCATAATTATATGTTTTCAATAAATTTTATTTACATAGTACCCCGTGAAAAAATGAATACGTCAAAATTATATTTTAAAACTCGTACTAGGTTTCGGTGGAAAAGCGTGCCGAACAATCAAAAAGCAAAGAAGACTAATGTAATGGGATGGAGGTAGTATTTACTTAAAATACTTTAACAATAAAATTCATATTATATTACTATCATTTAAAATATTTTTGATTAAATTAAAATTGCAATGCTAAAACTAAAATTACATTACTCAAATTCAAATCATATTACTAAAATTTAAATTACACAACTTAAACTACAATCACAATGCTAAAAATAAAATCACATTAATTTAAAGTACATAAATATAATAATTCAAAGTAAATATAACTTAATTTTAGGCATCATTGACATTATATTGTGCACATATATGTTGTGTTAAATCATGTTGTGTACAAAAACAACAATAAATAATTCACATGTCGGCAAAACAAAAGAAAAAAAATAGCGAAAATAGAAAAAAAAAAAAAAAACAAGTATAAACAATAAAATTAAACATGAACAGATTTAAAAAAAAATTAAACATGAACAAAAATAAGAACAGAAATTAAACGAAAAAAAATGAAACAAACAAAATTAAAATGTAAAAAGTAAGAAAATATCAAGAAAGTGAATAAAGAAAAAGAAAAAAAAATAAAAATAAATGTTCTTTTGCAGCTTTAATTGGTGGGTCCCCTTGGAAATTGGTTGCTAGTTTGAACCAAGTTTCTACTTTTTTTTAAGAAGCTAGCTTCCATTTCCTACAATGTTAGTTTTTGTTTTGGAAGATGAGGAATTTATACCATTGGAGGCACCCTAATGTATTATTAATTTTATTTTTTAAATATTAAAAAAAAAAAATCAAACACGGTTTACTTCATTGTAATTAGATATACATGTGTACGTATTTACAAAAATAAAAATTAAAAGTTTGACTTTCACATAATTTTATTCAACAATTCTATTTTGATCATATTGACATTGATATATTGTCACGACCGCACTTTGCTAATTAAATAGCTAAGCTCGGTAATTCGTGACTATAAACAAATAAATGGATATGGTGCAAGAGATAGAATAGATTAAGGAATTTTACTCGTTCATTCCCCTCTTAGATAGACTAACGATATGACTTGTTCAAGAGTTGCAAGTATTGTCACGATTCTGACTTACGGATACAACCATATCGAATGGAAGATAGTAAATATTCAGAGTGTACGCAGCGGAGGTGAATTAAGAAAATACATGTATGAAGACATGTATTACCAAGAGACTTTCAAGACTACTATAATCACTTGAGTTCGACAAAACACCGCCGGTCACTTCGCTTCACCTGCTCAACCTGCACATCGGAAATAATGTACAGGGCTGAGTACGAGAGTACTCAGTGGACACATGCCCAAAACATTTATAATTGCCAGCCATACATAGTGAAACATAGGTTTTTCTTAAAAGTCTATGTTCACTAAAATCCTTTGTGATCTTAAAATCGTTCGCGCGAACTAAGTTTTAGTGTAATCCACCATATCTGAGCTGTGTGATCGAGGAGGTGGCCACCTCACTCGTCACTTGATCGATCGTCACACTAGACAATTCGACCACTGTGTACACTAGTCCAAGTATAGCAGCTGGCCATACCAGGACCCGAATTCGATTAAATAATATTGGCATAACCAATAACAGATAGGTATCAATACAAAATCAAAACATTTTATGGCATGACAATACTTTTAAAAGAGCTATATCATCTAATAAAACATGCGTTTTGTTTTATAGAAAGCCCACCTCGTCTGATCTTCTGCTGCTAATAATCTCTCACGCCTCCTTGGCTACTGCTCTTTCTTTGCTTGACCTTCGTTTAGAGATCAAAATAAGATTCTCGTTTATTGATATAATTTATCGGAATTAATTCTAATCTTAAGTTTGTTCGATCTTAACTCCAGTAACATTGTTACTGCTATCTAGGCTCTATTCCGTTAAGGAAACGTATAAAGCGAGGATAATCATTAATTGACTTATTGTAAATCTTGAATATAAATTAATTGAGAACTCCTCAATTAATTAATCTTAATTATTCAACTGATTAGCTTAATCAATTTGATCTCGCTCAATAGTATTGGCCTAATAAACTTATTTCTATAAGTTAATTTAAATAATTCATTTAAGAATTATTAACCCCTAAATTATTATTATAGAGGTAAAATAATTTAATTAGTGGTATCTTAATCCACATAATTAAAACGAAGATTAAGGAAATTTCTTAATCTTTTCAACTTGTTGCTATAAGTTAATTAAGAATTTTAATTCGCTTAAGAATTATGAATTTGCTAATTGTAGTTGTGTAATTGATTATCTAAATCAATTAACATAAATTAATTAATCTAAGTTAATTAACTTATCATAAGTTAATTAAGAAAATTCGTAGATTGATTCCTTATGAATTAATGAAATCTAATTACTAAATATTTACGAGATAATAGTCGAGTCTCGACTCGTAATTTAATTTAAGTTCGGGTTCATAAATAATTAATTGGACTTGGTCCAAATAAGAGATTAAATTCGGCCCATTGATTAAATGAATCGGCCCAGCTGAAAATTTAGCCCGGTCCACTTGATTTCCGGCCCAGCTCCTTGCTGACCCAGCTCCTGGCCTGAAAACCCGGCCCGAACCCGACTAAAATCCAGCCCGACCCGCTGAGAACCAAAACACCCTCAACTCCCCATTTCTTCTCTCATCTTGAGCGGACCTTTCTCTCTCGACTCTCGAAATTCTTCTTCAATCGCCCTTCCTCTTCTCGACCTGCCGCCGTCAGCCTTCTTCTCCATCGCCATGTTCCAGCCGCCGTCGTCGCGCCACCGTTTCCCCCAAATTGAAGTTTTGGGGTTAATAGCCCTAATTTCGTCCGCCTCTCTTGAATCTCCTTCTCCGTTGCTGGAGCTACAGGGGATGAAGCTGGAACTCGCCGCTGCTCTGCCTTCGAGATTCGTCGCCACTGCGAT
The DNA here is from genome assembly GCA_001642375.2 of Mentha longifolia. Classification (NCBI taxonomy): domain Eukaryota; kingdom Viridiplantae; phylum Streptophyta; class Magnoliopsida; order Lamiales; family Lamiaceae; genus Mentha; species Mentha longifolia. Next base: position 22,780,524 of record CM038117.1, read on the forward strand.
TGGAAGGCTGCTGCGGTGGCCTTGCCGTCACGAGCTTCGATGGCTGCCGGAGATTCTCCGCGTGGCTGCGATGTGGCTGCTGCTGCGCCATTTCTGACGTGTCTCAGTCGCCATCGCCGCGCGTCGACACCGTCGCCTCCGTGAGTGGAGCCCCAACATTGTCGCCACCATCACCGCCGAGAGCAGAGCTGAGCTCGGCTCTCTCCGACTTCTTCTCGCTCTTTTTTTTTTTTATAAAAAAAAAGATTTCAAGTTCAATTCATTTACTTAAATTTTTTTATGATTCTCTCCTTCTTGTTTTGCAGGATTCGAGCGCTGCGACGACGGGGACGTCGACGTTGCTCACTGCAGTACGCGCTGCTGCTGACCCTGACTCTCCGTTGGATTCTTTGCCGTCGGAGCTTCATGCTCCGACGGAGGTTCGAATTTATTAATCTCTACACCTCTGAATATTTTCATTTGTTGTAATGAATAAGCTAGCTGTCGTTCTTGCTATTATTGTTGGGTTTGATTAGTTATAGAATTTACATACTTAATCAAGTTATTAGGCTATAGAGGTGCTAGTTGATTATGCTTGATTCATGCTCTTATGAATGTCTTAGCTCATACTTAATAGGCTTATTACTGGAAGAGAGTATAGTAGCATGCTCTGTGTGTGTTTGTGTGTGTTCTTATGCTTTAGTTGCTGAAGTTCTAAAAGAATGGAAGCACACTCGCATTAGATATCTTAAGTTTCAAAAAGGCTGCTAAGGTTCTCTTTCCCCATTTTTTTTTGAAAGATTTGAAAGAAAAGGAAGTAAACATGCTTGGTAACAAGAGTTGGTTTCATGTGTTGTTACCTTAATGAAATGGGAGTGCTAAGGGGCTGTTGCAGTGGGAAAATGGAGCTCTGCTTCAGTCTACTTCTGCTACTGCTCAGCTCTTCACTCTCACTCTCTCTTCTCTCTAAGTGTTTGAAGTATGAATAAGTGTGAAGCTTGATAGATGAGGTAGGAGGGGGTATATATGAGGGTGTATACTTGGCTTGTCATTATTAAATCTCTGCACAAAATCCCCCTAAATCCCCTCTTCATTAGAGCTGATTTAACTCTCTTCTTGCAGGTTTGTTGGGCTCAAGAGGGCTGCTGCACATAGCTAGCCTGTGGAGATGGAAGAGATTGATGTGTTCCTCCCTTTTGAATTAGAAAACGTATAGGTCTTCACTACTTGTTCAATTAGCCTACAATTGTTGACTTGAAGGAAAGATGGTGTAACTTAATTCTTGAATTTTTTTGGTTATTGGACTTGAAGGTGGTTCGACTTTGGCTGTAGAAATTTGATTATTGAAATCAACGTGTTATTGATTTGTTGTATCTATAAAAATATATATAAATATATAATTGTAGTAGTTTTCTTTTATCTAGTTGGGCTTGGCCCACTATCTTGCGTGTAGTGGGCTCGATCCCACAATTATTTATCGAATGGCTCAATCGAATCGAATTATATTAATGGGCTTGGCCCGTTAATATACTACCTTATCTCGTGAATAATAAGTCGAAACACTAGAATTGTTTTAATTGTTAATTAAACGAGACAATAATTTTACTACTTAGTAAAATATCGTAATCAAGCTTCTACTCGATTTATTTGCTAATTAATTGAAAAACATTGGGAATCAAGTAGCTACTTGATTTATAAAAGATTCTCCTCTAGAAATTCCATTATTCACAAGCTATATTTAAATTACTAAAATAGAATAATTATCTTTTAATCATTTCTAAAGTAGATAGAAAATACGGGGCGTTACATCCTACCCCCCTTAAAAGAAATTTCGTCCCGAAATTTGCATACCTTAAATAAATAGCTCTGGGTATTTTTCTTTCATTTTATCCTCAAGCTCCCACGTGGCTTCTTCTTGCCCGTAATGCTTCCACAAAACCTTCACCGATGTGATAGATTTACTTCTGAGCTGTTGCACCTTACGGTCTAGAATTGCTTCTGGTCTGTTCTCAAAACTCAAGTCTGGATTGAGTTCTACTTCATCTTGGTGAATTTCGTGCTTCGGATCGTGCACGTATTTCCTGAGCTGTGAAACGTGGAAGACGTTGTGTATGTTTCCAAAACTTGGTGGCAATGCTAATCAGTATGCCACTAGACCTATTCTCTCTAGAATCTCGTATGGTCCGATAAAACAGGGTCTCAGCTTCCCTTTGACACTGAACCTCACTATCCCCTTGGAAGGAGATACTTTCAAGAACACTTTGTCTCCTATGTCAAACTGAATCTCAGTCCGTCGATTATCTGCATAAGATTTATGTCTGTCTTAAGCTTCTTTGATCCTTTCTCTGATTTGACGCACTGTCTCGATCATTTCACTAATCGCATCAGGTCCTAACATCTTTCTCTCCCCCAACTTCATCCCAGTAAAGTGGTGATCTACACTTCCTGCCATACAAAGCTTCGTATGGTGCCATGTCTATTGTTGCCTGATAGCTATTATTGTAGGCGAATTCGATCAGTGGCAACACTGGCTCCCAGTGGCCACCACGATCGAGCACTACTGTTCTCAGCATGTCTTCTAGGGTTTGAATCGTCCTCTCCGATTGCCCATCTGTTTAAGGATGAAATGCGGTACTAAAGTTCAATCTAGTTCCCAATTCCTTTTGCAGACTCATCCAAAATCGAGATGTGAACTTTGAATCTCGATCCGAAGTGATAGAGATTGGTACTCCGTGAAGACGTACAATCTCACGAACATACAGTTGAGCTAACTTCTCCGATCCGTGTGTTATTGGGATGGGAATAAAGTGTGCGCTCTTTGTAAGTCGATCTATGATCACCCAGATCGCTGTATTTCCTCTTCTTGACTTTGGTAATCCCGTTACAAAGTCCATGGCTATATGCTCCCATTTCCACTGTGGAATTTCCAAGGGTTGCAATTTACCATAGGGTCGTTGGTGTAGAGCTTTCACTTGTTGACAAGCTAAACATTTCACGACAAAGGAAGCTATATCCCTCTTCATGCCGTCCCACCAAAATTTCTTTTTCAGATCCTGGTACATCTTTGTACTTCCAGGGTGGGCGGTATATGGTGTATCGTGAGCTTCACTCAAGATTTCATTTCTGAGTTCTTGACTAAGTGGAACGCATAGTCTTCCTTCGACCGTAATCGCATTATTCGCTTCTTCACGATAATCTCCGGGCTCTCCCATTCTTATCTTTAAACGGATCCTTTCCAGCGCTTCATCTCTTCTTTGAGCGTCTAGGATTCGACTTCTCAAGTCAGGTTCTACGGTCAGAGTAGCAATGATTCCTTCCACCGTTTCTGGTGGTGGTACTATCTCCAAGTTCATTCTACTGAACTCTCGAATAAGCGCTTCTTCACTGGTCAGGAGAAATGCTAGTTTTGATTGAGTCTTGCGACTCAAGGCATCTGCCACTACGTTGGCTTTTCCTGGGTGGTAATTGATTCCACAGTCATAATCTTTCACTAATTCGAGCCACCTTCTTTGCCTCATGTTAAGGTCTTTCTGCTCGAAGAAGTATTTAAGACTTTTGTGATCAGTGAAAATCTCGCACCGAACTCCGTAGAGATGGTGTCTCCAAATTTTCAGGGCGTGCACAACTGCTGCCAATTCTAGATCATGGGTTGGGTAGTTAAGCTCGTGTGGTCTCAACTGCCGTGAGGCGTAAGCAATCACCTTTCCTTCTTGCATAAGAACGCAACCTAGTCCGTTCTTAGAGGCGTCGGTATAAACCACGTATTCTATGGCTGGGTTTGGAACTGCTAAAATTGGGGCAGTGGTTAACTTTTCTTTCAATTGCTGGAAGTTTGACTCGCACTCCGGAGTCCACGTATACTTGATCCCTTTTCTCAACAGTTGTGTCATTGGTCTCGCTATTTTGGAAAATCCCTCTATGAATCTTCGATAGTAACCAGCCAATCCCAAGAAGCTTCGAATCTCGTTTGGCGTTGTTGGGGATTTCCAGTTTTGAACAGCTTCTACCTTTGCAGGGTCCACTTTGATCCCTTCAGAAGACACGATATGCCCCAAGAATGCTACTTCTCTAAGCCAAAACTCACATTTACTGAATTTGGCGTAGAGTTTCTCTATCCTCAGGGTTCCCAATACCATTCTCAGGTGTTCCTCGTGCTCTTGCTTGCTCTTCGAGTAGATTAGAACATCGTCTATGAATACTAAGACGAATTTGTCTAAGTACAGGTGAAATACTCGATTCATGAGATCCATAAATACCGCTGGCGCATTAGTCAAACCGAATGGTACAACCATGAATTCATAGTGACCATATCTAGTTCGAAATGCCGTCTTGGGTATGTCTTCTAGTCGGATCTTCAGCTGATGGTATCCCGATCTCAGGTCTATTTTTGAGAATACACTCGCTCCCTTAAGTTGATCAAACAAATCATCGATCCGAGGTAACGGATACTTATTCTTGAGGGTCAGCTTGTTCAACTCTCGATAATCTATGCACATTCTCATAGAACCATCTTTCTTCTTCACAAATAGTACGGGTGCTCCCCATGGCGACACGCTAGGTCTGATAAAACCTAAGTCTAGAAGCTCTTGAAGTTGCACCTTGAGTTCTTCCAATTCCTTCGGGGCCATTCTGTATGGTGCTTTGGATATAGGAGCTGATCCAGGCTCTAGATCAATGGTGAATTCTATCTTCCTATCGGGTGGTATACCTGGTAGTATATCTGGAAAAACGTCTGAGAATTCACGAACGATCTCTACATCCTCTATTCTTTTCTCCTTCTCGTCTTTTGGTTCCTCATTTAGATAAACGAGATAAGCAGGGTATCCTTTCCTCATCATAGTTGTTGCTTTAAGTGCGGAGATGATTGCCTTTCGCTTATTCAACGAGATACCATGAAAGGTTGTAGGCTCTTTACCCGGCTTTCTGAAGGAAATCTGTCTTTCCTTACAAAGGATGGTGGCATAGTTTTCGGCTAGCCAATCCATTCCCAAGATTATATCTACATCCTTCATCGGTATAACGCTTAGGTTGTTCGCAAGAAGTTTGTGTGAACCTAAGTACAATTCTAAGTTCGAGCATCGTTGAGTAAGAGTGAAAGTTCCTCCTACTGGTGATGTGATTCTCATATCTGACCCTATTGGTTCTGTTCTCAAACTTAAATTTTCTACACATGCTTTAGCAATGAAGGAATGTGAAGCGCCCGTATCGAACAATACAATGACAGGTATATCGTGGAGGATGCCCATACCTGCCAGATTTCCCTGATTTTTGGCGGGCTGCTTCTGCTTCAGTGCATAAGTCTTTGCATTCTGTTGATGCTGGTGTTGTTGGAACTGTTGATGCTGGTGCTGCTGGAATTGTTGATGCTGTGGTGGTAGTGGGGGTGGCGGTGGGAGAATTTGCTGTTGGGGTCCCGTCTGAGCTTGCATTGCTCGAAGTTGTTGGTTCTGACCGGTCTGATTTGACTTTGCGCTCATTCCTGGATGCTTTGTCGGGCAGTTGTTCGCATAGTGGCCTTTCTGTCCGCAGGAATAGCAGCCGTCAGTTCCAGCCTTGCAAACTCCTTCGTGCCTCCTGCTGCATTTGGGGCACTGGCCAGTTGTAGGCGGAAAGTTCCCAGTTTGATTAGAAGTAGCCTGTTTGTTGAAGTTTTGAGGACGGGGTGGTCCTTGCCAGGGTTTCTTCCCTCCTTGATTCCCTTGATTACCATCCCACTTTCTTTTTCCCTTATCGTGCTGTGGTTGAGAATGGGTTGGTGCTGGTGCTGAAGCTGGAGTTGGTTTGTCTCCAGGCATTGCTGCCTCAATGTCTAGTGCCCTGCTCAGTGATTCAGGGTAAGACAGACCTCCAAGGCTTGCAAGCGCCATTCTGATCTCATGCCTCAGACCGGCACAAAATTTCTCAGCCATCTTTTCATCAGTATCGATTTGTTCAGGTGCAAAACGGGACATGTCGCAGAACATCCTGTCATATTCTGACACAGTCATCTTCCCTTGCTTCAAGTGGTAGAATTCGCTTTCCTTCTTCTTTCTATAGCTCTTGGGGATGTACTTGTCATAGACTGCTGTCTTAAATTGCTCCCCGGCGAGGTTCTCTCGCTGCTCTGGGGTCATTGTCTTGCGCCGTGCCTCCCACCAGAAGTCGGCTGATCCAACCAACTAGAAGGAAACACAAGTCATGCGCTCTTGGTCGTTGCAGTGAAGGAAGTTGAATACGCGCTCTAGTGCTCTCACCCAGATCTCGGCCTCAGCTGGGTCCCCTAGTCCATTGAAGACTGGCGGGTTCTGTCTTAGAAAAAGTTCTTCAATCCTTCTCTCGGGATGGGGTGGAGGCGGTGGAGGTGGAGGTGGAGGTGGAGGAGGATTGTGGTCCCCGTGACCATCCTCGGTGTGGTTGACTGACTCTGCTACTGGGACTCTCCTAGGACGTCCAGCTCTGCGTCTTGGCGGCATTCTGCTAGAATAACAACGTTATTTACATCTTTCTTAAGATTTAACGCTTTAATGAATATACATATATATCTATACACTCAATCATATAAAATTGGTTATGTTCGTTCTACACGAGATTGAAATATTGCTCACATTACTTGGTTGACAAGGTATGAATTCTAAGTACGAATGATAAACTATAATATGCATCTCATATATATATAGACGATAACAAACTTGCCTCACTGAGGACTTTTGGTACAAAATAAGATTAATACTAGTTAATCTACTTACGGAGCATAACATGTCCATGCATCCGTTCTAACCACCGAATAAAATACCATAATCTTAGAATGTTATCACGTTTCCATTTAACTATTACAATACTACTACAATACGGCTAGACGTCGATTACTCAGAACAGATGGTGCTGTGATCAGAGTCGTAGTCGGGCTCGACCTGAAAGTTGCCCTCCTCGGGGTCTTCCTCGTCGTCCATGAGAATATCCTTGATCATATCATCTATAGCCTCATTGACATCATCGTCGTCTAGGTGTATCTCGTCAGGGTCTTCCTCTTCCTCAGGATCTTCCTCATCCTCGGGGTCTTCCTCGTCATCCTCTGGCGGTGCCTCTGGCTCGATCTCAACTGCATGTCCGTCTCTCTGCCAGATCATTCCTTCCAGCCGCTGTCTCAGAGTTTCCTCCCAAGCCTCATCAGTCATGCCGGGGCCTCTCGAAGGTGTCGGTAGGGCATGCGCTGCTGCAAGTCGTCTCGCTCTCTCGGACTTCCTCAGATCATCCATCTGGCGGCAATAGTCAGTGTGCCAAGTGTGGGTGCGGGGAGACCATCCATCCTCGTCTACATCATCAGTCACCATCGGGGCCTTTCCTCGATCATGAGTCCCCAGTGGCGAATGTGGAATGGTGATAGTACCGGCTGAGCTACCTTCCCCAGACGGGAGGGTAATAATGGACAGTGGCCCGGACCACATCCTCTTCTGGGCTCGGGAGTGTCCTGCCTCAAGATCGTCTCGGCTATGAAGTACCAAGGTAGTCGTGCCATGTGCAGTAGCTGGTGGTGGAGGTGATCTGGGCAGAGGTGGCAGCTCTGGTGGGGTAGAGTTAGGCAGTGGTGGATCTACTATCCTCTCAAGAGGAGGTGCCTCTCCGTACGTGATGAAGCAACGGTGTACAACACCGATGAACCCCGAGCAGTCGCCCACTGGGCCATAGCGCGACTCGGCTCCCTGGATGTAATCACGTGACAAGTGTCGAGCCCATTCCTGCCAGTCAGGTGGCAGGAGGTCAAGTAGTCGAGTAATCCCCTCGTGGCCGGTGACTCCATGCTCGTGAGCCTCGCTCCAGAGATGGCGGTAAGTGGCAAGGAACTGCCCCACGTCATCTCCGTAACACATCTGGTAGGTACTATAGTATCTGATGACCTCCTCCGGAGTGGCACGGGGGTGAAGGGGTCTCCTGTGAGTGTATTTTCTCCTTGCCATCTACAAGAAACATGGTTCTAGTTTCTAGTCAGGTTTAAAATATGTGATATGATAGTAAGAATATGAATCTCTAACCTTAAGTTCCTATACTTAGGGTATAGCTACTGATTTTTCTTTACTTAATAAGTACATATATATCTATATATGAAGTATCTCAAAATCTTGCTAGATAAACTATTTCCTTCCTTAACTTATTCTTTCTCTCAAGTATGCAATTGCATTCTTGAATTACGGAGGACTTAATTACTTGCCCTTATGTATATTTTCAATTTCTATTGATGTATGCTAAATTTAAAGGCATTAGCAGCCTCATTTGGAAATTAATTCCTTGATAAAGGCAATGATCGTTCGATTGGACAAATCCTCATCTTTGTCTATCTTCTTGACTCTTCGCATCTTGCAATACTCTTTGTTTCTCTTCTCTGCTCGAATGGTGAAGGAAAGAACTTCGTTCCAGCTCCAAGCATATGCTTATCTTTCAAAGTAAGCATCGATATCAACTATGTTCTCTAGAAGAATTCACCTCTTTCTCTAAGTGATCTAGGAACTAGTTATATTAAGTTCGAGGAAAAATTTTAGTTTAAAAACATGGGCTTCTTTTTCCTCGTTGAGCGTGATGCGTCGAAGTACCGGGTTTTGTCGAATAACTCACTTCAGTCTAGCGAATCAAGTCTAGACTTTACTCTTGAAGAAAGACTCTTGGGTACAGAGCGAACCTAGTGCTCTGATACCACTCTGTCACGACCGCACTTTGCTAATTAAATAGCTAAGCTCGGTAATTCGTGACTATAAACAAATAAATGGATATGGTGCAAGAGATAGAATAGATTAAGGAATTTTACTCGTTCATTCCCCTCTTAGATAGACTAACGATATGACTTGTTCAAGAGTTGCAAGTATTGTCACGATTCTGACTTACGGATACAACCATATCGAATGGAAGATAGTAAATATTCAGAGTGTACGCAGCGGAGGTGAATTAAGAAAATACATGTATGAAGACATGTATTACCAAGAGACTTTCAAAACTACTATAATCACTTGAGTTCGACAAAACACCGCCGGTCACTTCGCTTCACCTGCTCAACCTGCACATCGGAAATAATGTACAGGGCTGAGTACGAGAGTACTCAGTGGACACATGCCCAAAACATTTATAATTACCAGCCATACATAGTGAAACATAGGTTTTTCTTAAAAGTCTATGTTCACTAAAATCCTTTGTGATCTTAAAATCGTTCGCGCGAACTAAGTTTTAGTGTAATCCACCATATCTGAGCTGTGTGATCGAGGAGGTGGCCACCTCACTCGTCACTTGATCGATCGTCACACTAGACAATTCGACCACTGTGTACACTAGTCCAAGTATAGCAGCTGGCCATACCAGGACCCGAATTCGATTAAATAATATTGGCATAACCAATAACAGATAGGTATCAATACAAAATCAAAACATTTTATGGCATGACAATACTTTTAAAAGAGCTATATCATCTAATAAAACATGCGTTTTGTTTTATAGAAAGCCCACCTCGTCTGATCTTCTGCTGCTAATAATCTCTCACGCCTCCTTGGCTACTGCTCTTTCTTTGCTTGACCTTCGTTTAGAGATCAAAATAAGATTCTCGTTTATTGATATAATTTATCAGAATTAATTCTAATCTTAAGTTTGTTCGATCTTAACTCCAGTAACATTGTTACTGCTATCTAGGCTCTATTCCGTTAAGGAAACGTATAAAGCGAGGATAATCATTAATTGACTTATTGTAAATCTTGAATTTAAATTAATTGAGAACTCCTCAATTAATTAATCTTAATTATTCAACTGATTAGCTTAATCAATTTGATCTCGCTCAATAGTATTGGCCTAATAAACTTATTTCTATAAGTTAATTTAAATAATTCATTTAAGAATTATTAACCCCTAAATTATTATTATAGAGGTAAAATAATTTAATTAGTGGTATCTTAATCCACATAATTAAAACGAAGATTAAGGAAATTTCTTAATCTTTTCAACTTGTTGCTATAAGTTAATTAAGAATTTTAATTTGCTTAAGAATTATGAATTTGCTAATTGTAGTTGTGTAATTGATTATCTAAATCAATTAACATAAATTAATTAATCTAAGTTAATTAACTTATCATAAGTTAATTAAGAAAATTCGTAGATTGATTCCTTATGAATTAATGAAATCTAATTACTAAATATTTACGAGATAATAGTCGAGTCTCGACTCGTAATTTAATTTAAGTTCGGGTTCATAAATAATTAATTGGACTTGGTCCAAATAAGAGATTAAATTCGGCCCATTGATTAAATGAATCGGCCCAGCTGAAAATTTAGCCCGGTCCACTTGATTTCCGGCCCAGCTCCTTGCTGACCCAGCTCCTGGCCTGAAAACCCGGCCCGAACCCGACTAAAATCCAGCCCGACCCGCTGAGAACCAAAACACCCTCAACTCCCCATTTCTTCTCTCATCTTGAGCGGACCTTTCTCTCTCGACTCTCGAAATTCTTCTTCAATCGCCCTTCCTCTTCTCGACCTGCCGCCGTCAGCCTTCTTCTCCATCGCCATGTTCCAGCCGCCGTCGTCGCGCCACCGTTTCCCCCAAATTGAAGTTTTGGGGTTAATAGCCCTAATTTCGTCCGCCTCTCTTGAATCTCCTTCTCCGTTGCTGGAGCTACAGGGGATGAAGCTGGAACTCGCCGCTGCTCTGCCTTCGAGATTCGTCGCCACTGCGATTGGAAGGCTGCTGCGGTGGCCTTGCCGTCACGAGCTTCGATGGCTGCCGGAGATTCTCCGCGTGGCTGCGATGTGGCTGCTGCTGCGCCATTTCTGACGTGTCTCAGTCGCCATCGCCGCGCGTCGACACCGTCGCCTCCGTGAGTGGAGCCCCAACATTGTCGCCACCATCACCGCCGAGAGCATAGCTGAGCTCGGCTCTCTCCGACTTCTTCTCGCTCTTTTTTTTTTTTATAAAAAAAAGATTTCAAGTTCAATTCATTTACTTAAATTTTTTTTATGATTCTCTCTTTCTTGTTTTGCAGGATTCGAGCGCTGCGACGACGGGGACGTCGACGTTGCTCACTGCGGTACGCGCTGCTGCTGACCCTGACTCTCCGTTGGATTCTTTGCCGTCGGAGCTTCATGCTCCGACGGAGGTTCGAATTTATTAATCTCTACACCTCTGAATATTTTCATTTGTTGTAATGAATAAGCTAGCTGTCGTTCTTGCTATTATTGTTGGGTTTGATTAGTTATAGAATTTACATACTTAATCAAGTTATTAGGCTATAGAGGTGCTAGTTGATTATGCTTGATTCATGCTCTTATGAATGTCTTAGCTCATACTTAATAGGCTTATTACTGGAAGAGAGTATAGTAGCATGCTCTGTGTGTGTTTGTGTGTGTTCTTATGCTTTAGTTGCTGAAGTTCTAAAAGAATGGAAGCACACTCGCATTAGATATCTTAAGTTTCAAAAAGGCTGCTAAGGTTCTCTTTCCCCATTTTTTTTTTGAAAGATTTGAAAGAAAAGGAAGTAAACATGCTTGGTAACAAGAGTTGGTTTCATGTGTTGTTACCTTAATGAAATGGGAGTGCTAAGGGGCTGTTGCAGTGGGAAAATGGAGCTCTGCTTCAGTCTACTTCTGCTACTTCTGCTACTGCTCAGCTCTTCACTCTCACTCTCTCTTCTCTCTAAGTGTTTGAAGTATGAATAAGTGTGAAGCTTGATAGATGAGGTAGGAGGGGGTATATATGAGGGTGTATACTTGGCTTGTCATTATTAAATCTCTGCACAAAATCCCCCTAAATCCCCTCTTCATTAGAGCTGATTTAACTCTCTTCTTGCAGGTTTGTTGGGCTCAAGAGGGCTGCTGCACATAGCTAGCCTGTGGAGATGGAAGAGATTGATGTGTTCCTCCCTTTTGAATTAGAAAACGTATAGGTCTTCACTACTTGTTCAATTAGCCTACAATTGTTGACTTGAAGGAAAGATGGTGTAACTTAATTCTTGAATTTTTTTGGTTATTGGACTTGAAGGTGGTTCGACTTTGGCTGTAGAAATTTGATTATTGAAATCAACGTGTTATTGATTTGTTGTATCTATAAAAATATATATAAATATATAATTGTAGTAGTTTTCTTTTATCTAGTTGGGCTTGGCCCACTATCTTGCGTGTAGTGGGCTCGATCCCACAATTATTTATCGAATGGCTCAATCGAATCGAATTATATTAATGGGCTTGGCCCGTTAATATACTACCTTATCTCGTGAATAATAAGTCGAAACACTAGAATTGTTTTAATTGTTAATTAAACGAGACAATAATTTTACTACTTAGTAAAATATCGTAATCAAGCTTCTACTCGATTTATTTGCTAATTAATTGAAAAACATTGGGAATCAAGTAGCTACTTGATTTATAAAAGATTCTCCTCTAGAAATTCCATTATTCACAAGCTATATTTAAATTACTAAAATAGAATAATTATCTTTTAATCATTTCTAAAGTAGATAGAAAATACGGGGCGTTACATATATTTATTTCGAAATGTTAAATTAAAATAATTTAAAATATAAATCAAACTATAGTATCAGCTGCAAATTGAACACATAAGACATAATTTTTTTCTATTTTTTATTTAATTCGCTTTACAATATTTAAATTTATTTAATTCGAGGTATAATTAAATTAAGTGTTGAATTGAAGGGATTGCTGCTAATAGAATAATAGATAGATTAAGCAATCCTTTCAGATGTAATATTTCAAAACACAATTTTTAGTTTTGGAATTTCTGAAAGAAATTAATCATCAAACATTTTGAAATAAGGAAAATGGGTGTATTTTGAAATTAATTAGATTGAGGAATTGTTTGTACTCCCTCCGTCCTTAATTTACTGACTCTGTTTTAGATAATTTTAAAGCTTTGTGATGATGTATTTAAAATCGAATTTTGGAGTTTAGTTTTTTTTACAAGGTACTACGAGTGTTGTAGTATCGTGTAAAAAAAATTAATCTCAAAAAAATCAATTTAAAATCCATCATCACGAAGCTCCAAAATCATCTAAAGAGTCAACATGGTCAGTAAATCGAGGACAGAGAGAGTATTACATGTTAAAATAATAGTAGTTTTTACATAAATGCTCCACTACTCACCATAGACACGCTTAATTAGGGGTGTCTAAATGAGATCGAGTATTTGGGTATGTTCCAAAATACCCGACCTGAACGGGTATTTTGGATACAAACGGGTATTTTGGATACCCGAATCTGCCCTAATCGGGTATCAGGACAGGTTACGGATGAATTTTTAAATTTTTTTCGAGTATTCGGGTACCCGATCGTATACCCGATTAATTTCGAATAATAATTAATAGTATTATTTTATATCCTAAATATTACACATAACAAAGAATGATAAATTAAAAATACTAGTGAGATTGAGAAATAACTGTGCATCAAACAACAAATATAACAAGAACCGTATAGCACATACAATCATTGACTTCATTTTGTTTCTTATTAAGTTATATTTGAAATTAAAATATTTTTTTTGTCATAAATTAAAAAGGCAAAAAAATATTTTATATATTTAATTTTGTAAATTGGCAAATTTGGATACCGAATTTCGGGTATCGGGTACCCGAATTATCCGTTTAGGTCGGGAGACGGAATAGATTTTTTATTTATTTGGGATCAGGTACCCGACTGATTAACACGTATTTTATGTGCATGTCAAGTGTATTTTGTATGTGTTTGAGTCTCGATTTAGGTGCTTAAATGGTAGAAATGCTAGGGTTTTTATACTTATAGCATACTTTACATTTCTCTCGTTTTCTCTCGGTTTTCAATCTATTTTTGTAAGAATTGGAGAGCATTCATGTGGCTAAGGGTAGAAGGCCAGAAACAAGGAAGAATCGAGCATAATTAGAGTGAAACTTGTGTTTAAAAATGTGGAACTTCAAGTTATAGAGTTAGGGTTTCACAAGTTTAACTTTGTTTATGTTTTCCTCGTTCTCTCGAGTCTTTTTATGCTTTTTTCAGGAATAATGAAGAACTTGTTTGGCCAATTAAATTACTCCATGTCGAAGAGGAGTTCGTTACATGTCCATAGCAAAAAGCGGATCGAGAATCGGAGTTCGGACGAGAGAGAACGAACGAAAACGGAAAAGTCGCGCAAGGAGACGAAGTTTACCGGTCAAGAGGCGCTTGACCGGCGGCCCAGATCGGCAGGCCACCAGACCGCCGGTCAGGTGACCCCTGGACCGCCGTGGACCACAGAGAGACCGGCGACCTGGACCGGCAGTCCACCAGGCCGCCGGTGGTCCGGCCATGGGCCGCCGGTCGCGCGAAAATGCAACTAAAACTCGCCCGAACTCGTCCCGACTCGCACTGATTCACTCCAACTCGACCCAAATCTGATTTTTAATGTATTTAACCCCAAATTCTTCCCTTTTTCATGGATCTTTTCATACTTTAACACCCCAAGAACCCTAATTAGACTTTATACTTTCCTCATTAGTATTTTCATGATTGTTTGAGCTACACTTGTTGGAATTTAAATTCAAGCATAGATTCTTCTTCCTTATTCAATTCTCTTTCTTTTCCTTATGATTTCATCTATTTTTATGGTTTAATTTCTTCAATTATGTCTAGCTAAATTTCCCTTTGGTTCCAATATATGAAGCTATGATCTAGAGAACTAGGTTTTTTGGATTTTATTGTTGGATTTACCTTCTAAGTCATATGTCATGTGGTTTGGGACTTGTTTATATTGCATGATTGATTGGCATCATTGAGTGCATACAAGGTGTTTGGTTAAATGCTTAGGAGGCTTTAATTCATAACACTTGGCATCAAATCACACCATATTAGTAATTCTTGCTAGTAGGAGCTTCTAGATAACTAATTGAGCTATTTGGAGTTAATTTATGCATCTTGAAACCTAGCGGAGATAGATGTCATAGGTTAATCCACTAATATTGATTGCTTCGAGAGAAGAATTGATGTTTACTATATATAGAACTCCCACATGAATTAGATTAAAATGGATTATCGGATTATATTTGGAACCAAACTCTTTCCTATTGATTTTTAATCGCTTGTTATTAGTTGTTGTTATCTAGTTGCTTACTTTTCATTGTTATTTAGTTTATTTGATCATTGAAAGGAAAAACCCAAAATCATGTTATTCGGTAGCTTGGATAGTAGTTAGATAATCGGATTACTAGTTGAAATTCCTACGCCATAGCATTCCCTGTGGATTCGACTCGATTATACACATCGATTATTATTGCATCACCCTCACCCTCAAAAGTGAGAGCGATCAATTTTTGGCGTTGTTGCCGGGGAATGCTTAGTTTGAGTTTCAATAGTCGATTTGGTTATTGAGTTACTAATTCAAGCATTTGTTCTTTTTATTTTTATTTTATAGGTATGGAGGCTCTTATGAAAGTAATGGAGGAGTTTAGAGCATGGAAGGATGAGCAAGAAAGGAGGGCAAATGAGGCTCAACCACCTCCTCTCAATCATATGTTCCCATCTCCAACGGAACAATTTCAAGGAGGAGAATGGGGGACGATCAATGTAAATAATTTTGAGCTCAAATCCGGTCTTATTCAAATGGTTAAAGACGAGCAATTTGGTGGAAATCCTATGGAGGATCCGAACACCTATCTTAGCACATTTATTGATATTTGCGACACCATTAAGCTAAATGGAGTCTCAAATGATGTTATTCGCATGCGAATGTTTGGGTTTTCTCTACGGGATCGGGCCAAAGATTGGTACAAAGGATTGAACAAGACCAACATTCACACTTGGGATGATTTGTGCAAAGCCTTCCTCTCCAAGTACTTTCCACCCTCCAAAGCTCAAAGACTCATCTCCGACATCTCACATTTTTCTCAACAAGGTGACGAAACCTTGTGTGAAGCATGGGAACGATATAGGGAGCTTCGAAGGAAGTGTCCTCAATATGGCTTCAATGAGGGTCAACAAATAACCAATTATTATAGTGGGCTAACACCTCATACACGAAGCATTGTAGATGCTATTTCCGGTGGGTGCCTTCTCAACCGAAATGCAAAGGAAGCTTTGAGAATCATTGAAGAGATAGCGGTTAATAGCTATCAATGGCCAATGGAGAGGGACCCTTCTAGAAAGGTTGCTTCGATTGAGGATGAGAGGTATGAGGCATTAGCATTAGAGCTTGCTATTATGAAGAGAAAGTATGAAGATGAAAGAAAAGCTCAAATTCAAAGGGTTCAATCTCAAGAGAATTGAGAGTTCAATGGAAGGGAAGAAGTGAGTTTTGTGGATCAAAGAGCCTATGGGAATTATAATAGGCAAGGGTACCAAGGAAATTTCCAAGGAGGCCATTCTTATGGAAATCAAGGGGGTGACTCGTCTTACTACCCTAAGAATAGGAATCAACTCAATCTTTCCTATGGAAATCCGAACAATGCTCAAATTGCACCTTCCGGATTCTCCGTCTCTCAAAGGGTGATAGAAGAGTCTAAGAAGACATCTCCTTCTATAGAGCAATTGATGCAACAATTGGTGAGTAATCAAGGTCAAATGGTTACTCAATAACAAAATTTCATAGCTCAAACCAGCCAAAAGATGAATGCATTAGAGAATTTGGTGTCAACAATTGCTACTTCGGTGACTACTCTTTCTAAGCAAGTAATGATGCTTGAAGGACAAGTGAATACGAAGCAACAATGCAACGCCATTCATGTGGTAAGTGAAATTTCTTCAACACCTTCAAATATACCTTGTGAGAAATCTCCAAATCTTGCTAAGAGCAACCTTGTGGAAATTGATGAATCCGATCCAAGAATCATAGATCTTTATCCAATTATCCCATCTATAGAAGATTGAACAAAATTAGAATATTCATGATTACTATTCAAGAATGAGGATTTCCAAGGTAATTCCCTTTGATGAGCATCTTGATACGCTAAAAGATCTACAAAGAAGGAAGGATGCTTATGAAGCTTCAAAAGTGAAGAGTAAACTTGGTGCTCTAGAACCTATAGAGAAGGAGAGTGCTCACAAGAATCAAAAAGGTACCCCTTCTGCTCCTAAAGTTTCTCAAGAGCATGTTGAGTTGAATAGCATGGATAGTCTAGCATCTCCTTTTGAGTTGATTGATGAGAATTTGCATAAGAGGAAGGGTGATTTGTTGGATGCATTCAAGAAACTAGATATAAATGCCTCTTTGATTGGTTTGTTGAGTGAGATGCCGGATCATGAGAAGTTCTTGGATGATGTGATTCATAGGAAGGTGAAGTTGGATGATCTAGAAAATATTGTGTTGTCGGAAGAATGTAGTGCTCGTTTACAAGAGAAGATTCTGAATAAGAAGAATGATCCCGGAAAATTCACAATACCTTGTAAGATTGGCAGTTGGACGTTTAGCAAAAATTTGTGTGATTTAGGCTCAAGTGTGAATTTGATGCCCGTTTCCGTATACAATCGTTTGAGGATTGGTAAATTCAAGCCTACTTCATTATCACTCCAAATGGCGGACCGCTCAATCACACATCCAAGAGAGATTGTAGAAGATGTGCTTATCAAGGTCGGGAAGTTCATTTTTCCGGTGGGTTTCATTATCCTTGACATGCCGGAGGATTGGGAGACTCCACCCATTCTTGGACGGCCATTTCTTGCAACAAGTCGAGCTTTAGTTGATGTGCTTGAAGGGAGTCTCATTCTTCGAGTAAATGAAGAAAATGAGACATTCTATATGTCAAATGGTTCGAGTGAGGTCAAGAAGCCAAGCAAGGTTGGAGAGTAAAGTGAGAGGTCGATGCTTGATCGAGGAGGGACTTCATTCAAAGTCCCTTGAAAGGGCAAAGAGGTATCGTCGAGCTAACGACGTTAAACTAAGCGCTCGTTGGGAGACACCCCAACAACTATCCTTTTCTTTTTCATTTTAGTTAGTTTCTTTAGTTTGATTTTGGTTTTTGTTTCTTATTTTTGATTTAATCATTTCTTCTACTTTTCCTTATTTCTATGCTAATACTTCTTATTTTTAAGTTCATTTCTACTTCACAAGTTCCATGTGTTTCATTGTCAATCCATGAGATCGAATCATGATCGGAACGAGTGAAGGAAGAGAATCAAATCAATCGAGCAAGCAAAGGATTGAATGGCTTTCAAAACCACCTTCAACATAGCTTTGGACCTTTGTGAGTGTAATTTAAATTTCTTATTATTCTTCCCTCCAAACTCATTTTAGAATTTATTTTCCAAAATAAGTTTGGGGGAGGGGGTAGGATAAGGAATTTAAATTACTTTACTCTTGGTTTTTCAATTTCCTAGGTGATGTGGTATCATTATGATTTCATTGATTATATGCTTAGACTTGCTTGATGATTGTGGTTGATTTGGGGTTAAATGAATGATTCTTGGTTGTTTTGGTTTGGTGATGAGTTTGGGTCGATGAGCTTAATAGATGGAAATTCCTTCTTTGGTTGTTTGTTTTGTTGTTTGAAGTTTTATTGGAGCTTACACGGAGAATATTTGGTGAGGATGATTTGGTTGATTGATTGGAGCTTGAGTGCAAAATTTTTGGAAAATTATAAAGTTTTTAAGTTGAATAATGAATGAATGCTTGCATGTGTGAATGTGAAAAAACGTGTTTAATTGCTCAAGTGCATTTGGGTGAGATGCCAATGATTGATGCTAAAATGGTGACATTTTTTGAAATTTCTCAAGTATGAGTCAAGCATGATATTTCACTTGAATAGCTTGGAAGGATTGATCTTAGGCACGTAGGCTCTAGACAAAAAGCTTGAGAGGATTTTGAGCCTTAAACTATGCATTTTATATAGTTAATATCCTTTCTTGAGAGCTTGATCTTGCATTGTATTCTCTTTACTAGAACTTGCCTTGATACTCTTGTTAGAAGTACTACTTGTGTGTATAATTAGGAGATGATCTTAGACCATCATTGCATAGCCCATTTTCCCTAAACTCTAACCTATCTTTTATTACCATTGTCGTCCCATTTTGAGTCTTGAATAGAGTCTTTTCTTCTTGAACCGGATGATAGGGGGTGAAGGATGGTTAAGGGAACCTTGGTGAAAGTTGAAAATTCATGAAAAATGATGGGTGATGGTGAATGGTCTTGAGATTGGTTTTGAGTTGAAAGAACACTCCTATAAGCTCAAAATTAGAAAAGGAAAGAATAAGAACAAAGTTCTTATGAAAAAAAAAAGTGTAGTAAAAACAAAGTTCTTACAAGAAAAAGAGAAGAATAAGAGCATAAAGGAGTGTTTCTTTAAATGTTTGGTAGAAGCTTGGGTTAATTTGATAAAAAGGGATTGGATAAGGTGGAAGATGAAGAAATTCATACTTAGAGAGGTGAAAAAAGGAGGTGAAGGAGCTTGGATAAAAATTTAAGTCACTTAGCCTAAAATTCCCTACCTTAACCAATGTCCCTACATTACAAGCTCAAGAAAGACCTTTTTGATCTTAATTCGTGCATGCATTGTAGTATTGGAAACTTGAGTTGATAGGCAAGTTTATGGTTAAAGTGATGTATGGTATGATTTCGATGAGTGCTTACCTTTCCTATATAATGAGTGCTTGAGTGATACACACTTCTTGTGAGGTATAGAGTTGAATGTGCTTGAGTGATTGAGTTCTAAGTTAGGATAGTGTTTGATCTTATGAATGTTTGGCTTGAATTGAGAATTTCTTTGAATTAAAATGGTTTTTGAGGTGATATGAGGTATCGAAGAACTCAAAATGCACATCTCATACGTATTAAGTGTTTTGATTGTACGTTTCATTGTTCGGGACGAACAATGGCTTAAGTTTGGGGGAATGATTAACACGTATTTTATGTGCATGTCGAGTGTATTTTGTATGTGTTTGAGTCTCGATTTAGGTGCTTCAATGGTAAAAATGCTAGGGTTTTTATACTTATAGCTTACTTTACATTTCTCTCGTTTTCTCTCGGTTTTCAATCTATTTTTGTAAGAATTGGAGAGCATTCATGTGGCTAAGGGTTGAAGGCCAAAAACAAGGAAGAATCGAGCATAATTAGAGTGAAACTTGTGTTTAAAAATGTGGAACTTCAAGTTATAGAGTTAGGGTTTCACAAGTTTAACTTTGTTTATATTTTTCTCGTTCTCTCGAGTCTTTTTATGCTTTTTGCATGAATAATGAAGAACTTTTTTGGCCAATTAAATTACTCCATGTCGAAGAGGAGTTCGTTAGAAGTCCATAGCAAAAAGCGGATCGAGAATCGGAGTTCGGACGAGAGAGAACGAGCGAAAATGAAAAAGTCGCACAAGGAGACGAAGTTGACCGGTCAAGAGGCGCTTGACCGGCGGCCCAGACCGGCAGGCCACCAGACCGCCGGTCAGGCGACCCCTAGACCGCCGTAGACCACAGAGAGACCGGCGACTTGGACCGGCAGCCCTCCAGGCCGCCGGTCGCGCGAAAATGCAACTAAAACTCGCCCGAACTCGTCCCGACTCGCACCGATTCACTCCAACTCGACCCAAATCTGATTTTTAATGTATTTAACCCCAAATTCTTCCCTTTTTCATGGCTCTTTTCATACTTTAACACCCCAAGAACCCTAATTAGATTTTATACTTTCCTCTTTAGTATTTTCATGATTGTTTGAGCTACACTTGTTGGAATTTAAATTCAAGCATAGATTCTTCTTCCTTATTCAATTCTCTTTCTTTTCTTTATGATTTCATCTATTTTCATGGTTTAATTCCTTCAATTATGTCTAGCTAAATTTCCCTTTGGTTCCAATATATGAAGCTATGATCTAGAGAACTAGGTTTTTTGGATTTTATTGTTGGATTTACCTTCTAATTCATATGTCATGTGGTTTGGGCCTTGTTTACATTGCATGATTGATTGGCCATCATTGAGTGCATACAAGGTGTTTGGTTAAATGCTTAGGAGGCTTTAATTCATAACACTTGGCATCAAATCACACCATATTAGTAATTCTTGCTAGTAGGAGCTTCTAGATAATTAATTGAGCTATTTGGAGTTAATTTATGCATCTTGAAACCTAGCGGAGATAGATGTCATAGGTTAATCCACTAATATTGATTTCTTGGAGAGAAGAATTGATGTTTACTATATATAGAACTCCCACATGAATTAGATTAAAATGGCTAATCCATGCAAATCTTTAAACCTAGGCTTCTAGTGATTATCGGATTATATTTGGAACCAAACTCTTTCCTATTGATTTTTAATCACTTGTTATTAGTTGTTGTTATCTAGTTGCTTACTTTCATTGTTATTTAGTTTATTTGATCATTGAAAGGAAAAACCCAAAATCATGTTATTCGGTAGCTTGGATAGTAGTTAGATAATCGGATTACTAGTTGAAATTCCTACGCCATAGCATTCCCTGTGGATTCTACTCGATTATACACATCGATTATTATTGCATCACCCTCACCCTCAAAAGTGAGAGCGATCACCGACAAAGATGGGTGGGTATCCCGTCCCAACCCGTTTTGACACCCCTACGCTTAGACTAAGTTTAACAACAACCATATCCCCAACCCAACCTTCCCACCTTTATATGATTAAATTCATTTATCTCTTCTATAAATTTACAATCCTCCTACCCAACCACCTCTATTTTTATAAGTTTATTAGTGACCTCATTCTCAACCCAACCTTCTCACCTATATATTAGGATAATAACCTTGAGAGGAGGTAAAATCTTGGTAATTTGAGTAGGGATTATTGGGATCCATTGAAAGATAAACACAAAAAATAGATGTGTTGGGATATTATATTAAGGGGGAACTTGAATCAAGTTAATAAACAATTTGTTTTGATTTGATTCCAAAACCCTCTTTAGAATATTTCCCTTATTATTTTGTGATGAATTAGACAAGTTCTACTTAGCAAAGCTTGCATGTTAGGAAGCTTTTATTTTAGTCTAAAAGCGCTAAAGTTGAAGCAGTTAGAGTTCGCGAAGCGTCAGGAAGCGAAGCAGCTCTAGCAGTGAAAGCGTCAGGAGTAAAGTTTGACAAAGCGTCACTAAAACACTTTAGGTAAAGATGCTTAGAGCAAGCTTCTGTTCAGCTGAAGCGAAGCGCTCTCAAGTCAGCTCAACCAAAGCGTCTCTGATATGGAGTTGTACTTAAAGCGTCTATGTTGTCAGTATGATACGTTGAGTCACCAACCCTCCAGTTTGAATTTCAAACTCTAACGTGCGCCGCAGTTGCAGTCCACGTGTAATCACGTTATTGCTCAACGGAGCGGTTTGGTAGAAAAGTCATGATAAGGTGCAGACCGCCATACCTTGATTCAACCACCATGCAGTGTCTTTCCCAATATTGTAGGCGATGATAAAGCACCTGACAAATAGCAACTTTCCCATAATTCACGGGAAAGTAAGGAGCACGCGCCACTTCTCTCCAACGGGAAGTAGGGTTCCTATTGCTATAAATAGAAGAAGTTGCACACACAATAAAACTAATGCACGTACAAACGATTCAAGCATACTACTCGAAGGAACTGAGGCAAATCTTCATTTACATTCCTTTAGTTCTTTCGAAGAGACTTCTATTAGTGTCTCCTCAAGAAAGAATTTTTCTTGAGTATTGCAACTACTTTCTTTCTAGGTTCAACCTCATATTTCCATAACCTAGCTTCAAGAATCCTTATCCCTTTACCTTGATCTTCATCATAAAGGATTCTCATTTACGAAAACCCAAAAACCCCAAAACCAAGTCTATTGTGTTAGATTGAGTTATAAGGTTGTAAAGTTTTTGTAGAAAAGATTTGTTGTTGTAAGGCTTCTCGAGAGCCCGGGAATCACTGAGGATTCAAGTGCAAGTTTGTTACTAGCCTTGAATCACTTCCCCTTGGAAGTATTAAACAAGGGATACCAAGTGAAGGTATTCATCCGTCGTGGATAGAGTGGACGTAGGAGAGGTGCTCCGAACCACTATAAATTGTTGGTGTCTCTTTACTTTAAGCTATTTGCCGCTTTAATTATTTACATACACACACACACGCCTTAAATATTAAGTTGGTTTTAATTGCACTAGCATTTGAAGCGTCTACTCGGCAAAAAGGCTGAAAAACGAAAGAGAAGTTAAATGCTTCTCAACACACGTATTCAACCCCCCCCCTCTACGTGTGTTAGTCACTTTTGGGACCAACAAGTGGTATCAGAGCAGGGGTTCTAACTGACCTCTGTTTCTGTATACTGATAGCGCGAAAGCGTTATAGTAGGTCTACCTGAACCGATCTTTTTAAAAATCTTGCATTAAAATCTCACTCACTGCATATTGCATTTTTCTAACTTCTTCTTAAAGATGTCTTCCTCAGCACAGCTTCCTCAGTTCTCGATTGAGGGCTACACCATGTGGAGCTTCCGTGTGGAGTCCCATCTCACTTCACTTCATGACCACATGCATGAAGTGATAGAGAAAGGACCCATCGTCATTGTGAAGTATGCCATGAGAAACAGAGAAAAGGAGAAAGCAGTAGACCTAGACGGCAACACAGTTGACGAGGATGAAAGCGTTTCCACTGATGTTTATATCGTGAAGCCAAGAAATGAGTACACGGCCAACAATTTCAAAGTTGACAATCTAGATCGTGTGGCATGCAACGTGATCCAGTCAACCATCTCCGATGCCTATCTCCCAAGAATAATGAAATGCAAATCGGCTAAAGAGATGTGGGAAACTCTTGCCCTTATCTCACAGAGCACGGAGAAAATAAAAGAAAACAAACTCTCTGTACTAATGCAGGAGTTTGATGCTCTCACAATGAGGAGCAACGAGAGCATGGAGTCTTTCGAGACTCGAGTTTTGGGAATCACCACAACTGTGGCTTCCCTTGGGAAAGATCTCACCTCCAAAGAGATCAATCGAAAGGTGGTTCGCACTCTGTCTGGAAAATGGCAGACGATGAATGAGCTTTTCCTTTCACAAAATGAACTAGGAGACATGTCTCCAGAAATGATGTTCTTCAAGCTTAAAGCGATAAAATTTGACCTAGTCAAGAAAGCCACTCGTGAGGATGAGGAGGAGCTTCCAGCGAAATCAAAGAGTCTGGCTTTCAAAGCCGCTGAGGAAACCACTGATAACTCTTGAATAAGAGTTATTTTACATACTTTTAATCTTGAATTTAATTAAAAATAGTGTTTGATGCTTGCTTATTTGAGTCTTTTTGTATAGTTTTGCTTTGTTTTAGTTTGTCGTTCATTTTTGGTCTTCATGTCTATTAATAATGTGCATAATAATGCCTGAGAATCTGGACCTTATAAATCGTGGACTTACACAAGGTGACCTAATTAACACTAAATCTGGTACCAGGAAACTCGTAAGTCACAGATTCACAAAAGAGGATCTGCGTATTATAAGATCTGAAAATACAGGGCCTAAAAACGATAAATCCTTCATAAAGTAGATCTGCACAATGCGGATCTGGGGAAGTGAGGCTCGGGAGTCGCATATCCCTTTACCAAAATGGGTATAAAAAAAAATAAAAAATAAAAAAATCAATCATCATCATTATCATCATCGTCAAAAAATCGATTGAAAAATTCGTCGACAAGAATAAGTACGAGATGTCACTCCCGTTATGCTTCTACAGAAGCATGAAATGGCAAATGCTATATAGATATTTAAGAAATAAAATCGTGATATGTAAGAATTTCGCGACAGAAGCAAAAATAGGATGTCACTCCAATAAGTGCTTTTGGAAATATAGATAACATAAAATGTATCAGATGTCACTCTGATGAAAAAAAAAAAGAGAGAAAGAAGTAATGAGCCTCAGAAAGTTTCAATTGTTCATTCAGGAAGAATGAATATTGACAAGAAAGGATCATCATAGGCCCAAAAGAACGGAACACAGCCTCTGTTAAAGCATAACATTTCTATCATCACAGTACCTCTTAAATAAAGATGACTGTTCAAAAGGATGACATTACTCTACTGATCAAAGAGGAACATCCATGGCTGCAAAATATAATCTCCTTTCTCGTCGAAGAAGATGACCGGACGATGAGGGGAATCTTCTATATTTATAGCGAAGGAAATAGTGGGAAGAATAGACGGTTTAGATGGAGCTTGATAAAATCAAAGGTCTAAAAATTGGAGACGTTTCGGCTTCCCAAGGCAAAGCTATCATTACACCTCGAGGGTGATGAGGCGGATGTCAGCTGCAAGAAAGTTTCCCTCTCTTAGCGTATTAAAGAAGCTAACCAGGACTTGGAACGCTCAGAAGTCATTCCAAGGACCTGGGGGGGGGGGGGAGTAGCTGATAGGGAATAATCTGTCAGCTCCTAACATGCCTCTGAAACACAGAAGAGATAAAGGAACAGATGTCTAATTTCCGCTAGATCTCACAGACCTGATATATTAGTGATCTGAATGCAGTGGGCCCAGATCACCCTTTATCCTCGATCTGAATATGACAAGTGCAGACCACCTCCCCGTTACTATCATTCCCTTAACCCCAGATCTCCATACGAGGTGTAGGAAAAACGTGACCGTGGGTACCACTTCGGGGACCACTAATCATAACTAAGATATTCTCTCTAACTGACCTGTCTCCTCCAAAAAGACTAACTTAACCCCATAGCATAGAGGTAATTACCCTTTTACCCTCACTCTTTATCTTACTATAAATATTCAACCTTATTCACCAAGAAAAGGTACGCGTATTTTACTGATACTTTACCTCCGCTGCAAGCTTTGCTGAAGCGGATTTTTATTTTCCTTGAGCAAACACTGACTTGAGCGTCGGAGTGCCTTCCCGGAGGAACCCTCCCCATTCCTCTGGTTCTATTTTGCAGGCTTGCGGCTAGGAGGCGGTGACCGGAAAAACGTCATTGAGGTAACATCCTTGAGCAAACGGAAAAAGCTGATTCTTCAAAGGAAACACCCAAAGTTTATTTAGGAAAAATTCCAAACATCTCATATTCCTTCATATTTGTAATAATTGTGTAAATTTGTTGATGGAAAATAACCCAATCTATCAACCTTTATGTTTCTGGATTATATTTTTGAGGAAGATTGAGGATGGATTTTTCTTTCTAGTGAGGATTGTTTTTGTGAGAATTCCTTTCCTTCCCAACATTGGGGACAATGTTTATTTTTAAGTTTGGGGGTGGGGATGTTATTCTTATTTTTCTTATGGCTGTAAGTTTGTAAGTAGTGAGGCTGCTATAAAAAAAAGAAAAAGAAAAGCAGAGAAATTGTTGAGGCAGCAAAGAAAAGGAAATTAAAAAATATAAAAAAAAATGAAAAGGATTGTTGTTTCCTTCAATAAACAGGAAATTTGGATTGTTTTGTTCTTCAAATATCACAAAATGAGGCAGGGTTTGACCTTTATTTGGAGAATATTTTGAGAGGAATTGTTTGTATGTACATTCACTGATTTTGGTCCTGAAATGATTAAGGTGTTCAGGTGTTGTTTAGCCACAAAATGTCTTTTATCCTTCCTTCACCCAAGCCTAACATTACAAGCTTTTAAAGTCATTTTGATCTTTGACTTGGTGTTTGTCTATATTAGTGGAGAGGGATTATCAAGTAAAATCTGGGCACAAAAATTAAGCTTGAGGACCGGGCCTTACTTGATCAAGGGGATTGAGCTATTTTAGGAAGAACTATGCAGACACGAAGAAAAAAATTTCACTCTCATATTTGTCAACTCAATTAACACACTCGTATTAGCAGTTTTGGTCTTACGGAAGAGTGGAATGCAGTTCTTGTTTAATAATAATCTGAGAGTTTTTCCCAGTTGTTAAAATTTTCACAAACATGGTGTGTCCTACTTTGTTTTCAACTTTGTCTGTGAAAGTCTTGAGTCTGTTCTGTGATGTTTATTTCTTATTTCTTTTTAGTTCTATTTTTGCATCACTCGAGGACGAGTAAGGGTTCAAGTTTGGGGGTGTGATAACTCTTGAATAAGAGTTATTTTACATACTTTTAATCTTGAATTTAATTAAAAAATAGTGTTTGATGCTTGCTTATTTGAGTCTTTTTATATAGTTTTGCTTTGTTTTAGTTTGTCGTTCATTTTTTGTCTTCACGTCTATTTTTAGCTGAGATTTAGGTGAAACATAAGGTCATTTTATTTTAAATCCATGAAGAAAAGGAAATGAGTTAAAACTTGACTTTTGTGCAGGAAATTGGGGATTGCTGAGATTTTGGTGCAGCAATTTCTCCTGAAGCAACTCACGCATAGAAAGAGAAGAAAAAAATGGGACCCACTTAGAAAAGTGAGAAGATGGAGCTGACATGGCAATTAAAAGTTAGAGAAAGTCAAACTTTGAACAAAAAATGAAAGAAAGGCAAGGAGATTTCTCATAAGTTGAGCTAGGAGGGGCAACTTTGTCCTTTTACCCACTATTTTTGGAAACCTAGCTACTACACAAAGGAGGTTCAGCCGCAATTGAAGGAAGAGGGATTTTCAGCTAAGAAACAGAGGGAGAGAAAACAGGGGACGAATTGGAAGGAGGAGGAAGACCAACCCATTAACTCATCATTTTGGCTTGTTTTTCCTTCCTTATTCTTAAATACTTGGAATTATTTTAGGATTGTTATTAGCTACTATATAATGGACGCATTCAAACTTGTTTTTACTTCTTTCATTTCAGCCATGAGCTAAATTTGAGGAGACTTGGATTATTGATGAACTCTATGTCTTAGTTTTGTAAATCTTATACACTTATTCTAGTGGAATTTCTTAAGGTTCATTCAAATGGGTTTGTTGATATTTCTTGTTATTACTTGATCACCAATAGCATAATAGCTGTGTTTATTTCTGGAAAGGTTGAATGTAGTGGAAATATTTGAATGACACAAGAACATTAATCTTGTTTGATTATGTGTGTGAATGGCATAGGAATATGTTATTTGCCTTGTGTACTTGTGGAAACTTGAGCTTTATGTTTGGAATTCTGCACTTAATTTAGCATAGGAATATGTTCGATTAGGTGTATGAATGAAAACCATAGGATTTAGGAAAGTTCTATGAACATTTTTGGATTTCCGTAACTTCGAGAATTTTGCTAGAATATTGCTGCAACATTCTGTACTGTGCGAAAGACATAGAGGAATTTGATAATCCAAGTCC
Organism: Mentha longifolia; assembly: GCA_001642375.2. Lineage (NCBI taxonomy): Eukaryota > Viridiplantae > Streptophyta > Magnoliopsida > Lamiales > Lamiaceae > Mentha > Mentha longifolia. The sequence goes on from CM038117.1 coordinate 22,808,559, forward strand.
CGTTTTACTTGATTGGTCAATCGTTGTTCTTAATTCCTGTTTCTTTAGCTTTACTTCAGTTCATTTATTGCCCTTTATTTTTTTGTTAGATTTCAGTTTGCAAAACACCCAAAATTGTGTTTGTTTTTATTTTCTCAGTTAATTGTTAGTTTAGTTGAATTTTGCTTGATTTCTAAGTTGTAATCCCTCTGGAGACGATCTTGGAATACTTCTATTTATTACTTGTTTGATTATGTGCACTTGCATATTGGTGGTTATTATTTGCATATGAATTTTACAACCAACAACCACCACCATCGAAGCCGACATTTCCAACAGCGATGTTGCAAAAATGTCGAGAGAAGAACTGGAGGTATACACTCTCTATCTGGTTAGAGGGTATAACAACTCCAATGCTCGAGTGGCCAAGTATAAAAGATTCTACAAATCTCAAGGTCAAGGCTCGCGCTTCACTCTACGTGATGGAAAGAGGGATGACAAAGCTGCAGCCATCCCTAGAGACAAATCCAACATCGAGTGCTTCGAGTGCCACAAGATGGGTCACTATTGAAGTGAATGCCCGAAGCTCTCGATCAAGGAGAAGGACGAGGTTAAAGCTTGTCGTGAAGACAGCCATCGCGCTCTCGTAGCCGACGCTCCCATTGAATCCAAAAAGCCCATCGACCATGATGGAGGTCAATTTACTGATGATGAATATGATTATGACTGCATGGCCATAGAAGCTGAAATGGAGTAGATAAAAATTTCTGAAACTAATACACTTTCATTATCACTCGGTAGTGAATGTGGTGACGGTGAGGATGAGGCTTTCAGCTTGGAAGGTGATCTCTTTGATGACTATTTAGAGTTGCTCAAGAATCACGAATCCTTGCAGGAAATTCTCATTCAGTTCAGAAAAAAGAACGACAGATTAGCCAATACACTCGAGTCCAAGGAAAATGACCTATTCGAGTTGACGGCTAAGTTCGATGATATTCATGAACGCCACCAACATACCATATCCACTTCCAAGGATTGCAAAGCCACTCTCGATCATCTCAATAGTGCTTCTGTAGCTATTGAAATGATTGAAAGTTCTTTCAAACCCTCAAAAAGTTTGAAAGGAATCGGCTTTGGTTCTACTCTCACAGCTTCATCCGATATTAGTTCCGAAGCATCATTAAAAAGCCCCAAAGCTGATCAACACACTATTAGAAAAGGAAAATAGTTAGTCGGGTTTGTAGCTGAAACTTCAAGGCAAACTTTCAAAGCGCCTTCAAAGGTTCAACCCGACGCTTTGAGGAAGTCAAAGACTGGAAAGCCTGAATGCTCTAAACGTAATTCAGAGCGTGTCCAGCCTGCGACAAACCCGAAGCGTCAACAAGAACGTAAAGCTGACTTGAATAACTTCACATCTCATGGAGGAACTCAAGTACGCTTTATCCCCGACGCTTTACATAAATTTAATGATCGAAGCCTCATCGATCATTTTAAACAAGATGAAAGCATTCCTTCACGCTCTCAGAGAAGAAGGAACCGTAAGCGCTTTCACTATTACATACACGATTACACTCAGGGTTTTCCCATTAAACAAAGCCCTATTTGTTTCGTTTAGGATCTCGAGAAGGGAGTCACTCTCTCGATGAATCCAACTCGAGCTCCTAAGTCCACTAACACTAAGGAACCCAATGCGAATTGGGTACCTAAAAATTATTGATCTTATCGATCAAGGCGACAAACTCAAAAAGCGCGGCCTAGAGGAAGGAAGAAGCTATTTGGTACCTAGATAGCGGATGTTCACATCACATGATGGGTAAATGATCTTTCCTCGACGAGTTCGTTGATAAGCCTGGTCCAGACGTAATTTTCGGTGATGATGCGAAAGGCATCACCATCGGATACGGTACATTTAGCATTGGAAACATGAGACTTCCTAACGTCTCATATGTCCAAGGCCTTAAACATCATTTACTTTCTATTTCCCAATTCTGTGATAACGGGTTTGTGGTAGAGTTTATCTCTAACCAATGTGTTGTCAAGAACAAAGAGTCTATGCAGGTTGTTCTTATAGGAATCTGTAAGCAGAACGTGTATGTAGCTAACTGGAGCAGCTGCCAAGTCAGAGCGTGTCTCGTCGCTAGAAGCACTTCAGAAGTTAGATGGTTATGGCATCGTCGCCTTAACCACCTGAACTTCAAAATAATGAATAAGATCTCCGAGAAGAGTCTCGTTTGAGGCATTCCTAATGAAGTCTCCAACAAGGATATAGTGTGCCAAGCTTGGCAAGAAGGCAAGCAAATCAAGAAGTCCTTTCAAAGCGTTGAGGGACATGGCTCATCCCGAATTCTAGAGCTCTTTCACATGGATCTTGTAGGTCCTGATAAATAGATATTGGTGTATGGGGGGGGGGGGAATACACCAATTAGCCAACAATTTTGACTTTTCAAAACATTTGATCTTACTGAGTCGTCACTTCAGTTTATCAGAGCAGTTTAGTTTTTCCAGCTCAAATAGTGAACTGCTGAGCTTGCAAAACTAACCTGCGTGCGGAAGTTTGGTGGAAAGGTTGGCTAACAGTTTTCAAAACAGTTTTAGAAAAGACTTCAGTTCATCAATAGTTTATGCAAGACAGGTTGCAGTGATGCAGGTTGTGAACATGTAAACTGTGTAAATAAAGATAACAGTAGGAGAGAGAAACACGAGGAGTTTTTATCGTGGTTCGGAGTAAACAGCTCCTACGTCCACGCCAGATCCCGTCGAATCTGTAATCCCTTAACTTGAGATTTTTCGCTCCTTTTAACACTGGTGGAGGTTCCAGTCCAAATTCAAGTCTCTCTTTAGACTGAATCTAGCACGAATCTTGAGTCGTGTCTCTTCTAACTTTACATACAAACTTACATACAATCTTACTAATGCTAAACAACTAGCACTGATATCCAAACAAGAAAGCTATGAAAAGCTATCACCGTTTGGAATACAACTCTATCAACTACACTGAATATCAACAGTGATGGTAGTGAGAGTGTGGGTTGTGTTCTAGTAAGATAGATTCTAGAAAGAATAGAAATTTACAAAGATCAACACTTGGGAAAGCTCTAGTGATTTTGAGTGTTGATTGAGTGAATATTTATCTTGAGATTTCTGCAGCGTTTCAGCTTGTAATTTGAGTTTCCCGTGTCTTCTTTCTGGAATGACTTGAGGTATTTATAGAGAAGCATTTGAAATAGCGCCGTTGTATGTGTCAGGATATGCAGAACCGTACACTGACATAATTATAGACGTTGAGTTGAGGACAGTTTCCTCAGCCACAGCTCAGGTTGGACTTTGCAGGTCAAGCTTCCTATACCTCGAACTGTCTTCAGTCTCTGTAACCTTCGTGTGCGATCTTCAAGTATGGTTAGAGCAGGTTACATAGATAGATTACATAATGGAACAGTATGACAGGTTTGAGTAGATTAGGTACAAGGTTGCACTACCAACCTTGACCTTTACGTAGCAACCTGTCCGGGTTAAGCTTGACTGATCCAAACACGGAGACCAGTCTGTTCCAATTAAAATATATTGTCTAAGTGTGGTTTCTAATAACATTATCAAAACTATCAAAGGGTTCCCAACAATTTCCCCCTTTTTGATAATGCCGAAACCCACACTTTACATCTTGACTTAGAAGTTTTGAACTTCACAAGAAAAATTGATCAAGGTTTGATACCCAGCCAGCTGCATGAGAAAAATTGTTAGGAAATTTAAAGCATAACATGCAAAGGCCTGGACAATGAGATTTTGTCATCAGGAACAAAATATGATCATTTTTCATTTATAGTATCAACTGAATTGATGTACACAGATTACAGAGTTGATACAACAAATGAATAAAAACAATCAAGTCACTTCCTCACAGTCTTGAATCTATCTGCAGCGATCTTCTCCTTGCTTACAGATCCCATAGCTGCGTTGACGCTGTCACGGATCGACTTGTACTCATCACAGCCTGTGGTCTTGCAACCGTACTGAGCTGTGATTCTCCTTATGAAAGTATTGATCCGGTCGATATCTGGAGTATCAGTGCCGCAGATAGTGGGAGGTTGGAAGGTCTCTATTTTAGGCGGATTGATCGTGACCTTCGCCTCTGCAGCTTTCGTACGGACTCTTTTAATGATTCGCGGTCGGGGAAAGTTTGCATCCAGCTGTGGAAGGTAGATTTGGTATCACCAGTGTAGCGAGCATCAGCCTGCAACCAGTAGTGGTGTAAGATAAACTAGTTCAGGAACTCGTCCCACAAAGGTTGATCTTCTACAGGTAGCCAATCAGTTGGCTCTCTCTTGTCCGCTTGTTCCTTGCAACTTTCAAGACCTTGGAAGCTTGCCACGCGAGCTTTGTCCCTTGCTCTCTGTTTCCTCAGATCTTCGAGAAACAACTTCTGCTTGCCTTCATTCTTGCATTCATCTGCGGTGTAGCCAGCTTCTGCCATCATTCGAATAAGGGTAGCTTCACCCTGTGCCTTTTCTTGCTCAGACATCTTCTGGGCGGCAGGTTGAGGGACAGCTGTCACAGGCGGAGCAGCTTCTGATTGAGTCATAGGAGGTTGGGTGACCTGTTTCTCCTTGCCTTTCGCTTTAGCAGCAGTGCGTTTGCCTTTCCCTTCCCCCATTTCGGCATTATCAATCAAATGTTGAACAGTGGTATTGAGGGAGGCTTGCTCGTTGGAGATTAAGGACAGGTCAGTGCTGATTTTCTCTTTAAACTGAAGGAGGGAGTTGATGTTCCCTTGCATCTCTTCTTCTTTCTTCAGGGAGCTGGATGAGGCTTGAGCGAGCTGTGAAGAAAAGTTGTTGACAAGCTGGTTGAGCTGTTCGAACTCGTATTGCAGGTTGTCAACTGAAGATGCGTAGGCGACCTTTAGTTTGGACAGCTGGTTGGGAAGCAGCAGGTCCGTTGCAGCTTTCAGTCGCGTGGAGAAGAAGGTTTCGAACTGGCTTGCCACTTCTTCCCTGATGACCTGTGGCATCTCAGCCTTGATGTTTGACAGCATGGCAGATGCTGCTGTGTCCATGGCTTCGATTTTGTCCGCAATCTTCTGGTGTTCAGCAACCTCTGTGGCCTTCACCTTGGAAACTTCCTCAATAATGAATTTCTTCAAATCTTCTTGCACAGCAGTGAGAGGAGTTCCTGCGGTTGCTACAGAATAGACCGGTACTTGATCATGATCGGACACTGAGTCTCCGTAGTTCCGGGATGGAGAAGGAATTGGACTGAATTCTTCATCCTCCAGAAACCTGTAATTGTAAGAGTCGCGATCGTGAGAGTAGAAAGGTTTCAAGTCAACATCGAGTACCTTGGCCTCTCTCTTCATCCTAGAGAGGACGAACTTCTTGAAGCAGTCGCGAGCTTCAGGAATGGAAGCATAGCCAAAATACTTCCCAAGGTTGTGCTCTTCAATCTCTAGCTGTTCGATGGGGTGAATAAGGAATATGGACTTCAAATCATAGTAAGATCTATCCTTCCCATCGAGCAGAGCACGTAGCCGAATTGCCAACTGCCTGGTCTCGGGTGTGAGATCAATTCCGGGAAAAGACTCCATGACAGTCTTCTCAACGTTGATCTCGATGGAGCGGACCAGCATGGCAGCTGTAGTTTTTATCGGATCTTCTTCTACATCATCATCATCGAATGAAAGGATAAGATGGAGGTCAAGCTCTGGAGGCGAGCTGTGATGATGAGAAGCTTCACCGGACTGCTGGTGGATGACGATGGAGGTCTCAAGATTTTCTTCCTCGAAATCGGTGTCATCCTCCGGTTGAGATTCGCTGTGGCTTTGGCCAGCTAACTCCGAAGCTGTAGACTTGAAGATATCACGAACAGAGGGTACAAGTATTGAAACTTGTGCTTCGAGAACTGTCTGTTCTGGGATGTCTTCAAAGGTTTGGCGAGCAGGTTGGTGCTGAACTTCTATGGTAGCAAACTCCGTATGCAACCTGCGTGATATTGGAGTTGGAGATTTGATACGCACAGACTTGGCTGGTCTGTCAAGCTGCTTGCTAGGGGCAAGCAGCCTCTTTCTCCAAACGTCACGTTGTTCTGGAGGTACCCAAGCTGGGTTAGATCGACCTATGTTGTACAGGAACGGCTTCAGTACATCATCATTCTTGGCAAAGACGGTCATGTCAACACCAATTATTAATTCGAGCTGCTTCTGGTCCTTGGGGACCTTTTCCTTATTGAAATGAGTCATTCCACTCCAGTTGAGGTTGGGGTGGAGACAGTGAAGGAGAGAGCATATCTTGGTGCCTAGGCGCAGATTCCTGGCAATGCGAAATTCGGTCACCACGTCGCCTTCATAGGTGATCGAGAGCTGCTTGACTTCTTCATTGAGGAGCTCGAGGAGAAATTGGGCCCAATTCACGTTTAGACGCTGCACGATTGCAGTCATCACTCTAAACTTCGCTGGAGTGACAGCGTCGTGGTTACCAAAGTAACCAAGAAAGACTTTATGAACGAAGTCAAAAAGAGCTCTGTACGCAGGTCTCAGCAGAGGGCGCGAGAACCTCCTTCCATCATACTTGGCTGCGGGCTGCATTAGAGCTTTCTGGTAAACTGCTTCCAGATCTGCATCCGGAACGTCCAAAATTAAACCCATTGGCTTGTGATACAGGATCTCCACAGTTCCTGAATCAGCGATGCCGTAGGTTCGAGAGATGAGCGAGAGAATGGGAATGGGCTCGTCGAGCACATCAGGTACAGGAAGATGGAATTGGGCAGAGTCGACATCTTCCGAGCAAAAGTACGATAGATAGAACATCGCGACTTGCTGCAGAAGCCAAAATTTTAGCTCATGAGTAATAATCTTGAAAAATCCGTCCGCTTCCTGGATGGCAGAGTACATCTCGTTCAAGCCGGCGTAATCATAGGTAGAGAGATTTGCTGCAGGCTCTGTGAGAATGTACTACTGTAAATACTGAATCTTCTGTTTCGTTGTTTGTGGAAGAGTTTGAGACGAGGATTCTCCTGCCATTTCAAGAACGTATAAATGAGAACCGTTAATGTGAAATTTTGAAAGAGAGTTGCAGAGAAAAATGGCGGAAGAATGCAGAAATTGAATTGAGAACGACGATGCACAGTTACATTCTTATATATAAGAGATAAAGCGGGCGGTTGAGATTTAAGCATATCAATCGTTCAACGGATGGGATTGAATCCCTGGAAATCCGTGAGATAGTGGGCGCGTGGGGTTGGTTGTGTATCCCACTCGCACTACCTTAACACTCAACTGTCGCCTCGCATTAAATGCGGATTTGATACTTTGCATGCGCCTTTTTACATATATGGAAAGTAAAGCAAGAATGTTAAGTAATGTGTCAGAATATCCTTAACAAAGATTTCAATAAATAACAAAACACATGCTTCAATAAATGAAAATGATTGATAAGGTATATATATGATCAAGTGAAGCAAGAGATATGTTATTGAAATTTGAATATTTGAAATATTAAGGCATATCATTAACATATTTAAAACGTAATTTCAATAACATGGAGACTGATACAGGTCTTCCATGACACTTCCCTATGCAAACTGTCTTATTCACAGTTTCTGATCAAACAGGTTCCACTGTTTATGAGTTCATAGCTTTTATCTAGCTGGACTGTCCTCTGTCATTTGTGAACTGCTCTTGTGCATCCTTTTCACCAATGTGAGCTTTGATGAATTCCCACAGCTTGGCGTTCTCAATTTGCAAGGCTGCAACCTTTTCATCAATGTACAGCTTGCTCTCCAGTTCCAGCATGTTAAGCCTTTGAGACATCTTAAGAAACTCCGCTTTGTAAAAGGATAACATCTGGTCTACTGCTATGGAGCTGTTGAGAGAGGATGTTGGAGCTGCTGTGATAGGAGCTTGGGACTGAGCTTTGGACGTGAAACCTGGAGGGGTGCCTGGAGCGGACTGTTCGCCAGCAGGTTTCACTCCAACCTGTGGAGAGGCAGGTTGCGTTGTAGTAGCAGGTGGTGTGAGATCTGCCTCCACAAAGGTTGCTGCTGTAGATCGAGTGGTGCGCTTCTGAGAGGGCACAGATTGCAGATCCTCCAGCTTCCTCTTTCCTTTTCTGACTGACTCAACCTGGACGCTGTCTTCTTCATCATTCTCACTGCTATCATCTTCTTCTTCAGCTACATCTACCTTTGAGTCACGCATTTCTGTGAGCAGACGCTTGGCTGCGCCTTTGGCCTTGTTGATCTTGTGAGGCAAGATGCCAAGAATCATGATCAACTGGTTGCAGGTGTGAGGAACCAGCTTGTCGTCAGGAAATCCAGTGCAGACACGCCATACGCGATTTGTAAGCGTTCTCTGCAGAATGATAGAGAGCTTGGTGCCATGACGCAGTTGCATATTGGCCTTGATCCTAGCAGGTAGCTCTGCAGCTTCCTTGATGAACAAGTTGACTAGTAACCTGGCCCAGTTAACATTCAACTGCTTCACCATAGCAGTTAGCAGTTTAAACTTCGACAGAGTGACAATTCGTTCGAGCCTAGGTATGAGAAGAACACATTGTGAACAAACTCGAACAGAAATCTGTACTCAGACTTCAGGTCGTGGCGGTTGAAAGTTCTCTGATCATAAATCTTCTTGGGCTCAAACAGAGCTTATTGATATACATCGTTGACAGTTTCCATGGGCACATCATCGACCTTTGTGATAGCCCCTGTATCCGATAACCTGTAGGTTTGAAGAACGAGTGGAAGAAGATGACGCCGCTCTTCTTCGCTGTTGACGAGAAAAGTTGCCGTTGCGGGGTCTCCGGCCATTGATTCCAGAGAACACAGCAAATAAGCAACATTTTCCGGTAGCATCATTCGTGGATGTTGAGTGATGATGTTGAAGAAACCATCACATTGGGTGATAGCCTCAATCATCTGATCCAAACCTCTGTATCCATATGAGTCGAGCACAGTAACCTTCTCAAAGAAGATGAGAGGGGTTGTTTTCTTCACTTGAGCACTCAATGAATCTGCAGACATTTTTGCAGAGAGAGGGTAAGGATTTTGAATTTTTGAGTTTATGAGGATGAAAGAACGAAAGAAATTTTTCAGAGAGAGTGAAAGAAATTTTGAAATGTAATTTCAAAGGATTTCAAGAAACGCGTAATGAAATCAAGAATTTTCTCTCTATTTATAGACTTCTCCAACGGTCAAGATATGATAGACATAAATTCCTTATTTTTCGTGAAAAACTTTTCAAATTCTTAACAGTAAAAAGATTTAAAAAAATAACATATATGACAGAATATATGGGAAGAGGAAATAATTTCTGCTAAGATTTAAATGGAGATTGATACGATATCTCCAGTTCCCCCTTAAAGGTTGACCGGTGATTGTTGACTTTCAATGCAGTTTGTGGCTTCAAGCTGCGTGTCACCTAACTGCTTCTCGTGAGCTACAGTTTCCAAGTCTGTCTATCTTTGACTGTTCTGTACTAGCTAACTGCCTTTTTTTTTTTTTGTTATTATGCAGTTTCCAAGTCAGTCTGCTCTTGGCTGACCTGTGCTAGTGAACTGCTGCCATTCTCTGACTTAGACTGTATATCCATTTTGAGCATTCCAAGCTTTCCACACAGCATTTTGAATCTCTCTTCCATGAGAGGTTTTGTTAGAATGTCGGCTCTTTGGATGTCAGTATGGATTTTCTCAACTGTTATATCTTGTTTTTCCACGTGATCTCTTATGAAGTGATGCCTTATATCGATATGCTTGCATCTGGTGTGGTAGACAGGATTCACAGTGAGAGCTATGGCGCTTGTGCTGTCACAAAAGATAGGTACTTTTCGAACAGTGACGTCATAATCTTTGAGTTGTTGCTTCAACCAAAGAATCTGTGCGCAACAGCTTGTTGTTGCCATGTACTCAGCTTCTGTTGTTGAAGTAGCAACTGAAGTTTGCTTCTTTGAAAACCAAGAGATTAACTTACTTCCAAGAAACTGACAGGTCCCTGATGTGGACTTTCTATCCAGTTTGCATCCTCCATAATCTGCATCTGCATAGCCAGTTAGTTCAAAATTATCATCACAAGGGTACCATAAACCAAAGTTTGCAGTTCCCTTGACATATCTAAGAATTTTCTTGGTTGCTTCTAGATGCGATTCCTTTGGATTAGCTTGATACCGAGCACATATTCCAACTGCAAAAGAAATGTCAGGTCGACTTGCAGTAATATAAAGTAAAGAACCAATAATTCCCATGTACAAAGTTATGCTGGCAGGTTTTCCTTCTGGATCCATCTTGCCATTTGCAATCATTGGAATCTTCAGAGGTTTGCTATCTTGGACACCAAATTTAGTTGCCAGCTCGTTAGCATATTTGGATTGACAAATAGAGATATCATCCTCAGATTGCTTGACTTGTAGGCCAAGGAAGAAGTTCATCTCCCCCATCATGGACATTTTGTACTCACACTTCATGAGTTCTCCAAACCTGTCACATAGAAATTTTGACCTAGATCCAAAAATAATGTCATCAACATAAATTTGTACAAGAAGAATATCATCCTTGTACTTGAAAGTAAATAATGTTATGTCGGCTGATCCTCTTTTAAAACCAGAATGCAGTAGGAATGTAGACAACGTTTCATACCAAGCTCTGGGAGCTTGTTTCAAACCATATACTGCTTTGTGCAGTTTGTAAACTTTCTCTGGACCTGCTTCCTCGAAACCTGGAGGTTGTTCAACGTAAACTTCTTCTCCAAGGATTCCGTTGAGGAAAGCACTCTTCACGTCCATTTGGTAGACTTTGAATCTTTGATGAGCTGCATATGCTAGAAACAATCTTATGGCTTCTAATCTTGCTACTGGTGCGTAGGTCTCATCATAGTCGATTCCTTCTTGTTGACAGTAACCTTTGGCAACTAATCTCGCCTTATTTCTGATTACCTCAGCATTCTCATCTTTCTTGTTCCTAAACACCCATTTTACATCAATCACTCCTTGATGTGTAGGACGATCAACTAGTGACCATACTTCATTTCTTTTAAACTCATTGAGTTCCTCTTGCATGGTTGTAACCCAGTCGTGGTCGGCAAGAGCTTCTTCAACAGTTTTGGGTTCAGAGTAGGATAGATAACAGCTTAGTAGACAGCTTTCACCTATCTGTCTCCTTGTCTTCACACCTGCCCTTGGGTTCCCAACAATGAGATCATCAGGATGAGCATCGACCCATGTCCTTCGACGAGAGATTTCTTCTTCTGTGAGAATTGGTTCAGGGTCTGGTATGGGATCTTCAAACTCAGGTAGAGGTTGAGGAGTGAAGGGGTTAAGCTGTTGAAGTTGTTCAGCAAGCTGATCCACTGACAATTCTGCATTAACTGCAGGTTCTATTGGAGTTTCTGGATCAGTTGAAGAGGTGCTGGTTGGAGGAGCTTCAGTTCCCCCTTGGTTTATTCCCCCTTGTTGAATGGGTGGTTTTTGTGAATTAAAATCTTATACAAGCTAAGCTTCTTCTTCTTCCAAGTCGGTTGGACTCCATATTAGTATTTCATCTCGAAACTGTGTGTTGGAGCCTGTTTAATTTTGACTTGCACCTGTACTTTCATCCGGTTGGGTCTCCCTGTACTCACAAATAGATTCATCAAAAACAACATGTGGGGTTACTTCCACAATATGAGTTTTCTTGTTAAAAACTCTGAAAGCTTTGCTGATCTCTGAATATCCTAAAAATATTCCTGGATCTGCTTTGCTATCAAAAGTTTTCAACTGTGATTTCCCATTGTTATGAATGTAACACACACAACCAAAAGATTTAAGATATTTAAATTGAGGTTTCTTATCCTTCCACAGCTCGTATGGAGTCTTTTCATGTCTTGTATGAATGACTGATCTGTTCTGAGTGTAGCAAGCTGTGTTGATTGCTTCCGCCCAGAACTTCTTTGGAAGATTGGTTTCATTCAGCATTGTGCGAGCTGCTTCCTTTAGAGATCTATTGCATCTTTCAACAACACCATTTTGTTGAGGTGTGCGAGCTGCTGAAGTTTGATGAGTAATTCCACTTTTGGTGCAGTATGATTCAATCTTCATATTTGATAGTTTGGTGAGTAACGCAAGTAACTCCACTAGAGTCTCCTTCTTCTTATGTAAGAAAATAACCCAAGTATATCGTGAGTAATCATCAACAATAACGAGAGTATACTTTTTACCATTAATGCTTCTAGGAGTCACTGGACCGAATAGATCCAAGTGGAGTAATTCCAAGATTCTACTTGTGTTGTGAGCTGCAATGCTTGGGAATGACGATTTGGTCTGTTTTCCGGCTTGACAGGCCTCACAAATGTGATCTTTGTAGTAGACTTGATCTGGTAGGTCATCTGCGAGCTTCTTACGAGCAAGTTTGTTGATAGCTTTGAAGTTTAAGTGACACAGTCTCTTGTGCCATAGCCAGCTTACTTCAGGTGCAGATTTGGTGACCAGACAGGTTTCTTTTTCATCTGACCATTGTACTATGTACAAGTTATCCTGCAAAATACCGGTAAGAAGAATTTCTTCTCCTTCCTTATTCTTTATAGCACACTTGTTAGCAAGAAACTCTACTCTTTTTCCATTAGAGCAGAACTGGCTTACAGAAAAGAGATTATGATTTAAACCTTCAACATAAGTGACATTAGATATTGTTGTTTTACCAACAATTAGATTACCGTAGCCTCTTGTTTTCCCTTTAGAGTCTCCTCCAAAAGCGACTAGAGGTCTGTCACATTCGATGAAGTTTGTAAGCAAGCTTCTGTCGTAGGTTATGTGCGTTGTGCACCCACTGTTGATGATCCAGATCACGCCGTGAGCTGCTTGCTTTCTTCTTTGAGTTTTCCCATCCTGCAATTAGACAGATTTAGCAACCCATATGAATTTGGGTGCTTTGTTAGCAGGCTGAGATTTGGCAGCTTGGTTTCCAAGCTTCTTCCTTTGGAAACTCTTGTTGACTCGTGGCTTGATCATTGAGTGAAAGGTTTCATATGCAGATTTCTGTTGATAGTGAGCAGGTTGATAATGTTCATTTTGATAACTTTGCTCTATGTATCCACATCTGCATCGATCATTTCCAAATCCACTTCCGTGTGGAAATTGATAGTGCATACTTGACAGCTCAGGATATTGGTACCAATGATGGTTGTACCAGTAACCTTCATTGTCAAGTCTCTGTTGGTTTGGCCACTGCTCATAGTAGTTTCGTTGTGGTCGAGCAGTTTTCGGTTGAGAAACTGCTTTTCCTTTGTTAGCAGTTTGCACTTTTCTTTGAGTAGGTTGGCTTCCTTTTTGATACGCAGGTTGACCATGCAGTTTCCTAGGTCGCACAACCTTTTGTTGTTCTACTGGCGGCCTTAGCTGCTATTTCCTGATGGGCTTTCCATGCTCTTTTATCAGGATTGCTTGAGGTTGCCGGGCTGGATTCTTCAATTTAATTTGTTTATCTGGCAGAGTGTGATGAGCTTTGCCTTCAGCCAATCCTTTTTCTTTTACGAACAGGACCTTCTCTTTATCCTTGATTCCACTGGTTTGACCATGGAATCCGATGCTAAACTTTATCTGAGCAGGTCTCTGGGCAGCTTGCAAGACTTCAAGCTTTTCGCCATTTTTGTTCATTCTCATTAGGACTTGTTGAAGCTTGAGCTCTTTCTGCAACAACTTCTCATGCTCATTTGAGAGATCTGCAAGTTGTCCATTCAGTTTGTTGATCTCACTGTCCCTTTCAGTGAGCATTTCTTTAAGGTTTTCTCCCTTAAAGTTGATTTACTCATTTGGACTTTTAAGGTTTCAATCTCCTTTTCTTTTGCTTCATCATATGGAGTGAAGCTTTCGTCTAGAGCAGCTTTGAGTTTCAAGTTTTCACCCTCCAGCTTGGATCCTTCTATGACTACTCGTTTGAACATTTCAGAGAGCTTCTTGTAGTCATCAAGCTGTTGTTGAAACTCTTCATACGTTGGCATTTCAGGTGTTTCAATACATGCATGTTCAGAGTTAGTTGAATATGAATGTGAGGTTTTAGTATCAACCTTGTTTCGAACAAGATCAAGATCTTTTCCCATGTCGCATTCCTCATATTCAAGTTCTTCATCAGCTAATCGACATTCCTCCTCATCCAATTCATCATCATCTTCGTCGGAGGAGGTTGAGTCTGATAATGTGGCAATAGCTTTGGCCTCTTCCTCAGCTGCGATCATGGCATTGCGCTGCTCCTTAAGCTTTTGATCTCTTTTTGCGCGGAGCTCTTCACGTTCAACCTTTGATAAGTCTGGGCAGTCTGACTTATAGTGATCTGGTCTACCACATTCAAAACAACCACCCGTGGGAGTGTTAGAAGAATTGAATTTAGAGGGTTTTGATATACCTTTACCTTTCTTGTCGGAAGAAGAGGTGGTTTGATTTCTCTTGAAATCTTTGTGATATTTGCGGAATTTGTTGAAGCATTTTTCAAGCTTTTCATTCCTTCTAGCCATAAGTGCATAGTCCTTCAACAATTTTTCCATTTTAGAGCATAGATCTTTTGGGATTGCTCTTTCTTCTGTAATTGATGCAGCTTTGAATGCAGCATCTTTTTCTTTCTTTTCGGGCTCAGTCTTCTTGCTTGAAGACGTTTGTTCTGACCCGTGCAGTCTGATCATTTCAAACTCATTCCCGATGAGCAGATCAAACAGTTGCTCAGTTGACAGGTTGCTGATGTCCGACCTGCCGCGGTGCATGGCGTTGTACACATGCCACCTTGCTGGAAGAGATTGGATGACTTTGAGATTGAGTTCGCGCTGTGTGTATTTATCTTTCTTGAGAGTTGTGATCTCCAAAGTGATCATTGTGAATCTGTTCTTGAGCTGGTCAATGGTCTCCATTGGCTGCATTTTGAATTCTTCAAATTTACTGCATGCCACTGACAGCTTGTTTTCCAGCATTTCTGTTGATCCAAGGCTTATTGCTTTTAAGGTGTCCCACATTTCCTTTGCAGTTCCAAGATTTCTTATCTTGGCCAGGTGGACGCCCTTAACTGTGCTAGAGATCAATCCTTTTGTGAAGCTGTCAAGTCCAGCTTCCTTTCTTTCTTCGGTTGTGTATTTTCTGGGACCTTTGATCTTCGGCACATATATTGCTTCAGAAGCTTTATCTCCAGATACATCAGTTTTGTAGGGTTCGTAGATTGGTGTTGGACCATTCTCGGTGATATCCCACATCAGCACATGATGAGCTTGGAGGCACATCTTTATTCGAAAACTCCAGTCTTCATATCCCTGTATAGAAAAATCTTCACAGACACGGAGAAGTGAAGCTTCCATATTGACAGTTTATATATGCGCAGTTCGCAGACACAGAGATCTAGTTCAATTTGACACTAAAGCACAAAAAGCTTCTAGAATACATAAGCAGTGGTCAAAAGAACCACCGCTCTGATACCACTTGTAGGTCCTGATAAACAGATATTGGTGTATGGGGGGGGAGGAATACACCAATTAGCCAACAGTTTTGACTTTTCAAAACAATTTGATCTTACTGAGTCGCCACTTCAGTTTATCAGAGCAGTTTAGTTTTTCCAGCTCAAACAGTGAACTGCTGAGCTTGCAAAACTAACATGCGTGCGGAAGTTTGGTGGAAAGGTTGGCTAACAGTTTTCAAAACAGTTTTAGAAAAGACTTCAGTTCATCAACAGTTTATGCAAGACAGGTTGCAGTGATGCAGGTTGTGAACATGTAAACTGTGTAAATAAAGATAACAGTAGGAGAGAGAAACACGAGGAGTTTTTATCGTGGTTCGGAGTAAACAGCTCCTACGTCCACGCCAGATCCCGTCGAATCTGTAATCCCTTAACTTGAGATTTTTCGCTCCTTTTAACACTGGTGGAGGTTCCTGTCCGAATTCAAGTCTCTCTTTTAGACTGAATCTAGCACGAATCTTGAGTCGTGTCTGTTCTAACTTTACATACAAACTTACATACAATCTTACTAATGCTAAACAACTAGCACTGATATCCAAACAAGAAAGCTGTGAAAAGCTATCACCGTTTGGAATACAACTCTATCAACTACACTGAATATCAACAGTGATGGTAGTGAGAGTGTGGGTTGTGTTCTAGTAAGACAGATTCTAGAAAGAATAGAAATCTACAAAGATCAACACTTGGGAAAGCTCTAGTGATTTCGAGTGTTGATTGAGTGAATATTTAGCTTGAGATTTCTGCAGCGTTTCAGCTTGTAATTTGAGTTTCCCGTGTCTTCTTTCTGGAATGACTTGAGGTATTTATAGAGAAGCATTTGAAATAGAGCCGTTGTATGTGTCAGGATATGCAGAACCGTACACTGACACAATTATAGACGTTGAGTTGAGGATAAGTTCCTCAGCCACAGCTCAGGTTGGACTTTGCAGGTCAAGCTTCCTATACCTCGAACTGTCTTCAGTCTCTATAACCTTCGTGTGTGATCTTCAAGTATGGTTAGAGCAGGTTACATAGACAGATTACATAATGGAACAGTATGACAGGTTTGAGTAGATTAGGTACAAGGTTGCACTACCAACCTTGACCTTTACATAGCAACCTGTCCGGGTTAAGCTTGACTGATCCAAACACGGAGACCAGTCTGTTCCAATTAAAATCTATTGTCTAAGTGTGGTTTCTAATAACATTATCAAAACTATCAAAGGGTTCCCAACAGATCTCTTTGGTCCTATTTCACCAGTCACCTTGAGTGGAAGGAAGTATGCTCTTGTAGTTGTGGATGATTTTTCACGCTACACTTGGGTACTAATTCTACTAAAAAAGAAAGATATGCTTCGGGAGCTCCCAAAGCTCCTAAAGCAGCTAGCGGTGTAAAAAGGACTGAATGTGGTAAAGATACGCTCCGATAAAGGAACATAATTTCTCAATAAGTTCATCGAAGTGTATAGCACAGAGAATGGGATTATACATCAGACTTCAACAGCTTGCACTCCACAACAAAATGGCGTTACAGAGTGCCGGAACAGAACCATCACAGAAGTTGCACGCTCTATGCTCGCGGATGCTCAACTCCCAATGAAATTATGGGGAGAAGCGACTTTCACCGCTTGTTACACCCAGAATCGCACTCTAATCAACACACGCCATGACAAAACCCTATATAAATTATGGAAAGGGAGAATTCATACCCTTTCACATTTACATCTTTTTGGTTGTAAGTGTTTCATTCACAACAACGGTAAAACACAATTGAGAGCATTTGATACCAAAGCTGATACGGGAATATTTCTTGGATATTCTCCTACAAGCAAAGCTTTTCGTGTTTATAATTGTCAAACGCTTATTATGGAAGAAACACCCCATGTTGTTTTTGATAAAGCTGCTTTCAAGACTCCACAGGTACAGGTAAATGCCGAAAGCATGAACGCTGGACCTGGAAGCGTAATCAAATCTCCTGAAGCTTCTTCCAGACCAATAACGCGCTCCATCTCGAAGCGAGTAGATCTGGTGGACGCTTCAGTAGAATAAGAGCTTGAAGACGAAGTTGAAGCAATGGAGCAGGATCTTAATAAGCTATCTCTCGATAAGGGGGAACCAAACTCGGGAATAGCTGATCCTCTAATCTCATTAGTTCCAAACAGTGAGGAAACTCCATCTAGTCCAGTAGTTTATGATCAAGGGAACGGTGACGATCACACACTACGCTCCGAGATGGATGATGTGGAGGCTCTCAATCAAAAGAAGCTTTGGTTGAGATATCATCCCCATGAAGGTGTTCTAGCTGACCCTAGCCAAGGCGTCAGAACTATAAGCACCTTATTCCATGGTGAAAGTTGCTTGTTTAGTTGCTTCCAAGCAAACGCTGAACCATCAACGGTGGAGGATGTTCTAAATGATCCAAATTGGGTAACTGCCATGGAAGAGGAGCTGAATGAGTTTACAAGGAATGGCGTTTGGTACCTTGTGGATCGACCTTTTCATCAAAGTCATCGGTACCAAATGGGTCTTCAAGAATAAAACTGACGAAAGCAGCAACATCATTCGCAACAAAGCTCGCTTGGTCACGAAATGATATTGCCAGGAGGAAGGCATCGATTTTGATGAGACCTTCACTCCCGTAGCTCGTCTTGAAGCCATCAGGATGTTCCTTGCATATGCCGCATCCAAGAAGTTCAAAGTGTATCAAATGGACATGAAGAGTGCCTTCCTCAATGGTGATTTGAAGGAGGAAGTGTATGTCGAACAGCCCCCAGGCTTTGAAAAGAGTGATCAAGTGTACCGGCTCGTGAAAGCTGTTTATGGCCTCAAGCAGGCTCCTAGAGCATGGTACGAGACTCTCTCAAACTTCCTTATTGAAAGCGGCTTTCAAAAAGGGAAGGTAGATCAAACCCTCTTCACTATCAACGATGGTGAAGACATATTTTGGGTACAAATCTACATAGACGACATCATCTTTGGCTCTCCAAATCAAACCTTGAGCGACAAGTTTGCGGGTTTGATGAAAAGAAAATACAAGATGTCTATGATGGGGCTAATGACATGCTTTTGGGATTGCAAGTGAAGCAAACAAGTCAAGGAATCTTCATCAATCAAGCCAAGTATACTCGTGATATGCTCACTAAGTTTGGAGTTCAAAATTGTAAAAGCGTCAAGATACCAATGAACACAAACTTCAAGATAGATCCAGACTTGGATGGCAAGTCAGTCAACCCTACGGATTATTGTATGTTGATTGGCTCTCTGCTCTATCTTACTGCTAGTTGACCCGATATCACTTTTGTTGTAGGCGTCTGTGCTAGATTTCAAAGCAATCCAAAGCAAAGCCATTTGGAGGGAGCTAAGCGCATTCTTCGATACCTTAAAGGGACCATCAACTTAGGTCTTTGGTATCCGTGGAAGAAGATCTCACGCTTAATGGCTACTCCGATGCCGATTTCGGTGGATGCAAAGTTGATAGGAAATCTACAACTGGAACATATCAATTCATTGGCAACAAGTCGGTTTCATGGTTTTTCAAGAAACAAACAAGTGTTGCTACTTCTACCACCGAAGCAGAATATATGGCTGCGGGAAGCTGTTGCTCACAAATCCTTTGGCAAAAGCAGCAGTTGAAGGATTATAAAGTGGAATGTTTGGAAGTTCCAATTTACTGTGGTAACACTAGCACAATTTCCATTACCCATAATCCCGTGCTTCATTCAAAATGCAAGCATATTGAAATTTGCCATCATTTTATTCGGGATCTTGTGGAGAAACAAGATGTTAAGGTGGAAAAGATTCCAACTGAGGATCAGAAAGCGAATATTCTCACAAAGCCGCTTCCTCAGGCCCATTTCAACAAATTGTACCTAGAAATAGGGTTGCTAGACCCTGGTGAGGAGAAGGTGGAGAAGGCAAAGCATGTTCCCTACCTACTCTCACGCTTTCCTTTATGGGAAAGATTGTTGGGATAACTGGTTAAGGGGGAACCGGTCTTTGCAAGTGGTGTGAAAGAGAAGACTTTATCTCTCTTTACCAGGGATGATAATTAAACCGAAGGGATGGAGTTCCCTTTTGGAGCATCAATCTCTACACGTTTCCATTTTTATGTGAAAGCGCGGTTGAGTGCTCTTCCTTGATGAGTTAATCTCGGATTAACTTGATTAAGGTTGTTACTCGTGCCACGGTATTCATAAAACCTGTGCCGTCTTGTCAGAGCGGTGCACTAGTGGTACCTTGTGGATCTCGTGAAAGTCCAGCTTTTAAGTTTTGAGCTTGGTACAATCTTGATGTTCCACTCCCAAATTCTTAAAACCCTTTCAGCTGAAGCAACACGAAAGCGTTAAGTTGATGATCCTCTTCAAGTTAACATACACGTACGTAATTTTTGGGACGTATTGTATGGAGTTTCCTGAATCGTTATCATCTCAACTCTCACAAGCCTTCATGGTGGATAAGGAACCAGAAGTGCAAAGCGTGCTGAAGACTCTCACCACTGCTTATTGTGAAAGCCTCACTTGTTTTGAATAATGTGAAGCACCAACTCTACAAAGGTTACTGTCTACTCTCGAGAATCTCGCTTCATGAAAATATGAGATAGCGTGCCCTAGTAAGGAAGTGAATTCATAGCTCTTTCATGA
This sequence comes from Mentha longifolia, assembly GCA_001642375.2. Taxonomy (NCBI): domain Eukaryota; kingdom Viridiplantae; phylum Streptophyta; class Magnoliopsida; order Lamiales; family Lamiaceae; genus Mentha; species Mentha longifolia. Next base: position 22,828,597 of record CM038117.1, read on the forward strand.
ATGATGTGAATCTCATGCCCAAACGGTACATCCCTAGTAAAGCATGAGGTAACTCATATCACTTCATTGACATCAATAAAGACACTCATCCCCAACCGGGTCCCTTGAGGATTTTGTAATCTCATTTCTCATGTTATCGAATTCACGAGATAGACCTACCCTAGTAAGACAAAGGATTTTGCATTATTTCATCTCTCATCACAAGTGAAGCGTTTTCCCTATAGAGTTGATGCTCTCTTTAAAGATAGTTCGAAGCTCTGTTTAAGGGAGAAACACCTTTACTTAGAAAGAAAGCGCCTAGATAAGAACAGACGCTCTCATACTTTCAAAGCGTGAATGAATTGTTCCTCAACTAACACTTTAACATTTGAGTATGTGGATCGTCAAAGCGTGGTATCAGTCAATTACAATATTGACTGACTGGTAAGTGAGTCAACGCAAAGCGTCTTCAAGAACCTTCTGCCTGACTTACCGAAAATATTAAAATGTTGATACAGACGTTTTCCAAACTAGATGCTCTCGTCTAAATTCCAAAATGTGGTAATCAGCCAAATTTTGAATCTTTTTGAAAATTAATCTCTCATTAATTTACTTATATGCTATATCTCTATAAAGTAGGATATCAATTGAGTATAGTTTGCGTGTGATATCTTTGCATTTAATGCAAAGACTGATGTGGATACAGTACTCGAGACTCACTCGCGCGTGTATCTCACGCGCGCTACCGAACCGCCAAAAACCTTTTATTCTTGGCCATCGGACATTTCGAATTACTTTTTCCCTAACCGCACGATTAAAGTAACCGCAGAGCACGATCTTAACCATTCACCCCATTTTCGGGAAGTTATCACAGCCACTCACTGTGACACGTCACCCCACTACCTCATTAACACTCCTACATTTCTATGTATATATATTTGTTCTATTTCATTCTCATCATCTTCTTCATTTATCATTTTCGCCATCTCTGCAACTTTTTAAGTTCTTCATCTCAAAGAATTTCATCTCTTTACTCAAACTTCTTTTTTTTCCAGAATTTCTTCAGATTTCACAATGACGAACGCCAAAACAAAGACAGTTACTCAAAGCCGCTTCGTTGATTTTGTCTTTATAGAGGCTCACCTTGACCGTGATCTTCTTAAAGATGGCAGAATCATCAAGCGAGCCATTCTCAACTCTGGATTAGACAGGTTGTTTTTCCAGCATCCAAAATACACCAATCCTGTCGGGGTGGTTGAGTTATTCATGAACTTGAACCCCGAAACCCTCATCACCAAGATTGCACTTCGGAAGACCGATGAAAGCAGCCTTGTTCATCTAGTCAATATGGATGATCTGAATCTCAATGACATGTTCGAAGACATCGTTCCTCTTCCTAACTCCGGTGAGAATCCTGAATCTGCAAGTGATGCAGATATTCAGAGGGAGTTATGCCGCTTTACTTCAAACCCCAGGGCGCTCTTCCTTCGGAAGAAGACAAGGGTTTCTTCTCTCTGACCACCGTTCAACCACCTCACCAATATTGTGACAAAGTGCTTACTTTGTCACACTGGGAGCTAGAGCACCCTCACAGAGCAGAAGATACGCCTTATGTCGGCACTCTGTGATGCAACAATCAACCAGACCACTTACAACTGGAGAGCGTGGTTCATCAACCAGCTCTTGGAAGTAAAGTAGGACGTGTGTGAGATCACGGAGGGAGACGACCGTGGAAAATTCTCCTTTCTTGGAAAGCTGAAGTTCGGCATGAAGGTGTCGATGTTTTTGGAGCACGCCTGGCCAGCACAAGAGTGGCCAGTAGAGAAAGCGTACACAAGAGAGTGCTTTTCAACAAAGCGTTTCCAGGTGACGACTTTGGCGTAGCCCCTCCGACCGCTATCACCATTGTATACATGGAAGATGAGGCTTTGCTTCTCAAGAAAGCGTTGGAGGCTGGAAAGAAGAAGGGTGGAAAAACCACCAAGAAGCCACAGCGCTCTGCTCTGTCAGAGAAATCAGTCCCTTCCTCGAATGGGAAGTGTGGCTTGGTGGATGAAGATGATGAGGAAAGCGCTTCATCATCTAGTGCTTCCAATTCTAACAAGACGCTGAGTCAGGATCTGGAAGTTGGTGCCCAAGCAGCATAGGATGAAGAATGAGAGAAAGTTGATGCGCCAAGAGATGACGCTGTTCGCATTGGCGCTCTCAATTTCTATGACGGAGCGTCAAGTTCTTCTGTGGACGAGGATCTCCATGCTGACGCTCCTCTACCTCCTCCATCTCCCAAAGTATCCAGCCCGGTAGTGCAGGCTGTCGACAGGGAGCTCTTTTGGGTTGAAGAGGAAATTCAGGAATTCTTCGGAACATTCTCTCTTCCTAATAGAGGATGCTTCAAGATTCTTGAAGTATGTCCGAAGCCGCGGCACCAACATCTACAAAGTTTGCCAGTTGGTGCGGGCTAACGATCCCAAAGTGTTGATCAAGGAGGAGGCCTCGATCCACAGCCACTTCGGACTAGAACGCTTCGACGACCTGATCGATGAGCCAGAGGTGTGGAAGCTCATCGAGAGGAAGGTCAAGGAGCTTGTTCCCTCCTACACACCCGCTCTATCAACACCAGTTAGCGCCACTGTCACAGCATTTGAAGAACGGCTCTCAGTTCTCCAAACCGCTCATAATGAAGTAGAGCGTGAGTGCGCCCAGCTGAAGCTGGATATAAAGGGGAGAGAGAGAGCCAGCTTTCTAAAGCTGAGGAGGAGAATAATAAGCTAGGTGACGAGCTTTCAACTGCTACCACAGAGTTGAAAGCGCTGAAGAATGAGAAGCTGAAGAAAGAAGAGGAGCTCTCCACTGCTACCAAAGAGTTGGAAGAGTTGAAGGTGCAATTGGCGGCTGTGGAGATGCAGTTGGATGAGGATAAAGAACATGTAGAGTTGGCTCATGATGAACTTTCGAGCGTTAAGGCCAAGCTTCCAGAAATTCCAGCCTTACATTCAGAAATGCTGAAGCTCTCTAATGAGTTGGACGATAGGGAGCGTGTCAATCGGGAGCTCAAAGCAGCAGAAACAGAACTCTCCCTGACCAATGACACGGTCGTTCAACTACAGAAAGAGCTAAAGGCGGCAAAGGCTGAAAAATTTGAAGCTGAGTCTGCCGCCGCCAGCTAAAAGAGAAGCTGGAGTCCGTGGAAAGGAAGCTACGGACTCAGAGAAGCAAAGGAAGCAGGCTGTGGCCATGGTGGGCCAAGCCGCAGCTGGAGTGCCAAGCGGTTCGAGTCAGGTTGGGCCGATCACAAATGAAGCGTTGGAGTGCATCTCCAACCAAATTGGATCGCTCTCAAACTTTGTGCAATCGGAGTTCCGAATCTTCTGCACCAGCTTCGAACGGTTAATCATTTTGACCAATGCACGCTCTCCGGCTCCAATACTTTCCGTACAAGTCCTCGGCGCTCTCCTGGCACAAGGTCTCTTGAAGCCCAATCAACCAAACATCTCCTTGCCAGGAGCCGCCAGCCAAAGCGCCGCCGTACAATCCGCTCCCTCCCACCCTATTTTTGATGTTGCCAAAAAAGGGGAAGCGACTGGGACGCCAAGTGGTCTACCCACCTTGACCAAGGCAAAAGAGGACGCTTCCAAGAAGGTGGAAACACCAAAGAAGGGGGAAGAAGAGCGGCAAGTAATCATTTCCAAAGAGCCGATTGATGCCGCTCTACTTCAAGCGGTGTCAGCAGCGCCTCAACCACAGAAAGTGAAGCACAAAAACACAGTGCTTGCTGACACCAACCCCAAAAAATAAAAACTGACTTCCGCAATGATGACCAGGGAGGCTGGAGCACAACGCGAATTCCAAGAGGAGTTGGACGCGATTTTGGTGCACAAGATGAAATTCTACCTCCGTAGGTATCTGTTGAAGCACACACCGACAAACGACGCTGAAAGAGAGTGCCTGGAAGTGATGGCAAAGTATAAAGCGGTGTCGGAGTGCAGGGAGGAAGTTTTCAACGAAGAGATGGTGACAGGCTCGGAGAAGGCTCTTCATTTTTTGAAGATGAAAGCGCTTGAAAAGAAAATAGTCTACGCCGAGAGCCTGCGCACAGAAGCTTTCGAGAAGTGCATAAAGCAGTTATTTGCCAGGGAGGAATTTGAGAGGAAAAGGCTGAAGGATGAGGCTCCTAACGCCAAATTTATTGATGAGATTATTCCAGCTGACCTCAAGGAGGAGTGGAATGATGCCAAGGTAAAGTTCGTCAAACGCTTCTATTACTAGTAAGGCTTTCACACTGAATACGCCATGGATTGCTTCGTTGCATATATGGATAATTGCAAAGCCTCTCTCTTCAACAAAATTTTGGAGTTGGCAGACGGAGTGACTCTCAAACCGCCGAAGCGAGAAAGCTAAACTTCCACTCATTGGAGGCGCTATCCCTGATGAGGAAACAATCAGAAAGATCGAAGAATGTGTTGAATGGCTTGAAAAGAACGATCATCCTAACCTCTCTCTAGCTGTCATCAAGGATAGAGTCTACAATGCCTATGGCATGATCCCTCATGCCCCTCGCAAACGTTCCAAGTAGATACTCATTGTATATGTATTAGTTATATATCTTATTTATACAATGATATCTTTTACTACTACAAGACAACTTCTCATTGTCTTCATTTATTTATACGCTTTCATTTAACTGCTTATAGTTGCATTAATATTGCGCTTTGCCTAACCCACTCTCCTTATACTTAGCCTAGAATTGTCTAGATTTGTGTAAGCACATGACGTCGGTTTTGGCATCATCAAAAAGGGGGAAATTATTGGGATATTATGTTAAGGGGGAACTTGAATCAAGTTAATAAATAATTTATTTTGATTCGATTCCAAAACCCTCTTTAGAATATTTCCCTTATTATTTTGTGATGAATTAGACAAGTTCTACTTAGCAAAGCTTGCATGTTAAGAAGCTTTTATTTTAGTCTAGAAGCACTAAAGTTGAAGCAGTTAGAGTTCGCAAAGCGTCAGGAAGCGAAGCGGCTCCAGCAGTGAAAGCGTCAGGAGTAAAGTTTGACAAAGCGTCACTAAAACACTTCAGATAAAGATGCTTAGAGCAAGCTTCCGTTCAGCTGAAGCGAAGCACTCTCAAGTCAGCTCAACCAAAGCGTCTCTGATATGGAGCTGTACTTAAAGCGTCTATGTTGTCAGTATGATACGTTGAGTCACCAACCCTCCAGTTTGAATTTCAAACTCTGAGGTGCGCCGCTGTTGCAGTCCACGTGTAATCACGTTATTTCTCAACAGAGCGGTTTGGTAGAAAAGTCACGATAAGGTGCAGACCGCCATACCCTGATTCAACCACCATGCAGTGTCTTTTACAGTACTGTAGGTGATGATAAAGCACCTGACAAATAGCAACTTTCTCATAATTCACGGGAAAGTAAGGAACACGCGCCACTTCTCTCCAACGGGAAGTAGGGTTCTTATTGCTATAAATAGAAGAAGTTGCACACATATTAAAACTAATGCACGTACAAATGATTCAAGCATACTACTCGAAGGAACTCAAGCAAATCTTCATTTACATTCCTTTAGTTCTTTCGAAGCGCTTTCCATTAATGTGTCCTCAAGAAAGAAATTTTCTTGAGTATTGCAACTACTTTCTTTCTAGGTTCAACCTCATATATCCATAACCTAGCTTCGAGAATCCTTATCCCTTTACCTTGATCTTCATTATAAAGGATTCTCATTTACAAAAACCCAAAAACCTCAAAACCAAGTCTATTGTGTTAGATTGAGTTGTAAGGTTGTAAAGTTTTTGTAGAAAAGATTTGTTGTTGTAAGGCTTCTCGAGAGCCCGGGAATCTCTGAGGATTCAAGTGCAAGTATGTTACTAGCCTTGAATCACTTCCCCTTGGAAGTATTAAACAAGGGATACCTAGTGAAGGTATTCATCCCGTCGTGGATAGAGTGGACGTAGGAGATGTGCTCTGAACCACTATAAATTGTTTATGTCTCTTTACTTTAAGCTATTTACCGCTTTAATTATTTACATACACACACACGCCTTAAATATTAAGTTGGTTATAATTGCAAGAAAAGCTCTAAAAAGTCTCACCACATTCCGCACAACACCCACACGAGTGAGAAGCTTCGAAAGCTTCACTAGCATTCGAAGCGTCTACTCGGCAAAAAGGCTGAAAAACGAAAGAGAAGTTAAACACTAGAATCGCGTAGTATATGATATGCGTATCGAGTGCGTCTGCCTCAAGAATCCGGTGCGTTTAGGGTTCATTTGAGTTTTTTTTTATAAATAATTTTATATTTAGATTTTTTTAAATAATTGTCTTTATATATATTGCCATAAAATTTAAATTCACTACAACATCAATATAATATTTAATTTATGGAGTTTAATTGAAAATTGACATTTATAATGTACTCCGTAATATTTATATTATGAATGTTATTTTTATAAAATCAATTATATATATAATAAAATATAAACATATAAACGTATCATGGACGAATCGCACTCTAAATTTTTTTTTTAAATTATATCCTCATATTCGAATCGTATTGCCCTGCACCCATACATCATAGGTTGAAATTACTAATATATTGGAAAAGTTCCCCGTCTTTATATTGAGAGTATTTCAACGTGGAGTCATTATGACCCAATTTGTTGAAAATCATCAATTGATCTCTTATAAGAAAGAAAAAATTAAAAAAATATCCCTTTTTATACCAAAAGGCTCTGCCTTGTGAAAAAGTGGTTAAAATTTGAGACAAACATTATTGCTTAGCTGTATTATGAAGACAAATCAGCAGAACACTAAAAAGTCGATTTTCATAGCGCATTGAGAGTTAGAGATCAGCAATCAACACGAAAAATGGAGACATGATAAACCAAAAAAAACAAAAAGGGAAACAAAAAAAATGGAATAGGATTAGATGAGAATTCTTCAATAATTGGACTGTCCAATACTACAAAATAAAACATGATAGAATCTTTAAGGTAGTATGAGCGACAGTTGAACATGGTTTGGTAATAAGCTTCGAAGCAGCCGTCGTTCGACTGAGCCTCTGACATGCACTCGCCGGAGCCCAGTGCAGTTGTTCGAAATGTACGTCACTAATTCCACGACATGATCACTCACATCATGCCTATGATTAAGGAAACAAAGAACAAACACTTTGAGATGTTGGTGAGGAGATCTACCAACATTCAATATCTCCTGCATATACGGAGTCAGTTCGTCATCCATGCCACTAAACTGCAGATGTAAGAACAATGGTTATACAAAAATACCCATCCAACTGCACTTTGTTATTGTATCACGGGATAAGAGAGCATAGCCAGTAATAATAGAATGAAGATTGAGCCACTAACTTGCAATGTGAATTCTTCCAGACGAGGAGATCCCCATATTAGACGAGTTACTGGCAGGAGACTGTGCCTACACATTCCGTAACAGTCAATGACCAACTTCTTCAAGTTAGGCATTTGAGGAAATGCACTCGACCAAAATAACTGCACAAATAAAAACAAACCGTGTAAGAAAACTCAAAAAAATGCAGCTCCATTTGATGTACCGATTAAGTGGTCTAACCTGGGAATCACATAGGATAATGTCGAGAGATTGCAGTTGGGAAATGTGGAAAGATGCTGCAGAAGCAACATGGTGCATAACAAATTCGGATGTGTATGTTTCAAAGTATGCATTGACAAGTATCGGGACATTATCAAACAACAACTTCCCTACTTCATCATTGAACCTGATGTAAGTAAGATTCGGAGCAGATACTTTTATAGATTTTCCACACCTAAACTCGCTTGTGTGATCGGTTATCTCCAGGTGCTTCAATGACGGGCAACAAACCACGAGATCAGAGGTCAGATTTATGGCACGGATTATCAATATCTCCAACAATGGACAATTACGTAAGAACAGCTCGATATCTTCACCACTCAGTTCTAAATGATCCAGTTCCAAGCTTTTGAGAGATTCAAAAAAGACAAGAGTTTGAGGATTCCCATATATTGCGTTGATCTCTCTCAACGACTCTCCAAGGACAACCTTATCATGATCCGTCCAACAGTCGAAGTCAAATGTCAAACCCTCGACTTTTCTCAAGAAAACAAATTCAAGCCATTTGGTAACTGACCGTTTGGCTGATTTGTCTACATAGAAACAGATTATGAACTCTTTCAAAGAAAGAGCTCTATGCGATTGGAGAATCATGTTCACCATTGCCATATACCTTTGCACATCCGCCCTCGAATTTTCAGGACCCGAGATGGGAACAATACGTCTATCAAAGTTGAGAATAGGGGTATATTTCCACGAATCCAACCAACGAGAAGAAAGAACACAAGTGGCTGCAGCTCGCTTCAATGGTAGAAAAGATAGTATGATATAGATGATTTGATCAGGCAACTGACTGATTCTATCGGATTCAAGGTTGAATTTGAGATTAGGGTTCTGTTACCATAAATCTAACCATCGGGAAGAAAGAACAGTAGTGGATGCAGCTTTCCTCACAGGCAAGAAAGAAAGTATCACAAACAGAATCTCGTTGGGCAACTCACTTATCCTATCATCTCCTCCATTATCAACCCTTTTTTTACCACTCTAACAAACAAATAAAACATTGTGTTTACTTTACATGATTTTATATAGAAAAATAAATTCCCATTTACAGCAAAAGATGAAACACACAGCAATTCAAGGAAAAAGACAGCTAAATTAGAACATAATTATAAAAAAGTAGGGGTGTATTAGTAATTTCACGTAAATTTCATACTCCCTTCGTTTCCCATTTAGTAAACAAAAATTTTGGACATATGATTTTATGCATTTTAATGATATATTAATAAATTAATGTGTTAATGTAGAATGATTGTGGGTCTATCTAATTTTTTTAATGGTATTAAAGTGTTAAAGTGTTAAAAAATAGAGTAATAAAGTGTTAAAGTGATTGTGAAACTTATGCCCAAAAATAAAAAGGTTCAGTAAATTAAGTACGCTCATATATAGTAATAGTATTAGTAAATGGGAGACGAATGAAGTATAATTTATGCATAATAGTTAAAAAAAATAATAACATGACGGTCAAAGCATTTGATGGAGAAAGGTTCAGCTATAGATTTTTGTGCTCTTACTTTTCTTTCATTTTTATTTCCCGTTACATTTTTTTTTTCATTTTTCATTTTATCCTTATATTTCTTTATTTTTTCCCTTTTATTTTTTAATAATCATATTTCTTTAAAATTAAATTCTTTCATGTATATATATATATATATAGGATATATATATAGGGAAGGGTTCGCATGTAAATAAATTCTGGTATGAGAAAATGAGAATAATGCTTAAAGGTAACAAAATCATGTTTAAATCTGTATAGAATTATGCTTAATACATAATTGTGCTTTTTAATATACAAATTTATGCTTAAATATAATTATGCTTATTGTACCTTGTAATCATGCTTAAATCAATATCAACCATAGATCTAACTAATATCAATGGTTCAGATCTATTCTTATTTCTCACCTCAGAACTTATTTACACATGATCCATCCTCTATATATATATGTCAAATTTTTAAATAGTCAAACAAGTTAAAAAAAAAAACTCAAATTATGTGAAATAACTTAAAAATCTTAAATTATAGTCAATTTTTGCCTTTTTGGACAAATATATCTTACTAATAAAGACTTTGACTGACTTTTTGACTTTCTTTTTTTTGTTTTTTTTTTTAAGTTTCTTTGAGTTTTTTTTTTTCTACTGTTTTTTTTTTATTTTTTGATTTTTGGTTTTTTTAACATAGTGGTAGAAAGGGTACCATGCTGCGTCTAGACTTCAAACGGTTTGCTTTAACCATCTTAACATTTTTACTTTTTTTAATATATTTTTTCGACTTTTTCTGAATTTTACAAGATTTTTACGTTTTTTGAAATCTTTCTAACATTTTATTTTCAGATCTTGGCACTATTTGACACCAATGTTTTTAAACCCGGACCGGACCAGCCGGTTCGACCGGTTTAACCACGAACTGGTCGGCTATCCGGTCCGGTTCTGTAATATTCTGGTTGCATTTTTGACCCGTAGTGAATCGGTCAAACCCAGCCAAACCCGGTCAAACCCGTTGACCGGTCAATATATAAAAAAAAATTAAATATTTGTACTCACTAAGATTTGAACGTGTGACCTCCTAATTGATAGACTGATATTAAAACCAACGGAGCTACATATCAATGCATGACAATAAAGCAACTATAAATATATTTAATAATATATTACTACTGAAACGATTATTGAAATAATTTTTAACATGTTATGTTATTAACAATCGATATTTCTTAAATTATTAGTTTAAGTCTATTTGTATTTTTTTTTAATAAAATTTGCATACATAAAAAAGACGATTATGATAATAAAAAGAACATATTAAAAACAAAATGAGTTGGGATTTTGTAAATATTTTATTTTTATAATTAATTTTCAGTTGATACAAGTATAAAATTTAAAACATGTTAATAACTAAAATATTTATATATTTTATAAATAATATATACATAATATTATATTTATGGGTCATCCGGTTTTTTAAGAACAAATCAACCGGTCGAACCAATGACCCGGTGACCCAATTGAATGATCGGTTATATGTCCGGTTCGATTTCCAAAATATTGTTTGGCACTATTTTCTCAAAATAGTATCAACTATATATTGATACTATTTTTGGTAAAATAGTGCCAAATAGTATCAACTGTATATTGGTACTATTTTGGTAACATTATATATTTAGTTGTATGAATTGCTGAACAAATAAACTAGGAATCACAATTAACAAATTCATAATACAAACACAAGCATAAATCCTAAAGAAAAAGCAGGGAATAAAGTTGGCCCTATTGGCCTTATTTCGATCAAATTAGGGCCAATAGGTCCAACTGCAGCAGAATCCAAGTTATCAACATCAATTCAAACAAATCAAATTCATTGAATCTCAGCAATCCTAACAACTATTACTTGAATCCCGGACATATTAATCTTGTGGTGTATGACAATGAGTTCAGGTTTTTTTTCTTCCATAAGACCTGATGCAACACAGAGAATGTTGTTGTGTTAGTGCATATTAACAGCATACCCAGATAATTATTGGAAAATCTTTTCTTTTAACACAGAACATAAGTTTGTATGAAGAGTTTGAATGTTATGTATGCAGGTTAGTAAATAAGAAGTAAGATCAACTGTAAGTAGAGTAGAGAGAGAGTTTGAGACAGTCAATTTTTATCGTGGTTCGAGAAATCCCCCTACGTCCACGTCAGCTACCGTCGTAGATGAAATTTCTTACTTCTCCTCTTCTTTATACTAACTGAGATTTAGTTTCAGTCTCTGTCTAATCTTGACGAAAACTAAACACGAGTTGTGGGTCGTGACCCTTACAAACTTCTCTTAATATAGAGATTACAAACCTTTAACAAACCAGACCTCTAAACTGCTAAGTTAATCCTAACCTGACAACTGAGAGATCTAACAGACTTTCTAACACTTTCAGACTTTACATACTCTTAAGTGTAGAAATAAGAGTGTTCTTAAGCAGTAGTGAATACTTAAAAACAGAGGATTCCAGAATCAGAAATCTTGAGATCTTAACACTTGGGAAATCATCTTGTTTCAAGTGTTAAGTTGAGCTTTGATCGATAGAGATTTTTGCAGAGTTTTGGCTTAATATTGAATTTCTCGTGGGGATTCTGGAATGAGGCTTGAAGTATTTATAGGCTCTGAATTTGAATTCTAGATGTTGGAATTGTCAGTGATGGTAGAGAGGCCGTACTGCTGACTCACTTCTAGCCGTTGGGAGATTTTTGTCCTAGCTGGCAACAGGTGCCAGAGAATAGGTCGTCTGGATTCATGTAGGTGAATCTGCTTGACCTTCGAAGTGTAGAGCTCTAGCGATCTTGAAGTCTTCAAGGCAGGGCAGTTGGACTCCTTGGACAGGTTTACTTAAGAACACATGTTAGGTCGATCTTTATAGGACAGATCGTTAAACACGATCTTACCTTGACAAGGTGATCAACCTGTTACAGACAGATAGTAGTGTCGACCTTTAGAAAACAGGTCAGATCGTTCTAATCAACCTAATTTCTAAGAGAGTAAAAAAAATAAAACTAAGTGTGGTTTCGAAAAACATCATCAAAATCAAACTGCAAAGTGTTCCCAACAAAAACATGTTGGTAAGAACTAAAATTTTGTAGGGAAAAAAAAGGCGAATGGGTCAAACTAAAAATAGCTCAAGCCCTGGTGTGTTGGCCTGTTTAATCGAATGTATTGTTTATACTGTAAATGATGGGGTTAAAATGATGTTAATTTTGTATTGTCAAGTATCTTTAATTACAAAATGACATTCTTTAGTTAGAAAAATCTAACAATCATATAAATCGATACATACTAAAAAAATTCAAAATTAGAGTTTCACCTACGCATGCATGTGTGGCTAAACATATGCTTATGTGTAAGGATTGCGATTTACCCACACATAATGCAAGTGTCACCATATGTTCCTATTTATCCGTAGAGAAAGAATATTACCTACACTTATGTGTATGTGTGAGGAAAGTATTTTTGCTACACACATATATGTGTCCCGAAAAATATCTTATATATGTGGATAAATACATTTATGATTTAATTTATTTATGATGTGGAAATGAGGTGAATGATGACATGGAAATGCCACGTGGAAATGCCATGGTGGATGATGACATGGAAATAACACGTGTCAAATCGTATGTGTGGGTAAATGTAGAAATTATTTGTGATTAATTTTTATTTCTAATTAAATATTAAAAATATATATTATTAAAAAAATATATAAATATAGTATTCAACAAATCAAAATATACAATATGTCACATGTAAAAATACATGTCTAAACTAAATAACTACACAATTAATCTAGCACTCATGATTTTCTATTGAGCTCTTAACCCACAAGTAATCTCATACAGTAGAATCATTGATGAACTTCATATTGAAAACCGCATCATTTATCCCTGTTAAGATAATAGAAACACAAGAATAGTCAATTTACACGATAGAACATATTATAAGGTGGAGTACAATATACAAATTAATAAGAAAGAAAAAAAAAGAATTTGGAAATATAATTTCTCTGGCCAACTAATAGTTTAATTCATAAAATAAGACTTGCCTTTTGAAAATTGTAGCAACATCCTTAGCTACTAGTAGGTAGAATAAGAATTGAGAATAAAGTTAGAAACAAGAGTGATGATTGGGAGATAAAACATTTTTGTATAGATAAACTTTTAAAAGATACTACTACAGCTAACAAGAAACATGGGAAATTAAGAGTATCACCACTGTTGAGGGTGCAACTCGACTAATACCATTAGTGCAGGTATTGGGGACATTAATATTATCAAACCATGAGAAATTAGCTATATATAAATGGAACTATTCCGTTGAATAGAAAAGTAACTAATGATTCTGACTATAGCAAAGTGAGTGACTAAAGTGATGAAGCAGACCGCTTCAATAGTCTTCACATAAAAACACAAGTTACGACTGATATTTCACCAACATATGTAGATCTACTTTCATCAAGCAGCAGATAATACCTATGGAGCGAACAAAAAACTTGAAAAACTATAGTAAAGAACTAAAATCATATACCAAAGAGTGATGGTATATAACTATTGAATTAAAGCATGAATGAATCGTGATAGTAAAATCGATTATTGAATAAAAGGATACGGAGAGAATCGTTGGAATGGATATACTACAAGACGAAGATGCTAAGCTAGCGACCATGAATCAATGGAGGCCTCCCTCGACGTGCGCATAGCTTTCAATTATGCCGACTTCCGCTCATCTCCTGATGCCTTGCGTTTGCCTCCATATCTTTTGCCACCATGGATGTTGATTTTGATTTTTGAATCTCCATTAGAGTAATAAGAAATTAAACGGAAGATGAAGATTGAAATTGCATAAAGAAAAGGGTTACAGAGGTGGGGATTGTGGAGCAGTTACGATATAGTGGAGATATGATAGGCGCTAAGGTTATGAAATAGTGGAGATTTGATTTTTTAGTTTTAGCGGGTCTTGATCTTCTTGGAGGGATTTTTTCGTAGAGAGTGGGAAAAAATTTCATCCAACTTCTGAGTTTAATTTTTTAATCTATTTATTTTTCTTGCAAAATAATTGAATGGTCATACGTCATTATTTTAAAATACTAGTAATTGTTTTGCTTTTTCAAATCTGAGTAAGATTATATATTTTCCTAGTATGAAACCAGCTTGATTTCGCTAAATTTTAAATTTTTTATATTCTAAATTTAAATATGAGGCTAAATTATTTCTATTCTTAATAAGTAATACTAAAAGTTAATAAGTATTTTTTCCTTGTTACAATTTCACATTAAAAAAAGAGATAATTACTTTAAGCCAATTGGAAAATTATAGATGAATGATGTATAATTATACATATGTTACTATAAAACAATTACCGATATAAGCATAAAAGAAGTTATATAGAATGCTGTTAAACAGGAAAATAATAAAAAAAAATTGAAACAATAATATATATATACTCCTGCTAAATGCTTTTTCTCCACTGTTACTGATAAAATCAAAAGTAAATATATTAGCTAGACTAAAAACTATAAAAAGTGCCAAAATATTTTTAATTTTAGCCGCAATATTGGTATTAATTAGCCACGTAAGACATAAAACTTCAATAATTTGATTAAATCTAAAACAAAAATAAAATTATCCAAGTCTAATCGTGTGTTAAAAGATTTATCACGCTTATCAATATACTAGAAACTAAATAAATATATATCCAAGCTTATAATTATGCCTGAATAATAACGCACAAGTTTTTTTGAATTAATATAATTATAAACTTTGAATAAAAATAATGCTTAAATAATTAAAAATAATTATGTGTCCGGATGATTTCACCTACACATTTTTGAATTATGTGTCATTAACCTAACCACACATAATTATGTGTAGCTGATTATGTGTAGCTAAAATTTTATCTACACATTGTTTGAATTATGTGTTGTTAAACTAACCACACATAATTATATGTAGCTGATTATGTGTAGCTAAAACTTTACCTACATAATTTTTAATTATGTGTAGGTAAACCAACCACACATAATTATGTGTAGCTGAGTATGTGTAGCTAAAAACTTCAGTTTCTTGTATTATTATTATTGCCCAAAATATTTTAACCCAAAAATATTTTAAACTAACCAACCCGAATCTAAAATAGTCCAAAGATTTGCCTTATTAACCAAAGGTTTAAAAAAAAATGCTCATTTTGTGTCTAATATATTGTCAATTATATTAAAATTAAAAATATTTTTTTGTTTCAAAAATATGAGATCATAGTTATCGATACAAACTAAAAGAATTTTACAAACTTTACGGCCAACGGGGTCACCTCAAATCGATTTTGTGTATAATATGTAATTTTTATTGCAAAAATTGACAATCATAATTATCTATACTTACTAAAAGATTTAAAAAAAAAAAAAAAAAAAGTTGGCCAATGAGCCTCCTCAAACTTGATTGACGTTCTCTCTTCCTTGAAGCATTCTTCCTTGATCATTTCGAGTTGCATTCTCTTTCTTGGCTTGATCCTTTGTAGTTTGGTTCTTTCGATGTTCGTTGAATCATCTTGAGGTTCAGTCTTCCTTTACCCTTTTTTGCATCACCAACTTAACAAGTGATACCAGCAATTGAGAGAGCTCCTCCTTAACATTATGTCCCAGCAATTGATATTTGACACCGTTGCTGGTCTTGATACCAATTGTTGGTCCTGATATGTGGAGATAGATACCGTTGTAGATTTGACAAGGGTTGGAACCGATCCGATGTTGTTCTTGGGAATAAGTTTGTGGAGGATTTGCGTGAAATACAATTTGAGATGTTTGAACTTTTTCCGAACAGATTTGGTATGTTTGAACTTTGAAATACAATCTTCTATGCTTCTGACTTTGGATAAGTGAAATCTTTGAGGAGTCAGGATCATTGATACCAATTGTTGTACGGAGTATTTTCATTCACTCTACAACTAATTAAGTTAGGAATGAAGTTGCTGAAATTGATCAACGATTTTTCTATAAAAAAATTGAATCAAGTTTATATACATTAAATCTAAGCTGTTAGATTAGCATTGATCAAGAGTCTAAAATATTCCTTTTTTTTTTTTACACAAGATAGCTTTTTATGTGATATCTCATCCCTAAAGAACAATATCTATATACTATAAAAAAATGTATACAATAAAGTGTACCACACAATATTAAAAATTACGAGAGTGCAAATTGTGAATACATCAAGTCCACAACATTTATTAGACTTAAATTACCATTTTCACCCTCCCTTAGTATGTAGGGCAAAACGTGATGACATACTTGTCTGCCCTACAAGTATCGAGCGCACTAGGCTCATCAAAGGCATAAGTCGAAGCCTTGGGACAAAAATCCTTGAAAAACCTCGAATAAACCGAAGTTTTGCATGTCTTAGGGCTTCCAAATTCTCCCTTGCAGCAATACTCATCACCTCCCAACCCTAAGCACGCGCTCTTGCACCCCACCACCTTCCGCCGCCACCGCACCACCAGATTCTCCGGGCAGATCGCGTTCAGGTCCGCCTCGCATGCCGCCAAACGGCAGGCGGCGCTGCTGCCCACCGGCATGACCGACACTGGGAGGTTGAAACCGTCGACGATGCTGACGTCGTAGAAATGGATCGGGCTGGCGCGGGTCCCAAGGGTCAGCTCGACGACAGTGGCCGGCGGCTTCTCTCCGGTCCCCATGCAGCGGAGCTTACCACCGCAGTCTCCGGTCAGGCACGAGCCATGGCCCGTGCGGTTGAAGCGGCAGCCCTGTCTGGCCCACATTCTGCCCGACCACCATTTGGGGGCTTCGACGGTCTCATGGTGGCCTCGGTGGAGGTGGAAGCCGCCGCCGTGGAGGGCGGCCTGGCCGGTGTTGCCGAGGAACGCCGGCCAGATGTGCTGCGTGCAGTTGTTCACGATGATGAGATTATGAGTTGAGTGTTCGGTTCCACCTGCGGTGAAGAAAAACGAATTAATTCGAACATGGTTTAAAGGGAAAAAAAAAATCAAATTAATAGTATAAATAAACAAAGGAAGAAAGCCAACATGCAGTGAAGAAGTAGAGGGAGAAGAGTAGGAAGGCATAATATGTTATAGGCATTTGCTTCGTGATTTAGAAGAAAAAAGTTAGGAGAGTACTATATATGTAGTGATTATAACTATGGAACAAACCTTGTATATATAGAGAGAGAAGCGCAAATTGAAATATCAGGTTATGTATCAATATTAATTCAATTATTAGTAATTTTTTTAATAATGATCTTTATTAGCTAGAATCTTTTTATTCGCATTAGTTTCACTTTTTCGTGGTAAAGCTGAAGTATGGACATATGGGGGCCGGATAAGATTATGATTTTCATTTTTCTGAATTAATTGGTACACTTTTCTTTGCTTCTGCTTTCTTTATCTTTTTATTTATTTATTTATCACTTTTTCTTTTTTCTTGTAATTAATTATTTTTGTGGTCGTTCTCTATGTATGCTTTACGGAGCAATGGTCTTTTTCCAATGTTAACTAGCGCTGATTGGAGTTTGATGCTTTCAACAAGGAATTACGAGAAGAAAGAAAATGAGAAAAAGGATATGAGGTAGACTATAATTTATACAGCACTTAACTTTGTACAACATATACTATTACGTACCAAAATTAGATCCCTCGCCCGAATTCGTTTTTGAGTATTACAGTGAATTGTGAAAGTAGTAGCAACGGTATGGGAAGATTTTTTTTGAATTATTAATTTATTCCACCATTGTCACTTGTATTTAATGATTGATACTTTTTTTAGGATAGAAAGGAAAATTTTCTTAGGCATGTGACCACCTTTACTCCGAATCGTGATAATATAACAAATGATAAAATAACTAAGAATGTATTGTGGGATAAAAATTTCATCATTTTCTTAACCCTATATATATATATATTTTTTTTTTCCATAAAAGAGAAAATACTGTGTGGAAAACACATGGAATTTTACGTATTCAATCCATTTTTTTTACTTTGTAAACTCAATTAGCTGTAAAGGTGAGATCAGAGCACCGTGCTGGGCCGACCACCACACAAAAGCTAGGGGAAATATGGGCCCGGCCAATAATTTATATGGCTCTAAATCAAGACTAATTATTTCATAGCCCCCAAAATACTCTTGATAAACCCCTATTTAAAAATAATAGTAAAAATATTGAAGAATGTTCCGCGCGTAGCCCTCATAATACTTGGGGAATTTTCTGTTTTATGGAAAAGAGTATATAGGTATAAAAAAATTATATAAACCTTTATCTCTAAATGTTGTCTTTTTTTTAAAATTCTCTCTAAAGAAGATTAACATATGGAAAGATATTATCGCTCAAATCCTGTAAAAAATTATTTAGAGTAAGGGGCTGGGAGAAAAGGTTGTGCAAATGAAAAAATTCCCTGACCGCAGAATATTATTCTCATGGAGAACAAATTAAAAAAAAAATGTGATTTTTTTTTTTCATTCTTTTCCATAAAGCGGAACACTGCCTTGGTAGAAAAAGTTGAACTCTTATCTGAACAAATTTAATCACTAATAAAAATATTAAATATTATATTTTTATAAAATTTAATCGGATATCAGATATCCAAATACCCAAAGGGCTCGTTTGGTTGGCAGGAAAATAATGTTGTCAGGAAAAATAATTTTGAGGAATGTGATTTTAGGGAAAATGAAACAGGAAAGTAAAGTTGTTATGGAATATGATTTTGAGGAATATTATTCTGAGGAAAATGATTTCTAACTAATCAACAATCCAGTGTTTGAATATTATCAATAAAATTGTCTAGATTCTAATATGAAATCAAGTTATCGTTTACATTAAAAAAATATCAATTTCACAATGTCAAATTTTATTATTATTATGATTATTATTATTATTATTATTATTATTATTATTATTATTATTATTATTATTATTATTATTATTATTATTATTATTATTATTATCTTGTTTTTTTATTATTTATTATTTATTTTTTGTTTTTAGTTTTTATTACTATTATTTTTTTGGTTTTTATTATTATTTTTTAATTTTGTTTTTGTTTTTGTTATTATTATTACTATTTATTTTTTATTTGTATTATTATTATTATTTTTGTTTTTCGTTTTTACTATTATTATTATTTTTTAATTAATATTATTATTATTATTATTAGAATCCATGTATCAAGGAAAAAGAATAGAGAAAATATAGTGAAATACCTATTGGAGCTAAGTTTTTCAAGCTTTTACCTACAACTTAAGAAATAACAAAAGTTACGTAATCTTTGCCAAAGGGGACTAAAATACCCTTAAGCGAATTAGTTTAGTAGCTTTATTCAAGCTTTCTCTCAACAGACCCCCATTTTGAATTCAAGCTGTAGAGAGTTTCTCTACAGCTCTCTCTCCTTGCGATCAGCGTTCCATATTCGGCAGCAGTAGGTAGTAATCTGTTTGGGGAGCGCGGCGTCGGAGTTGCGACGGGAGGCCTGCGGTAGTTGCTGTTCTCTTTGTACGCAGGTGAGAGGAGTTCCGGCGGGGGGGTCCCCGTTTCTGATTTATGCGAGGACCGATGATTGGTTCGAAGTAGAATAGGGCGTCGTCCTTTATCTTCTGGAATCCGACTACGAGGTCGCCGTCATTTTTCATCCTGGTCGTTGGATTTGTGCCGGAATATTCAAGTTCGATCATCCTTTTTTTTTTTTCTTTTTTTGATTTTGGTTTTCCTTTGGTTTGTGTTGTTTTTGTTTTCTTCAACATTATATAGGTTTCGCATGTGTGTATGGTTCAATTCTCAGAGATATATACGTTAGGTAACATTGAATGCGATTCAATAAATGGTGTGAGTTGAATGTTTAAAAGGTTTCTGACAATTTTTTTGATGAATATGTGTATTTTTCTTACTATGTTTGTATGGTTTTATGTATTATCTTACAATCATTTATGCACGTCGTAAGAATTCAACAATTATCTGACCTTATTTTACCACATAGTAAGCATTTAAGTATTATCTTTCTTTCATTTGATACACAGCAAGCATTTTTATGCAATATCTTACCTTTTTTGTGTGTTCATAAGAATCTAAGCATTTTCTTACTATTGTATTTTCACCTGGTAAGAATTTATTATGATCTTACTATTGGGGTTTATAAATGCAGTTTGCCATGGCACTTGCTATAATTGTTATCCATGGAGGATCTTTCAACAATAATATATATGAAGGTGGAACGAAAGATTACATTCCGTTGGCAGATGGTGGTATAAGCTTTGCATATTTTTTGCGTAAGATGGAGGTTCGATTTGACAAGGAGAGTAAGGATTACATGTACGAGGTTGTCGCATTAGTAGAGGGTGATCAAGAGGCAAACATACGAATGAAGGTTACAGACCAGTTCGAGTGGTCCTATTTGATGGATATGATGGAAGTGCCCACTGTTTATGTGAATGCATGCACTCATGCAAGTGTGGCCAAATTCAATTCTAACCACCATACGGAAAATCTTAAATCTAGGGTGGCGAATCAGTGGATAATACCGGGTGCATCTAAACAGGCTTCGTTACTGCTCCTCGAAATTGCCAAGAAATCTGACCCAATGTGCCATCTCGGCGAATTTGGCGTGGGTTATGTTTTCTCTTCCAAGGATAGTATGGTTTCATCAATCCATTCATATCATTTGAAAAAAAGTGTGGAGTTTCGAACAAAGGTCTCCGATGCATTCTACTATTATTTGCAATGCAAGTTTGACTTAACGTGCGTGTTTTGTTTGCGAAGTCGATTATTTGGGAGCGCATGGAGAGTATATGAATTTGTTGCCCACACGTGTCAGTTAGATATTCGCACGGATATTGAACCGAGGGTGTCGTCAAGAGCCATGGCTGTGTTCGTTGGCCCTCATATGAGCGAGGAAGGTTTTATACTTAGGCCCTGCGATATTCAAGGTCAGTTACTAAGGGAGTTTGGTGTTAGATTGAAATATCCAACTGCTTTAGCCGGGAGGAATTTGGCTATGAAAGAGATATACGGAGCACATGACAAGTCCTTTCAGGCAAGAAATTGTAATAACGCTACCAATTATATGATGTTCAATAACGTATCGTAAGAATTACACAATTCTTACTATCATGTTCTGTAATATTTTCCATATATCTGATGGAAACATGTAGAAATTAATTATTTTTTTCAGATGATTGCCAAGTATCTTTATATGCTTGAACACATGAATCCCGGATCCATGGTGGATTTACAAACATCCGACGATTATTCTTTCCAATATTGCTACTTTTCATTAGCTGCATCGATTAGAGCATTCCGGGCATGTCGGCCTATTGTGGTAATTGATGCCACACACTTGAAGGGAAAATACAAGGGTATTTTGTCCGTGGCATCCACTAAGGATTCAAACGAACAAGTAGTGCCATTGACTTTTTGTTTGGGCGACAAAGAAAATGATTCGTCGTGGATGTGGTTTCTCGACCATGTTCGCATGAGTTTTGGATCTCCGCCGAATTTGTTGATTGTGTCGGATCAACATAAGAGCATAAAGAACGCAGTGGAAGCCGTTTTTCCAGGTTAGTTGTAAGCTTTTTGTATTATTCTAACCTAAATTGTTATAAGAATTATGTTAATTCTAACTATATTCATTATCTAACATCTATTTTTGAATATTCTAACTATTCCGAGTGTAAGAATTGTACAATTCTTACTATTGTCCTTGCTAATATTCCCCACTAGGTACCCCTCATGGCTTTTGCACATACCACATTCAGGGAAATCTTAGGCCCGTGGCTGAGGGCATACTTGATATATTCCACGCAGTGCATACAGGGTAGAAGATTTTGAACAACACATGCGTAACTTGGAGGAGTGTGCTCTTGGTGTTCATGCAAAGCTGATGGACATTGGTCCTGTTAGTTGGGCACGATGCAAATGCCCCATGCGTCGGTATGCATTTGGACCATCAAATGCTGTCGAGGTGCTGATCTCCCGGCTGTTATGGGCGAGGCAACTGCCTGTCACTTCATTGTTGGAATACTGTCGGAACCTTGTTCAGTCATGGTTCTATCAACGTAGGACCCAAGCGCGAGCTAGGATAAATAAGGTGTCGGAGTACGCAGAGGAAAGACTGGCCTATGCTATAGGGAAAGGGAGCTATATGACAGTACAACCTGTTTCCGACTTGATTTTCAATATATTATCAGGTCAGAAGAGCTATCTTGTGGATTTAGATAAGAGGGAGTGTTTTTGCAAAGTTTTCGACACGATACTGCTACCATGCTCTCACGCGGCAGCGGCCATCAGGTAATAAATAACTATTTTCTTACTACGTAGGTTGTAAGATTTGTCAGATTCTGACAACCTACCCATCATGTCTTTTAGGTTCAAGAATCAAAATCTTGTTGCATATGTTGATGCTTGTTACTTGACCACTACATGGAGGGAGGTTTATTCAGACGATGTCACCCCCATCCCCGACCCTAGTGATTGGCGCATCCCAAGTGATGTCGAGAGTCAGATTGTCGGCACACCGAAAAATCCCAAGCAAGCTGGACGGCCGAAGGCTTTGAGGATACCCGCGGGAAGTGAAATCAAGGCAGCCCTTCAAAAGAAGGTATTTAAACCACCAAAACAATTGCAAAGCGACGCAAACCCAAGGAATGTCGCATTTGTGGTGTTCGTGGGCATACTCGCATGACATGTAAAGACCCTCGTAGGTTTGAATAGGTTTTCTAAGAACCATGTCTGGCAAGAGTTGATGTTATTCTTACAAGAGGTCTTCTGTAAGAATAACGTCAAGTCTTTTTTTGCGCAATTGTTTGACGTAATCTCTTTTTGGGCGTCTCTATTGTCTTTTGTAATTTTTTGTATATTTCATTTAAGTGTATTTTTCGAAAATTGCCACTGATTTCGAGAATTACCGGGTAATTTTTCAGCGTTATTTTTTTTTTGTTCTCTACTGATTTTTACAACTTAGACCAAAAAGGTGGTAAGAAATGATAAAATAATACGATAAGTTCCGCTATAGTTGACATTTTTCTTACGACGGCGCAAGTTTTTTACCATTACAGTTGACATTATTCATCACCTCGTAAGTATTCTATCACTCATTAATTACCATGAGGATAGTTAGAACCAAAAACTAACTTTATAAAACATAGTCTATAAAGAGACAAGGTAAGATTTATTAAATATCTTACCAGGGAGATAGTTAGATTTTTACAAAAAGAAATGGTTGTACGCCCCATTTACGAAAAAATAATAGTTAAGTACCACGAGGATAGTTACAAACAAAAGCTAACTTTACAATTCATACATAGTCTATTAAGAAAGAAGGTAAGTTTTGTAAGATATCTTACCATGGAGATAGTTAGATTTTACAAAAAACTGGTTACCCCGCCCGATTTACAAAAAACTTGGAACATCAAAAAGATCATTCATGTACTGTGGCACCCCCCCCCCCCCCCCCAAAAAAAAAAACAGGAAATTTTCTACATACCTCCCAATATCATTGGGATTGTGGTGGCATCTGTGCTGTGGGAATAGATGGTCCGTGCAACATGCATCCGGTATTCCGCGATCTCCTTGGGGTTATTCAGTCCCTTGCCGCCCGGACCCCTTGAGATTTTTCTTTCCACCCACTTCAAACAGTAGAGCGCACTGTCACAAATTTTTTGCTCGTTGAAGGAACTTCTCCCTGGCTGTTCCCCGAATGCGATGTCCCACTGTGTGTACCTTGGGCTCTTAACATTGCGATATGTGTAGAACCCGACCTCCTTAAGGATTTGGGGCACGAGTCTTGCTACCGGCACAAAAAACATTCTTTCTATGATCCCAATTAGTTTCGTTCAGTTTGTGCGCCTTTGGGTCGTGGTTTCTTCAAGTCGATGACTAAACTCACCCAGTTTGCATAATTGTCACCGAAAGTAACCATTGCTATGACCTACACAAACATGCAATTGTAAGAATGTATCAAATATTACTTGAAAAAAATGACATGGACATATTTTTTTGAATTCTTAATACATTTTCTGGTCATAGCGAGGGAATAATTATGGCTGGGAATAAATCAATACGCATAAGAATTTACAAATTCTGACTAAGTATACACAACAGATGGTTAGAATTTACGAATATATTACCACGGACCAAGCAGGCATAGTCAGTTGTAAATTTTTTCGTGTAAGAATTGAAAGAATCTAACTAAATTTTCATGCTTAGATTGTAAGAAATAATTGAATTCTTTACCTGGTCGTATTCAATCCATGCTTTAACACTGTCCCCCCATTCCGGCGAGCTTCCATTAGCAAACACGATCAGGCTATTCATGTCATCCTCTGGAACTGTTTCTTCTTCGCTCACCTCAAAATTGGCAAATTCATAAGGCGTGTTGTACCCGTGTAATTTATCAAACACGTTGTCGATTTCATCCTAGTGAAAATCAGATTGTAAGATTTTTAAAAAATAATTATTCATCAAATGAATTCGTAAGATTCTTAAGAATGTCTTACCATGAACCCACATGTAGTGAGCCCTATCCTCTTGTTCACCTCCTTTAACCCTGCTAGGTCGGGTCTTGAGGCAAGAACAACAAGATATGCAGTCACGTGCTCTCCCGTAAGTGGGTTGCCCTTTTTCATGATCCCTTCGAAGAAATCCTTGAAAACGTTGGTAAACAAGCCCACATTCCTCCTGTTTGCATGAGATTTTTTTTTTGTTCATGTGTTCAACTAACATAATAGAAAGGAGCATAAGATTATTTTTTCCAAGGCAAACTTACTCCTCATCTTCTTTCCCCAAGAACTTTTCAAATTCGTCAGGGTGTGGGCGTATATCGTTCCTTTGAAAGGGACTTCGGCAAGCCCTTGATGGGTAGATAACCCTAACGGGTCGGGCTGAAATTGGAACTACAGCCTGAAGAGGCGGCGGATCTACGACTTCATCTCCCAGATCTATCAAGTTCTCAAGTTTATCGAACTCTCGATCAATTTGAGTATCGGAGATCATAAATTCCTGGAATGGGAAATCATCGGGGTTAGCCAGATTTTACGCATTTCTAACCAACACATTGTCAGAAATATACAATTCACACATCAAGGGGAGTGTGAATTCTTAAATTAATAACAAATGCATGGCAAAAATATGAATTCTTACAACACAGTTCAGTAAGAATTAGCTAAACTCGACCACACCGTAGCACACTTATAACAGCCAACACTAGAATTTAGTCATTTTCTAACTACCGGATTGGTTAGAACTACACAATTCTTACAACAAATCAGAATATGCATTCTTTTAATTTATTAATAGCCTGATATGAAAATTATGAATTCTTACAACTAGCTTCAGTAAGAATTAGCCAAACCCTACTATGCCGTAATCGAAATACAAAATGCTTACAAGTTCTGGATTTTTTGTGGACTACATGTTTTTACAAGTTATGGTTTTTGTGTTTAATGTTTTTTTTGAAAGCAAAGTTTCCCAATTTGTATTGTTTTTGTTGCGTATCGACGGTGCGAATGGTATGAAGCAGTACTTCACACCATTGCGCCCCACATTAAAAATCATGGTACTGGTAAGATCTGTATGATGTTCACACAATCTTACCATTCACACAAGGCATGAAGTATTTTTTTCGTACCATTTCGTACATCGCATTTTTTGTGAAAGCAACATAAACATTACAAAGAGAGTTAAATACCCCCTCAAACGAGGTTCGTTACAATTAAAAAAACACAAAGTTTTCTAAGCCAACCGAAAACAGTGAAAAAAACAAAGTATTTTGTGCAACCTCAAAGTGATGAAAATGTTTTTAGTCCCCCACCAGGCGACCAACCAATATTTTATACCTGCGTCGGAGCCAGATCGACCCCTGATGCCTCTTCAGCCCCCTGCCCTGCCCTGTCCCCTGATCTTCAGGCACGTCAGCTGCGCCATTGTCTTCAGCATCCTTCGAGCCCTGAGCCCCCCCATGTTCCTCGTTGCTTTCATCAATGTGCTGCTCCGTGATGGGCTGGTCCGTGATGGGCTGCTCCGTGATGTGCACCATCTCATCGACTGCATCATGGATCTCTTCGGATGACGGCACTTCACTATTTGGCTCGGCGGCTTCCTCTTCTTCAGTGGGCAGTACGTGTGGTGTCTCTTCTCCCCAATTGAAGAACTGGTCAGTTGCGTGGTGCTCCCTTTCAGTGCTAGTCTTGGCCAGCGTCCCAGCGATTTCTTCTAGGACTTCCTTCAGCAGTGGCTTTATGTTCTCAAGCACCTTCTTGGCAGTGCTTTGTGCCAATTCATCAAGCTGTGCAGCGGAGAGTGTGGAGTTGGGGGGTAGTTCATGCATCACATATGGCTTGAAGCCGCTGACCAGTGCGTACTCGGTCCTAGAAAAGCGTAAAGTTATGTCGCCTATCTTGAAAAACTGCGACGTGGGGTCAAAGTCCGGATTCGGCACCACCTGGTGGCACACCACATAATGCAGCATTTTGCCGCTGCGAGTTGTGAAGTCATCCAAGCGGGTGAATATCCCCATCACCGAATTCTTGACTTTGTTGGCTTCAGTTTCTGTCAGTGCTGTTCTGAGCATTGTTTTCATATCCCCCGCCATTGTTTCATAACCCGCTGGAATTACTTTAGTAGGTTTGTTAACCAAGTGCAAGCGTTTGTACGTCCAGGTAACCTTGCATATATAAGACAAACAAATAGTTAAAGAATCACATGTTAGGAAAGCAGCAGACAAGCAACATATAGTAAGAATTAGTTTTATCCAACCAAGACCTTAGTTAGAATTTACCAGTTTCTTACAAACATGTGACCTAGTAGTGCAAAAAACTAGCATGTTATAAAGTTAGAATTTACATATTTTCTGACCACTGACCATGTTATGTCACTAGATATTCTAAATTCTAACTACACAGTCAATAAGATTGTCTTTCTCTTCACATAATTCTAATTACCACTCTTCTCAAAATCTAACAGTGTGGTTATTTTAAATATTCAAATCTAATCACCCATACAACAAGATTTAGTCCAAAAAGCACAACTGAAGTCCAAAAATCACAACAAGATTCTAACTTTACAGCATGTTATAAAGTTAGAATTTACATATTCTGACCACTGAACATGTAATGTCACTAGATAACCTAAATTCTAACTACACATTCAATAAGAATTCTAATTACCACTCTTCTCAAAATCTAACCGTGTGGTTATTAGAAATATTCAATACTAACCATAAAAAATGATAAGATTACTCATATTGACCCCTTTTTCCCACCAACATGACGTTAGAAAAATTCAGATCTAACTATTCTTTACAAAAGTTGTTTTTGGCAAAGCCTTTTCACACCCCAAAATAATTACTCATTTTTTCCTTTTCTCACCACTATTGCAGTCAGTTTTTAGAGACAATGCTCAACAAACCAAGATTTCTACAAACATAAGAACCGAATGCATTCAATAAACCAAGATTTCTACTATGAAACAAGTACGGAAAACCCAAATTTCTCCAATTTCTAACCGCCAATCAACCATCATAATAACAGATCCTATTTTTCTAACAATCAAACCCAAATAATATTACATAAAAAATCTAAAAACGATCGAACCATTTAATCGGCCGCCAACTCACCTCGCCCTCGTAAAATGGGAATCCGCTGGGCACTTCATCCTCTGCATGCTTAGTCGCCGGCTCTTGTGGTTGTTCAGTCGCCCGTTTCACCACCTTCTTTTTGCTGGAGGAGGCCTCCGGTGCAATTTGCGCTCACTTTCTTTTGGATGCTCGCTTTGCGCCCACCATATCACCGGATTTCCTTGCCGGAACTGAGAGGGAGGGATGTTTCGCTACAGGTTTAGGGTTTAGAGATGGGAAAAATCAAGAGAGAGAGGGAATGGGGAGAGGAACCGTCTGTTTCTTCAGAAATGGGGGGAGAGGTAAGGTCGTGGGGGGTGGGGGGTGGGGTGGGGGGGGGGGGTCGTGGGGGTCTGGGTTGGTTTTGGGGGGAAAATAGAAGAATTAGGGGTAATTTAGTCCTAGTGGTAAAACTTTAGGTATATTTCAAGTTTCCTTAAGTTGTAAGCATTAGTTGATAAACTTAGAGTTAAATATGTAGATATTTTTTTGCCTCAAAAGAATACCTAGGTTGAAGTAAGGAATAAGAATCCTTGAATTTTGAACTAACTTTCCTTGATGTCAGGATTCTTATTCCTTTCTTGAATTTTATAAAATTTGAAACAAACACATGAATTTAATTTTTTGGAATCTGATTACTTTCCCTGTTACACCAAACACAGGAATTTAATAATTTGGAATCAAATTACTTTCCCAGAGCAGAATCCTGCCAACCAAACGAGCCCAAAAAAAATTAGAAATCAATGTGTCACCTGCCCAAATGCCGGTTCGGTAGCCGAAGTATCCGCTGAATATATATTTCGGAAGGTACACACGTACTTAAACCCATTTACACACATTTTTAATCATATTGCAACATCCCAAAATAGTGGTCTCTGTGTGTTAGCCTAGCGGTAGGGGGTTAATGTATGATACTAAAAGTACAGGTTTGAGTCCTTCGTGACGCAACCTTTAAATTTCAGTTAATTATATTAAATATATATATATATATATATATATATATATATATATATATATATTTATTCAAGAATCTATACTTATATAAAAAGTGTCTTGAGTGCTTAATGTAGATTGCCTATTTTACCCTCATTATATAACTAATTTAAGAATAATATATAATAAGTCATTAGAAAATAGAATTTCCTTGTATATCAGTTTAGTTTATTTAATGTCTTACACATATGGTAAGTATATTTAATGAGATCCATGGGGATCCCACCCTCAACATTTAATTTAATTTAATTAAGTGAAAACAAACATAAACATAATTTTTAGCTGTGATCTTTTTAAAAAAATATTTTTTTAACATTATCTTATTTTTTCTTAATTTATTTTTTAGCTTAATTGATTTCTTATTCTTATATTATTTGAGTTATGTGTATTGTGGTGTACAAGTTTGAATCATGATTTTATATGATGAGTTGTGAAATCTATTTAATCAAAGTTAGAGAAATCGTAATTAAGAAATTGATCACATATTTTATTTTTTAATAATATCTTATTTTTGCTTAATTTATTTTTTAGTTTAATTAATCTTTATTCTTAAATTATTTGAGTTATATGTATTATGGTATACAAGTTTGAATTATGATTTTATATGATGAGTTGTGAAATCTATTTAATCAAAGTTAGAGAAATGGTAATGAAGAAATTGATTACCAAATTCTCTACTTAGTAAATTTGAGATAAATTCTCACAACTTATAGCCGTTAAGTTAGTCGTTGACTATTCTATATTTGAAAAATTAAAAGTTGATAAGATTACTAATTTTCCAGTCTCTTGTATTTAAGAGCTACAATACTTTCTCCGTCCTATAACGCTGTGCACAAAGTTCCTTTATAGATATACGGAAGAGTATTCACTTTCTATTTTTGAAATCTATAATTCATTATAAATTATTTTATCTTTACTCTCTATCATCTAAACTTATTTACTATACATATGCACTATGTCACTAAAGTATACAGTACAATTACATCATTATTTATTACAGTACAAGATAATTATATACGGTAGCACGTTCGGTCTAAAATTATAAACATACTCAAAGACATATTAATCTTTAATTTGGATCATAAACATATGGCAAATTTTTATTATTTAAAACACATTATCAAAAAAAAAATTGAGTAGCATAAGGATATAAACAAAGAGCTGTAATAAAAATTTGTTTGTCTACTATTATAGTTAAATTAAAAGAGATATATTAATATAAGGAAAAATATATTATTCTAATTATAATTCGTTGAAATTATTGAATCTACGTGCAAATGCACATTGTGTATTAATCTAAAGGTTATTAAAAGAATTTAATAATTACAACTCTATATATCTTGATTGTTATCAAATATTTGCAGAGATAGATAACAATATAAATAAATATAAATTTGTATCTAATAATTCTAAACTTTTATTAATACTTTATGTAGTTTGATACAATATAACATAACATATTAAGTTATTCAACGCTAAATTTATCATTTTTGTATACGTACTTTCATCGATAATCTTTTGATAATTGAGAAAATAACTTAAACATTAAAATATACCAAAATACTTTGTTCATCTAGAGAGTTATAAAAATGAAAGTTTATTATATCAAGTGGCTTGTCTCTTCTTATTTTTATCTTTATTTGAGGTTTTGTTCTGATATTTTTGAATTTTTTCCTTGATAAAGATTCTTTAAAAAAAATAGCAAATAAAAATTTCCATTCTTAGATCTGATTTCTGAAAAGGGAAAAAAAAATGAGAATGTGTTTGTTTTCTTTATGAGTGTAACACTAATTAAGTTCTTATATTTTGCAAATTTGTGTACTACATGTAATCGAGGTATTTAGATAGTTGAATGCTTAAACGTTCTTTTGCCAATTGATTGTTGTTGACATATGTATTTTATGTTTTTAAGGAATGAATGAAGTAATATTCACATTTTTTTATGTGAATCAAAGTAATAATAAGATTATAGTAGATCTAAGTTTTCAAATTCTTCAAAATTAGTCTTAATTATAAAATGATGTTTGCACATTATACCTATCAATTTAGATTAATTACAAATATAAATTTATTCAATCTAAAATAGCGGTTATACGTGCAACGCACGTTACATTTGCTAGTTATTTTAAAAGGGGACAGGATGCATGTAGTTTTTAGGAATCATATATTCACCTTTGTCATAATGTCCATCGGCGATTTGATGATTGACATAAGTTAGGGGATTTCATTGCCGTTCGAGTCTCGTCTCGGTATTATTGTGCAATTTCACATATATTTTGGAAACAAGTAATCATCATTTGTGAAGTACGGATCAAATTTTGTGAAAGCTATACACAAATTTTACCGATTCTCTGTATGTTTTTCATTCTATAATTTTGGGGCTATGAAGTTATTATCGAGAGTTGTTTTGGGGTTTTGAGGGTAAACTTGTATATTTATTGATCATATTTTTAAATTTGAGGATTTTGGTGTATTACAACTTAAGTGTCGTTAAACTAATCAATTCTGCACAATTTGTGTTTTAATATATACAAAAAAGCAATTAAATGTTCAAACTATTAATATTTTTACAATTGTGTTACGAACCTTGATTTTCGACGACATAAAACACTCGCGGGCAAGTCGAATATTGGACCGTACCTTTCATAAGTATCTTGTCATTTTTATTTAACTAGAGTTGCCCGTCCAGCTTCGCACATGAATAAACGACATTGTTGTTTTAGTATATATGAAGTACTAATTAAAGTAAATAGTGCACTTGCAATGGAAAACATAATTCAACCTTTTTCAATAATCTTGACCAGTGACAACGAAGTGCAGCTCAGTTGATAAGACGCTTTTCCTCCAACCAAGAGGTCGGGGGTTCGAGTCATCTCGGGTGCGTGTGTGTGGATGTGTGATAAATATAAAATAAAGTACTACTATAACTTTAGGCATTGTAATATGTTCTATATTAATTTGCTTGACTTCAAATCTCTTGACTTTTATAAAGAATATGTACTATAAAGTTTTCATAATGCAGATATATATGGTACCTTTGAGATATGATTTTATATTATTTGTTTTTGTTTTTAAAAATATCACTTTTAATTATATAGAATAATACAAATTAATCTTACTATTATAAATTGTATTCGTAATAATAAAGAGTTTTAAAATGAAGTAAAATAATTTCCATGACCTTAATTAAAAATTTGTTAAAACTAACTATATAAAAATAAATTATGTTTTTCAATCAATTTCAAACATTCAAATACATGTAATGTAATAAATGGAATATATAGATAGAGCAATACAAACCATACGACAAAATATATATCTCTCTGTAAATTGAAAAAAATATAATATAAAACAAACAATACTACTATAAATATTGATGATTTTTTAAAAACTAATATTGATGATATTTTTTAGAATAATACTGATGCAAAGTTATGTAACAACCCGTAAAAATCCATACTGGAAATTTTCGACTTTAATTATTCGACTAAAAGAAAAGTCGATAAATAAAAAAAAATCATTAATAATTATAGTCAGTTATTTAGTAAAGGTATATTCATGGGAAGAATCCTTCCCACAAAACATACATTTTGACACCACGAAATAAGGTTCCAACGCCGACGAGCCTAACATGGAAATTATTCCAAGAAAGTGATACCGAAGCGTACGACGAGATGATAATTTCAAAGAGAATGAATTACTGAATAAGAGCAATGAATGCTCAGGAATAAATTCCTTGGTGAAGAAAAAGAGTAATAGATAAGTGGAGTATTATATGATAATGATGTGATGAAGGTATCACACAAGATAAATAAATAGATGTAGTGATTCTCCGCTAGCAAGAGGAATAATAAGATACTACCTCCGTCTCATTTAAGTAGGGACGGTTCCTGTAGATACAAGAATTAAGAGAGTGGAGATTGTGTGGCCATAATTAATTCTGAGGAGAGAGAGTTAATTGTAGCCAAGTATTCTTTGCCATTTAAGGAAACAGGTCTATTAGTTGAGACGGACCAAAACGGAATACAGGTCTACTTAAATGAGACAGAGGTATTAGTGTGTGATGTGGCACACAAGAAGATTATTAGATAAATATGATGGCATTTTCTATCCAATAAATAAGAATGTAGAGATATCCCACTATAAGAATAAAATGGTAAACAAGTGTGAGATGTGTCTTAACCATAAATAATTCCCACTAGTACATGACATGTGGTGTCATCACTAGAATTAAAGAAGGAAATAGATAAAGCATAAGGGGGAGAGAGAGAGATCGGATAAGAGAGGGAGGGGGAGAAAGTCTTGCAATGCAAGTTTGTTCCCTACTTGTCAAACTCTACTCCTAGACAAGTGCCACGTCAACACCTACTCCCTCACCCCTCAAGTAAAACACGACACACACCTCCTAATATGAAAGAAGAAAATATCATATTCTCCTCCACTTCATCATTATCATCTTCAACTTCATCTTCTTCCTTCATTCACCGCCATCACCACCGAGAGCTTCCTTCACCAAGAGCTCATTCTCCACTTCATTAATGCGCTCCAAAACTTGCATATATTCACTATCCGAATCAAGGAACAAGATGGTGGTGAAAACTAGTTGATCGGAGAAGGAGAATTTGGGCATGCAAGGGCCGAATTCTTGAAGAAGGAGCACCCTTCGATTTTTCTTGTATCAATCGGTAATCTCCCTTCTTTCTTGATGAATGATCTTGAGATAAGTCTAAAATCTATCACTTCAATTCATTGATGAAAAATCCCTCCGACTTGAAGAAGTTCATGCATATCAATAAGAATCACAAATCCATGGTCTACTCTTCGAACTATGGTGATTCATGTATCGATTGTCCTATGTTTCTCTTGATTCTTGGTGATCCAAGTTTAATCAGCCTCTGCAAACATTCCTCTTCAATTGATGATCATGTTTTCGTAGTTATTCGCCTTGAATTCCATGATTTAAAATGAATTGATTATCTTGAACTTCAATAGGTATTGTTCTTCGAAAGTTCTGAGAATTTCAGCCACTCTGCGAGCCGATCTGGAAATAATCCGTAAGGAATCTGAACCCAACTCTTTTTCCATGTTAAAGTACATCTCGTTAGGTTTCTATTCATATGTCGTACATCTCGAATGAGTGAGAATTGAATCCGCTACACTCATTTGAAGTTTACCTCGCAATTCTGGAAAATTCATTCGAACTCAATTCAATAGTAAATTGATCTCTGATTTCGAGCTGGTTCTATTATTGATCTCGATTAAAGTTCTGAATAAACATTATTCTTCATGACCTCAACTTTGTATTGATAGCTTGAACTCGAAAAATGGTTGAGAAATGAGTGAGATATGGTCATCCAAAGTTGATGCCCTGAACCTGTCTTCCTGTACCTTCTTCGACAATTTGTCTTAATTATGAGTTTATTTCTCCTTAATGCTTCGAGATAAAATTCCCAAATTAATTATGTGATTAAACCTTGATGTTACCTTTCAGCTGCACTTTGAATTCCTTCAATTGAACTCGGAATAAAATCATTTCCGAGCTATCATCGAATTATGTTCTTTCTTCGTACAGCCCTAATCATTGATCATAGGAATAGTTAGCTAACCTAGGTAATTAATATATTAAGTAAGAAAATGGCTAGTGATAAATGGATACAAATGAATTGCCTAAGTGATAAGCTAGATTAATGGTCAATAATAAGATTAAGGACTAAGTAAAAGCTAAAAGAGGAGGGTGAAAATATGCTAATTTATTATTGTTATTACTTGATCAAGGTATTATACTTGGTGTGCGAGGCTACGAAGCTAAGGAGTTGCGGCTTGGTTACTTATTTGCTAAATTCAAGAGTGAGCTTATTATTTTAAAATACATGAGCATATTCTCATATGAAAGAAAGGAAGCATGATTTTATGAACGAAAGCATGAGCATGAATTGTATTAAATGTTTAGACTTGCCAAGATTCCGCATGCATTTACCAGTCTACTACAGATGAAGATTGATCCTCTGATAGACGTATCAGATGGGTCACAAGACGATATCGGCCCTCTGATGAAGGTATCAGACGGGTGTGCGCACGAGAAATGGTAAGGTGTTCGGGGAGGTGGCCAACTCCTCGAGCACACAGTTTATCTTGTAGACTGAGTATGTTAAGATGATCATGACAAGAGTGTCATGATGAAGTTGACTCGAGTCCATGTTGCATTAGAATTTTAGAAGCATGCATTAAAAGAGTTCTTTTTAAAGAGTCGGCACAGTTTATTTTCTCAAAACCTATGCTCGACTAAAGTTCGGCAGGTCTAAAGTATAGCCCTAAGTGGCATTTGTTTTCGGGTGATAGCTCACTGAATACAATGTATTCACACCCTGTGCGTATTTCTAAACGTGCAGGTTGACTGTGGAAGCGAGAGATGTTGAGGAAGCGAGCCGGGATTGGGATATCGTGGTTGTAGCCGTAGTGCGTGTCTTCATACACGCATTACAACTACGTCTTCCGCACATGATTAGGTTAAATATTATTTATCGAATGTCATTCCATAAGTTTACTTAAGTTGTTAGAATATGTAATTCACTAAGTTGAATCATCGATTGAAACATGTGAAGTATAAACAAGTCAACTATTGATTTATCTTTCACTTCACGATCAAAGTCTTTCTTAGATAGCTCTTGGAAACCAATGCTTCTATCTCTTGTTTAGTTGATCTTTTTCGTTAAACATTTGGTTCCTATGAATACTATGAAATATCGGGAATTAAAGCCCTTAAGTCGAGTATAAGTTAAGGTCTTTTAACGTACCCCGTAGTGCACCGGTCTCCGAGGCACATTTTTACCTGCTTTGGGGTCGGGGCGTTACAAGTTAAAACACGAAAGAAGTGATAAACTAAAAATTTAGAATATATATATATATATATATATATATCAATATATTCGGAGCACGAGAGCGATCCAAGCGCCTACGTGGCGCCTCCTACGGCCTCCGTTCTCTATTTATCTAAATTCTGAATTTTTATACATATTAAGTTATTATTTAATATAATAAATTCACATAATTAAGATTTCATCAATCTCTTATTACCATCCATATATATTTATACATATTAATTATTTATATATATTAATATATTAATTATTATTATAGTCTATTTATATTATACATAAAATTTAAAAATTTAATTATGAGAATTGGAGGATTCGAACTCATGATCTCCCACATAATATGCTATATTTTGTACCACTACACCACAGCACTAAATAATACTTATTTAAGGCTTACAATATATACATCCATTATTCAATCAGCTTTGAATCATTATCAACTACATTATGTTCATTTTATAAATTTATAAATATATGTTTTGAGTATAAATATATATAATAAAAATATATTTTTATTTTATTTTATTAATTTTAACATGTATTTCTTAAATTTTTATGAACCTATACAATATAAATCCTGAAATTTTTGATATTTATAAATATACAATAGATATTTTTATTATTTTTATTAATTTATTTATTAAATAGTTCAACAGATCGAACCATGACCAGAAAAATGTTTCAATATTGAGGGTGTTTTTGCTACTCTTCACAAAATAGGAAAAAAAACAGTATTATACATAAAATTTAAAATTTTAATTATGAGAATTGGAGGATTCGAACTCATGATCTCCCACATGATATGCTATGTTTTGTACTACTACACCACATCACTAAATAATACTTATTTACGGCTTACAATATATACATCCATTATTCAATCAACTTTGAATCATTATCAACTACATTATGTTCATTTTATAAAATTATAAATATATGTTTTGAGTATAAATATATATAATATAAATATGTTTTTATTTTATTTTATTAATTTTAACATGTGTTTCTTAAATTTTTATGAACCTAATAAATCATGAAATTTTTGATATTTATAAATATACAATAGATATTTTTATTATTTTTATTAATTTATTTATTAAATAGTTCAACCGATCGAACCATGACCAGAAAAATATTTCAATATTGAGGGTGTTTTTGCTACTCTTCCCAAAATAGGAAAAAAAAAACATAAATGAAAGAAAAAGAAAATAAAATATTTTGGCTCGGGCTATCTAACACCATTTTAATTTTGAGGTGTCCACCTAAAAGATTTTAATATTCTTTTAGTTTGTATCGATAACAACAATTGACAAATTTTTGTAGCGAAAAATATATTTTTAATTATTAAACACAAAATTAATTTTGAGGTGGCCCATTGGCCAATAAATTTTCTAAATTCTTTTAGTATGTATAGATAGTTTTAATTGTTGAATTTTTGTAACAAAAAATATATTTTTTAATTTAAAATAATTGACAATAATTAGACACAAAAATGAGCTTCGTGAACTATTTTCAATTCGGATTGACTATTTTTATTTTTTTTATTTTTTTATTTTTGTTAAAATATTTTGGCCCTAATACTATATTGATTTTGAGGTGGCCTATTGGCCATGAAAATTTTCATAATGAAGATTTCCTTCAATGATTTGATTTTTTTTATTAATGCGTATAAATAGAGTACAACTACTCGATAATAGAGTACACCGCATTAAACTATTTTTCTAATAAAATTTAACGCAATTTAGTAAAACATATTCTCTAACAGATTATCAGAATACTATTTTTTAGTTCGGGTTGATCACGCTAAACTGATTTTTAGTAAAAAAATATTTTTACCCTAACATTATTTGGTATTGAGGTGGTCCGTTGGCCAAGAAGTTTTTGATTTTTTTTTTGGCTCCAATACTATTTCAATTTTGAGGTGGTACGTTGGCAAAAAAGGTTTTAAAATGCTCTTATGTATTGCAGCATTTGACCCAAACTGAGATGAGGTGCTTACGGGTGTCAAGAATTTGTAGTCTGCGCTAGGCGTTGCCGAGGAGTTGGTGGACTTGAAGGCAGGTGACTCTTCCGAGCTCGAACATGGGGATGCAAGATGTGCTGAGGATAAGGGGAAAGGTTGAAACAAGAAGGCTTTTAACGACCTAACGCTGGTGGTGCGGTGAGTCATGCTTCGCGGGCTGGGACAAGCTTTGCGGGTGTTTCATATGTGATGGAGACCATCAGATACGAGACTGTCCGAAGTGGAAAGCTAACGTGCGGAGAAGTTGAATGGATGTGGTTGTTGAATCAGTGGATGAGGAGGCTCGGGTCAACACGATACATTATATTTCGGGTATGCAAATATTAGATGAGGGTCAAGACATGTTGAGAATGGACCGTGTGGAGCCTGGGAATGACATGGCGATGAAATAGCCAAGTGTGAGCCGTGGTGTGCTCACGTATGAAAAAATCTTGGCGGGAGCTGCGTCAAGCAACGGACGTGGTGTGCCAGGAGAATTCACTTGTGGTGATCGAGTTGTTGCTAAAAATAGATCGAAGACAAGAGGGTTATCCCACACGACGAGGACATCTTTGAGTTCTGGTGGAGAGGTTTGTTAGACCCTTAAATCGGCGGATGCAGCAGGTACGCTCAGCCACGGGCAACTATATCCAATTTTGAGGCGGCCCGTCGACCAATACTTTTTTGCCTAAATCGGCACCAAGTGTGCATAGCCACGGGCGATTCATATTCGATTTTGAGGTGGCCTGTTGGCCAATATATTTTTAAAATTCTTTTAGTATATATCGATAGCCATAATTGTCAAATATTTGTAATAAAATGTATATTTTGAATTTAAACCACCTGAGAATATATTAGACACAAAATTGGTTTTGAAGTGGCTCATTAGCTAATAAATCTTCAGAATTCTTTTAGTATATATCGATAGCTATAATTGTAAAATTTTTGTAGCAAAAGGGTATATTTTCAATTTAAGACACTTTACAATAAATTAGAAATAAAATGAGAATCGTTTTAACAAATAAAATGATACCCCGTCGAATTTCGACGGGATATAGACTAGTATATATAAAATACGATTATGGATTTCTATCCTATATGAAATTATCTCAAATTTTCTTGATTATTTTCCTAAATTCTCATGGCTTTGGCTTTATTAGGCAATAATTTAATCAATATATACATATCATATTATAATTTATCTGCTATTGGTAAATATAATAATGGATAACTTAATAAATTCTATATCTAGTAAGATAAAAATAAGAAAGAATAAAAAAAATCCTTTTAAAAAAATCGTAGACTTAGAAATTAATTAAAAAGCAAACCCCATTTGAATTTTTGGGCATTTGCCTCTAGAAATTAATTATAGATGATGATTAAATTAAATGTAATGCTACGAATCAAACCAATAAAAAAGGAAAATATTAAAATGAAGGAAATAAATTCTTTTTAAGTACTAATTAAATTCAGTTATTCAGATTTTAGTTTAAATGGCGAGTCCTCATTTTTAGCCGGCCAAGATTTAATTAAGTTTCATTAATATAAATTTAAAGTAAACTTTAAAAGATAATATAATTATTTATTTTAAATTGATAAAATACAAAAATTTATTTATAA
The DNA here is from genome assembly GCA_001642375.2 of Mentha longifolia. Classification (NCBI taxonomy): domain Eukaryota; kingdom Viridiplantae; phylum Streptophyta; class Magnoliopsida; order Lamiales; family Lamiaceae; genus Mentha; species Mentha longifolia. Next base: position 22,867,831 of record CM038117.1, read on the forward strand.
ATATTAATATGAAATTATATCAAATGAATAAGGTATGATGAGAGACAATATTTCGCATTATATATTTGCAATATCAAGCTGTCCATTTCACAGTAATAGAAAATTAGATTAATAAAAGTCTTCGAGTAGTTCTATTTATTCAAATTTTGATTTTTCAACTCGAGTTGAGAAATACAACCCAACAAATGTCCCTCAAAACAGTTGACCTAAAACAATTGTACATAGTATATTTTGAAAATGGTCACAACTATCCGATAAATATTTTATCTCCGATGGATAATCCAACAACGGGCAACTTCATGTTCAAAATTAATACTTCCTCAAATTCAAGATTACTGACCCCCTTTCCTTTTTGGGCCGGTTCAAAATTTCTGACCCATTTCCACTTTAGAAAATAATTAACAAACTGATTGCACAATTAATTTTCTCTTATTACAATTAACATCCCTAATCTTACATCTCTTTAAAAACGGGTAAACTGCAAGATACTACCCTGTGTTTTGAGAAATCTACACGAAATCCCCTTGTGTTTTCTAATTTGCATAAAACACCCACGTGTTATAAAAAACCCTGCACGATTAACCCAAACCGTGAGCACCTATCGCCGTTTGCTCACTTTAGCATTATTTTGTTCGATTTTTTCGATTGTTTTATATTATAATACCTTAAAAATTAATATTTCAATAATTAAACTTCCAAAATTTATAAAAATCGACATTCGATTTACAATTTTTCCATTAAACTTTAAAAAACGAATAATATGACAAATTGAGTGTCGATTTTTTTAAAATTTTGAAGTTTAATGATTGCAATATTAATTTTTAAGGTATTAGAATATAAAACAATCGAAAAAATATAACAAAATAATGCTAAAGTGAGCAAACGGCTATAGGTGCTCACGGTTTGGGTTAATCGTGCAGGGTTTTTTAAAACACGTGGGTGTTTTATGCAAATTAGAAAACACAAGGGGATTTCGTGTAGGTTTCCCAAAACACAGGGTAGTATCTTGCAGTTTACCCCTTTAAAAACATGTTTACTTGAATAAAAAAAATAAAAAAATAAAAAGTTCAGAAATGAAAAAATACAAAAATGAATTTCACATATTTCCCCAACTACACGCTTAATTTGACATCCAATAAATAAATAAAAAAAAATTAAACAAAAAAATCAACTCACTCTCTCTTCTCTCACCACAGTTCATCGGCTCTCCCCAAAAAACCCTAATTTCGATCTTCTCTCGATCTTCAATTCGCATCCTCTCTCACCATGGATGCCCCATCTGACAAATCGGAAAGCTTCTCGCCTTCCTTGGGTTGGATTTCAACTAGCAGCCCCCCGTCGCTACGAATCGGCGTCACGGCGGGATCGCAGGCCGCGAGATGCCTAGGGTCGATGGACCAGTGCGGCGGCATGCCGTGCTCCCCGACGGCGCGAATCCCTCATTACCAGGGCTTTCTCTCCCGAAGAAAGCCCTATCCCCCCACGAACTCCTCGGAGCTTACGCCGTCTCCGCCTCGCCGCGCTGAGGATGGTTCCGGTGGCTCTCTTACGCCGTCTCCATCTGCGCCTTTGTTTATTTTTAATTTGAAGTTCATTTGTTGAGTATATTTGGCCCAGTTTCTATTTTTTGCTTGTACAGATTTTAATTTGTAGTGTGAATGTTAGAGTTTTTTGCACAGTTGGTGAGTTTACCAAAAAAAATAAAAAATAAAAGGTAATTATTTTAACCCAGTATTTAATTTAATTAATTAAGCAAAAAAAAAATTACAAATAAAATTAATTTCCAGATTTTATTTCAATATATATATATATTGGAATATACATAAACAATACTCACTCCCTACACAATACACTTAAAACACTAAACAACCCCGTCTTAAATCCCGTGGCGAAAAGAAAGGGCTCAGAAATCGTGAACTTGAGGAAGTATAACTATATGCAACCCAATAAATATTATCCTTCAAAACAGTTGATCCGTATCTCCAATGGACAATCAAAACAACGAGTGGCTTCATATTCAAAATGAATAAAACTACTCTTGAGAAATACAACCCAACAAATATTATTCCCTCAAAACAGTTGACTCAAACAACGAGCGACGTAGTTTTCAAAAAATATTACAATATAAATGAATACAACAGCCAACAAATGTTACTCCCAAATGGTTGAACCAAATACCGGGCGGCTTGCATTCATAATGAATATAAGTACCCGAAAAATATTATATCTCCAATGGATAATCCAAACAACGGGCGACTTTATATTCAAAATGAATATAATTACTCGAACAAATATTACCCTCAAATGGATGAACCAAATAACGGGCGGCTTGATATTTAATATAAATACAATTATTCGAGAAATATTGTATATCCGACAGATAATCCAAACAACGGGCAGCTTCATATTTAAAATGAATATAACCACTCGACTTGAGAAATGCTACACAGTAAATGTTATCCCTCAAAATATTTGACCCAAAGAACGGGAGACTTTTGAAATAAATATAACTACTAAAAAAAATATTTTAAAATACATACAACTTCCAACAAATGTTTCCTTCAAATAGTTGAACCAAACAAGGGCGGCTAGGCATAAAAAAAAATGCCTGGAAAATAATATTACTACTAAATCTATTTTTTTTATTTTTTTATTTTTTATCAGGCAAACACAACACACTCACACACACACACACTAGGGGTGACTCGAAGCCCCGACCTCTTGGATTGGAGGAGAAGCATCTTACCAACTGAGCTACGCTTCGTTGTCACTAAATCTATTTTTCTATTACATGTATGACGAACGTCTTGAAAAATTAAAATATAAATAAATAGGACTATTCAAAAACTTTTATTAATCTAATTTTCTATTACCGTGAAAGATACAGCTTGATATTGCACATATATAATGCTAAATGCAAAATATTATCTCTCATTTATCTTTTTCTTTTGATATAATATCATATTAATATTTTAAATTAATTTTTACATTTTTATCAATTTAAAATAAATAATTATATTATCTTTCAAATTTTATTTTAAAATTACAATATAAAGTGATCCCGTCAAATTTCGATGAGCGCTACACTAGTAAAAGAACAATACAAATACTTTCATTAAATTTGCATCTTTTGAGTTTTGCGAATCTGATGAATGACAAAAGGTGGAAGAGAAGGTTAGGAGGGCTGTGGATATGCTTTGTGTGGGTAGTTTGGAAATGGCGAAATTCGGTTTTATTCTCCCGAAACGAATGGGATTTAGGCACATTGAGAAGGAGATCAAATGTCGGTTTTGGAATTGGTGCGTGGTTAGGCGCGAGGAGGTAGGAAATCTAAGTTACGTGGTTTGGTCTCAGAAAACCTTGTACGAAACTTGGAACAGAGGGTAGATCTTTGTGCGTTGTTTTGGCACCTTTGGTGCCGCTTTGTTTTTAATGAAGTTTACTTTTTTTTCCGGATAAAAAAAAAATAAATTTGCATGATTGTAATTTGTACTTCGACAATATCAAACACAAAAAAATCCATGTGAAAACGGAAAAAAAAAATATTTGAGAAAAATGATGAAAGGAAAGAAAAGAAAACAAATGATAACAATTAATAAGACCAACTAAAAAGACAAGGAACGAAAAATAAAAATAAATATGAAAAGTAAAGAATTAAGCTCGAAGCTTTAAACGTTTACATCTTATCTTAAATCTATTCCTAGCGAAATAAATGGAGTGATAGTAGCTTGTATTAACTGAACTTTAAATAATGGCGGTAAAATATTACCGTTGAAAACCTTGTTTTAATATTTTGATAGATGCGGGTGTAGTTTAAATTTAGAAAAAAAATCGAATTATCGTTGCAAATGATGTGAACGTGTATATGTTAGAATAAATGTTCTTAATGAATAATTATTATGAATTAAACTTAAAAAAATTGTACTATTTTTTATGGATTGTTCAAAATTAGAAAACTATCTACTTAAGTAGTGGATAAAAATGCCCCTAAAAAATGAAAAAAAGTAGTGGATAAAAATGTGGGGTTAGTGCGTATTTTTAAATATTAATTATTTTGAATATTTGTATGGTGTTTGATTCTTGCATCTGCCTAGCTAGGTAAGTTAAATTCCATCGATAACTAAATTCAACCGCTCAACTGTCTGGAATTTTTTAAACACAATGTTTTTATAATTTCGTATTTATAGATAACTCTTTTTAAATTAAAATACTAATTTACTCTAAATTTCGTGGAAAAAAAATCGTTGTGCTTTAAATATACTACTCCAATAGATATCTAATTCAGTTTTTCGATTCCCACGTGTGTCTTTTGTCACTGAAAATTAAAGTTCAAAATACTACTATAAAAATGTTGATAGTTTAGATGTATAATTGTTTTTTTTATCAGGCAAACACAACACACTTACACACACACGCATCCGGGGTGACTCGAACCCCCGACCTCTTGGATCGGAGGGAAAGCGTCCCGACCGAAACCCCCATAATAGGTTTTTTTTTTCTACTCTAAACCGGGCCCACCGGCCTATATCCTAATATGCAATATTGGTCCGTTATGAAAATATTAGTGTGCGGACTTGTTTTGATACCTCTAATTTACTCAACCAGTCAGCTGAATTAAAGGTAATATCAATAATTTTAATTTAGTTTGTTTATTCTAGCATATGCCTCAACACAATAGAAAGGGAAGTATGGATGTATAGATTTGAAATTATATTTATAAATTATTTCAATAACAAATTTTCATATAGACCAAATGATAACAATTTGAATTGAGGGTTCCAATAAAATGAAGGATCGAATAATTTATTTTAGTCGTTAATGATCAACTAGCTAGCTAGTACAACTCAAAACTATAACCATATTATCAAAAATAGAGACAACAAATATATATGTTTAATGATGCGTCGTAAAAGTAAAAGTTAACTAAATTATAATTGTAGATCTAATAAGTGTGCCGCCATATATACTTGCTTCTATTCATAAACAAATTAAATACTATGATAATTATAGATTACGCATTGCCTTATATATACTCTCCCAAGACAAGAAACTACTTTAATCGATTAATAATAATCTCAAGAAAATCAAATATTCATTAATTTAAAATCCCATCGATCCCAACAACAATTAATTGAAGTAGATTGAATGTAACGATGTCGATCGAAGTAGTAGAAAAATGGAATATTGAAAAATCAAATAAGTCAATCATCAGAAAATAACGAAATAGGAAATGAAATGTGGGCGCTTAGTTGGGAGGGCAAAAGGTGATCAAATACCTCTTGGCCCTACAGCTCTTGAGGCCGGTGGGTTCATCAAAGGCGTAGCTATAAGCCCTAGGGCATATTTCCTTAAACAGCTTCGAGTATGCCGTAGGTTTACACGTCATCGGGCTGCCGTACCTGCCCGTACAGCAGTACTCGTCGCCCCCAACACCCAAGCACGCGCTCTTGCACCCCACCACCTGCCCGCCCGGGCCCCGCCGCACCGCCAGCCCCTCCGGGCAGCACGCGTTCACGTCCGCCTCGCACCCCGCCACGCCGCACCCGGCCGCGCCGCCCACCGGGACCATCGACACCGGGAGGTTGAAGCCGTCGACGAGGCTGACGTCGTAGTAGTGGACGGGGTTGGTGGGGGTCCCGAGGGTCATCTCAACCACCGTCGCCGGCGGCTGCCCCCCCATGCCCATGCACCTGAGCTGACCGCTGCACTCGCCAGTCACGCACGTCCCCCTGCCCGCCCCGTCGAAGCAGCACCCCTGCCGGGCCCACATCCTGCCCGACCACCACTTGGGGGCTTCCAACACCGCCTGCTCCCCACTCCCGAGGGGGAAACCGCCGTCGTTTAGGGTTTGGTGGCCGGAGTTTCCCAGAATGGCCGGCCAGATTTGTTCCTTGCAGTTGTTCACCACGATTAGTTGAATTCCATCTGCAACAAATTAAAGGAGAGAGAGAGAGAGAGAGAGGATGTTATTACTCGATCATGAAATAAATTAAAAAAAGAGCGATGAAACTAAATTAGAAAAATTGAACCGACCGGCGGAGAAGATCGACGTGAAGAGGAAAAGGAGGGGGAAGTATAGGATTGAAGTAGGCATGTTGCTCGGAGTTTGAAATGAATTTGGAGAGAGAGGATGGTGATTGATAGAGGTACAGTTGGTGTGAGTTTTGAAAATTAAGAATATGGGAGAAGAAGATGAAAATATGGGAGTAGTGATTTATTTTATGGAGGTAGAGTAGAGAGTGGGGGGAGAAGAGAAGAGAAGACGATTAGTTGCCATAATGCAGTTTTCTCGCACAACTCTCTTTTCGTGGAAAAAAGGTAGAATGTGGAGGAATTCTTTAATATTTTCTCTTGCCATGAATGCGGTCCACTTTTTCAATTTATATTTTATAAGTTGCTCCACATTCCCACCATCTTAGGCTGATGAGATAATGTCTCAATTAATGTGTTTTAAATATTATTTATTTTTAATTTTATATTATATTTTTATAAAAATGAAAATTGTAATATTTTTATAAAAATTTACTATATTATAATAATCATAATAAATATATTTATAATTAAAATTGAAAATTTAAAAAAAATGTAGTCTGGTTTTGGATTTAATAAAACTAAAAATTAAATACTAAAAAATATGTATAAACCCTAATTGAATAATTGACGTTGCAAAAAATTATAATTTATATTGAATCATAAAATGAATAAAAAAAATATGTTTAGGACACATTGATACACGGAATTTAGGACAGAGCATCACATTTGCCATTTTAGTCCACTTACCGTTTTGAAAAAAATTATAAGAAAAATATAAGAGTATTATGTTTTCTTTTGGATGATATATTATGCAATTGTTTCATTATAGTAACATACGGGTAGCCGACAAAATTAGTCACATATCTAAAATGAAAAATTAATAACTCATTACAATATCATCAAAATTCTTTTAAATTACATAATACTATGTTATTGTATCCCACTAAGAATCTATATATATATATAAAGAGGGAATCTGGAGTGGCAATTTTGTAAATAATTTTAATTTGAAGGTTCAATAAATAACTACTTGAAGGTTCAATAAATAACTACCTATGCCACTAACTATGCCGCATTTTCGTTTCATTTGTACATTTTTGTATTTAATTTAATGGGTTTTAATTTGAGGACTTAATTTGAGGCCCATTAACACATAAATATATATTAAATAACTATGCCGCCAATAGATATGTAGTTAGATTATATAAGTGCACTATACGAAGCAATTTAATAAGAAAACATTAGGAAACTTCTTTATATAAACAACATATTTTGTAAGCAAGGAATTTTTTATAAAATTATTTAGTTTTTCGGTAATTTATCTGATGTATTAAGTTTTAAATTTGTAAGTGAATAATCTTGATCTATAAGATTGCAATGACAATTCCTTTAAATATATTTCTCCGCACATTGTGCGGGTGCAATACTAGTTAATCTAATTTATCTACGATTTCTCTCTTATTTTACATTTGACAAAAGTACCCCTAATTAAAAGTATTACTTTACCTTTTCAAATTTCAATTATATTACTAAATTTGTGAGACAGAGAGAGTATTGTTTAATTCCTATGAATGACTATATAGGTTTAAAAATTAAAGATTTAAAATTGTGAATTTTCACAAAAATTGAATTTGATTGTTTTAGTAAAAAAGTTTTTGATATAATTTAAATATATAATGGGATATCCCAAGAAAAAAAGAACTATTAAAATGGTAGGGCGGAGGGAATAATACTTTTAAATTGATTTAGGTTGATTCTATTTTAATTTAGCTGCGGCAAGGTCTTCTACTTCTAATGAATAAGGAGAGAAAAAATCACCTTGTGTTTGTACTTTGTATTATGGTTTGCTGGCTATGCACAATAACGAGATTTAGATAGTGTTGGTTTCGAGAAATTACGAGTTACTATTGGTCCTTCAGGAAAAAAGAAGATAATATGTGAGTATCATATGTGACGATAATTTGTGAGTATCATATTTGACAATAATTTTGTTTGCTTTCCTTGGTGAAATAATTCTGTTTATGTAGGAAGCAGAATGGTGAAGAAGAGAAGTAGTCTGCAGTAGCGGGAATGGGCTTTAAGTTTATGGGCTGAGTTTATATTAGTTTTAATATTTATTTCCTAGTAGTAGTCGATTATTATCATATTAGGGTTATTCAAGTTTATTTATGGTAGGACTCTTTAGTAGTAGTATAAATATTGTTAATTAGGGTTTGGATGGAGGATTATTGAAAGTTCATATTTTTGAGCCTAAGGCTGAAAACGGTTCTGCCATTTGTGTTCTCTATTTTCTGCTCCTAACAATTGGTCCGACCTGCCGGATCCCGTTCCCGTTGACATAGAAACACGCTATGTTGCATATCGTTTGAGCAAGCTTGAAGCCGATCAATCCGAGATGAAGAAATCGCTGGCGGAGATTTCAGCAGCTTTGGCTGTGATTTCTAAAGCAATTGAGAAACTGCCAGTGATTGGCGCTATTCCAGAGGGTTCGACATTAATTGATCCGCCCGTGAACCCCTCGCCGGCAGCGACGGCGATGCAGCTGCCTCCTTTCAGTGGCGTTGATCCTATTGGGTGGCTGGCTCGTGCCAACCAGCAGTTCGAGATTCATGGCACAGGCACTGAAAAAAAGGTGGCTTTAGCGGTGGTTGCCATGGAGGACTCCGCACTATACTGGGTAACTTGGCTTCGTTCTCGCAAGCCGGAACTCACATGGGAGGAGTTCTCGAAGGCGCTCGTATCGCGATTTGATACTCATTTCAAAGGGGGCCATTATGAGTGCTTGGCTGACGTGAAGCAATGTGGTTCGGTGGATGAATATATCAATCTGTTCGTGCAACTAGCCGGCCAAGTTCCGGGTCTCAGCGACGAACACTATTTGGGATACTTTATGAAAGGTTTGGATGATTCGGTACGAGGTGGACTGAGGGTGTTACGTCCCGGAGATTTGGAGACGGCCATAATACTTGCAAGGGATGTGGAAGATAATTTGGTATTGCCGTCCGGAGGGCGAGCAAATAACGGAATAGTTAGTGCGCCTATTCGCGCTAACTCGAGGCCTATATTTAGTACCAATTCAGGGTCGGGAATGACTTGTGGCGATCGCGGTGGTTCTGCACCGGGACAGAATGCAAATAAGCCACGTTTTACTCGTCTTCGCTGAATGAATATACAGATCTACGAGCGAAAGGGTTGTGTTTCCGCTGCAAGAAACCATACATGCGGGGGCATGAGTGCCCATTGAAGCAACTAAGAGTTCTGTTGGCGGAGGAGGAGGAGCTACTAGATTTCAGCCGGGCAGAATTTCTGGAGACTGTGGGACCGTTCGATCCGGGCGATCCTAACGAAGAACTGGGGTGGAGATAGAGCCGTTTCAGCCAGGGGCGGATCCAGAAAAATTAGTCGGTGGGGGCTGAGATTTTTAAATTTTCAATGTCAACACAACAGTCCTAAAATTCAACTCGTTGGTGGGGGCTTTAACATAAAAAATCATTAAAACTATAAATAATTTTGTAAAATTTTAAGTAGAAAATAGAATTTTTTTTTTTGTTTTGGTAGGGGCTTAAGCCCCTTGTGGCTTCTACGTGGCTCCGCCACTGGTTTCAGCAACAGTTACTTGATTTCAACCTTGGGGACAAGATTGTTTCGAAGGGGGAAGGATTTGTTAGGAAGCAGAATGATGAAGAAGAGAAGTAGTCTGCAGTAGCGGGAATGGGCTTTAAGCCTATAGGTTGAGTTTATATTAGTATTAATATTTATTTCCTAGTAGTAGTCGATTATTATCATATTAGGGTTATTCAAGTTTATTTATGGTAGGACTCTTTAGTAGTAGTATAAATATTGTTAATTAGGGTTTGGATGGAGGATTATTTTTGAGCCTAAGGCTGAAAACGGTTCTGCCGTTTGTATCTCTATTTTCTGCTCCTAACAGTTTATTTCTAAGCACAAATATGATAATTTAACAATATTTCCACACTTATATTTAAAAAAATAAAAAGTAAAAAGTAAAAGCAATGTCTCCACACTTAATACACAGATCCGTAAATACTAATTTTAAAAGGGAAACGTAAAAACCGAACTTTTAGGGATCCAATTTATTGGTTTTTGCGATGCACTTGGACTGCACAAATTGGTGTGCTTTTCGATGATAATAATAATAATAATAATAATAATAATAATAATAATAATAATAATAATAATAATAATAATAATATATCATTACAACAAAACCTCGTATAGTATAGTTACATAACTAGAATTGTATACTCGCGATGCAGGGATTTGATTTATAAATAACATGATAAATATTTAATGCTTACTTTTTATTTTAATTAATAATTTCTATTTTATTTCATTAAATGACGAAAGAAAAAAATTATTTCTATATACATGTGTACTCTCGTATGTTGTGTTATATTTGATTATGTATTTATACACATTTTATATGCATGTGTAAATTTATAGCTTATTTTCAAAGATTGTTTGATTAAACATTTAAATATGGATCTACTTCATAATTATAATTTTATAAGACTCCTGACATAATTAATTGACTTATCTAAGTTCACTATCAATTGTTGTATTATTTGTGTGTGTGTAAAAATGAAAAATGAACATGCATATACTAATAATATATTTTCAATTTCCAAAAAATAAAATATAAAATATTACATTGGATTGAGAGATGTTGAAACTTGAGATTCACTACTTTGTTTTAGTATTTAAATCGATTATATTCAAAATTACATTCAAAAGAAACAAATGAGAGGAAATTAGTTGGTCAAATTAATATTTATACTAGAAATTTAATTAATGTGCTGAACTTTAATGAATAAAAATGAGTTTTCATAGAAATAAATGCATTAATTAAGGAATTGTATAGAAGATGACATAATATATTTTAAAATATGTATAACTTAGTTAATTACAAAAATTAAATGAGGCTCAAATATCAAAAATATTGGAGGGAAACCATTCTACTTTCTTATATTAATAGAGATTATTGAAAAATCATGAAATTTAAATGTTAAATAAAATTGGGAAACATTTAAATAGATGGCTATTATGCATATTACATAAATAAAAGTATGTCATAAAATTTAGCGACAGTTAGTGGTGTAATTGATTTATGTCATTTTTGTATAGTTACAATTTTATGTATAAAAAACACATATGTATAAATGCATGTTTAAATATAACAAAATTTTATTTTACTAAACATGTTATAAATTTTGTGAAACGTATATTGGATGTTATTAAAATTGTATTAATTACTACTCCCTTTATTTTTTTTAAAGTGTCTCGGTCAATAAATCACAAATAACAAGAAAATGTGTAAATTTACATTTTAACCTAATTTATTATTCTTTTTTCTGCACACCACCTTATACCATATATAACATTAATTATATGGGTAAAATTGGAAAAATATAGCTATTATGTCATCAAATTCCGAAATGAGACACTTAAAAACAAGCAACAAATTAAAATAGTAAGTATGACACTTAAATAAAAACGGAGGGAGTAGACAATTTCGTTGTATTGCGTATCACCTTTAAGAGTAAGGGGAAACAAAAGAATGAAATTCAATTAATGATATATTTTAAAATTATTATTATTATCTTAGGGTGTGTTTTCTTTGATCGGGAATGAATCACACTTTCTCTAAGGAGGAAAAGATAAAAAAATTTATCACTCCAAATGAGTAAGAAAATATTATCATGCTTTGGAATAAAAATATGGGATAAGGATTGCCCAAAAAAAAAATTGATCAAAGAGAACATGAGAAACAGAGGAATAATTATGTAAATTTTTTCTTTTCCTCCTTTTACATGAAGGAGAAGACATCCTATAAATAAATAAAAGGATATAAAAGTGAAAGCATAAGTTGAATTAGATAAAATGAGTAAAATATAAAAAAGATGAATGCCCATCAGAGAGAAGACATACTTATAAAATAAATAAAAGGATGTGAAAAGTGATAGCATAACTTTTTTTTCTTTTTCTTTTTTTTTTTTTTTTTTTTGAGAAGAAGTGAAAGCATAACTTGAATTAAATAAAATGAGTAAAATAATTTTGAAAAAATGAAATGCAGCTGCCCAGGATCGAACTGGGGACCTTTTGCGTGTAAAGCAAACGTGATAACCACTACACCACAGCAGCTAATATGTTTTACGTTAGGATATAAAAATACATAACCATAAGTTAAAGTGAGCAAAATAAAAATATTAATTAATGCTACTGCCCAGGATCGAACTGGGGACCTTTTGCGTGTAAAGCAAACGTGATAACCACTACACCACAGCAGCCACTTTGTATTAAGAAAGGATAAATATTAACATAATCGTTGCAATCTGATAGATTAAAGCTATCTCATGTGTTTAGGCGTCATTGCAATCCGAAGATTAGTAACAAATTTAATGTAAAAGTGTCGTCTAATCTTAAAAAGTAAACATGAGATTAAATGGATAAAATTAATTAATACATTCTTAGGCTGTGTTTTGTACTAGAGACTAAGGCATATGAAGGCAGATATCATTAGTTATCCAACCTTAAATGCTTGTTTGGTAGTTAAGACTAATAATATTGGGAGCCCGGAGTTATATTAGAATAATCGAACTAAGTAAAAGAAGAAATTTTGGGAATAGATCTGCATCTTGTTGAAATAAAATTGAAGGATGAAAAGTTGAAGAAAATGGAAATTCTTATCCCCGTTGAAATCAGTGCTGCTACAATATATATACTAACTAATTGCTGAGTCAACAAAGATGCTGACTAAAAAAGAGAAAAACGGAAAAGAAATACAAAACACGACTTTAAGAAACAAAAAAAATGCTCCTGCACATTTCTCCTATACTTTCCCTCTATCTCTCCTTTCATCCTTCATCTTCAATCCATCTTTACATTCCCCTTCAAGATGAGTGTGGATATCACAAAGACTCATCTTGCCCAGAATGCGAGAGAAATAAGGAACTGGAAGCGCCTTGGTAAAGATATCTGCGAGTTGCAGATTAGCTCGAACATGCAACGGCTTGATCAGCCCACTAACATATCTTTCACGTATAGTATGGCAGTCAATCTCTATATGCTTAGTGCGTTCGTGAAAAGCTAAATTGGATGTGATGTATACAGCAGCACTATTATCACAGAATAGAGGCACCGGTTTCAAGCGAGGTATACCAAACTCACGCAACAAAGTATGAATCCAAGATACCTCACATGAAGCCTGAGCCATGGCACGGTATTCAGCTTCTGCAGTAGAGCGTGAAACAACTTGTTGCTTCTTGGATCGCCATGAAATAAGTGAAGTGCCAAGGAAAAACCAGAAACATACCTCCTAGTATCAGAACAACTCCCATAGTCTGCATCTTAAATATGCTAGGATCCAAAGGTGAGGAAGCTGCATAAAATAAACCAAGACCAATGGAACCTTTCAAGTATCGAAGAACCTTGTGTGCAGCAGTGAGATGATGTTGATGAGGCGCATATAGGAATTGGCTGAGCTTATTCACAACAAATGTAATTTCAGGACGTGTATAACAAAGGTATTGTAGGCGACCAATCAGTTTGCGGTAGGTTTTGGCTTATGGGAGTGGAGAAGATCCTTCTTGCTGCAGAATGGTGCTAGCATCCATAGGAATCTTAGATGGTTTACACCCAAGCATCCCTGTATCACTGAGGAGATCCAGTATATATTTTCTTTGACATATAGATAAGCCAATGGGATTTTGTGCAATTTCTAATCCAAGAAAAAACTTAGGTTTTCCCATATCCTTGAAACCAAAATGATGCCCCAAATAAGCCTTGAAATTCTGCAGAAGTAGCGGATCAGAACTTGCCAACAAGATATCATCTACATAGATGATTATACCAAAATAAAAACCATCCTTGCTCATGTGAAAATACGAAGGATCTGCCATGGATTGTGTGAGACCAAAACCTATGAGAACAGAGGTGAATTTCAAGAACCATTCCCTAGATGTTTATCTGAGCCCATACAAAGATTTATTTGATTTGCACACCAAATTTTGATGCTCCCCCTGAATCTCTAGCACTTAGGAATCTTTATGTAAATGCTTTCCTCTAATTCGCCATACAAAAAGGCATTATTAATGTCCAAATGAGCAGGGTGATAACCCTTAACTGCAAAAACAACAAGCATTAACTTCACAGAGATAAGCTTAGCAACAGGAGAAAAAGTGTCAAGAAAATTCACCCATTCTTGTTATGTGAAACCTTGTGCAACTAACCTTGCCTTATACCTTTCTACACTCCCATCTGACAAGAACTTTATCTTGTAAACCCATTTACATCCAATGGCTTTCTTACCTTCTGGTAAGGGCACTATAGTCCATGTATTGTTTCTTTCCAATGCATCCAATTCTGCCTTCATGGTTGTTCTCCACTCTTGATGTAAAGAGGCCTGTGCATATGAAGATGGCTCAACTATAGCAGTGATGGCACAGATGTAGGCAGAATGGAAGGAGACAAATTGGAAAGATCAAGAAAAGAGCTTAAAAGATAGGCACAAGTGGTTTGCACTGCACCACATATATAATCATTTAAGTATTAGGGTGGTTTGATTTGCCTACCTGAAGAAGTGGTAGGTAAAGTAGAAGCTGGAGCTGGAGGAATTTTAGGAATGGGATCAGAAGAAAAGAAAGATGGAGGAGGAACAACTGTATGAGGATAGAGAGGAAAAGTAGGAACTGAATGTGGGAAGCTAGACTCAAAAGGAAAAACAGTTTCATGAAACTTAGCATCCCTACTAATGAAAACCTTATTAGTGGCTAAATCCAGTAACTTGTACCCTTTATATCCAGTAGGGTAGCCTAGGAAAACACATTTTATGGCACGAGGTGAGAACTTGTTTCTAATCTCTATTTAGGGTAGATGCAAAACAAAGACATCCAAAACTCCTAAGGTGAGTATACTATGGTGGTTTATTGAAAAGTATCTGGAAAGATGTGAGGTTGGAAAGCTGAAGAACTGAAGAAGGAATGTGGTTTATAAGGTAAGAAGCTGTTAGGACACAATCCCCCAGTAGCCAATAGGAATGTGTGACTGAAAGTAAAGACTTCTAGCCACATTAAGCAGATGCTGATGTTTTCTTTCCACTCTAGCATTCTGCTGAGGTCTCTCTACACAAGAATGTTGCACAAGTGTGCCAAAAGCAGTATAAAGCTGAGGAAGAATAAACTCACTCCCATGATCACATCTAAGCACCTTAATTGATTTATGAAACTGAGTTTTGACTTGTTGAAAGAATTGAGGTAAGACAGATCTAACTTCACTTTTAGTGACTAGTAGATATGTCCAAACAAAACGTGAGCAATCGTCAACAATTGTTAAAAAATATCTATGACCTTGTACTGAAACAGGATTAAAAGGGCCCCAAATATCACAATGGATAAGATCAAAAATAGAATTAGCTATATGTTCTGAGGTGGAAAAACTAAGCCTCTTTTTCTTTGAAAGAGGACAAACTTCACACACCTTTTCAAATACAAGTTTCATAGATATAGAAGAAGAAAGAAGTTTGAGTTTCTCTGGTCCTAAATGACCAAGTCTACAATGCCAAATATATGATCCTATTACGGAGGAAACACTTGAAAAAGGAACTACAACTGGTGCATGATCAAGGACATAGAGGTTGCCAACTCTTCTACCCATCCCAATCGACATTCCATTGGAAGCATCCTGAATAAGACAATGTTCATGGGTGAATGAGACTGAACATTTACTGGAAGATGTTAAGCTACTAACAGAAAGTAGGTTGAAAGAAAAACTTGGAACATGAAGGACTGAATGAAGTGTTAGAGTAGGTGTAACTTGGAGTGTGCCTATGCTAGAGGTTGGAACTTTCTGAGAGTTAGGAAGTATAATAAAAGCATCAGTAAGAGGTGTAACAGACTGAAAATTTGAATCAGAACAACTGACATGGTGAGTAGCACCAGTATCTATTAGCCAAAGAGACTCAGATTTAGCATATGCACCAACAAAAGGAGTTAAGGATAACACCTGTAGAAGACCTTGCTTGAGGACTTTTGACTAAAGATAGGAAAACAGTTGCTCACATTGTTCTGTGGACAATGGGTTAGAAAGAGAACTAGAAGGTGCATCAGAAGAAGCATGAATATGATAAGAAGGTTGTGAAGCTGGAGAACCATCAATACTCAGTTGAGCACCTACATGATGCACTGATCTCTACACATTAGAAGGAACACCACCAAAATGCCCAGAACCTCTTCCAAAACCACGCCCCCTACCTCTTCCAGAAATAGGGGGAAAACCATGTAGCTGATAACACCTATCTATAGTATGATTACTCTTCTGACAATGAGTACAAAACAACTTATCCCTACCTCTTCCACCAAAACTCTAAGCTGTATTAACTAGACCAGGAGATTCACTGAGCTATGGAACAAACGAACCTGAAGAAACACCAATTCCTCTTTGTCTCTCTTCTTGAATTACTAATGATTTTTTTTGGATATAGATGGAAAAGGGTCCAGACTGAGAAAATGTGAACAAAGAGCAGAATAAGTATCATTCAAACCCATAAGAAAGTGAACAACAAAATCATGTTGTTGATGATCTCGCCATTTACTGAACTGTTACATCTACAACTACCACAATCACACCAACACTTCGGTTGAAAATCCAAAAACTCATCCCAAATAATACACAAATCAGTGTAATAGGTATTAACATCACTAGCACCTTGTCTTAAGTTGTACAATTGTTGTTTTAATTCATAAATCTGAGCAATGTTACCTTGGAAAAATCTATCCTTAAGATCAGTCCAGATCTGAGCTGCATTCTCCAAATACATAAGACTAGAACGAATCTGTGGCTGTAACGCCCCGACTCCGAAAGATTAGGGCGCTACCAGACACAAACGAAGAAAGAAGAAATACGAAAAAGAGACGCCAAGAATAACCTACTCAATACTATAAATCCCGCTCAAAAATTTGAAATGAAGAAACTTCGTCTCAAATGAGTTTACTTGTCAACCTCTAAAAAAATGAGAGTTGAATAGTCAAATCAAAACCTGAGAACTACGACGAAGTCGAGCATTTAATATATTACGAAATAATTTACATAATTATACGAGATACAGCCACGTCGACCTTGAGTTTCAAAAGATCTTACATAATTATAAAATATTTACAATCATTCAGCAGAAGCATTAAAGAAGTAGTATCCTGCCCAAAACATACATAGTTTGACCCGAATATACAAAAGAACAAAAGTTGGGTCAACTAAACACAGTCCGTCGAGTCCACGTTGCCCGCCTTTCTTCACTCCATACCTATAAAATAGTTTGAAAATATTTGGGGGTGAGTGTCAAAGACACTCAGTGGGCAATACATATATATATGCTTTCGTTATGAATATTGTATCATAGAAATATAATTGTTGTCATATAACATGGGCTCATATATAACATTGTGTGGAGACAAGACTCTATGTGGCCACATAAACATAGTGAGTCATGAACATTGTAGGAATTCCATATGCAAGTCATGTCAATCCACGTATAAGCATAGTAAAATAGTTTGGATCATAGACGTAAAGCTTTTGTAAAAATAGTTGTAGGTTTTGAAAATAACCACCTTATAAACAGTAGCGAGCTTGTCCTGCAGCTCTAGTTCGGGTGCCTTGGAACTTGATCTACAATAACAGATCTAAGTTGAGAATTTTATATTCCTCTCTGAAGTATAAGGCCATAAATTTGATAGTCTGATCTTGGTCTATTCTCTATTTTCTTGTTCTAATTAGAACTCCATTAAAACAATTCAGTCTTCATATGTATATATATATATCATTAGTAGTTAATAAGAATTCTTAATCTTATTCTTAATCTTAATCCCCTTCGTAGCCTACTTACTTAATATGTAGTTATTAGAAATTTAATGAAGATAGTCCATTCCTTCCGATAGATTCAGTCCACCATTTAGATGATTGGAGCAATGCATAACTTCATCCCATTTCTGCCTACCAAAGAGGCCACTAAACACTTTAATTACACAAAATTAAGGTCCAACAAGAAGTCTCATTTCTTAATTTTAATTAAAAGCCTAATTCTAAGATAATTTAAATAGCCCAATATCCAATTTGATTAACTAGATTCAAACCTCCACTCCCAGTCGCAATACTTCTCCCAATTCTGCCCAAATTTCCCTTTTATCACTCTTCGTATATATATCAGCGTGTAGTAGTCACTATCTGCCAATGTAATTATTATCTCTTCTTCATATAAATTTTAAGAGCAAAAACCTAAGTCCCCAAATAAGAAATTCCTAATTTATCTCTGTTCAGCTTCTTCCTTTTCTTTTCCAGTGAAAACGAGGGCCGCCGTTGCTGCTGAAAAATTTCCGCAGAGTTCGACCCTATAGTGCCGTCTACCGTTGCCATCCTAGCTCCTGAGCAGCCGTCCCTTCTCTCAACAACCAACCCTTCTTTTATCTATAAATTTTCTTATTCAAATCCGAAAACGCCTTGTTCATTGTAGTATAGATAGGTACAGTTTATGCTCTTTTAAGTGTTTCTTGTAAAATCTGACCTTAGTTTAATTTAATCATGCATGCTGTTTTTGCATATTAGTTAGAGACGGAAATAATTTATTTTACTTTTCTAACTCATTAGCAGGATGAATGGAATTTGATTGTATATATCTCAAGGATTCTAACTTCTAAGACTAACTGAAAAATGAATAAATGGAGAACGATTAGATGGAGCAGGATTCAACTTACTTAGATGTACAAAAGGATTTCTTGGGGAACCTTGTTGTAAATTAGAAGAAAGATAAGTTTTTCAGAATGAAAGAGGAACGAAGAGAATTGAAAAGCAGTCATGTACTGAAAAACTAGTTCTGAGGAAGAATATTGAAATAAATGAAGATGGCAGGTGTTGAGAATCTGATACGTGGCTGTATAAGAGAAGAAGGGGAGAGTACGTGTTTTTATTCTACTCAAAAATACAATGAGGATTTTTATCCAATTTGAGACTAACAAATCTATTTTGTTACAAAAATTAATTGGTTAAAACTAGGCCATGTAATTATCAATAATATTGTAATTTCTCTCAATTGGGCTTTTCTTTTATTTTATTTATTTATTTATTATTTTGTTTTTTTAGTCATTTCGTTGGGCTCTTACTAAATTTTATTTGATTTATTATATGCAACCCATAAACTTGTATAATTTGGCCCCAACTGTTTTCTAACTTCTATATCAGAGATTTTGGGGTGTTACAGTGGCACTGCTGCATTACGCAACCATGAAATAACCATCCCATTGCAACGTTCCCAATGAGATAGAGCTGGATTTAAAAGATCTACAGGTTTCTTAAGAGATCCATCAATAAAACCTAATTTGTTCTTAGCTAACAAAGCGGTTTTCATCGACCTACTCCAATTAACATAATTCGATCCACAAAGTAATTCATCAACTAAAATTGTACCCGGATTATCGCCGGGATTAATGTAGAGAGGACTGGACGGAGGTGGCTCTTCCGGTGGAAAAGGACCCGCCACTTCACGGCGCGGCGGCATATCAAGATAACAGAAGAATTATCACAGAAAAACATAAGATTGAGCTTCAGCACAGCGGAACTTGTGCTCGTGATACCATATTAGAATAATCGAACTAAGTAAAAGAAAAATTCTGGGAATAGATCTGCATCTTGTTGAAATAAAATTGAAGGATGAAGTTGAAGAAAATGGAAATTCTTATCCCCGTTGAAAATAGTGCTGCTACAATATATATACTAACTAATTGCTGAGTCAACAAAGATGCTGACTAAAAAAGAGAAAAATGGAAAAGAAATACAAAACACGACTTTAAGAAACAAAAAACATGCTCTGCACATTTGTCCTATACTTTCCCTCTATCTCTCTTTTCATCCTTCATCTTCAATCCATCTTTACAAGTTATGCTAAGAACCGTCTGAAAGTCACTGTTCTTTTTTGTTAAATAAACTCACCCCACACCTCAGTTAAGAAATGCTCATTTACTTGTTTGCATTGAGCTATTTAAAGTCGAATTTAGAGGGCCACATCTTAGTTGCGTTTGGTTATATATGAAAAATAATGATCGGTGCGAATGACTTTGTCGTGGATTTGATGTTGGGTCATCGTTGAACAAGTTTTAGTTATCATTTTTTATTAGTTGGTTTGAAATAACAATTTCTTGAAGACAATCAAAGTTTTGTGTGTGAAAGAATTATTTAACTTGTTTCTGGTCTTGACTTCTGTATGTTTTATGTTTCGAACCGTATTCTTTAGATATTATTTGAATTGTTGGATGAATACACTAATTTGTATGTTTTAGGTCAAAGGGCAAATAAGTAAATTTGGAAGAGTTTCAAGCACGTTTAAATTAAGGTGAACCGACAAAAAGTCATGTGTTGGTCCCAAAAATAAAGCACGAACTCTTAAGACAAGATGTATAGTAGTTCGGAGGTTACGCTCCTATGTCCACTCTTCCCACCACAACCCGGTGAAGAACTTAACTCAACTTGGGGTTTTAACTAGGTACCCCAAGAACCATGTGAGTTTATACGATAGGCACTCACGAGCCTTACAACGTTTACATACAAAACACTCAAACTCAGTTTAGGGTGTGGGTTTGGGTTTGGGTTCGTATATTTTCAACTAATGAGAAATCCTTTTACAATGAAGTACAATGTAGAAGACTTGGATTTCGCTCTAAGGCTTATGGATAAATGAGATTGAATCCCTAAGTTGTGAGCTAGAAGGTTGGATCGAAGATATTGAAGGTAGAGAAGGAAAGAGGTTTTCGATGTTGGAAGCGCCTTATCTCTTATTCTCTTGATCTCTCTTGATCTTTCTTTTTTTATTATGTAGTTTGAACCTTCTATTTATAGGGAGGGAAAACAAATCTATTCGTTGGAAAGATAGATTGTGTGCACCTCACCATGTCCAATCTAAATCAATTTTTTTACTTTATAGCACACAGTCCTAGGGGAGTAGTTGTTGACTTGTTAGAACCTAGGCCTGTGCATTCGGCGATTGGATAGCTCACCATTCTTTTGAGCAATCAGAAGCGTACACGTGGTCTAGCAGGTTGTCACTTCTCACCTGCTTGTCAGACGCTCTGGCTCAAGCTGGAAGCTCGAGCGGCTAAGGGTGGAGACGCTTTGCATGGTGAAAGTGAGCTCCTTCACGCTTTAAACTAAGCACGCTCTTCGAGCTTGTTCAGTCACTCTGTTTAGAAGCACGCTCTGGTACTATAGGTGCTTTGACTTGGAAGCACGCTTTGGTCTTGACAGACGCTTTGACCTGAAGAGGCGCTCCGACCTTGAAAGACGCTCTCTTTCCTGCGGCTTCCAATCCAGACGCTTTGGTCTTCTTTCAGACCGGCGCTCTCACTTAGACACTCTAAAGTTACATTTCAATAAAGAGCTCCCTAACAAGTAAGCTCTTCTAATACATTAAACTTTACATTGTAACTTAAGAATTGAATCATCAAAGATAATAAAGGAAATATTCTATGTAAATTCGGGTTTTAAGAATCGAATCAAAACACATCTTTTATTATCAACTTGATTCAGAGTTCCCCCTTACAATAATATCCTAACAATTTCCCCCTTTTTGATGATGCCAAAACCCGAATAAATATTCAGGTGTACAAATACATAGTTTCAAAAATTGCAGCAAGTTCTACAATTTTCAAAGCTAAGACAACTAAAGCTCCTAGAGACCTAAGTGGCGAGATTAGCGCTTTGGATGACAAGGCATTGCATTTCTACTTGTACATCCTTATTCTTCAAGATCTTCTATCAAGAAATACATGTTACTTGTATTTCTTGATTAACTCATTTTCCTTTTCCTCTCAATAAGATGGTACCAGACTCTTCATCCCTCCTTATGGGTGTAACAAAATCCCATTTCTCGAGGTGTAGGGCGGGCCTCCGTATGGAGCTTCGGCAGACCAAATAGAAGCTCCTAGAAAGAGGACCGTGTGAAGAGCTGTGCACCTTCTGGACGTTGGGAGAGGAAAGGAAGATGTTCGTCTTCGTCAGCCGCTTTGTAAAGAATTTCTCCCTCGAGCTTATTGTTCTCCCTTAAGTCGATAAATGAGGCCTTCTTTATCTGCTGCAAGAATTGCTTGTCTGGTTTTGGGAACAAAACCTTAAAAGCAATTCAGAGAAAGCAGTCACCAACTCTGTTTCACAAACTCGCCGGATCTTCATCGTCATAGTTTGTGAAAGCGTGAAGAGGAGATTTCACACTTCGAGCGGGATGCTTTGTTGACGCTTTTGCAGCCGAAGCTCTGACTGAACATCCTTCGCGCGTAATATTCTTCTCTCATTTTTCCAGAGAACGGGTTGGATATGCTGACCTTTGGTGCCCTTCCTGGTGTGACTCAAATGCTTCGAGTCTGGAAAGCGGCATTTCAGGTTCTAGCGCTTTGATATCCATGTGGTCAGGGATGTTACCCTGATAATTTGCCACATCCCATAGAGAAGCGCGGGTTACGATGATAATTACTTCCTCATAGGAGAGATCCTTCCCTTGTGGATTAACGTCCTCAAGGTGGTTCAAGTCGTGAGACTCAAACGCTTTGGAGCCTCCAACATTCTCTTGCAAGAACGTTAGGCATCTCTGCTCCGGAAACTTCTCCAGGCCATGGGTGAGCGACCGAAGAGCCTCCCACAACTCATTGTCTATGCTGCACCATATGATGTATGACAACAAAGCATCGGAGGTGGTAGATTGAATGTTGTTGCCAACGAAATTATACAGGCGCTCTAGCTCGAAGACAGGACCACGCTCCGTCATTCCCAAGACTTGTCTTTGAGGAAGTGATACTGTCTTCATGCCGTTAGAAGCGACATTAGGAGCAGTATCCTTGAGTGAAGTTGGGAGATCGAATTTTTTGATGGATCGGCTCCGGTTGACCCACTGTAGTGCTTTTACGCTACCAATATCAAGAACAAGGGTCTGTTGGAACCCCCGCTCTGATACAACTTGTTGGTCCCAAAAATAAAGCACGAACTCTTAAGCCAAGATGTATAGTGGTTCGGAGGTTATGCTCCTACGTCCACTCTGATAGATTGGGTTATTTTCCATCAACGAATTCATACAATGATTAAGAATATAAATAGAGAAAAGATGCTGAAAATCTCTCTAGATGAACTTTAAGTATTTTCTTTGAAGAATCAGCTTTTTCCTTTTGTTTAATGATGCTACCTCAGTGACGTCTTTCCAGTCACCACCTCTCAGCTGCGAGCCTGCAAAACAACACCGAAGGAATGGGGGGGTTCCTCCGGGAAGACACTCCGACGCTCAAGTCAGTATGTGCTCGAGGGAAATGGAAATCCGCTTCAGCAAAGCTTGCAGCGGAGGTAAAATATCAGTGAAAATGCGTACCTTTTCTTGGTGAAGAAGGTTGAGTATTTATAGTAGAGTAGAAGGTAAGGACAAAAGAGTAATTTCCTTTTAATTCGCTGGGTCAAATTAGTCTTTTCAGAGGAGACAAGTCAGTTAGAGAGAATATTTTAGTTATGATTAATGGTCCCCCAGGTGGTCCCCACAATCACGTTTTTTCTACACTTCGGGTAAGGATCTGAGGTTAATGGGATAGTAATGACGGGGAGGTGATCTTCGCCTATTATTCCCAGATCACGGGCAAAGGGTGATCTGATCTCATTATGCTCTATTCACCAATAGATCAGATCTATAGGATATGACGGAAATTTAGCGTCTGTTTGTTTATCACTTCTGCACTTCAGATGTGCGTTGGGAGCTGACAGGTTCCTGGAATGACTTCTGAGAGTTCCAGGTCCCGGTTAGCTTCTTCAATAAGCTAAGAACGGGAAGCTTTCTTGTCAGCTGACATCTACCTAACCACACTCGAGGTGTAATGATAGCATCGCCTTGGGGAGTCGAAACACCCCTAATTTGTAGGCCCTTGATTTTTTGCGGCTTGATCTCCACCGTTCAGCTCTCCCGCTATATTCCACCATAAATAGGGGTGGTCCCATTTATTTCGCTCATCTTCTCCGGCGAGAAAGGAAGATGAATTTTTCCATGGCCGAAGATGCTTCTCTGTGATGCTTTTACAGAGATGTTGTCATCCATTTGAGCGAGGCTTCCTTTACCAGAAGCATTGCTATGATAGAAATTAATTGCCTTATAATCGAGGCCATTTATGCCTATGATGATCCTTTCTTGCCCATACCCATTCTTATGAATGAGCAAATGAAATTTTCTGAGGCTTATTACTTCTTTCCTTTTTCTCTTTTTTCTCTCTCTCTCCTTCCTTTTTTTTTTTTTTGTTTGCAATCATCAGAGTGACATCTGATACATTTTATGTTATCTATATTTCCAGAAGCACTTATTGGAGTGACATCTTATTTTTGCTTCTGTCAAGAAATTCTTTCATATCACGATTTTATCTCTTGAATATCTGGGTAGCATTTGCCATTTCCTGCTTCCGTAAAAGTATGGCGAGGGTGATATCTCGTACTTACTCCTGTCAACAAATTTTTCAATCGGTTTTCTGATGATGATGATAATGATGATGATTTTTTTTTTTTTTTTTACACCATCATGCATATGAGCCAACCTTACTCGTATACTGTAGACATGCATGCACATATGCATCTATTTACTTAACTTTGCACATGCTGAAGTGATATATATCTATATATATATATGTATCACTTTTTTTTTCTTTTTTTTTTTTTTTTTTTTTTCCGGATATTTGCCTCGGCATAATTGCCTTGCAAATCCCTATTGGTAGGGCAGGAGTTACCTTACCATTTTCAATAAAGGGATCTGCGATCCCTAAGCCTCTCGCCATCGGGTCCGCGTTACGCAGATCTCTTTCCTGAAGGATGTACCGATTTTAAGTTCTGTATCTCCAGATCTCATGCTATGCAGATCCTCTTTTGAGGATTTGTAATTTACGAATCACCCGGTACCAGATTTAGTATTTCTCAGATCTTTTTACGTCAGATCTGTTATTGGCAAGGTTCGAGTTTCCGAATATTATTTTACACAGATCCTCTTGTGAGGGTTCTGTAATTTTCCGGACCCGTGCTTCCAGGTCCTACTTCGAACAAGTCCTTTAGTGAAGGTTCTATGAGTTACGGGGCCCGTGTTTCCAGGTCCCCATATCCACAGATCCTTTCTTACGAGATCCGCACCCTTACTAAAGCGTATTTCATACGCTTCGCAGCTTCCTAGGGTCGCTTCCCCTTTTCCTTTATTGGGACCCGAAACCGCCGCCACTTCTCATCATCATAACTTCTCCGCCCACGTCTCATTTATCGGCTGGACGTGCTCTTTAACTGCCAATAGTGGGTAGCTATTTTTCCCTTTCTCTTTCTTAACTTTCTCCATTTAAAAGGGAGCTAGAAAGAGAAATCAGTGCTTAGAAATTTTCCGCCATTTTCTTTTCTTCTTGAAAAGCTTTCACTGTACCCTCTCTAGGAATGCTTCCTGCCCCTTTTCTTTTCTTCCTTCTTTCACCGCAACCAATCTTTCTCTTCAGCAAGCAGGTACCTTTCCTCTTCTTTATCTCTCCTTTTCTTTATTCGCATTAGTTTATTTCTTAGTTTTTTGTTATATTTAAGCGACAAGGAAAGATGGTTTCTTCCTCTAGGCAGGGTACCCAGGGTAAGGGTAAGAAGAAATTAGTAGAGGGCGAAGAGGAAAAAGAGGGTAGGGCTGCCGCGCAGCCACCTCTCCCTTTTGACGAATACAAATCTTCCACTGTAACTCCATACGAATTAGGCTTAATTTTGAGTAGATTAGAAGACACTAGGGGTTTCACTATAGATATTCCGGGACCTAGTGAGCGCCCTTTACTTCCTCAAGCCAATCATAAAATTTTTTGGCTTCGTCAATTGGAGGCAGGTTTGCGATTCCCTGTTCCCCCCTTTTTGTCTAGTTTAGCAGCGAAATATGATATCCCTTTGAACCAATTGAACCCTGCTTCTTTCCGTAGGGCTATTTTCTACTACATAGCAACCACATTATACGGTGTGGAAGATCCGGTATCCTTGTTTTTTAGGACTCATGAATTAAAACATCGCGGGTATCATTTGTATTTTTCTCCCATAGGCTGGTTTCATAAATTTTATGGCCAGTATGAGTCTATAGACAGAAAATGGCACCCTCAATATCTAACAGTAGGTGCTCCCTCCCCCAATTCCTAGAATATTCCCGATATACCTCTGTACACCGAGCCTAGGAAAGATAAACCTTCTTTTGAGAAGGTCACCCTGTTTGCATGGGAAAAGGATATTCTTCATGACCTGCTTAGAGAGTATCTAGCAGGTCATGGGATGTTGAAGCCACTTCTTCTCAGTGAAGAGGTGTTGTCTTTTTTGGTTTGAGACCTGGGACTCCTTGGAATTCCTCTATGGGTAAATACTTCCTATTTTGGATTCGAGTGTTTTTATGCATGTGTCTTGGATTCAATCATGTTTCTAATTTATGGTTATCTTGCTTTTTCAGATATGTCGGCCAGATCTGTTCTCCGGGAGAAGGCCAGAAAACAATTTGAGGAGCGGATGGCTGTTATGGCTGCAGCCTCTGAACAGGCTCCTCCAGCCTCTGCAGCAGCGACAGCTCCCTCTTCAACTCCCGTTTCGGCTTCTGCACCCATAACGGGAATCACGACAGATCTGAGGACTTCTGTGCCGCCTCCTCCTCCTGTCTCACAGATCCCATCTTCTGTAGTGCCTACAGGTCCCTTAAAGGGATCTGGGGGTGTTACCCTGCCTAAGGGATCTACTTCTCGAGCTAGGGGAAAATCTACCTTGCCCGGGGTGACCATAAGGGAAGCGTCAACTCCTCGAGCCGTTATGTCTCCCTCCATGCGCCCCCCTCACCCCTTGGCTGCTGGGGTGGACCGTAGCCTTTCTACCTCGTCCGAGGGGGCGGTTCTTCCTTCCGATGAAGACTTGGACTTTCAGTCTTCGGAAGGGTTTTTGTCAGACTTGTTCACTACTGCTGAGGTACCAGCTCCAACAGAGCCTAGCAGACCTTCCGTCCCACAGAAGAGACCTTTGGATTCCTCATCCTCCACGGATCCGAAAAGAAAAAAGATTTCTGCCGGTAGTGCTGACCGGAGAGTGGGCATGCCAATTTCTAACATTTTATCCCCCACATCCTTCTCTGCAGAACCGTCTGTCTTGGGAAATCCGAGGTACTCCAGCACCTTGGCTAGGTATGCCACTGCCAACCCTTATCTGGTGGTTAACCCTACAGAGCCAGCCGTAGTGGAAAGTCCTGCTTCTGAAGCCACTCTGGCTATGTTCCATGCCTTGCGCATGAAGGGTTTGGATGTCCCTACTGCTTCCTATAACGTTCCCGGGGTTAGCGTAAGCTTCCCTGGCACCGTTCGGGGCATCGATGGAGGCACTGCCTCTAATGTTTTGGACAACATCTCTCGTGCTGAAGATTGGAGGCATCTGAACAGATTGGCTTCTGTAGAGCTTATCCGTCAAGCCTCTGTTCACGAGATTAAGGTATTAAAAGAGAGTTTTTGACTTCAGAAATGTTCTCTCGCCACCTTCATAAATCATGTATTTATTTAATATTTTTATTATGTTTAGGCCATGGCCTTCAGATCCATGCTCTCGCTTCGAGCATTGGCATATGATCCCATGAAGGGAGATATATCCAATATGCATTCCTCTACCGAGCATATGCAAGCAGAGGTGATGCGATTGCGGACGGCTCATAATGAGGAACGTGTGGCCGAGGTCAAGGCTTTACAGGACTGAATGGCACATCTGGAGCGAGAGCTGGCAGATCTAAAGCAGCGGGAAGCGGAAAGGGAGAAGCTTGCCCAGGAACGGGAGCTTTATTTTCAGCAACTGGAAAGGGATCTGGCTGACCAGAGGACTCATGCTGAAGATCTTCAACGATCTTGTAACAAGGCAAAAGAGGATCTGGCCCAGGCATCTGAGAGGCATAATGATGCCATTGAGCGAGCTTATGACAACGCCCTCAAGAAGGGTACTGAAGCGGGCCTACAGAAGGGGCTCGTTACTGGGTCCGTCGTGGGAGCACACCGTTGCAGGTCTTACCTACTGATGACGCCCTACGGCCAGGCTTTCCTTCAAGCCTTAGTGCGGGATCTTCCAGAAGCTTTCGTTCATTCAGAAGAATTATGGGAGAGGATGAGTGTCCCCTTGGCTTTCTGGGTTAGGGCGATCACAGAAGATGCTCTCACTCAACTGGGCCTAAAAGACAGGATGAAAGATCTGAATATTGATAGGATCCTCGACATCCTGGAGAAAGAGACCCCAACTCTGGAATTGGATCCTCATTTCAACCCCCGCAACCCCTAGTATATGCGGGGTTTGAGATCTACAGCCGAGATACTGTATAAGCCTGAGGAGCACGAAGATGTCCTGCCTGCTTGGGAAGAGATTCCCTTCTATCTTCTCCCTCCTCAAGCTAGGATGTATGGGCTCCTGGAGGAGGCCTTCAAAATGGTATGTATTTATAAGAATATTATGATAAAGCATTATTTCATTATTTGTGGGCTGCAAGCCTTCATTTACTTTGTCCTTCTCATGAACTTCTTTTTATTACAGGATATGGGTAAGGAATCTCCTCTTCCCTGTTTCACCTTCTTAGGTGACTTAAAAAATTCTAACTTATACCTCCATCTTTTACAGACTGGAGATTCCTTGCAAGAGATCAAGGCTATACAGGCGTCGGAGGAAGCGTCTTTTATTCAATCCCCGCGCGGGATCACATTGAATGGGCTCTTGAACAGCAGAGGAATCTTAGAGCTCGGTGGGCCCTCTGGGGAATCGGACCCAGCTCTTCAGCTCCACTCCCCAGCTCAAACTCCCCTTACGGATCAGATGACGACCCAGACGCCCAGTCCAATGATGGCCCAGGAGGTGCCCCAGGTGTCAAGCCAGATGACGGACCAGGTGCCAGGACCAGCAGAGTTCATCCCCCTCTCCGTCACAGATGCCTCAGCCTCTCCCCCTCCTATCAGATCCCGTGGATCACCTCTCTTCAGACCCGGCAGTCGAGGCTCCTGCTCGGGAAGATTTTTCAGAGATAGAGGAAGGAGTCAACCTTCTCGAGGAAGTTATGGCCGGCACTTTCACGGGAACAACAGGGGCAACCACTTCTTCAATCGAGGTTCTTCATCAGGTCGTCGACTCCCCAGGTACTTTGACACCTGGCGCCGACCCGGATCTGCACGAGCAGACCCCAGATGGCGGGGATAAGTTGCGAGAGTAGGCCCTCTTTCCAAGACATAGATGTGCCATGTTAGTGGGATTGGCTCCACTAATACTCTATCTTTTTTTTTTTTTTTTATCATGTATTACTTATATGGATTTCGTATGCCATTCGGTTGAATGTATATTTTTATTTCATTTCTCCATGCTTTATTTTCCTTTGCAAATATATTTTTTGAAAATTTTGAATCAATTTTCTTAAATAGATACATACCCTAAGAATTTTCCCGACTGCACCCCAAAGGCACATTTGGCAGGGTTTAGTTTTAAATGATAAAATCGAGCCACAGCAAAAGCTTCCTCCAGGTCACTGATATGATCTGCAGCTTTCACACTTTTTACTAGTATGTCATCGACATAAATCTCCATATTTCTTCCAATTTGTTTTTTGAATATCTTGTCCATCATACGCTGGTATGTGGCCCCAGTAGTTTTTTAAGCCGAAAAGCATGCTTTGGAAACCGAAAGTTCCAACACAGACCCCAAAAGCCACCTTATTAACGTCATTTGGGTTCATCTTCACCTGATGGTATCCTTGATATGCGTCCATCATTGATAGTAGCCCGCATCCAGATGTGGAATCCACCATCTGATCAATTCTGGGCAATGGATAGTGATCTTTAGGACACGCCTTGTTCAGATCCCTGAAGTCTATGCACATTCTCCACGTGCCAATATTGCCTTTAGGCACCATAACAACATTGGATAGCCATTGTGGGAATTGTACTTCCCGAATATGTTTAGCATCCAGCAGCTTCTGTATCTCTTCTTTAATGACCTGGTCTTTTTCTACCCCGAATTGTCGAAGTTTAAGGCTATGTAAGGCGACCTTTGGGTCTATCCCCACTAGATCAGATGATAAGAATGTGAAAACATCCACATTCTTCCGTAAGCATGCTATTAATGCTTTGGCTACCGCATCTGGCATCTGTGTCCCGATGCGTGTGGTAAATCCTGTTTTATTGGGCATCAATTCCACCATCATCAGCTCCTCAGCCAGTTGAATTTGAGAATTGTTTTCTGCTGCAGGTTCTGCAGTCCTCATCCGTTTATCTTCAGGTCCCGCTACCTACTGGGGATCTCTCAATTCTTCCCCAGATCTTTTCTTAGCCTCACCGGCCTTCACAGATTGTATATAACATTTACGTGATAGGATCTGGTCCCCCGAGATAGATCCCACCCGGTTGCCCACCGGAAATTTCATTATTAAATGGTAGGTTGACACCACTGCTGTAAAATTACTGAGAGCTGTTCTTCCCAGTATTACATTATAAGCTGATTTTTGCCTTACTACCAGGAAGGTAGTTGGCCTAGAGATCTGCAAATCTCCATCTCCCAAGGTTAACATCAGCTCTATTGAGCCTAATGACATGACCAAACCCCTTGCAAAACCATGTAATGTTGTGGCTACCCTATCTAGTGGTTTATGGAAATCCATTTGCAGAAAACAGTCCTCAAAGATTACGTTCACCCCAGCTCCCGTATCTACGAATACTCTTTTCACCTCATATCGTTCGATCCCTGCTATAATAACCAGGGCATCTTCATGAGGATGAATTAAGGATCTGTCATCTTCGATCCCGAAAAGATATTTCAGGGTGAGGTACTCCCCCTTCAATCTTCATCATGTCATGCTTTTCCAGCATCTGGATTTCTCTGTGATGCGCTTTCCGGCTTCTGTTGGAATCACCTCCCGTAGGTCCCCCACAGATCATAGAGATTACGCCTTTATTGGCTGAAATTTCTGTTGATGTCTCTTTTTGTGGGAGTTTTCCATCCCTTTCATCTTTATGCCTCTTGGGTTGGCCAGATTCTTTTTTAACATATTCTAATAGCTGACCCTCTTATATGAGTTTTTCAATGGCTATCTTCAGATTACGGCACTCATTGGTAGTATGCCCATAATCATTGTGGAATTTGCAGAACTTATCGGAAAGGGGTCGCCTTGGAGGCTGGCCCCTACCTGGGGGGATCTGTACTCCTGGTTTCTTAATCACTACTTCCAACAGATCAGCTGGGGATCTAGTAAGTGGTGTGAGAGACTGTTGGAATCTTTCATTTTTCTCAGGTTTCCTTCCTTCAGGAGCCCATCTTTTTCTATCATCAGGCTTCTTATCTTTCTTGAAGGCTACATCGGCCCGCTTAGCATTCATAGCTTCTTCCATGTTTATATACTTCTGTACCCGGGATAAAAGTTCATCAAAGGTTTCAGCAGGTTTCTTCATTAATGAAGCAAAGAAGTGCCCAGGTCCTCAATCCTTCTACAAAGAAATGTATTTTTAGTGTGGCTCCCACATCTGGAATTTCCAATATCGCCTCGTTAAACCTGGTCATATAATCTCTCAGGCTTTCAGTGGCCCCTTGTTTGATGGTTGTTAGATACAACGAATTCTTAGTGGATCTCTTAGAGCTCACAAATTGGTGTAGGAAGATTTCTCTTAAATCTTTGAATGAGTGGATCGAGTCCCTAGGCAATTGCTGAAACCACTGTTGTCCAGGGCCCGAAATAGTGGTTAAAAATACCCTACATTTGACTCCTTCAGAGTACTGATGCAATAAGCACAAGCTCTCAAATTTCATGAGATGTTCTTCAGGATCTCCTTGCTCTTTATATTCACAAGAAACTGATTTGAAGTTCTTGGGAATAGGGTCAATTTGAATATCTGCCGAGAAAGGGTTGTTCTCATTAACATAGTCAGGACCATATTCAGATCGACTTTCCTTCCCCGTGCGGGCTACAGATGTGCCCATTGTCTCTTATGTTGGAAGGACAAATTCCTCCGCGTTTCTTTTTTCAGATGCCTGGTGTGCCTTACGGAGCTCTTCCAGCTCTTTGGCCATGACCTTCATTTGGTCTTGTTGATCTTGAATCTGCTTTTGAAGCATATCGGTAAGAGTCATCTGTTGACCGGTGTCTGTTTCCCGCACCTCATCATCAGAAGACCCATAGTCTGTGAATTGCCCATCCTCTTGGATCTGGGGGGTAGTTTGGTGATAAAGTCCTTAATGACTTTAGGATCTTGTGATCTGGATGCGTATTTGCCTTTCACCTTTTCCTGATTTCCCTTATTCTCAGGGAATGAGGATGGATTGATAGGATCTGCAAGTGTCACGACCGCACTTTGCTAATCGATAGCTAAGCTCGGTAATTCGTGACTATGGTGGAAATTAATGAATAATTTACAAAAGATGGGAAATTCGGGAATTTGATATGGCCATATTATAGGGCAAACATTGATAGGTGGACATAATAGATGGAATAAGTACGACACCACTTGTCATGATTCTGACTTGATTTACAACCATATCGAAGGATTCAGAAATATCAGAGGGTACGCAGCGGAAATGTGTTTTAAGAATACATGTATGAAGACATGTATTACCAAGAGAAATCTTCAACTAGTACTACTTGCTAACTTTGACAAAAGCATCGCCGGTCACTCTCCCCTCATCCTGCTCAACCTGCACATCGGAAATAATGTACAGGGCGTGAGTACAAAGTACTCAGTGGACACATGCCCAAAACATTTTATTGTCAAGCCATTCATAGTGAAGCATAGGGTTTTATTGAAAGGCCTATGTTCACGAAAAACTGAGTTATCTTAACAGCGACTGCAGTCTAGGTTCTGTAGTATTCTACCATATCTGAGTTTGTAGTGTCCGAGGAGGTGGCCACCTCACTCGGTCACGTGATCGGTCACTATCTAGAATGACACGATCGATGTGTACACTAGTCCAAGAATGATAGCTGATCACTCAAGGACCCGAATTCGATTCATGAATTGGCATTTCGCCATTTAACAGATAGGCATCATACAAAAACTGAAAACATTTATGGCATGACAATACTTTTAAAAGAGCTATTGATCTAATAAAACATGCTTTGTTTTATAGAAAGCCCACCTCGTTATTTTCTCTACTGCAACGAGACTTGATCTCTGCTCCTGCTACTGTCCTTCCTTCACGTACCCTTCGATTAAAAATTGAGGTAAGATTCGTATATTAACGATTAAAATCTTATTTAAGATTTTAGTTTTTAAACTGATCGGAGGTCATTCTAGATCCAGTAACGTGGTTACTGTTATCTAAACTCGAGTTATGAATCCCGTTATGTGAACGGTTCATAAGATTTTTATCAATAAATCAATCTTTGATTTATTGTTAATCTAGATAAATTTTAACTGTGTATTTGATTAGCTTATTCACTTACGATTAATTATTAACTTATTCAAGTTAATAATTCACTTAAGAATTTCTACGCCTTAATATCTTGATAACTCATCCTCTGGTTTATCATTAGACTGTACTAATTACTACTTGTATTTGTGTAATTGATTCGCTAAATTAATTGCTTTAAGTAATTAATTTTTAGTTAATTAACTTATCTGAAGTTAATTATTTTTAATCGAGAAACAGTTTCTTATGACTTATCGAAATTCAATTTCGAGTAGAGTACGATTTAATCCTTGGATTAATCAAGAAATTGGGTTGAGGATTGATAATTGGGTCTTGGCCCAATTTCGCAAGGATCCGGCCCAGCTTCCTTTCAGCCCGGACATGCGGTTTAAACCCGACCCGACCCGACCCGACCCGGTCAACACAGAAGAAGGCCGAACCTTCTTCTCTACTTCATTCGCAACCCATTTCTCTCTCTCGACTCCCAATCGTGATTCTGCTTCTCTGCCATTCTTCTCTTCTTCGTTTGATTTTCCGGTCAGCGATTAGCGACCGACGTTGCTCTTCCACCATCGTCGCTCTCGTAGCGTCGTAGTTCCGCTCTCTCTGACTTTGCGGAGTGCTTCCCGTTAAAAAAACCTAAGTTCAAAATCTGGGGAAAACGCCCCTTGTTGATTTCCGGCGAGATACGGTGCGTTACGGCTACTATTGCTATCAACATCGACGGCGTCGCATCTTCCTCCCTCTTCTTCTATTATTTTTTTTTTGTTTCCCCCAAATCACAAATCCCAATCGTAGGTTAGAGGATATTCGCCCCTCCCTCCTTCGCTGACTTTCGGCGAGGCTCGTCGCTCAGGATGCTTCTGCCGCCATAGCGGTGACCGTTGCCAGCCGGTGAAGATGATGGAAACAGGGGCGCCGCCTTCATCCCGACATGGATCTGCCATCTCCGTCTACTCAATGATGGCGAAGCCAACGACCTTGAGCCCACCGTCTCCGTTCAGCCTCCTATCCCTCTCTTGTTTCATTTTCTGCTCTTGCTAGTACTAAGGGATTTGTTCTTGGTTATGTTATGAGTTTGTTGATGTTTTCTATTATTGATTGAATCGGGTAAAGCTAGGATCTGGGGTATTTTCTTCATTGCTTGTTGTAATTGAACCTTGGGTTATGAAGACGTGTCTTAATGAGTGTGCTCTGCGTTTCTATGTTCTGATGTTGCTTAGGAGTTTTGCACTTAGATTCTGATTTAAGAGTTATTGGCTTGAAATCGTAAAGTGCAGCATGTTTGATTTTAGCTCTGGTTATTCTGGGGTTAGGATTGGAACACAAGCTGTGTTTGCATCCTAGTTGAGAGACTGGAAAGTGGAGATGATAGCATGGTTCTTTTCTTCTACAAGTTAAGTGTTTTGTGTCTACTAGTTTGAGAAATGGAAACATGCTAGGCTAGTTGATGATTTAAGTTATTACCTTGAAGGTGAAGGGCGGTTGTGGCTTGCTACTCCGTCTCCTCTCCTTCTAGCTGCTACAACTATCCCTTCACCCCTTCTCCATTTTCTTTTCTCTCTCTCTATTGTTTTTCTCATGGTTTGTGCTTTGCATTTTGAATGTGTGAATCTGATTGTATGGAGAGGGTGTGTTTATAGCGAGAGTTTAGGCCTTGGTGTTTGTTTGGAGGCAAGTTGACTAAGGAATTGTTAGTTGGAGCATTTCAAGGTTCCCTCTTTTGAGTTAGTTTTGTCTCCTTTGTGAGATTTTTGCAGATTTCCTTTTTGTCTCTTTGTTTGCAGATTTGAACCCTCCCATTTATTTATCCTACTACTTTCTGTTTTCTTGTAGGTTGGGAGATGGTGATGGTGCTTGTCTCTGCAGCTGAGGTTCGATGCCCAAGGAACTGCTCCAGCTCTCATTTAGGCTTAGGATTCTTGTTCTATTAGCTGTTTATTTGCTCCTTAGTAATCTGCAGATTTATCACTTGTTTTTATGCTACAGACTTGACCTCTCTTTTATTTTGTTTTATTGGGGCTGATCCTTTCTTTCCTTGTCTTATCTGCAGGTTTCATCTTTGGTGATGGGGCTGTGCTAGCAGTTGAATTCCAGCTCCCAAGAGGCTGAATTATTTCTCCATTTAGAAGCTAGAAAATCGAGGCCTGCCTCTAGTGTAATATTAACATAATACAACTTTATTTATTAGAGAAGATTCTCTGTATGGAAGTGATTCGATTCTAGATTGTAATTCACTGACTAAATAGCATCATTATTGATTTATTTGATTTGTTGGAGTATAATAATTATTAAATCCTTCTTGTTTCTTTTGATTTCTTTTCTTGGTTTATAAAAAAATAAGAAGAATATATATATATATGTACATATATATATCCTTTTATCTTAGTGTACTGATTATGGGCTTGGCCCAACTCGTAATTACTTGGACCTTGGTCCGATCTAATAAATCATTTGGCCTTGGCCCAATACAATAAGATCGAGAAGTTGATGACCATCTTTTACTCGAGCTTATTCGATCAACATTTAGCAAATATGATCGAGAATAATAACGATTCGTTTATTCGAATACTAATTACTTATTGACAACTAAATAATATAGAAATCAAGTTGCTACTTGATTCTATCATCACTGCTGAATCGATTTCTCGAAAGAATTAACTATAGAAGTTGAGTCGCTACTCGATTCAATTATTGCTCTCTAAGCAATTGTTCTAAAAATTTCGGATACTAGAATTGATAATATTTCTCAACTATCGAGATTAACTACTACTTTAGTTAAGTGAAATTACGGGGCGTTACATCCTCCCCCCCTAAAAAAAAATTTTGTCCCGAAATTTATGTACCTTTGTTAAATAACTATGGGTACTTCTCTTTCATCTTATCCTCAAACTCCCACGTGGCTTCTTTCTGACCGTGGTGCTTCCACAAAACTTCACCGAAGTGATGGATTTATTTCTGAGTTGTTGTACCTTTCGGTCCGAGATCGCCTCTGGTCTATCCTCATAACTAAAATCTGGATTAAGTTCTTCCTCGTCCTGGTAGATTACGTGCTTCGGGTCGTGCACGTACTTTCTAAGTTGTGAAACATGGAAAACAATGTGCACGTTTCCAAGGCTTGGCGGCAATGCCAGCCTATAGGCTACTGGTCTGATTCTTTCTAAAATTTCATAAGGTCTGGTAGAACAGGGTCTCAGTTTTCCTTTGACTCCAAATCTCACTATCCCCTTGGAAGGAGATACCTTCAGAAACACTTTGCTTCCTACATCAAACTAGATCTCGGTTCGACGATTGTCAGCATAAGATTTATGTCTATCCTGAGCTTTCTTAATTCTATCTCTGATTTGGTGCACGATCTCGATCATGTCGCTAATCGCGTCAGGTCCTAACATCTTTCTCTCACCAACTTCATCCCAATAAAGTGGTGATCTACACTTTCTTCCATATAGCGCTTCATACGGTGCCATATCTATGGTCGCCTGATAGCTATTATTGTAGGCAAACTCGATCAGTGGTAACACTGACTCCCAATGACCACCTCGATCAAGTACTACCGTTCTCAACATGTCCTCTAAGGTCTGTATGGTCCTTTCGGACTGCCCATTAGTCTGAGGGTGAAAGGTACTGCTAAAATTCAATCTAGTTCCAAGTTCTCTCTGCAAGCTTATCCAAAATCTAGAGGTGAATTTTGAATCTCGGTCTGACATAATCGAGATTAGTACTCCATGAAGGCGTACTATCTCGCGAACATACAACTGATCTAACTTCTCTGACCCGTACATTATTGGGATCGGGAGAAAGTGTACGCTTTTTGTAAGTCGATCTACGATCACCTAGGTGGCTGTATTTCCTCTTCTTCACTTTGGTAGTCCTATTACAAAATCCATGGCAATATGCCCCCATTTCCACTGCGGAATTTTCTAGGCTTGCAATTTGCCATAAGGTAATTTGTGCAGAGCCTTCACCTGCTGACAGGCTAGGCATCTTCTAAAGAATGAAGCTACATATCTCTCTTCATTCAATCATAATTTATTTCAGGTCTTGGTATATCTTCTTGCTACAAGGGTGGACGGTATATGTATCGTGAGCTTCACTTAAAATCTCATTCATACCTCCTTACTGGGTGGAATTCAAAGTCTTCATTCAGCAATTATTGTATTATCTGCCTCCTTAAGCACCTAGTATTTGACGTCTCAAGTTAGGTGCTACGGTTAGAGTGGCGATGATCCCTTAATTAGGAGATGGATTATAGAGAAAACTGTTAGTTCTCTTGAGTCTAAGATTAATGGCTTTGGTTTCTAAATCATCTAGATGGTCTAGTTCGATAGATTAACTAATGGGCTTAGGCCCCACAATCTGTGTACTCATTAATGATAAACACTATATGTTTGCTTAACTAGATAGTCCATTCTTATACTTGATCGTTTGTGCAGTTTTTATTTATCTAAGAACCATAGTAATCAAATTGCTATTTGATTCTTTCTAGAAAGTACCACCAGAAAATCTTCTTGAAGAAATCTTACCTTGGTTACACTTCTACTCAACTTGCCGGAACTACTAAACACCTACTTGATCATGGGACCCTAATACTAAATTATATCTGGATACTCACGTAAGAAGCAATTTGCTAATTGCTTCCACCCAAATAAAAATTTAGGGAATCATCTCTTTTAGATTCTATTCTAAATAAGATTCATGGAATCTTCTCTTTTAGATTCTATTCCAAATGGAATAAGAATGTAACTAACATTCTTCTAGCGAAGTTTTTATATCGGTGTAACTTAATTACTAGAAGGGTGGTCTCAGATATAAAATAACTTTTAAGTTTAGTTCTCGAAACTCCGGGAGGAGTGTTTCTTAGTTGGTCAAGAGAAATGATGGTTTTAACTGAGTTGTGCGATGAAAAGCACTTGCCAATAGGTTGGCTTTACCCAGGTGATAGTTGATTCCACATTCACAGTCTTTCCTGTTCATAGTCTCTCTGCTCGAAGAAGTATTTGGGCTTTTGTGATTTGTGAAAACCTCACACCGAGCTCAATAGAGGTGGTGTCTCAAGATTTTCAGGGCATGCACAATTGCCGCTAATTCTAGGTCATGTGTTAGGTAATCAAGCTCGCAGAGTCTGAGATGTCGTGAGGCCTAGGCTGTTACTTTCCATTCTTGCATCAGAACACGTTCTAGTCCTTTCTTGAAGGCACATGTGTAAACGACATACTCCTTGTCCGGATCTGGGACTACCAGAATTGGGGCGGTGGTCAATTTCTCTTTCAACTGTTGAAAGTTTGACTCGCATTCCGGTGTCCATATGTACTTGATCCCTTTCCTCAGGAGTTGTGTCATTGGTCTGGCTATCTTGGAAAATCCCTCTATGAATCTTCGATAGTAACCAGCTAATCCTAAGAAACTTCGGATTTCGTTTGGTGTTGATGGGGATTTCAAATTCTGAACTGCTTCAACTTTTGCAGGGTCCACTTTAATTCCTTCAGCTGACACAATATGACCCAAAAATGCTACCTCTTCTAGCCAGGTCTCACACTTGCTAAATTTGGCGTAGAGCTTCCCTATTTTTAGAGTTCCTAACACTACTCTTAATTGTTTATTATGTTATCTTTCGTTCTTTGAATAGGTTAGCACACCATCTATGAAAACTAGGGTGAATTTATCTAAGAAGGGGTGGAAAACTCAAATCATGATATCCACGAATACTATTGGTGCGTTGGTCAAACCAAGCAGCATGGCTACGAATTCATAGTGGCCATATCAGGTTTGAAAGACCGTCTTAGATATATGCTCTGGTCGGTTCTTCAGTTGTTGGTGACCCGATCTTAGGTCTATCTTCAAAAGGACACTCGCTCCCTTGAGTTGGTTGAATAGATCCAAATCGATGGTAACTCTATCTTCCTGTCAGGTGGTAGTCCTAGTAGTATGTCTGGAAAAACATCGGGAGATTCACGAACGATCTCTACATCTTTGATCTTTTTCTCCTTCCCGTCCTTTGGTTCCTCGTTCAGGTAAACGAGGTACGCAGGGTTCCCTTTCCTTATCAAGGTTGCTGCTTGAATGGCGGAGATCACCAATTTTTGCTTATTCGAGGAAATTCCGTGGAAAGTTGTCGGTTCCTTACCCGGCATTCTAAAGGGAATTATGTCTTTTCTTTAAGAGGATGGTGGCATAGTTTTCAACTGGTCAGTCCATTCTTAGGATTCTATGCACCTTCTTCATAGGTATGCTGCAGAGATGGTTCTTTAGAAATTACTGTGAACATATGTTCAATTCTAGATTCCCCATCTGTGAGGTGATTATCATATCTGTCTCTATTTGCTCCATTCCTAATCTTAGGTTATCTACACATGCTTTGGCTATAATGGAAGTGAAGTACTGTTTATCAAACAGGATTATTGTAGGTGTATTGAGGGGTTGGCTCATACCTACCAAGTTTTCTTGGCCCTTAGCGAATTTCTCCTGCCTCATCGCATATGCATTCGCCTTCTGTCGTTGCTTACCCAAAGCATTCTTGGCTCTGAGGTGGAAGTCGGGGTGGTGGTGGGGAAAACCAACATGGTGTTTTAGGTTATTCTCCACCGAGAAGAACGATTGAACTGGGAGACTCTAGGTGGCAGTCGTATGATCTCTGATACGCCATTATTTTCTACCTCTTCTCATTTTCCTTGTGATTTTCTCTGTTACTATCATGCTGTGATTATGTTTCACTTTCCCTTCTGTGGAAACTTAACTTGGGCATAATATTTTCCTTCATTTGTACTTTTCTTGACACCTTGATCTGCTTAAGATTCTCGACGATCTTGTAAATTAGTATACTATTCCTGTCCTAGATCAATGCCCTCTAGGGCTCATTATTTCCCACCAAAAAATTCTCGGTCTCTTTTCTTAATAAGGGTGGCTACCCTCATCTTGTATTACGTCATACTTTATTTCTAAGTCTCGATATTTATCATACTTGTCGTATCTAATGTTTCTTCTTCTTTGGTGGTTTAGGTGTTGGCATATGCCCTCATTTCTTGAGAATGCCTTACTATTCTCACTTTACTTCTATTATAGGGAATAAAATGAATTCTACTTTGTCTTGAATGTACATTCTTACAGGTTCTTCTCCCTTGACACAATGGATCTTAACTAGACTAAATCTTCTGATCATACATTATCGCATTTGCTTTGCTACTGTTGTGGATTCTAATTTGCCGATCATCATCGGTCTTCTCACCCAGATTAGAAGCTTCCTCATATGGCAGCCTGATACCATTACTTATGAGGAATTAAAACTTCATAGGTGTTGTTTAGTTCTCCTGCTTACTCGATCTAGTTCAATCCTTATTCTAATGCTACTGATTTAAAGAACTTTTCTATTTCATGTGTATGTCGCCTTCCATTCCTTGAACTAAATAGTTTCTTACTGTTAATTGGTCTTGCACCAAATAAACAGGCTTATGAGCTCCATTGATTTACGTGTTGCATATATCAATAAAACTGCTCCCCATCGTGATATGGGTCATAATACTTGTATTCGGCTCTTTCACTTCTTCACTGGGTCTCTAGGAT
The DNA here is from genome assembly GCA_001642375.2 of Mentha longifolia. Taxonomy (NCBI): domain Eukaryota; kingdom Viridiplantae; phylum Streptophyta; class Magnoliopsida; order Lamiales; family Lamiaceae; genus Mentha; species Mentha longifolia. Next base: position 22,908,853 of record CM038117.1, read on the forward strand.
CCCCTTAAAGGTTCCCTAAGGTTCTCTACAACTCCATATCATCTTAAATCTCTTGTTGATATGTCGTAATTATCTATACACCCTTGGTCTATCCTCATTTGGATACTAGGTCTCAACCCTTCTATTTTAGGTCTTAATTTCTATTCATTTGATCTGTCCACAAACTTTCGGTATCCCCAGTCAGCAATATGCTTCCTGTTATACCCTGAACTTTCAAATGGACTAATTTACTCATTCTCTTTGGTTTCAAAAGAAATGTAATATGTACGGAGTGAAATAATTTGTGAACTGCACTGGAAGAATTTTCAATAAGGAAAACATGTTAATTGCGGCATGACATCCAATAAAACGGTTTCATCAATAAATTATTAGACCAGTGTGAAAAGAATAGTCAGAGGGTAGATATGAAATGACAAAGGGTCAAAAGAAAGGGACTCCCTTGCCGATACCCATCTGAATTCTGGTCTGTGAATGATTCTACTGAGAATGAGATTATGTAGAGTGGCCAGTTCCACATAAGCACCTCCTCAGCATGAATCTGTATGCCGTACTTTGGTGGCTTAATCAAAGGATAATGAAAATGAATTCTCAAGGTTTGACAAGTTTTGTTTCAGTTCAAAAAAAACTTTCCCACTTGATATTTTCTAAATAAAAGACTTTATTGGCTTCAAGGGGATTAAATGGGTACATGCCACATCATGAGGCATTTGTACAAAATGTTTTCCTTTAAATTACTGCCTTTCTAATTTCGTTAATTCTCAACACTCACTAATCCTTAATGTAGGAGATTGTTATTTCCTTATTTTCTTATGAGGGACTAAACTGGCAATAGGTCATGTCATCGTTGCTAACGACGCATAAGTGTGGGTAGTAATACTACTTTGTATGTAGTCCCAACTATATGTTCTCATCTTCTAATTTATTTCCTTTTTCGAGCACGTTTCGACAATTAACCACTATGGTTGAAAAATCTAACGGAGTAGGATGCTAAATCATCCCGGATATGGCTTATTCGTCTTAAAAGAAGATGTCTATTTCTCATAAAAGTTGCGACATAGGCTGCAACATTTTAATGATTTAGTTATTTACTCCAAGTGGCACTATGCTCTGACTCTCATCGCTATAATGTAGTCTGACCGTGAATATAACTCAACTTACTTTCTTCCTTATTTTATTCTCATAACTGCTAGCGTTTGAGCTTAACTCGTCTTTCTTTCCTTTATTAGATTATTCTTTTCTTTCCAAGTGTGCAGTGACACACTCGACATTGAAGTGAACTTATTTATTTTGCCACAATGTATTTTACTTGATTATACCACTGAGGTATGCTAAAGTTGAAGGCATTAGCAACCTTGTTCAAATCAATTGCCTTGGCGTACGTTCGACGGAATCATCTCGATCCTCGTGAAACTTCTCGTATCTAGTCTTCTAGCATCTTGCTTTACTCCTTGCCTCCTCTTCGCTTGATTGGGGAAGAAAGGAACTTCGTTCCGATCTTAATTTAAGCTGACTTTCTCGAAGCAAGTGTCTAGAGCAACTATGTTCTCTAGAAGAGTTCACTTTTCTGTCTAAGTGATCTAATATCTAGTCTTTACTAAGTTCTTGTGATTAAAAGAAATTTCAACTTTTAATCAATTGAAGAAAGCATATTCTCTTTTCCTCGTTGAGCGTGATGAGTCGGAGTGCCGAGCTTTTGTCAAAGGACTCTATCTAGTCTAGCGATTCAAGTCTAGACTATACTTTGAAGAAGACTCTTGGATTTCAGAGCAAACCTGATGCTCTGATACCACTCTGTCACGACCGCACTTTGCTAATCGATAGCTAAGCTCGGTAATTCGTGACTATGGTGGAAATTAATGAATAATTTACAAAAGATGGGAAATTCGGGAATTTGATATGGCCATATTATAGGGCAAACATTGATAGGTGGACATAATAGATGGAATAAGTACGACACCACTTGTCATGATTCTGACTTGATTTACAACCATATCGAAGGATTCAGAAATATCAGAGGGTACGCAGCGGAAATGTGTTTTAAGAATACATGTATGAAGACATGTATTACCAAGAGAAATCTTCAACTAGTACTACTTGCTAACTTTGACAAAAGCATCGCCGGTCACTCTCCCCTCATCCTGCTCAACCTGCACATCGGAAATAATGTACAGGGCGTGAGTACAAAGTACTCAGTGGACACATGCCCAAAACATTTTATTGTCAAGCCATTCATAGTGAAGCATAGGGTTTTATTGAAAGACCTATGTTCATGAAAAATTGAGTAATCTTAACAGCAACTGCAGTCTAGGTTCTGTAGTATTCTACCATATCTGAGTTTGTAGTGTCCGAGGAGGTGGCCACCTCACTCGGTCACGTGATCGGTCACTATCTAGAATGACACGATCGATGTGTACACTAGTCCAAGAATGATAGCTGATCACTCAGGGACCCGAATTCGATTCATGAATTGGCATTTCGCCATTTAACAGATAGGCATCATACAAAAACTGAAAACATTTATGGCATGACAATACTTTTAAAAGAGCTATTGATCTAATAAAACATGTTTTGTTTTATAGAAAGCCCACCTCGTTATTTTCTCTACTGCAACGAGACTTGATCTCTGCTCCTGCTACTGTCCTTCCTTCACGTACCCTTCGATTAAAAATCGAGGTAAGATTCGTATTCTAACGATTAAAATCTTATTTAAGATTTTAGTTTTTAAACTGATCGGAGGTCATTCTAGATCCAGTAACGTGGTTACTGTTATCTAAACTCGAGTTATGAATCCCGTTATGTGAACGGTTCATAAGATTTTTATCAATAAATCAATCTTTGATTTATTGTTAATCTAGATAAATTTTAACTGTGTATTTGATTAGCTTAATCAATTACGATTAATTATTAACTTATTCAAGTTAATAATTCACTTAAGAATTTCTACGCCTTAATATCTTGATAACTCATCCTCTGGTTTATCGTTAGACTGTACTAATTACTACTTGTAATTGTGTAATTAATTCGCTAAATTAATTGCTTTAAGTAATTAATTTTTAGTTAATTAACTTATCTGAAGTTAATTATTTTTAATCGAGAAACAGTTTCTTATGACTTATCGAAATTCAATTTCGAGTAGAGTACGATTTAATCCTTGGATTAATCAAGAAATTGGGTTGAGGATTGATAATTGGGTCTTGGCCCAATTTCGCAAGGATCCGGCCCAGCTTCCTTTCAGCCCGGACATGCGGTTTAAACCCAACCCGACCCGACCCGACCCGACCCGGTCAACACAGAAGAAGGCCGAACCTTCTTCTCTACTTCATTCACAACCCATTTCTCTCTCTCGACTCCCAATCGTGATTCTGCTTCTCTGCCATTCTTCTCTTCTTCGTTTGATTTTCCGGTCAGCGATTAGCGACCGACGTTGCTCTTCCACCATCGTCGCTCTCGTAGCGTCGTAGTTCCGCTCTCTCTGACTTTGCGGAGTGCTTCCCGTTAAAAAAACCTAAGTTCAAAATCTGGGGAAAACGCCCCTTGTTGATTTCCGGCGAGATACGGTGCGTTACGGCTACTATTGCTATCAACATCGACAGCGTCGCATCTTCCTCCCTCTTCTTCTATTTTTTTTTTTTGTTTCCCCCAAATCACAAATCCCAATCGTAGGTTAGAGGATATTCGCCCCTCCCTCCTTCGCTGACTTTCGGCGAGGCTCGTCGCTCAGGATGCTTCTGCCGCCATAGCGGTGACCGTTGCCAGCCGGTGAAGATGATGGAAACAGGGGCGCCGCCTTCATCCCGACATGGATCTGCCATCTCCGTCTACTCAATGATGGCGAAGCCAGCGACCTTGAGCCCACCGTCTCCGTTCAGCCTCCTATCCCTCTCTTGTTTCATTTTCTGCTCTTGCTAGTACTAAGGGATTTGTTCTTGGTTATGTTATGAGTTTGTTGATGTTTTCTATTATTGATTGAATCGGGTAAAGCTAGGATCTGGGGTATTTTCTTCATTGCTTGTTGTAATTGAACCTTGGGTTATGAAGACGTGTCTTAATGAGTGTGCTCTGCGTTTCTATGTTCTGATGTTGCTTAGGAGTTTTGCACTTAGATTCTGATTTAAGAGTTATTGGCTTGAAATCGTAAAGTGCAGCATGTTTGATTTTAGCTCTGGTTATTCTGGGGTTAGGATTGGAACACAAGCTGTGTTTGCATCCTAGTTGAGAGACTGGAAAGTGGAGATGATAGCATGGTTCTTTTCTTCTACAAGTTAAGTGTTTTGTGTCTACTAGTTTGAGAAATGGAAACATGCTAGGCTAGTTGATGATTTAAGTTATTACCTTGAAGGTGAAGGGCGGTTGTGGCTTGCTACTCCGTCTCCTCTCCTTCTAGCTGCTACAACTATCCCTTCACCCCTTCTCCATTTTCTTTTCTCTCTCTCTATTGTTTTTCTCATGGTTTGTGCTTTGCATTTTGAATGTGTGAATCTGATTGTATGGAGAGGGTGTGTTTATAGCGAGAGTTTAGGCCTTGGTGTTTGTTTGGAGGCAAGTTGACTAAGGAATTGTTAGTTGGAGCATTTCAAGGTTCCCTCTTTTGAGTTAGTTTTGTCTCCTTTGTGAGATTTTTGCAGATTTCCTTTTTGTCTCTTTGTTTGCAGATTTGAACCCTCCCATTTATTTATCCTACTACTTTCTGTTTTCTTGTAGGTTGGGAGATGGTGATGGTGCTTGTCTCTGCAGCTGAGGTTCGATGCCCAAGGAACTGCTCCAGCTCTCATTTAGGCTTAGGATTCTTGTTCTATTAGCTGTTTATTTGCTCCTTAGTAATCTGCAGATTTATCACTTGTTTTTATGCTACAGACTTGACCTCTCTTTTATTTTGTTTTATTGGGGCTGATCCTTTCTTTCCTTGTCTTATCTGCAGGTTTCATCTTTGGTGATGGGGCTGTGCTAGCAGTTGAATTCCAGCTCCCAAGAGGCTGAATTATTTCTCCATTTAGAAGCTAGAAAATCGAGGCCTGCCTCTAGTGTAATATTAACATAATACAACTTTATTTATTAGAGAAGATTCTCTGTATGGAAGTGATTCGATTCTAGATTGTAATTCACTGACTAAATAGCATCATTATTGATTTATTTGATTTGTTGGAGTATAATAATTATTAAATCCTTCTTGTTTCTTTTGATTTCTTTTCTTGGTTTATAAAAAAATAAGAAGAATATATATATATATGTACATATATATATCCTTTTATCTTAGTGTTCTGATTATGGGCTTGGCCCAACTCGTAATTACTTGGACCTTGGTCCGATCTAATAAATCATTTGGCCTTGGCCCAATACAATAAGATCGAGAAGTTGATGACCATCTTTTACTCGAGCTTATTCGATCAACATTTAGCAAATATGATCGAGAATAATAACGATTCGTTTATTCGAATACTAATTACTTATTGACAACTAAATAATATAGAAATCAAGTTGCTACTTGATTCTATCATCACTGCTGAATCGATTTCTCGAAAGAATTAACTATAGAAGTTGAGTCGCTACTCGATTCAATTATTGCTCTCTAAGCAATTGTTCTAAAAATTTCGGATACTAGAATTGATAATATTTCTCAACTATCGAGATTAACTACTACTTTAGTTAAGTGAAATTACGGGGCGTTACATCCTCCCCCCCTAAAAAAAATTTTGTCCCGAAATTTATGTACCTTTGTTAAATAACTATGGGTACTTCTCTTTCATCTTATCCTCAAACTCCCACGTGGCTTCTTTCTGACCGTGGTGCTTCCACAAAACTTCACCGAAGTGATGGATTTATTTCTGAGTTGTTGTACCTTTCGGTCCGAGATCGCCTCTGGTCTATCCTCATAACTAAAATCTGGATTAAGTTCTTCCTCGTCCTGGTAGATTACGTGCTTCGGGTCGTGCACGTACTTTCTAAGTTGTGAAACATGGAAAACAATGTGCACGTTTCCAAGGCTTGGCGGCAATGCCAGCCTATAGGCTACTGGTCTGATTCTTTCTAAAATTTCATAAGGTCTGGTAGAACAGGGTCTCAGTTTTCCTTTGACTCCAAATCTCACTATCCCCTTGGAAGGAGATACCTTCAGAAACACTTTGCTTCCTACATCAAACTAGATCTCGGTTCGACGATTGTCAGCATAAGATTTATGTCTATCCTGAGCTTTCTTAATTCTATCTCTGATTTGGTGCACGATCTCGATCATGTCGCTAATCGCGTCAGGTCCTAACATCTTTCTCTCACCAACTTCATCCCAATAAAGTGGTGATCTACACTTTCTTCCATATAGCGCTTCATACGGTGCCATATCTATGGTCGCCTGATAGCTATTATTGTAGGCAAACTCGATCAGTGGTAACACTGACTCCCAATGACCACCTCGATCAAGTACTACCGTTCTCAACATGTCCTCTAAGGTCTGTATGGTCCTTTCGGACTGCCCATTAGTCTGAGGGTGAAAGGTACTGCTAAAATTCAATCTAGTTCCAAGTTCTCTCTGCAAGCTTATCCAAAATCTAGAGGTGAATTTTGAATCTCGGTCTGACATAATCGAGATTAGTACTCCATGAAGGCGTACTATCTCGCGAACATACAACTGATCTAACTTCTCTGACCCGTACATTATTGGGATCGGGAGAAAGTGTACGCTTTTTGTAAGTCGATCTACGATCACCTAGGTGGCTGTATTTCCTCTTCTTCACTTTGGTAGTCCTATTACAAAATCCATGGCAATATGCCCCCATTTCCACTGCGGAATTTTCTAGGCTTGCAATTTGCCATAAGGTAATTTGTGCAGAGCCTTCACCTGCTGACAGGCTAGGCATCTTCTAAAGAATGAAGCTACATATCTCTCTTCATTCAATCATAATTTATTTTCAGGTCTTGGTATATCTTCTTGCTACAAGGGTGGACGGTATATGTATCGTGAGCTTCACTTAAAATCTCATTCATACCTCCTTACTGGGTGGAATTCAAAGTCTTCATTCAGCAATTATTGTATTATCTGCCTCCTTAAGCACCTAGTATTTGACGTCTCAAGTTAGGTGCTACGGTTAGAGTGGCGATGATCCCTTAATTAGGAGATGGATTATAGAGAAAACTGTTAGTTCTCTTGAGTCTAAGATTAATGGCTTTGGTTTCTAAATCATCTAGATGGTCTAGTTCGATAGATTAACTAATGGGCTTAGGCCCCACAATCTGTGTACTCATTAATGATAAACACTATATGTTTGCTTAACTAGATAGTCCATTCTTATACTTGATCGTTTGTGCAGTTTTTATTTATCTAAGAACCATAGTAATCAAATTGCTATTTGATTCTTTCTAGAAAGTACCACCAGAAAATCTTCTTGAAGAAATCTTACCTTGGTTACACTTCTACTCAACTTGCCGGAACTACTAAACACCTACTTGATCATGGGACCCTAATACTAAATTATATCTGGATACTCACGTAAGAAGCAATTTGCTAATTGCTTCCACCCAAATAAAAATTTAGGGAATCATCTCTTTTAGATTCTATTCTAAATAAGATTCATGGAATCTTCTCTTTTAGATTCTATTCCAAATGGAATAAGAATGTAACTAACATTCTTCTAGCGAAGTTTTTATATCGGTGTAACTTAATTACTAGAAGGGTGGTCTCAGATATAAAATAACTTTTAAGTTTAGTTCTCGAAACTCCGGGAGGAGTGTTTCTTAGTTGGTCAAGAGAAATGATGGTTTTAACTGAGTTGTGCGATGAAAAGCACTTGCCAATAGGTTGGCTTTGCCCAGGTGATAGTTGATTCCACATTCACAGTCTTTCCTGTTCATAGTCTCTCTGCTCGAAGAAGTATTTGGGCTTTTGTGATTTGTGAAAACCTCACACCGAGCTCAATAGAGGTGGTGTCTCAAGATTTTCAGGGCATGCACAATTGCCGCTAATTCTAGGTCATGTGTTAGGTAATCAAGCTCGCAGAGTCTGAGATGTCGTGAGGCCTAGGCTGTTACTTTCCATTCTTGCATCAGAACACGTTCTAGTCCTTTCTTGAAGGCACATGTGTAAACGACATACTCCTTGTCCGGATCTGGGACTACCAGAATTGGGGCGGTGGTCAATTTCTCTTTCAACTGTTGAAAGTTTGACTCGCATTCCGGTGTCCATATGTACTTGATCCCTTTCCTCAGGAGTTGTGTCATTGGTCTGGCTATCTTGGAAAATCCCTCTATGAATCTTCGATAGTAACCAGCTAATCCTAAGAAACTTCGGATTTCGTTTGGTGTTGATGGGGATTTCAAATTCTGAACTGCTTCAACTTTTGCAGGGTCCACTTTAATTCCTTCAGCTGACACAATATGACCCAAAAATGCTACCTCTTCTAGCCAGGTCTCACACTTGCTAAATTTGGCGTAGAGCTTCCCTATTTTTAGAGTTCCTAACACTACTCTTAATTGTTTATTATGTTATCTTTCGTTCTTTGAATAGGTTAGCACACCATCTATGAAAACTAGGGTGAATTTATCTAAGAAGGGGTGGAAAACTCAAATCATGATATCCACGAATACTATTGGTGCGTTGGTCAAACCAAGCAGCATGGCTACGAATTCATAGTGGCCATATCAGGTTTGAAAGACCGTCTTAGATATATGCTCTGGTCGGTTCTTCAGTTGTTGGTGACCCGATCTTAGGTCTATCTTCAAAAGGACACTCGCTCCCTTGAGTTGGTTGAATAGATCCAAATCGATGGTAACTCTATCTTCCTGTCAGGTGGTAGTCCTAGTAGTATGTCTGGAAAAACATCGGGAGATTCACGAACGATCTCTACATCTTTGATCTTTTTCTCCTTCCCGTCCTTTGGTTCCTCGTTCAGGTAAACGAGGTACGCAGGGTTCCCTTTCCTTATCAAGGTTGCTGCTTGAATGGCGGAGATCACCAATTTTTGCTTATTCGAGGAAATTCCGTGGAAAGTTGTCGGTTCCTTACCCGGCATTCTAAAGGGAATTATGTCTTTTCTTTAAGAGGATGGTGGCATAGTTTTCAACTGGTCAGTCCATTCTTAGGATTCTATGCACCTTCTTCATAGGTATGCTGCAGAGATGGTTCTTTAGAAATTACTGTGAACATATGTTCAATTCTAGATTCCCCATCTGTGAGGTGATTATCATATCTGTCTCTATTTGCTCCATTCCTAATCTTAGGTTATCTACACATGCTTTGGCTATAATGGAAGTGAAGTACTGTTTATCAAACAGGATTATTGTAGGTGTATTGAGGGGTTGGCTCATACCTACCAAGTTTTCTTGGCCCTTAGCGAATTTCTCCTGCCTCATCGCATATGCATTCGCCTTCTGTCGTTGCTTACCCAAAGCATTCTTAGCTCTGAGGTGGAAGTCGGGGTGGTGGTGGGGAAAACCAACATGGTGTTTTAGGTTATTCTCCACCGAGAAGAACGATTGAACTGGGAGACTCTAGGTGGCAGTCGTATGATCTCTGATACGCCATTATTTTCTACCTCTTCTCATTTTCCTTGTGATTTTCTCTGTTACTATCATGCTGTGATTATGTTTCACTTTCCCTTCTGTGGAAACTTAACTTGGGCATAATATTTTCCTTCATTTGTACTTTTCTTGACACCTTGATCTGCTTAAGGTTCTCGACGATCTTGTAAATTAGTATACTATTCCTGTCCTAGATCAATGCCCTCTAGGGCTCATTATTTCCCACCAAAAAATTCTCGGTCTCTTTTCTTAATAAGGGTGGCTACCCTCATCTTGTATTACGTCGTACTTTATTTCTAAGTCTCGATATTTATCATACTTGTCGTATCTAATGTTTCTTCTTCTTTGGTGGTTTAGGTGTTGGCATATGCCCTCATTTCTTGAGAATGCCTTACTATTCTCACTTTACTTCTATTATAGGGAATAAAATGAATTCTACTTTGTCTTGAATGTACATTCTTACAGGTTCTTCTCCCTTGACACAATGGATCTTAACTAGACTAAATCTTCTGATCATACATTATCGCATTTGCTTTGCTACTGTTGTGGATTCTAATTTGCCGATCATCATCGGTCTTCTCACCCAGATTAGAAGCTTCCTCATATGGCAGCCTGATACCATTACTTATGAGGAATTAAAACTTCATAGGTGTTGTTTAGTTCTCCTGCTTACTCGATCTAGTTCAATCCTTATTCTAATGCTACTGATTTAAAGAACTTTTCTATTTCATGTGTATGTCGCCTTCCATTCCTTGAACTAAATAGTTTCTTACTGTTAATTGGTCTTGCACCAAATAAACAGGCTTATGAGCTCCATTGATTTACGTGTTGCATATATCAATAAAACTGCTCCCCATCGTGATATGGGTCATAATACTTGTATTCGGCTCTTTCACTTCTTCACTGGGTCTCTAGGATCCCCTTAAAGGTTCCCTAAGGTTCTCTACAACTCCATATCATCTTAAATCTCTTGTTGATATGTCGTAATTATCTATACACCCTTGGTCTATCCTCATTTGGATACTAGGTCTCAACCCTTCTATTTTAGGTCTTAATTTCTATTCATTTGATCTGTCCACAAACTTTCGGTATCCCCAGTCAGCAATATGCTTCCTGTTATACCCTGAACTTTCAAATGGACTAATTTACTCATTCTCTTTGGTTTCAAAAGAAATGTAATATGTACGGAGTGAAATAATTTGTGAACTGCACTGGAAGAATTTTCAATAAGGAAAACATGTTAATTGCGGCATGACATCCAATAAAACGGTTTCATCAATAAATTATTAGACCAGTGTGAAAAGAATAGTCAGAGGGTAGATATGAAATGACAAAGGGTCAAAAGAAAGGGACTCCCTTGCCGATACCCATCTGAATTCTGGTCTGTGAATGATTCTACTGAGAATGAGATTATGTAGAGTGGCCAGTTCCACATAAGCACCTCCTCAGCATGAATCTGTATGCCGTACTTTGGTGGCTTAATCAAAGGATAATGAAAATGAATTCTCAAGGTTTGACAAGTTTTGTTTCAGTTCAAAAAAAACTTTCCCACTTGATATTTTCTAAATAAAAGACTTTATTGGCTTCAAGGGGATTAAATGGGTACATGCCACATCATGAGGCATTTGTACAAAATGTTTTCCTTTAAATTACTGCCTTTCTAATTTCGTTAATTCTCAACACTCACTAATCCTTAATGTAGGAGATTGTTATTTCCTTATTTTCTTATGAGGGACTAAACTGGCAATAGGTCATGTCATCGTTGCTAACGACGCATAAGTGTGGGTAGTAATACTACTTTGTATGTAGTCCCAACTATATGTTCTCATCTTCTAATTTATTTCCTTTTCGAGCACGTTTCGACAATTAACCACTATGGTTGAAAAATCTAACGGAGTAGGATGCTAAATCATCCCGGATATGGCTTATTCGTCTTAAAAGAAGATGTCTATTTCTCATAAAAGTTGCGACATAGGCTGCAACATTTTAATGATTTAGTTATTTACTCCAAGTGGCACTATGCTCTGACTCTCATCGCTATAATGTAGTCTGACCGTGAATATAACTCAACTTACTTTCTTCCTTATTTTATTCTCATAACTGCTAGCGTTTGAGCTTAACTCGTCTTTCTTTCCTTTATTAGATTATTCTTTTCTTTCCAAGTGTGCAGTGACACACTCGACATTGAAGTGAACTTATTTATTTTGCCACAATGTATTTTACTTGATTATACCACTGAGGTATGCTAAAGTTGAAGGCATTAGCAACCTTGTTCAAATCAATTGCCTTGGCGTACGTTCGACGGAATCATCTCGATCCTCGTGAAACTTCTCGTATCTAGTCTTCTAGCATCTTGCTTTACTCCTTGCCTCCTCTTCGCTTGATTGGGGAAGAAAGGAACTTCGTTCCGATCTTAATTTAAGCTGACTTTCTCGAAGCAAGTGTCTAGAGCAACTATGTTCTCTAGAAGAGTTCACTTTTCTGTCTAAGTGATCTAATATCTAGTCTTTACTAAGTTCTTGTGATTAAAAGAAATTTCAACTTTTAATCAATTGAAGAAAGCATATTCTCTTTTCCTCGTTGAGCGTGATGAGTCGGAGTGCCGAGCTTTTGTCAAAGGACTCTATCTAGTCTAGCGATTCAAGTCTAGACTATACTTTGAAGAAGACTCTTGGATTTCAGAGCAAACCTGATGCTCTGATACCACTCTGTCACGACCGCACTTTGCTAATCGATAGCTAAGCTCGGTAATTCGTGACTATGGTGGAAATTAATGAATAATTTACAAAAGATGGGAAATTCGGGAATTTGATATGGCCATATTATAGGGCAAACATTGATAGGTGGACATAATAGATGGAATAAGTACGACACCACTTGTCATGATTCTGACTTGATTTACAACCATATCGAAGGATTCAGAAATATCAGAGGGTACGCAGCGGAAATGTGTTTTAAGAATACATGTATGAAGACATGTATTACCAAGAGAAATCTTCAACTAGTACTACTTGCTAACTTTGACAAAAGCATCGCCGGTCACTCTCCCCTCATCCTGCTCAACCTGCACATCGGAAATAATGTACAGGGTGTGAGTACAAAGTACTCAGTGGACACATGCCCAAAACATTTTATTGTCAAGCCATTCATAGTGAAGCATAGGGTTTTATTGAAAGACCTATGTTCATGAAAAATTGAGTAATCTTAACAGCAACTGCAGTCTAGGTTCTGTAGTATTCTACCATATCTGAGTTTGTAGTGTCCGAGGAGGTGGCCACCTCACTCGGTCACGTGATCGGTCACTATCTAGAATGACACGATCGATGTGTACACTAGTCCAAGAATGATAGCTGATCACTCAGGGACCCGAATTCGATTCATGAATTGGCATTTCGCCATTTAACAGATAGGCATCATACAAAAACTGAAAACATTTATGGCATGACAATACTTTTAAAAGAGCTATTGATCTAATAAAACATGTTTTGTTTTATAGAAAGCCCACCTCGTTATTTTCTCTACTGCAACGAGACTTGATCTCTGCTCCTGCTACTGTCCTTCCTTCACGTACCCTTCGATTAAAAATCGAGGTAAGATTCGTATTCTAACGATTAAAATCTTATTTAAGATTTTAGTTTTTAAACTGATCGGAGGTCATTCTAGATCCAGTAACGTGGTTACTGTTATCTAAACTCGAGTTATGAATCCCGTTATGTGAACGGTTCATAAGATTTTTATCAATAAATCAATCTTTGATTTATTGTTAATCTAGATAAATTTTAACTGTGTATTTGATTAGCTTAATCAATTACGATTAATTATTAACTTATTCAAGTTAATAATTCACTTAAGAATTTCTACGCCTTAATATCTTGATAACTCATCCTCTGGTTTATCGTTAGACTGTACTAATTACTACTTGTAATTGTGTAATTAATTCGCTAAATTAATTGCTTTAAGTAATTAATTTTTAGTTAATTAACTTATCTGAAGTTAATTATTTTTAATCGAGAAACAGTTTCTTATGACTTATCGAAATTCAATTTCGAGTAGAGTACGACTTAATCCTTGGATTAATCAAGAAATTGGGTTGAGGATTGATAATTGGGTCTTGGCCCAATTTCACAGGGATCCGGCCCAGCTTCCTTTCAGCCCGGACATGCGGTTTAAACCCGACCCGACCCGGTCAACACAGAAGAAGCCCGAACCTTCTTCTCTACTTCATTCACAACCCATTTCTCTCTCTCGACTCCCAATCGTGATTCTGCTTCTCTGCCATTCTTCTCTTCTTCATTTGATTTTCCGGTCAGCGATTAGCGACCGGCGTTGCTCTTCCACCATCGTCGCTCTCGTAGCGTCGTAGTTCCGCTCTCTCTGACTTTGCGGAGTGCTTCCCGTTAAAAAAACCTAAGTTCAAAATCTGGGGAAAACGCCCCTTGTTGATTTCCGGCGAGATACGGTGCGTTACGGCTGCTATTGCTATCAACATCGACGGCGTCGCATCTTCCTCCCTCTTCTTCTATTTTTTTTTTTTGTTTCCCCCAAATCACAAATCCCAATCGTAGGTTAGAGGATATTCGCCCCTCCCTCCTTCGTTGACTTTCGGCGAGGCTCGTCGCTCAGGATGCTTCTACCGCCATAGCGGTGACCGTTGCCAGCCGGTGAAGATGATGGAAACAGGGGCGCCGCCTTCATCCCGACATGGATCTGCCATCTCCGTCTACTCAATGATGGCGAAGCCAGCGACCTTGAGCCCACCGTCTCCGTTCAGCCTCCTATCCCTCTCTTGTTTCATTTTCTGCTCTTGCTAGTACTAAGGGATTTGTTCTTGGTTATGTTATGAGTTTGTTGATGTTTTCTATTATTGATTGAATCGGGTAAAGCTAGGATCTGGGGTATTTTCTTCATTGCTTGTTGTAATTGAACCTTGGGTTATGAAGACGTGTCTTAATGAGTGTGCTCTGCGTTTCTATGTTCTGATGTTGCTTAGGAGTTTTGCACTTAGATTCTGATTTAAGAGTTATTGGCTTGAAATCGTAAAGTGCAGCATGTTTGATTTTAGCTCTGGTTATTCTGGGGTTAGGATTGGAACACAAGCTGTGTTTGCATCCTAGTTGAGAGACTGGAAAGTGGAGATGATAGCATGGTTCTTTTCTTCTACAAGTTAGGTGTTTTGTGTCTACTAGTTTGAGAAATGGAAACATGCTAGGCTAGTTGATGATTTAAGTTATTACCTTGAAGGTGAAGGGCGGTTGTGGCTTGCTACTCCGTCTCCTCTCCTTCTAGCTGCTACAACTATCCCTTCACCCCTTTTCCATTTTCTTTTCTCTCTCTCTATTGTTTTTCTCATGGTTTGTGCTTTGCATTTTGAATGTGTGAATCTGATTGTATGGAGAGGGTGTGTTTATAGCGAGAGTTTAGGCCTTGGTGTTTGTTTGGAGGCAAGTTGACTAAGGAATTGTTAGTTGGAGCATGTCAAGGTTCCCTCTTTTGAGTTAGTTTTGTCTCCTTTGTGAGATTTTTGCAGATTTCCTTTTTGTCTCTTTGTTTGCAGATTTGAACCCTCCCATTTATTTATCCTACTACTTTCTGTTTTCTTGTAGGTTGGGAGATGGTGATGGTGCTTGTCTCTGCAACTGAGGTTCGATGCCCAAGGAACTGCTCCAGCTCTCATTTAGGCTTAGGATTCTTGTTCTATTAGCTGTTTATTTGCTCCTTAGTAATCTGCAGATTTATCACTTGTTTTTATGCTACAGACTTGACCTCTCTTTTATTTTGTTTTATTGGGGCTGATCCTTTCTTTCCTTGTCTTATTTGCAGGTTTCATCTTTGGTGATGGGGCTGTGCTAGCAGTTGAATTCCAGCTCCCAAGAGGCTGAATTATTTCTCCATTTAGAAGCTAGAAAATCGAGGCCTGCCTCTAGTGTAATATTAACATAATACAACTTTATTTATTAGAGAAGATTCTCTGTATGGAAGTGATTCGATTCTAGATTGTAATTCACTGACTAAATAGCATCATTATTGATTTATTTGATTTGTTGGAGTATAATAATTATTAAATCCTTCTTGTTTCTTTTGATTTCTTTTCTTGGTTTATAAAAAAATAAGAAGAATATATATATATATGTACATATATATATCCTTTTATCTTAGTGTTTTGATTATGGGCTTGGCCCAACTCGTAATTACTTGGACCTTGGTCCGATCTAATAAATCATTTGGCCTTGGCCCAATACAATAAGATCGAGAAGTTGATGACCATCTTTTACTCGAGCTTATTCGATCAACATTTAGCAAATGTGATCGAGAATAATAACGATTCGTTTATTCGAATACTAATTACTTATTGACAACTAAATAATATAGAAATCAAGTTGCTACTTGATTCTATCATCACTGCTGAATCGATTTCTCGAAAGAATTAACTATAGAAGTTGAGTCGCTACTCGATTCAATTATTGCTCTCTAAGCAATTGTTCTAAAAATTTCGGATACTAGAATTGATAATATTTCTCAACTATCGAGATTAACTACTACTTTAGTTAAGTGAAATTACGGTGCGTTACAGCAAGAGTACTAGCCCCGACGGCAGCTAGTCTCTTTTCTAGGGCTCCTTCCAGGGCCCCGTCTATCATTGCTTTCATCTGTTGCAACATCAATGGGGAGAAACAAGATTCCCCCACATTAGTTCCCTGAGGCACTGACATGGCACCGGGATTGGCACCAGAACCAGGAGTGGGATGAGGCGTGTTTGCCTGTCCTTCAGCAGATGACATCATCATTTGGGCTATGCTGGAATGTTGGTCCATTTTTAAGGAAAATCTGCAAAGATATATGCAGCATTTATTTAATTAGTGCCTAATATAAGATTAGGGCTTCTCCTTTCATAGGAGGGTAGGGAGCTTCGGGCTCCCTTGTTGGGACTTTCCCGACCATTTTCCTTAAACAATCTTGAGGGGTTTTTGTTTAAGCTTGAAGATAGCCTTTCTGTGCCTGGATCTTTTGCCAGGGCTTACTGTTAGCTTATCTTGCCTTTTATCAAAAAATCTCTCAAGTTGTTTGATATATGTAAAGGTGATGTATTTATACTCACCAAGTATATGATTTGCGGGTTCTTCTCCTTTTCTCGAGATTCTCTGAGATATGGAGGACCCTCTATTATAATTCTTTAATACTCTATTTTTCATTGGAAAAAGAAAGATCAACATATACGGTATATGTAACTTTTTCCTTAAGAGATTTTTACATAGAGATTCATTGAATATGCCTAGACCTATACCTAGCAGGAGCACGGCGGATATTCAACGAATAAAATGAAAGAATTTAAGAGAATGATCTTTACTGCGATCAAATTCCTTTTGCTGGAATTAGGATTTGCTCAAATCCTCGGTTCTTGCCTTTTATCACAAATCCTACATAAGGCGAGAAAGCAATTGAGACACCCTTTACCCATATTTCAGGTGAATTCCACATCATAATCAACAGAGGAATTAAAATAGGAATTAGTACTATATCAATTATGCAAATATTTAGATTGTTCTTTTCCGTTTTTTCGCAGAGAAATCGAATTAAAATTCAGAGCATTTTTTAAGGAGAAATCTACGCCTTAGCCAGAATTTCCCACAGACGGCGTCAGTTGATAGATTGGGTTATTTTCCATCAACGAATTCATACAATGATTAAGAATATAAATAGATAAAAGACGCTGAAAATCTCTCTAGATGAACTTTAAGTATTTTCTTTGAAGAATTAGCTTTTTCCTTTTGTTTAATGATGCTACCTCAGTGACGCCTTTCCAGTCACCACCTCTCAGCTGCGAGCCTGCAAAACAACACAGGAGGAATGGGGGGTGTTCCTCCGGGAAAACACTCCGACGCTTAAGTCAGTATGTGCTCGAGGGAAATGGAAATCCGCTTTAGCAAAGCTTGCAGCGGAGGTAAAATATCAGTGAAAATGCGTACCTTTTCTTGGTGAAGAAGGTTGAGTATTTATAGTAGAGTAGAAGGTAAGGACAAAAGAGTAATTTCCTTTTAATTCGCAGGGTCAAATTAGTCTTTTCAGAGGAGACAAGTCAGTTAGAGAGAATATTTTAGTTATGATTAATGGTCCCCCAGGTGGTCCCCACAGTCACATTTTTTCTACACTTCGGGTAAGGATCTGAGGTTAATGGGATAGTAATGACGGGGAGGTGATCTTCGCCTATTATTCCCAGATCACAGGCAAAGGGTGATCTGATCTCATTATGCTCTATTCACCGATAGATCAGATCTATAGGATCTGACGGAAATTTAGCGTCTGTTTGTTTATCACTTCTGCACTTCAGATGCGCGTTGGGAGCCGACAGATTGCTCCCTATCACACTCTTCCCACCACAACCCGGTGAGGAACTTCACTCAACTTGGGGTTTTAACTAGGTACCCCAAGAACCATGTGAGTTTATACGATAGACACTCACGAGCCTATGAGTTTATACGATAGACACTCACGAGCCTTACAACCTTTACATACAAAACACTCAAACTCATTTTAAGGTTTGAGTTTGGGTTCGTATATTTCCAACTAATGAGAAATCCTTTTATAATGAAGTACAATGTAGAAGGCTTGGATTTCTCTCTAAGGCTTATGGATAAATGAGATTGAAGCCCTAAGTTGTGAGCTAGAAGGTTGGATCGGAGATATTGAAGGTAGAGAAGGAAAGAGGTTTTCGAAGTTGGAAGTGCCTTCTCTCTTGATCTCTTATTCTCTTGATCTCTCTTGATCTCTCTTTTTTTATTATGTAGTTTGAACCTTCTATTTATAGGGAGGGAAAGCAATCTATTCGTTGGAAAGATAGATTGTGTGCACCTTACCATGTCCAATCTGAATCAAATCTTTTACTTTATAGCACACAGTCCTAGGGGAGTAGTTGTTGACTTGTTTGAACCTAGGCATGTGCATTCGGCAATTGGATGGCTCACCATTCTTTTGAGCAATCAGAAGCGTACACGTGGTCTAGCAGGTTGTCACTTCTCACCTGCTTGTCAGACGCTCTGGCTCAAGCTGGAAGCTCGAGCGGCTAAGGGTGGAGACGCTTGCATGGTGAAAGCAAGCTCCTTCACGCTTTAAACTAAGCACGCTCTTCGAGCTTATTCAGTCACTCTGTTTAGAAGCACGCTCTGGCACTATAGGTGCTTTGACTTGGAAGCACGCTTTGGTCTTGACAGACGCTTTGACCTGAAGAGGCGCTCCGACCTTGAAAGACGCTCTCTTTCCTGCGGCTTCCAATCCTGACGCTTTGGTCTTCTTTCAGACCGGCGCTCTCACTTAGACGCTCTAAAGTTACATTTCAATAAAGAGCTCCCTAACAAGTAAGCTCTTCTAATACATTAAACTTTACATTGTAACTTAAGAATTGGATCATCAAAGATAATAAAGGAAATATTCTATGTAAATTCGGGTTTTTGGAATCGAATCAAAACACATCTTTTATTATCAACTTGATTCTGAGTTCCTCCTTACAATAATATCCTAACATCATGTCATAGACCGTTGAACCGAAGCCCATAGTTAAACGATGAATTAACTAACAAATTATAGTAAAACCTCTATAAATTAATAACCTTGGGACCATGAAATTTTATTAATTTAGAGAGATATTAATATATCAATAAATTGATATTTTATTAATTAAAAGAGATACTTTTTAAAATTCGGCAAATTTATTACAAATGTATTGAAAATAAATGAATTCATATATGTTTTATTGATTATATTCATGCATCACTAATTCTTTGTAACTAATTAAATATATTCATGTATTTTATCAATTCAATGTATGCATATTCATTGGAATTACTTAAATATACATGTATACATTAATTCGGTGCACTTAAATAACTATTATAGCCAATTAAAGATAATCATGCATCATGAATGAAACATATACTCCTACATGCACTCAAACCATGTCTTTTCATCTAAAAGTCATTGCAAAATCATCCATGAATGATCAAATGCGTAAAACATTATGTGAGTATAAGAGATATCATCCTACATGCACTCAAAAAGATTTACAATAGTGAGTTGATGAAAAATATCATTCAAAAGTTAGTCAATATACAATATCAAACACTCACAAGAAACCAAGTAACAATAGATTTATCTTTTAGCAAATTACTACTACCTCCATCCCATTACATTAGTCACATTCACTATTTGGCACGCTTTTCCACCGAAACCTAGTACGGGTTTTAAAATATAATTTTGTAATATCGTTTTTTTTACGAGATACTATGAGTGTCATAGTATCTCGTAAAAAAAACGATACTACAAAATTATATTTTAAATCCCGTACTAGGTTTCAGTGGAAATACGTGCAAAAAGTAAATGTGACTAATGTAATGGTATGGAGGTAGTATAATATTTATAATTGTATATTTATGAATTATTAATTTAGAGTTTTAGTGGGACCTAATATTTATAAAGGGATTTTTCGAAAAACTATTATTTTATTATCTTATCGAATTCGATGATTTACAAAGGCCCAAGTTGGGACCGGAAAATTTTATTCTTTTAGAGAGGTTATTAATTTATAGAGTATAAATTTATAGCGGTTTTAAAGCTAGATTTTATTTTTTGAACAACAACAATAACAACAACAACAACAACAACAACAACAACAACAACAACAACAACAACAATAATAATAATAATAATAATAATAATAATAATAATAATAATAATAATAATAATAATAATAATAATAATAATAATAATAATAATAATAATAATAATAATAATAATAATAATAATAATAATAATAATAATAATAATAATAATAATAATAATAATAATAATAATAATAATAATAATAATAATAATAATAATAATAATAATAATAATAATAATAATAATAATAATAATAATAATAATAATAATAATAATAATAATAATAATAATAATAATAATAATAATAATAATAATAATAATAATAATAATAATAATAATAATAATAATAATAATAATAATAATAATAATAATAATAATAATAATAATAATAATAATAATAATAATAATAATAATAATAATAATAATAATAATAATAATAATAATAATAATAATAATAATGGACATGAAAGAGAAGTCCACTTCTCATATCAAGTACAAAATATAAACAACGTACTTACAATAATGAAACTCAAATAGAAAAGCAATTATATACTTCTTTCATCTATAAAAATGTTTCTCTCTAAAAGGTCCACACGAGTTTAATCTTTATTCAAATTTAACACGATTTTGAATTTTGTCTAATTTAATTCTGACATAGTGCACACGAGTTTAATCTTTATTCAAATTTAACACGAATTTGAATTTTGTCTAATTTAATTCTGACATAGTGCATACGAGACATTGTAAGTTCCACCCGACAATTCACATATGTAGATTAAATGACACCGTTTAATAGTGTAGCTAAAACGACATTGTATATTGCCACATAAGAAAAATTGGAGGGAAAACTGAAACAGGAAAGTGCATGATATAATTAAAATACTATGTTTATATAAAATTCTATGTATAGAGACCATTTTGTAACAAATTCATATTTAGTAACAATTTTAAATCAGTAATATATTTTAGTTATATTTCATTTTTTTTTTTTTTTTTTTTGAAATAGTTATATTTCATAATGTTATGCCTTCGCAATGGCAAAATAACAAAAATTACCAATTTAGAAGAATGACTACTATGAATTTACCTTTGGGCTTTGTCAGCTTCTCGATCACTCCAATTTCCACTCTTGTTTTAAGATTAATAAGGTTATAGATAAAACTGAATTATATAAGCATGTCGTTGTAGTATAGTGGTAAGTATTCCCGCCTGTCACGCGGGTGACCCGGGTTCGATCCCCGGCAACGGCGTTATTTAATTTTATTTTTTAAATTGTTCATTTTTACTTTTGTTTTTTCAATTTTTCAGTTTCCTCAGGAATATCAATTGGGATCCATACTATTTTATTTCCACACATACACACAGGTATTTTGCGCTCTTTTCTCCTACAATGTTCTAACAAACCCAAATTAAGATTACAACAACAATTTGTTTCGATTACTTTTAATTTTTATTGCTCAAAAAAAAAAATTAATAATAATAATAATTTTTATATGAAAGATATTATTCCCTCCGTCTCAAGTATTCCGACACTCTTTCCTTATTAGGCCATCTCAAGTATTCTGACACATTTCCTTTTTGGGAAATAATTAGCTAATTAATAGTACAATTAGTAAATCACTTATTACACTTAACATTATCTAATTAAATCTCATCATCCACCCACCTCACACCTCACAGCATGTATCTCAATATAATTTAAATTCTAAAAATTTTAACTATCATAACTTTCTCGTTTGTTATTCGATTTTTATGATCTTTATACCAAATTAAAAGTCTTGATACGATCTTTCATTTAAGATCAAACATGGATATGTTTTTATGCATTTATGATGCGCTAGTTTAAAAATATGTCTAAATACATAAACCACATCACATCCCTATACACATTATATTTTACACACTAAACACCCCCGTCTTAGATTTCGTGCCGAAAAGAGAGGTGTCGGAATACTTGAAACAGAGAGAGTACTTCATAGTTCATATCGAGTTCAGAATTAATTATTATCACAAATAACTACATAAATACGAAACAAAATCAAAATAACTCAATATATAAATTACATGTCATTTACTATCATGTCCAATTCGTTATTCAACATTTCAAGGGCCAAACAGTAAAAAAAGAGGCGAAGTCCTTCAAACCAAAAAAATCAGAAGAAAAAAAAAAAAAAAAAATTATTAATCATACAAACCAAGAAATATACGATTATTTTTTTTTGAATGTACAGAATACGATTAGTAAAGCATGAAGCTGGGCACCATCTTCTTCACGGCCTCGACAAGTTCACCGGCCTTACCGGAGCTCCGGTCGGCAACAATCCCATCATTCCCGGCGAGAACTCTGTACTTATCCTTCCTCGTGAAGTTGGTGCACTCAAACCCCAGCGTCGCCGCTAGGATCCTCTGCACATAGTTCGCCACGTCATGCGGGCTCTTCCCGGCGGCGCACGTGGCTTCCGCCGGCAGCTGGTTCAGGAACGTCACCTCGTAAATCGGCCGCGGGTTCATGAAGAAGAATATGGGGTCCATCGCCTTCCACCCTCTCGCCGTCGTGGCATGGAAGAGCCCCACCCTGTAATTCATGGCCACCGGCACGATCTTGTTGGTCAACTCGGCGAAGAGTGCGCTGAACCTCAGCAGGAACGGCTCCCTGCAGGTGGTCCCCTCCGGGCACACGGCGAGGTCGCCGCTCTCCAGCTGCCGCTTGATTTTCCGGGCGTCGACGTCGCGGATTCTAGTGAGGCGGACGGTGGGGATGGGGGAGAGGATCTCGGAGAAGCGGGAGATGGAGTACGTCACGGCGGGGATGCGGCGGCGGAGGACGGCGGAGAGGACGACGGGGTCCATCAGGGTGCGGTGCGTGCAGACGAAGAGGACGCCGGAGGTGGAGGCGGAGGGCGGCGGCGGGGGGTTGCCCCGGACAACCACGCGGGCACCGAGGAGGGGGGCGATGCGGCTGGCGGCCCACATCGGGAGGAGAATGCCGATGGCGATGCGGATGGCGGCGAGGATGATTCCGATGGGGATCCATAGGAGGATTAGGAGGGCGGTGGCCGGCGTCGGGCGCTTGGCGAGGCGGCCGTCGTGGAAGATCACCGGCAGTGGCTGGACGACGTGATGCTCGTTCTTTTTGGTGGTGGTTAATAGTGGGTGGCGTTGTTCCTGTTCCAGAAAACGGTTAGATTAGAAATACTATAAAACTTGTTGGTTTTTTTTTTCGTATCTATCAGCGGATTATCAAAAACTACTTACAAAGGAAGATCCACTAGTTAAAAAAAACCCAACAATTGAACTTAAACTAAATTTTATAACAACCAACAAAATCTCAAGAATATTCAATTTTATGGCGCCAATTAAAGGCTTGATTACATGATAATATGAAAAAAAAAAAAAAAAAAAAAAAAAAAATCAGAAGTTGAACTATATTTCATATTTCGGAAAGATTGGACTATTTTTGAAATTAAAAGCACATGAGAAGTGAAAAAATGATTAATCTAAGATAATAAATTTTTATACATAGGTATAAGTTGTGTACGTGTGTTGGCCTAACGATATCTGGGGCTTTCATAACAAAAGATTTCAAATTTGAGTCATCATACGGCAAACTCTAAATTTGATGTTTAAGTGTTTAAAAAAAAAAAAAAAAAAAAAAAGAGACAAGATACTAATAATACAAACAAGATGGAAACAAGGGCTTCGTTAACGACTCACCTTACACAATTGTAGGAACAATGAACCACAACAAGAATCAGGTCTTCCAAGCCCCAAGCTAGGTTCTTGATCACCAAACAACGAAGCAACTCTCTTACCAATTGAACCAAGATCTCCCTCAACGAAACCGGTGGCATATCCAAATCGATTCGTACAAAGCTCGACCCCGACGACCTCATCCGCTCGTAAATTCTCCTTCACGAACCTCTCCACCATAATCCTCGGCATCTTAGTCACGACAACGCGTTTTTCGCACGTGCAAAACACTCTCCACACCTCCATATCCACATCATCCAAGTAGAACTTGGGCAAAACGGCTCTAGCCACTGCCTCGATCTCGGACCAACGAACCCCGGCCGTGGCTGCAAAAATAGTGACCTTAAGGCCATAATCCTCTCTCCCGATCGCCTCAAGAAGGCGAATCACGGGCCATATAGCCAACAAAAAGGCGAAACGAATGAGCCCCGAAGCCTCAAATGCTATCAACATGAAGTAGGAAAACACATCATGGTCCCTCAAAAGTGTCCCTTCAAGTTCTGCAACGATAGATTCCATCAATTGATCTTACACTAAAATTTAATTTTATTCCAAGTTTTCAAGAACTATGTGAATTGGAAGTTTGATTTTTTGATCGATGAATTTGATTGGTTAAGGAGAAGAAGGGAGTTGAAAATTCAAGAAGAGTTAGATGAAGGTGGATATGACTATGGTATAATAGAAAGAGAAGACTGTTTATCAGTTCACAACAAACTATTTTGCATGTAGTCTTATTTATACACAACTGGTATAACCTTTTCATTTATTTATTTTGGGTTTTAATTTTTAATTTTTCTAGGGGGCAACATGCCACGTAAGCTGTCTAAGAAAATTGATAACGTAAAGCTCAACAACTTTGGTCAGAATGTTAAATCTGTAAAATTTTAGGGTCCACGTGTCAACTCAAAATCTGTTTAGGCTAAAATTAGGTCACGTACTAATGCAGGCAGCCGTAGATTTTGAATACTGATTCTGAAAATGCAAAATAAAAAACCTTTTTCGCAGTATTAGTGATTCTTGGACGTTTGTGAACAGGTATTTAATTAATTTTATTCCACTGTTTCAACTTTGGAAGCATTTTTTCTTTCTAGATTAATTAGAGTTGCCATATAATTAATTCATGAACGTCGTCATAATATTATAAAAAAATAAAATCGATATTAATCATCTCTTTGGTGAGCTAATTTAGAGCTCTGCTTCGATTTTTCTATTATTTCCTAATTCTTCGATCGTTAAGTGGTGTTTATTTCTCGAATTCCACGTGTCAGTTTATAATGCCTGCTGTGTAAATGTGATGCAAAAGCTGATTATCTTCAAATTAAATACGGTGACAATTCAGATTTTTATAGGAGTCTTAATTTTCTTTCGATCACTCTCGTTCCGCGATCAGATTCGGCTTCAGCTATATATATATATATATAGGGAAAGGTTCACATGCAAATAAATCCTAGTGTGAGAAGTGCGAATTATGCTTAAAACTATACAGAATCATGCTTATGGTGCATGTTGTGCTTATAAGCATGCACCATAAGCATGATTCTGTATAGCTGTAAGTATGATTTTGTATAGTTTTAAGCATAATTCGCATTTCTCACACTAGGACTTAAATCTATATGAACCAAACTCTATATATATATATATATATATATATATATATATATATATATATATATATACTCCCTCCATTTCATGGAGAATGACCCATTTGCTTTTGGGAACTACTGACACGTTTTTTCACGCTTCAAAATGATGAGTTTAAAAATGGAGTTTTGAAGATTTCTTTGTTTTACGGGATACTACAACAATATTAGTTTAAATCAATAATTACTTTAAATTCGGCCAAAAGTTTAAAAAATAGGCAGAGAAAATGAATACATAACATACATTTAAATCATATTCACTAATTGCCTCATTAAAAATTTTAACTAAGAAATTCTAGGAAAAAAACTTAATAAGAGAAAAAACAGTGCAACCATTTGGTCTTCATGGCCTTATCATCTAGATTAATTATGTAGCGAATCGTCAAAATACTTTTAGATCTATGAAAGCTAGAGTACAAACTATTGAGAAATCTGTACAAAAACTTCAAAGTGGTATTTCAAATGAGGAAATGGTTAGTGTTATTATTTTGTCATATTTAAATTTAATCGTTAATTGTTAATTCAATACGTTTTTAATTATTCATAACATTTTGCAGATGACTGGAAATGGCTGAAAATTTAATCACGTGTAGAGCACTGTCAATACATTTGAAAAATTTTACGATTGTGCTAAGAGCTCAAAACAAAAAACATGTGCACATATTTCCTCTTGTTCGGAACATCAATCTCCTCATTCACAAGACTCACAAGGTATGTATTTATTTCCCAGAACTTAGGTGGTGATGATAATAATGATGATAACAGTTTTCATTGGTTGTTCCTCGTCGTCAGGATCTATTTGGGTGAAGAAAGCACAAATTAAAGCACATAGAGATGAAGCTACGACTTCTTTAGTTGAAAAACTCAAAAATGATGATAAGCTGTTTACGGAGGATATGAGGACATCAAATGCACAACTCTAGCATTAACTCGATGTTAAGAATGCATTTAGAGAAGCAAAGGAAGAAAATAAAATGTTATTTCAAGATTCGAAGCATTTATTTAAGCTGAACAAGCACATATTTTATAGAAATGAGATTAGCAATCTAGCTAACTAGATTCTTCATATTCTTCATGTTTTAATAATCTTGGTGGATATTTTCAAGACTATTAAATTAATAGTTCGATTATCGATGTGATGATTTCTTCGCTTGTCGTACATTTCTAAATATATATTTTTATTATATTTTCACGTATTTTACGTATTTCTAGTAATTTCCTGATGTATTTTATTTTTAATGTCGCCTATCTTAAATTGTCTAGTGTTTCATGTATTTTAGATATTATTGATGAATCAATATCCTTGCTTTATTGTATTCCAAAAGATTTTAGGAGTCGTTTAGTTCAAGTTGGGTAATGGAAAGGGAATGAAATCAAGTAAAATAAGGGAATGATAATCATAATAGGTTACTTTTATTGAGTGTTTGGTTTAATAGTAGAAATTGAGTCACTTGTGAGGGGGGTTCTTTTCTCCTTGTTTCCTCTCCTTTTGAGGGGTAACAATTTGGTGGATTGAGTTACCCTCAAGTAAGGGAAATGAATAACATATTAGTCAAACCAAACAAATAGTAATGAAATCAATTAATTATTTACCTTTCCATACAATTAAAAAAAAAAAAAAAAAAAACAAGAACCAAACATAAGCTTAGTGTGACTTATCATTTCATTTCTTTATAGATATTTTAAATTTAACAATAAAAAAATAGCCTTCTTATAAATTATTTGGACTCGTAATTATAACAAAATAAATAACAATGAATTAGATTAATTAAATAAATTCCATATGTAAGTTATAATAAATATAGTTGAGCAATGAAATTAACTTAAATATTTTTGGAAGACACTTGCATCAGCCCGAACTCACATTGAATATGTTTATGGGGCCTTCTTTTTGGGTTGTGGGCAAAGTAAATTAATTGGGTCAGGTAATTTATTTTGTTTTGAAGACTTTGGCTGCACTGTACAGCCGGGCTGATACAAGTCTTTGTTAATATTTTTTCATATAAAATCCAAATATAATTGGCTAATATAAAGGCCCGAAAGTAAAACCTACACAATTAATAAACCTAATTAATTCTTCCTGCATTTCTCCACGCCATCCTCTTCCTCCGATTATAATTGCGCTTCTTCTTCTCCATCATCTTTTACCCTACAACAAATTAGTAGTAATTTGTATGATTTTTAGTGGGGTCAATATGCAATTTTAAACACATTTGGGTTTGCCTACAGTAGAAACACATATATGCATTTGGAAGAGAGATAAAAGGTACTAAAAATTCATATTGCAGATGCGTTTGTAGCACCATTGATAATAAATCCCCACTGCAAAATGAGTTGAGATTTTGGAGTACATTGGATATGCCCTTACTAGTTGAGTTATGCTTCATTGTCACTGTTCAAATTATGATACTTAATAAGCTAGAAACTATAAAGTATAAGCTCTAGTTAGTAGTTTCTCTCTTATAATCTTCGATTTATCTATTTTTGACTTTTTCTCCCAAGATAAATCCTATATTATACTCCGATAATATCGTTACAGATGAATGCTTCCCTACCTACCGTGGCAATATACGTAATATGCTCACAACTGATGTGACAGTGGTATACGTAAGAAAAATAATGATTAATATACCTTATAAAAATAAATTATATCACAAAAACTAAACCCTACTAAAAAAAAATTAAACCTAAATAAAAACAACATTATCGTGACATTACTACATCAGTCGTGAGCACATTAAATATGTCCATGACGCTTAGAGGAGTATTTCTGTATCTTTACATACTTCAATTAAAAAGTGTGTATTTTTGCAAATTCTGAATTCCTTATAATATCTTTACGTAAAGGGTGTTTACTTTTTATACATCTATTTAGAGGGATAGAGAGATACGAAGTACAATATAATGTAGTTTAAATTTATAACAAACATGGGGACCCTCAATTTTTTCTATATATAAAAAGGGGCGGTCCAAACTTTTATACAGTTTAAGAACGGGTTGTTCAAACTTTTATAAAGTTTAAATCAAAGTAAACGAGGTGTAAGGGGATAAATAGACTTTTATAATCCCTTTTTAGTTTATTTAACTTTCATTTATAATTACTTCAATGTAGACAGTTTATTAATTATTTTCATATGAGATAAGAACTCTTTTGCATAAAGAATTCTTTAAGCATTCATGTTGTACCATTTAGATAGTATGCCCAACTGGCCATAAATATTCAACAACCGGCCTCATCAAGTTATTACTTACTAAAAGATATTTTCTCAACTATGATGAATATATCATATTGGTGACAACAAATTAACATATAATAACAATCATGCATGCATACTTTTATACATATAGCAGTTTTGTAAGAATATGTGGAGTCAAGGGTAGCTGGGAAAAACCTCTTAACTTGATTTAGTTGAGAATACTTATGTGCATTTAATGTGAATCACAAATTAATTTGCAGCACTTTTGAGCCTAAGTAGGTAGGAAATTTACGGTTTCCTTAATCAAAGTAAAGCACTCCATGCCTAAGCCTAACTTTCTTTAGCTAAAACTTGTAGAGGGAGAACTAATTAGTCGTGATATTATTAATTACTACTATCTTAAGATATAAAAATCTACTAAGTTTCTGCTAGAAGAGACTGAATTTGCTTAAAGCGTTAGCTATCTATAATAAATAACACAATTTTCATCGTAAATTTATAATGTTGACAAAACCTTTAAACATTGGATTTACAACACTACATTTTGATTTTTTACAATTACAACATCCTAAATTTTTTTAGCAATAAAATTGCGCAGTTTCATTTAAATAATAATGTCTGTTCAATTAGTTAGTTATACGCACCGGAGCCGGAACCGTGACCGACTGTACTTGGAGGTTTGGATGTTTTGTAGCTAAGACTCCCTCCGTCCACAAAGAGTTGATACTCTTTCTATTTTGAAACATCCATAAAAATTTTGATACTTACACTTTAGTACATAGGCTCCACACCCCCTTATAATTTAAATCTCTATTTTTCATTATTTACAAAAACCACAACTTTATTACTTTATTTTCTTTTAATTGGCCCCCCATACCCCTCTTTAAAAAACTTTACCAAAAATCGTACCACAAAAAAGAATATCAAACTCTTTGTGGATGAAGAGAGTATATATTATAAAATTGTTTATTATTATATAATAATAATTATTAAAATTGAAATTTTAACATCCTAACTATAGACTAGTTAATTCTAATATACCCTTCTATTCTTTTTATAATCGTCGTTCTATCAAAAAAATTAATGAGTAAAAATTATGTCCATATTAACCTTAACGATAGTTATCTCTTAATGAATAAGGAGTATTCAATGCATAAGATAGTGAATGTATAGGAAGAATTAACAGGACATTATTGATGATACTAGACGACACTAGAAAAAGTAAATAGAAGAAGTGGCTAAAAGAAAATTAAATTCAGAGAAAGGAGAAAAAGTATCAAAAAAATGAAAGGAGAAAAAGTATTAGTTGGGCTATCCGGGTTGACACTATCGGGCCCGAAATGAAATTAAACTCAAATTAAAGAAATAAGCCTAAATTATCGTATTTATTTTTGGGCTATCAGGGTTGACACTATCGGGCCGCCAAGTTGATTGAGCTGGCCCGACGCATTCCCAGGTCAGCTCGTCGGGCTGTAGCTAATTAACTAGTATATTTTATTTAGTTGCCTCCGTCTCCTTCCCACACTCGTGCCTTCACATCTCTGAAAATATTCACTGCCCTCTCTTTTTGCTTGTACTTTCCATTATGTTTCTTCGACTCTAGATTTCATTCTCACTCTCTCAATCCATTTTTCCCGTTTATTTTTCTCTTCATGGTGCTTCTATTTGTGAGAAAATTGGGTTTGAATTTAAATCAATATTGTGGTGGTTAAATTATTTAATTGGATAATTAAATAATGTAGGATTATTCTACTTGTCGGGTAGATAATCGTAACATATTCGATTTCTCAAAACTGATTTTCGGTGAGTGAGAAATGATATGTTGAATCGGGAAACTTTTCGTTCGCCCGTCGTAACTGCCGGACTCTTAATAGAGCTGACGACCTTTGGCTTTTCGGTTGTTGTAACCGCCAGACCTTTGGCCTTTCAGTTGCTGTAACTGCCAAAGTATTGATGACGAGCCATCATGGTGTGTTTCTTGGCTCGTCCCCCTTGAGTGCTATATATATGATCTCCGATCTCATTGTTGGAGAACACACCGAAGAAAGCATCGAGCTCTCTCTCCTCTCCTCTCCTCTCCTCCCTTTGCACTTCATATCATCTTTCTAGATTTTAGGAGCATTTGTTGCTCGGTTCTCAAACCTCGTCCAGTTCGCCGGAGTCAATTGATTTGTGGTGCTACTATTAAGTGAACGAAATTGTTTTATCTTTAGGGACATTACGTCGGACCGTGAGCACTATCCAGGGAATATTTTGTCTTGCGGAGAGAGATTATCTCGACTCGACTTTATTTAGATAGTTGTTACTATTTCCGTTGTAATCGCTCAAAGCAATTGTAATTTCCCTTTATTCCAATCGAAAGCAAGACAAAGAAATTTGTAGTGGCCAAGTTTTTGGACTACAAAATGGTTGATTCACGCCCCACGATTGACCAAGTGGAGGAGCTACAACTCATAGTCCACGATGTTCATGCCGAGGGAATGGTTCTCCTGGATGCTTTCACTGTTGCAGCGGTGATTGAGAAGCTTCCACTATGTTGGAAGGACTTCAAGAGTTATCTCAAACACAAACGCAAGGAAATGACTCTTGAGGACCTTATTGTCAAACTCCAAATCGAGGAAGACAATAGAAAGTAGGATCCGAAGTCTAGGATCGAGGCCGATGATAAGGCCAACTTGTTGGAGAAAAGAGCACTAAACCTCTAGAGTTAATCCACACTAATGTGTGATTTAAAATTTGTGCAAACTAGAGGTGGGAAAAAGTATTTTGTTACTTCGATTGACGATTGCACGTATTACTGTTATCTTTATCTTTTGAGAGGTAAAGATGAGGCGATTGAAGTATTTAAAACTTCAAATGTGAAGCCGAAAATCAACTTGATCGAAAGATTAAGGTTGTGAGAAGTGATAGATGAGGGGAATATGAATGCCCTATTAATCAGTTTAGGACTACCCCAAAATATATGGGGGGAAGCTGTTTTGACAGCCAATTATATTTTAAACAAAATTCCTTTGAAAGGAAAGGATGTGACTCCTTATGAGTTATGGAAAGGGCAAAAGCCGTCGTACAAATACCTCAAAGTGTGGGGGTGTTTGGCTAAGGTTGAAGTGCCGCCACCGAAACAAGTTATAATTGACCCTAAAATAGTTGATTGTATCTTTATTGGCTATGCATTTAACAGTAGCGCATATCATTTTCTAATCATCGTTTGAATGTACCGAACATGATGGAAGGAACAACGATAGAATCAAGGAATGCAATATTCTTTGAAAACATCTATCCTTGTAAGAATAAGGATAGTGAAAAAGTAGAAAATAATTATGGGGAAAGAATTTTTGATGAAGATACTAGTTCTCATCCTGAAGATGTAGAACCGAGACGTAGCAAGAGAGGAAGAATTGAAAATGATTTTGGTCCTGATTTCGTCATTTATATGTTGGATGAAGAACCAAAGTCAATTTGTGAAGCACTCTCTAGTCTAGATGCGCCTTTCTGGAAAGAGGCTATCAATAGTGAGATTGAATTCATAATGCAAAATCACACTTGGGAGTTTACCGATCTCCCAGAAGGTTGTAAGCCTTAGGATGCAAGTGGATCCTTAAAAAAAAATACAAAGCTGATGGTACTATTGATAAGTATAAAGCTCGACTTGTAGTCAAGGGCTTTAAACAAAAGGAAGGGTATAACTTTTTGATACCTATTCACATGTGACAAAAATTACATCTATTCTGGATGCTTCTCGCAATTGCTGCCTTGCACAATTTGGAAGTTCACCAAATGGATGTAAAGACTGCATTCTTGAATGGTGAATTAGAAGATGGAATATACATGGAACAACCCGAGGGGTTTGTTACACTGGATCAAGAAAAGAAGGTGTGCAAACTAATTCGGTCATTGTATGGGTTGAAACAAGCGCATTTGCAGTGGCATTTGAAATTTGACAATGTGATGTTGTCAAATGGTTTCAAAATCAACGAGTGTGATAAGTATGTGTACATCAAAGGTTCTGATAATCATTATCTTATCGTGTATCTTTATGTAGATGATATGTTGATTATGGGCAGTAATAGCTTATGGGAACGCTACATTGAAAGCGATCCGATTATGCCCCGGATCTGAATTGGATGTTGTAATTAATGCAATTAATTCACACATAAATCGAGATGTACCTTCGAACTTGGAGATGGTAATCTACAGGTCTAGATTACTGGAGTATTATCCCGTTCCTCGTGCTCTAAAAATAGAGTGGGCGTTGAATCGAGATCGGATCTTGGATCACGCCTTGCACTTGAGTTGAATAGCTTCAACTTAATTTCTTCTTGAAGAAGAAAAAGTCGCCTGCCCCTCTCTCTCTCTCAGAGATTCCGTCTCTCTTAAGTGCGTAAGTTATGATTAGGTCAAACCTAATCTCTATTTATAATTAATAATAATTATACTCGAGAGAGATTGCATGTGTGTGCTTAATTAATTAATTAACTAATTAACACGCATTGGGCTTAAGTACAAGTCTTGGGCCCAACTTGATCCAACTGAGAGGAGGAGGCGCCACATTAGGGTTTCTCTCCCTAATTGGCGCCACTTGTGGGCCCATGGCCCACAAGCCAGCTTCTTGATCCAAACCAGCTATTAGGCTCAATATTTAACTTTTAATCCATCCTGAGGTGTTTGGGCCACTCCAGGGACCTAGATACCAAAAAGAGTTGGACTTTATCTAATAAGATAATTACTATGCTCTCCCCTAGAGCATTTATCTTAATAAGAGCTATAACGCATTCCACTAAAGAGTTATAGCTGATTTACCGCTCTGTCCCGATTACATAGATCGGGACTGGTATTTGCGATCCCCGTGTTTAAGAATCTGATATCCATTAATTAATTAGAGCTCGTCTGACTGCTCAAATTTAATTAACCTCTTATACTTCCTTAGGTATTATCCGCTCAACATTATTATTATACCTTGATATTAATCAAGCTTGCAAGACTTGATATAATAAACATTGTGAACTCCCTACGGGGATATCTCAAACTTTACGGACACGGTGTCTTAGAGATGTCAACAGGTGGGTTTTACCCGGACCGTACCCGGAACCGCTCATTACCCATTAGTTTATAATGATGCGGTTTTGGTCCGGTTCCAGACCCGACCCGACCCGACCCGACAAGACCCATGACCTGAGTAGTCCGGATCCAGACCGGCCCGCTCGTTTCGGGTCCGGTCCGACCAGGCCCTTTTTTTTTTTTTTTTTTTTGTAAAGCCTGTTTCAATAACTTAAAGAAAAACTAAATTGCCCAAATAATCATAAAGTAAAACATGAAACGAAATTGCGCAGAATTAACGACTGAACTAATAAAGCCATCAAAATTGAAACATACCCAACTGAGATTAGGGATGAGTGAAGAAGAACAGCTCATCAAAGACCGTCAATTGAAGAAAAAGATTAAAAAAAAAAAAACTTAAATTTGAAGATGCCCAGGGAATAAAGATTTCGATGAAAAGGGATTCTCCACAAGGAAAGTAATTTCTTTGAAAGGGGTTTACCAAGAATGAAGGTAGACCCGAGAGAGAGAGAAGATGGCAGTGCTGTAGGCCCCGATAAGTAGTCATTGGTATGGGGGGGGGAATACACCAATTAGCCAATAATTTTGATTTTTCAAAACAATTTGATCTTACTGAGTCGTCGTCACTTCAGTTTATCAGAGCAGCTTAGTTTTTCCAGCTCAATCAGTAAACTGCTGAGCTTGCAAAACTAACCTGCGTGCGGAAGTTTGGTGGAAAGGTTGGCTAACTATTTTCAACACAGTTTTCAAAAGATTTCAGTTCA
Source organism: Mentha longifolia (assembly GCA_001642375.2). Taxonomy (NCBI): domain Eukaryota; kingdom Viridiplantae; phylum Streptophyta; class Magnoliopsida; order Lamiales; family Lamiaceae; genus Mentha; species Mentha longifolia. The sequence goes on from CM038117.1 coordinate 22,943,416, forward strand.
GATAACTGCTCATGCAAGACAGGTTACAGTAGTGCAGGTTGTGAACATGCAAACTGTGTAAATAAAGATGTAAAAGTAAATAGCAAGAGAGAGAAACACAAGGAGTTTTTATCATGGTTCGGAGTAAACAGCTCCTACGTCCACGCCAGATCCCGTCGAATCTGTAATCCCTTAACTTGAGATATTCGCTCCTTTTTAACACTGGTGGAGGTCCAGTCCAAATTCAAGTCTTTCTTTAGACTGAATCTAGCACAATTCTTGAGTCGTGTCTCTTCTTTCTTTACATACAATCTTTCATACAATCTTACCAACACTAAACAACTAGCACTAATATCCAAACTAGAAAGCTGTGAATAGCTATCGCCGTTAGGAATACAACTCAATCAACTACACTAATTATCAACTGTGATGATAGTGAGAGTGTGTGTTATGTGTTCTAGTAAGATAATTTCCAGAGATATCAGAAATCTACAAAGATCAACACTTGGGAAAGCTCTAATAATTTCGAGTGTTGATTGAATGATTTTTAGCTTGAGATTTCTGCAGCGTTTCGGCTTGTGTATTGAGTATCCCGTAAATTCTTTCTGGAATGAGTTGAGGTATTTATAGTGAGCATTAAATAGAGCCGTTGGAAGTGTGTCAGGATTGCAGTACCGTACACTGACACAATTCTTGTCGTTGGGTGAGAACAGGTTTCTCAACCACAGCTCAGGTTGGTCTTCACAGGTCGACCTTCCTATACCTCGAACTGTCTTCGGTCTTTTGTAACCTTCGAGTGAAATCTTCCGAGTATGGTAGGAGCAGGTTACATAGACAAATTACCTAATGGAACAGTACGACAGATTAAGTAGATTAGGTACAAGGTTGCACTAATAACCTTGACCTTTACATGAGCAATCTGTCCGAGTTAAGCTTGACTGATCCAAACACGGAGACCAGCCTGTTCCACTTAAAACCTATATCTAAGTGTGGTTTCTAATAGCATTATCAAAACTCAGTTTCAAAGGGTTCCCAACAATTTCCCCCTTTTTGATAATGCCGAAACCCACACTTTGCATTTTGGCATAGAAATTGAATTAAAAACAAATCAAAGGTTTGATGCCCAGCCAACTGCATGATAATAAATGTTAGAAAATTTTAAAGCATAACATGCAAAGGCCTGGACAAAGAGAGATTGCATCAGGAACAAAAGATGATCATAATTCATTTATAGTATCAACTGAATTGATATGCACAGATTACATAGGGTTGATACATGAAATAAATGAAAGCGATCAGGTTACTTCCTTAATGACTTGAACCTATCTTCAGCAATCTTGTCTAAGCTTACAGTTCCCATCGCTGCATATATGCTGTCGCGAATCGACCTGTACTCGTCACAGTTTGTGATTTTGCAGCCATACAGAGCTGCGACACTCCTAATGAATGTATTGATTTTGTTGATGTCTGGAGTATTAGTGTCACAAACAGTGGGAGGTCGGAAGGTCTCTTTCTTGGGCGGATTGAGCGTGATCTTGTCTTTTGCAGCTTTCGCCCTAACTCTTTTGATGAATTCGCGATCTGGAAAAGTCTGCAGCCAGTTGTGAAAGGCTATTTTGGTATTGCCAGTATAACGAGCATCGATTTGCAACCAGTAGTGGTGCAAGATGAATTGGTTGATGAACTCGTCCCATATAAGCTGATCTTCCACTGGTAACCAATTCGACAGTTCTCTTTTATCAACCTGTTCCTTGTAGCTTTCAAGTCCTTTGAAGCTTGCCACGCGAGCTTTGTCCCTTGCTCTCTGTTTCTTCAAATCTTCCAGAAACAGCTTCTGCTTGCCTTCATCTGCGCAGTCTTCTGCGGTACATCCAGCTTCTGCCATAAGTCGGATGAGGTTGGATCACCCTGTGCTTTTTCTTGAGCAGACAACTTGGAAATAGTAGGATGAGGGGCGATTGTCACAGACGGAGCAGCTTCTGTTTGCATCACAGGTTGGTCAGAGCGACCTTTGCCTCTGCCTTGAGGCGGTTGCATAACCTGCGGTTGCGTAACCTGTTTCTCCTTGCCTTTCCCTGATTTCGAAGCACCACGTTTTTCCTTGCCTTTCCCTTCCCCCTTTTCGGCATTATCATTAATTAAATTCTGAACAAGGGTGTTGAGGGAGGCCTATTCATCAGAGATCAAAGACAGGTCTGTGCTGATCTTTTCCTTGAACTGCAGTAGGGAGTTGATGTTCCCTTCCATCTCCTCCTCTTTCTTCAGTGAGCTGGATGTGGTTTGAGTAAGCTTTGTAGAAAAGTCATTTACAAGCTTGTTGAGTTGTTCAAACTCGTATTGCAAGCCCTCAATAGAAGATTTGTAGGCGACTTTCAATTCGGACAGCTGGATGGGAAGCAGCTTGTCCGTTTCTGCTTTGAGTTGTGTGGAGATGAAGGTTGCGAATTGGCATGCCATTACTTCTTTAATAACTTGTGGCATTTCATCCCTTATGTTGGTCAGCATGGCGGATGCAGCTTTATCCATAGCTTCAATCTTGTCAGCATTCTTCTTGTGTTCTTCAACCTCTGTTGCCTTCACCTTGGAAACCTCCTCAATGATGAAGTTCTTCAAATTTTCTTGCACCGCAGTGAGAGGAGTTCCAGCGGTTGCAACAAAATATATAGGTGCACGATCATGATCGGACTCTGTGTTTTCGCTGTTCCGGGTGGGAGAGGGAATAGGACTGAAGACATCATCCTCCGGAAACCTGAAATTGTAGGAACTGCGATCATGAGTGTAAAAAGGTTTCAAATCAATATTGAGAGCCCTGGCCTCTCTCTTCATCCTAGAGAGAACAAAATTCTTGAAATAATCACGAGCTTCAGGAATTGAAGCATAGCCAAAATACTTCCTCAGGGTGTGCTCTTCAATCTCAAGTTGTTCGATGGGGTGAATCAGGAAAATAGACTTTAAATCGCTGTATGATTTGTCCTTCCCATCGAGCAAAGTACGCAGCCTGTACGCCATCTCCCTGGTCTCTGGTGTGAGATCGATTCCGGGAAAAGACTCCAAGACTGTCTTTTCAGCATTGATCTCGATTGAGTTGACCAGCATGGGAGCTGTAGTTTTCACGGGATCTTCTTGAACATCATCATCGTCGGATAAGAGGATAAGATTGATGTCGATCTCTGGTGGAGAGCTGAGATGATGAGAGGCTTCACCAGACTGCTGGTGGACAACAAATGAAGTGTCGAGATTTTCTTCCTCGAAGTCTGTCTCGTCCTCCGATTGAGATTCAGTATGACTCTGGCCAGCTATCTCCAGAACTGGAGCCTTGAAGATATCATGAACAGAGGGAATAGGAATTGAAACCTGTGCTTTGGGATCTGTCTGTTCAGTGATGTCTTCGAGTAGAGCAGGTGGTTAGACGAGCAGGCCGGTGCTGCACTTCAATGTCAGCAAACTCCATATGCAACCTGCGCGAGATGGGAGTTGGAGATTTGATTCTCACAGACTTAGGAGGTCTGTCAAGCTGTTTGCTGGGGGCATGCTGTCTCTTCCTTCTATTATCTCGCTGTTCTAGGGGTACCTAGGCTGGGTTGGACCTACCCATTTCATACAAAAATAGTTTGACCATGTCGTCATTCTTGGCAAAAACGGTCATGTCGACTCCAATAATTAATTCAAGTTATTTCTGGTCCTTGGGGACCTTTTCCTTGTTGAAAGGCATCATTCCACTCCAATTGAGGTCGGGGTAGAGACATTGAATTAGAGAGCAGATCTTGGTGCCTAGGCGCAGGTTCCTGGCAACATGGATTTCGGTCAACTCTTCGCCTTCATAAGTGATCGAGAGCTGCTTGATTTCTTCGTTGATGAGTTCGAGAAGAAATCGAGCCCAGTTCACGTCTAGACCCTGCACAATTGCAGTCATCACTCTGAACTTCGCTGGAGTGACAGCGTTGTGGTTACCAGAGTAACCAAGGAAGACCTTGTGGACAAAGTCGAAGAGGACTCTGTATGCAGGTCGCAGCAGAGGTCGCGAGAACTTTTTTCCATCATATTTTACTACAGGCTGCATCAAAGCTTTCTGATACACAGTTTCCAGATCTGCATCAGGAATATCCAAAATAAGACCCACGGGCTTGTGATACAAGATTTCCACGGTTCCCGAATCTGCGATGCCGTAGGTCCGAGTGATGAGCGGTAGAATGGGAATGGGCGCGTCGGGCTCATCGGGTATCGGAAGATAGAATTGGGCAGATTCTACATCTTCTTGGCAAAAATGAGAGAATGAACATAGCGACTTGTTGAGGAAGCCAGTATTTTGGCTCATGAGAGATGATTTTGTAAAAACCATCCGCTGCTTTAATGGTGGAGTACATCTCGTTCAGGCCGCGTAGTCGTATGTAGAGAGATTTGCTGTGGGCTCCATGAGAATAAACTCCTGCACGTACTGGATCTTCTGTTCTGCAGTTGTTGGAAGATCTGGTTGTTTGCTTGTACCGGTTGTATGCTTGACGTTGAGAGAGGTGGATTCTCCTGCCATTTCGAAAAGGTATAAGTGAAGATAGAATTTCGAATTTTAAATGAGAGGAGTTGCAGAGAAGAATGGCGGAAGAATGCAGAAATTTGAATGAGAACGACGATGCACAGTAGGTGAGCACATATATAAGAGAAAATAAGCGGTTGTGATTGAAGTATTTTAACCGTTCAACGGATAGGATTAAATCCCTAGAAGTCCGTGAGGAATTGGGCGCATGGGGTGGTTGTGAAGCCCACTCGCACAACCCTTACACTCAACCATCGCCTCGCATTTAATGCAGATTTGACACTGTGCATACACCTTTTGACATACATGGAAAGTGAAGTGCGAATGTTATGTACTGTGTCAGAATATCCTTAACAATGATTTCAATAAATAACAAAACACATGCTTCAATAAATGAAAATGATTGATAAGGCATAAATTTATCAAGTGAAGCAAGAAATATTTCATTGAAATTTGAACATTTAGAAACATTAAGGCATATCATTGACATATTTAAAACATAATTCAAAAACACGGAGACTGATACAGGTCGTCCATGACACTTCCCTATGCAAACTGTGACTTGTCCATAGTTTCTGATCTTCGCAGTTTCCACCTAGCTGGACTGTCCTTTGTCCACCACGAACTGCCCATGTGCATCCTTCTTTTCACCAATGTGAGCTTTGATGAACTTCCACAGCTTGGCAATCTCAGCTTGTAAAGCTGCAACCTTTTCATCAACATACATCTCGTTTTCCAGCTCCAACATGTTAAGCTTACGAGACATTTTAAGGAATCTCGTTGAAGAAGAATAACATCTTGTCAACTGCACTTGAGCTGTTGAAAGAGGATGGAAGAGCTACGGACGAGGAGCCAAGAGCTGGAGCTGAGCTGCGGAGCCTGGGGCCTGGTCCTGAGCTTTGGACGGGGAGCCTGGAGTGGACTTGTCGCCAGCAGGTTCCACATCAACCTGTGGAGGGGCAGGCTGCGTTGGACTAGCAGGTTTGGGGTCTGCCTCCACGAAGGTCGCTGCTGCAGATCGAGTGGTGCGCTTTTGTGATGGCGCAGACTGCAGATCCGTCATCTTCCTTTTCCCTTTTTTGACTTTCTCAGCATAGTCACTGTCTTCTTCTTTATTCTTACTGTCATCTTTACTTTTATCTTCATCTTCCTTTGAATCGCGCATCTCTATGAGCAAACGCTTGGCTGCACCTCTTGCTTTGTTGATCTTGTGTGGCAGAATGCCAAGTATCATGATCAACTGGTTGCAGGTGTGAGGAACTAGCTTGTCCTCAGGAAATCCGGTGCAGACAGGCCACATACGATTTGTAAGTGTGTTCTGCAGAATGATGGAGAGCTTGGTGCCATGATGAAGTTGCATGTTGGCCTTGATCCTGGCAGGTCGCTCTGCGGCCTCTTTGATGAGCAGGTTGACTAGCAACCTGGCCCAGTTAACATCTAACTGCTTCACCACAGCAGTCAGCAATTTGAACTTCAACAGAGTGACAGCTTCATTCGAGCCTAGATACGAAAAGAACACATTGTGGACGAACTCGAAGAGGAATCTGTACTCAGACTTCAAGTCGTGGCGGTTGAAGGTTTTCTGATCGTAAACCTTCTTGGGCTCGAACAGAGCTTGCTGATACACGTTGTTGACAGCATCCATGGGCACATCATCAATTGTCATGATAGCCCCTGTATCCGTCAATCTGTAGGTCTGAAGGACGAGTGGAAGAAGATGACGCCGTTCTTCTTCATCGTTGACTAGAAAAGTTTCCGTTGCGGGATCTCCGGCCATCGATTCCAAAGAACACAGCAAATAGGCAACATTCATCGGTAGCGTCACTCGCGGATGTTGAGTGATGATATTGAAGAAACCATCACATTGGGTGATAGCTTCAATCATCGGATCCAAGCCTCTGTATCCATACCTGTTTAGCACAGCAACTTTCTCAAAGAAGATGAGAGGGGTTGCTTTCTTTACTTGAGCACTTAGTGAATCTGTAGACATTTTTGCAGAGACAGTAAGGAATGATTACGAATTTGTGATTTTTGAAGAGGAGCGAAAGAAATTTTGAAACTTGATTTCAAAGGATTTCAAGAAACGCGTAAGGATTTCAAGAGTTTCTCTCTATTTATAGAGTCTTCTCCAACGGTTAAGATTTTATTAATAAATCTCAACGGCGAGGGAGGCGCGTGAAAAAGGTGATTCAGAGAAGGTGAGTTTCACGCGCTTCTTCTCTCTTCTTTTTCCTTCTTAGATTGACATAAATCCCTTGATTTTCGTGAAAAACTTTTCAAATACTTAACAGTAAAAAGATTTGAAAAGATTTTTGAAAGGATAAATAAGGAGTGGAAATAATAAATTCTGCTAAGAATTAAATGGAGATTGATACGACATCTCCAGTTCCCCCTTAAAGGTTGGCCAGTAATTTTAACTTTCAACGCAGTTTGTGGCCTCACGATGCGTGTCACCGAACTGCTTCTTTTGAGCTGCAGTTTCTAAGTCAGTCTTCTCTTGGCTGACCTACTCTAGTGAACTGCTTTTATTTTCTGACTTAGGCTGTGTATCCATTCTGAGCATTCCAAGCTTTCCACACAGCATTTTGAATCTCTCTTCCATGAAAGGTTTCGTTAGAATATCAGCTCTTTGGATG